>OX451736.1:1362911784-1363649284 GCA_948472305.1 Vicia faba | reverse complement strand
GACACAAATTCTCTAAGTATGATGAAGTGCGCCTATCAAGTCATTATCATGAAGATAATAAGAAAAGGAAAATAGCATCTACAAGTAAAGACACTCATCATTGTGATCATCATCAAAAAGGTAATAATTACAAGTTAAATTCTTCTCAAAACAATTTTGTAAGTGGAAAGTCTCATCTTGATTTACTTGACGCTTTTGAAAATCTACACAAGGGAGCTATTGAAGCTTTTAAAATGTTGGCCTCAAATAGAAATTTTTTCTCATCTTGAAGCAAAAATTTTAGAAACTGAAAATAAAATGGAAGCTCTAAAGAACTCACTTGTAGGTATTCCTAAAGTGAAAAATAAGATGGATGACAATCCGTTTAATTTTAGGTGTGATACATGTTATATTTTGCAAAATGAGATAAGAGACTTTAAAAAGTAAAAAAGGCTCTACAATCAAAGGTTACTTTTTTATTGATTCAACAAATTTTAATAAATTTTTGAATCCTCCGTATGCAAAATATAGATTTGTTGAAAAGAAAGTGACAAGTAAAACTAACAACTTTCGAGATATAACTTGTTACTACTATCGTACAAAGGGAGATACCATTTCCAAATGCAAGCTTAGGAAAAATTATATCTCTAGTGGCATTCCTCAATGGTCACCCAAGTGTGAGGATTATGTTACTTACCCTCAAGGACCCAACAATGATTAGGTACCCAGTTTATCTTGTTGAAATTTGCAGTTAAATTGTCTTGATTCTACGAAAAAGCTATAGTGCTTCATGAGTAGGTACATCAAGGCAATTAGAAGGTGACATATTCATATTCCTTTTGACTTAGTGGCAAAATGATTGGATGTGCCCTAGAAAATCAACAACAATTGACTCCATGACAAAAGATCTTGAACCAATTAGGAGGTGAATGTAATGAAACTTGGTCATGCTTGTTCTTAAATCGCTTGCAAAAATTGACGCTCATGTTCTTGAGCTTCATGTGAGATGCTTACGTTTTTTTCTCCGTTTTATCAGTGAGGTTGTATCATTTCTTTTATCACGTCTCCTAAGAGTAACAGAGTTCTTTTATCTATTTATACCAAATATATAAAATGCACGTTGAATATTATGTTATCCTATGTTCACTTCCAAGAATGTTAATTGAATATGTGATTATTTCAATTTATATGTTTATAGTTACTTTGGGTAAATAAAGAAAACTATGAGTATTTGCCTCATTTTGATATATTCTTGTACGTGTTGTAATTTAATTGCTTAGTTTGCATAACCATGAGAAATATTGTTCTCACATACAAATATTTTGTCGTTGCATGTTCATGAATCATATAGCATAGTCAAAGGATGAGAAGTTTTAGGTCCTTCGATGTTTTTGAGTCAGCATAGGTCGACTCATGAAGTCTATGAGTCAACTCATAAAATAAATATGTTCAAAATACCTAAAATCATTCAGTATGTGTCGACACGTAAATCATATAGGTCGACACATAAAATAATTTCTTAAGATCTTTTGAAAAAGGGTTCAGTATAGGTCGACCCATAAAACAAATGTGTCGACACATGAGTTTATATAAGCCGACACGTGTGTGCAGAAGGGAATAAAATCTATCCTCTTCATCTTCTCTTCTCTTTCTTCTCTATCTTGAATACTTTGAACCCAACTAAAACTTCCTTGATTCACATAATTTCGTCCAAAAATCTCATCTTTCCCATAAAATCTATCATAAATCTTATTTCACAAATTCAATCAGTGTTCATTATCTTCAAAACCCACTTAAGGCGTCATTCATAGTCCACTACAATCAAGGTACATTTGTTCATTACATTTTTCATTCATATTAGTATAAATTGAATGATTGTTGGTTGATCTTGTACATGTATCTTCATCATAACATCATTGTCATTAGTCAAAGTTGCACATCTCTCTGAAAATCCAATTGTTTTAGTTGGGGAGTTCTGTTAAACACCTTGCAGGAAAGTTTGAAACTGTGCATTTTCTCACGAATCCTAAGTTTTCAAGAGGAAGGGTTGTTGGTCGTGGAAAAGGAAAGACTGGTCCCTCATCAAATGTTTCTGAAAATGTGTTCAATCTGGTTAGTGAAGAGAATCTTGATTTCTTTGATGAGAAATGTCGAGGGAGAGATATTGCTAAGAAACACTACTACAAGGTGACTATTGCCAATGAATTTCATATCCATGATGTTCTTAGCAGGCTGGACCATCAAGAAATTAACTACTTTGTTCAATTTACTCAACAATACAATGAAGACTTGATTCATATATTTTATATGGGCTTAAGGAAAAGAGAGGGTGTTTCTTTCATATTTGAGATTGAAGGTAAGCTTTATACTTTCACTAAAGAAATGCGGGGGTCTCTTTTTAACATCACAATAGGTGATGAACCATAGGTTATAGATTCAAGTGTTCATTGTGACTTCAAATGGAGAATGCACTCAAATGAACAATTAAAAGAGCTACGTGATGATAACAACAATGATGCAATTACGACGGGATGTCTCAAGAGATTGCCTCGAATAATGACTTTGTTTGTAACTCACATTTTACGCCCTAAGGGTGGTGGATTCTCACGGGTTGATAATTCTAAAATACACCTGTCTATATTCTGCTAAACAAGATCAAGATAAATTGGCCTTATTACTTTATTTCTCGAATGTTTACTATCAAGGAGTGTAACAATGGGGTAATTTTTAGCTACCCATCCATGATTGCCAAAATCTTAGATTTATTCAATATTGGATTTCCTAATCTTTCAATGACCTATCCAAGCCCTATGTTGGAATTCACCAAGAGGACCATGCACAATATGAGATATCATTTGGATTCTACCAAAGAGGTGTACTACTATAAGGTATTTCATACAAAACGAAGAATCTACAACTATGATGATCCTGCTGAATATTATGATGTTGCTGGTGATCAAGGAAATGATGATGGTCATAAAGACATCAGTGGTGTTTCCCATGAAGATATTCCAATGCCTGATGCAAATAATACAGATGATGAAATTTGGTTGGATTCTACTACTGCTCAACAACTTAACTATGAGCAACATTGGAATGACAATTGGTAAAAAAATTCTTGAACTGAATAGGGAGGAAATTTTAGTAGATATGATGGAGGTTCTCATGATTATGCTGATAATTCACATGAAGATAAGTATGGATATGATACAGGAAACAATTCTGAGATTTTATCTCTGCTTCAGAACATGCAGCTCCAACAAAATCAGCACTATGAAGAGGAAGTAAAATGGTGCGAAGCTGAAGTGCAATGGCACACTGATTTTCAGAATGCTCAAAATGGGAAATTTAGGAAAGTTAATGAAAGATTGGATATGCAAGAGACCAACTTTGAGGAATTTGCCTTGACTGCTACTGCACAGATTTTATCTCTTCATGAAAATATCCATGGTACAAGTGGATTTGTTCAAGGAAAAATCAATTGTCTTCAAAGAATTTGTGTTCAGCAAAGTGAGGAAGTAGCTGCAATGAAGGCATGCATATAAGTGGAAGAACTTATCAAAGGCGCCATGGTGGAAACAAAGGAAATTGATGGGTGGAATTTCATTTAGTTGTATTTCATTTTCATACATTGCATTTTAAGAACAAATTTGGTGTTTGGTTTAATGTAGTTTTTTTTTGTGTTCTTGAACAATATGTGCTACTTTGCTTGTTTTTATTTTATGAACTTATTATCATTTATCTATGACTATACAATGTAGTGTTATAACATATATCATGATGTATATTTACACTCTTGCTATGCAAAATTGCTTTTGGAATGATGTATTAATTTGTTATGAATTTAAGGGCAAGATACTTCTAATTGTGTTCTTTGTCTCTTTTTGATGTTTTCAAAGGAGGAGAAGATATAAGAGATGATAAAGGATGAAAGTGCATATTCAGGGGGAGCATTGTTGAACTGCATCATCATTTTTACCATCATCAAAAAGGGAGAGTTTGTGAGTGAAATTTGGTCGCTTAAGTGTTTTGAGTGATGTAAAAAATAAGAGAGTCGTGCATATCTTTTATTGGATACTATCTCTGAGTTTAGTATGGCATCTTGACCATTGGTAAGTCATAGGTTGTTTAGGAATCATTAAAAGTCAGTCTAAAATTGAGTCATGTCAATAAAAATATGCATTTGGTCATATTTTCGTTGCATGTGTCGACACATCCATTTTTCAGGTCGACACATGCAACTCATTTTTAAAGCATGTAAGATTATGTAAGTCTTAGGCCGACATGTAACACCCTCTAAAACCCCGAACGAATTTTCGCAATTATTAAAAGCATAATATCAGAGTACATGTATAATCGAGGATGCTACAATTCTCTTTAAATAACACAAATTCCTGTCATGCATAATCTTAGTAGTAACTCATACATGTTTACACAGCGGAATAATTTATTTAATAAAACCAATGTTATAATATTTTTTTTTCAAATTCATCAGGGATTAACACCTGGAAAAATGTCAACATCATATTATAACAAATATAAGGAATTAAACGAGTCTGACTAAAGCAGCTCGACAAACAAACGTTCCCGGAGTTACAACTACCAGAGCATGACCCGGACAATACTAAAACGGAATAAACTAGAACGACAAGCCTTCGCCAAGCACCTGAACGAAGCTCCTCAATCTGAAATATTCAACAGTAAGGGTGAGCATCTCAATTATACATTTGATTATACGTTCATGACAATCAATTCAGGAAATCATAAGCATCACCCAATAATTAGCATATTTCATAGTTTACAAAAACCTTTACAATTCATATACCCATGATACATTGCTTTTCATATTTGCAAATAATCATCAAACATCGTCAACCATTTAGCAATCATACGTGCATACAAACAATCAAATACAACATTAGAAAAATCATCCATTCATGTTATATTCAAGGTAATGCAACACACCCATGCATGTGGTACCACTTTACCGCCCCATTAAATCTCGGGTCACGGATAACTCACCGTTCCATTATATCGCGGACACGGCTACCACCTCAACGTTCCATTAAATCGCGGACACGTATATTGGCCACCATGTTAATTCCACACAATGGGAATTAACAAATGCAACATGATATATAAGTATGTAACACTCAGCATACTATGAACATCAATCAACATATCATGCACATCAACAACATCAATCATAACAAGATATGGATAGCATGTAATCACTCAGCATACTATTTAAACATCAATCATATCAAGTCATATCATAATTCATGCTCGATAACATTATCCAAAAGCATGGTAATAAAATCCAAAATCAAGCACTAAAAACAAAGTTCAGAAAAATCAACACAGTAGCCTCAACACGGGTGCCCGTGTTGTGCAACACGGCCCGTGTTGGGCAACACGTCCAGAAAACACAATTTTTCCTCATCAATACAGGGACTCAACACGGGTGCCCGTGTTGTGCAACACGGCCCGTGTTGGGCAACACATTCCAGAAAAAAAAACACGTTATCCTTATCAGTACAGGGGGAGCAACACGGGTGCCCGTGTTGTGCAACACGGCCCGTGTTGTGCAACCAGCAGAGCAACCAGAAGAGCAACACGGGTGCCCGTGTTGTGCAACACGGCCCGTGTTGCTGAGCGCGTACAGAAATTTCCTGTATCTGCAGCAGCTCAGAAACAGCAGCCAAACAAGGGAAAACGCCAGCCAAAACGCGCATTTCGGTACCTAACGACATCGAGTTTGTATAATTCAAAACAACACCTCAATTTCCTAAATTTCAACAATCATTATAGTAACCGTAACCGGGATTAATCGTCCTTTTTAGGGAATTTCTGACAACATTAAGGTCATCCCTAAACCTCTAAGGTAAATTCACGATCATGCAGATATACTCCCAATCCACCATTTGGAACCTAAAATTCCTAATCGATTCATAAAAATTGGGGACCTAACCCTTTTCTAACAAGGTTCAATCCTAAGGGTATCGATTCCTACTAACATCTAACAATTGGGGTCTTTCCCTACGATTACCCAAAACAACCGTACATAAACCCATAAACAAAGGTAAATCGAGTAATAGCCCCCCTTACCTTATCAATTAGCAGCTTTGAACTTTTTGAGCGATGTTCTTCGTTCTTCGTCCTTCGTACCTTCAGAGCTCTATTTCCCCAAATTCCCAACTTCTGTTTATCGTGAAAAATGAGAAAAGTAACTTGAGTTCCAAAACATAACTTTACTTCTTTTTCACCCCCACTCTTTACTAACAACATCCAAGCCCAATAACTTAAAAACTCAGCATTTCTTATTTCTTTTATTTTCCTCCATATTTCAAAATAAATAATCCCTTTTTATTTTATTAATTCTAATAAAATAATTTCCCAAATTTAAATAAATCAAAAATTGAAACTGGGGTGTTACAACTCTCCCCCACTAAAAGAGTTTTCGTCCTCGAAAACATACCTTAGGCGAACAGTTCCGGATAAGCCTCTTTCATCTGGCTCTCCAGCTCCCAAGTGATATTTCCATCTGCTGGACCTCCCCAAGCAACCTTCACTAATGCTATCTCTTTACCTCTTAACTGTTTCACTTCCCGATCTTCTATCCTCATAGGCAATGTTTCTACTGTCAGGTTATCTCTCACCTGTACATCATCTATTTGGATTACATGAGATGGGTCTGGAATGTATCTCCTCAGCTGAGAAACATGAAAAACATCGTGCAAATTCGCAAGTCTCGGAGGTAAAGCAATACGATAAGCAACTTCTCCAACTCTTTCCGTAATCTGAAACGGACCAATAAAACGCGGAGTCAACTTCTTAGATTTCAACGCTCGACCAATACCCGTCATCGGAGTAACTCTCATAAACACATGATCTCCAGCACTGAATTCTAAATTCTTTCTCCTCTTATCATGATAACTTTTCTGACGACTCTGAGAAGCTCTCATCTTCTCTTGAATCAATTTGATCTTTTCAGTAGTCTGCTGAACAACCTCTGGCCCAACTACCGAACTCTCTCCAGATTCATACCAACACAAAGGCGTTCTACACCGTCTACCATACAATGCCTCAAACGGAGCCATACCAATACTCGAATGGTAACTATTGTTATAAGTAAATTCAATCAATGGCAAATAGCTATCCCAAGCTCCACCCTGCTCTAAAACACAAGCACGCAATAAATCTTCTAATGATTGAATCGTCCTCTCCGTCTGTCCATCAGTCTGAGGATGGTAAGCTGAACTCAACCTCAATTTAGTACCCAAAGCCTTCTGCAATCCTTCCCAAAATTTCGAAGTGAACCTCGGATCTCTATCTGACACAATACTAGAAGGAACTCCATGCAAACTCACTATTTTCTCAATATATAACTGTGCCAATCTCTCCATCGAGTAATCCATTCGCACCGGTATAAAATGAGCAGACTTAGTCAACCTATCCACAACGACCCATATCGCTTCACAATTCATAGGAGTCCTCGGCAACCCAGATACAAAATCCATCGAAATGCTATCCCACTTCCATTATGGAATAAACATTGGTTGCATAAATCCAGACGGCTTCTGATGCTCAATCTTCGATTTCTGACAGATTAAACATGCATACACAAATTCAGCTATTTCCTTTTTCATTCCCGGCCACCAAAACAATTTCTTCAAATCATGATACATTTTCGTGGCACCCGGATGAATACTCATCCCACTGCGATGTCCTTCCTCTAATATACTCTTCTTGATTTCTGCGACATCAGGAACACAAACTCTATCGCCAAATCTCATAACATCATTTTCATCAATTCTAAACTCACCACCTTGATCTTGGTTGATTAATGTCAATTTATCAACTAAATTAACATCAGATTTCTGTCCGATCCTGATCTCTTCTAGAATACCACTAGTAAGTTTCAACATACCCAAACGAACACACTTCGGAGTACTTTCACAAATTAAACTCAAATCTCGGAATTGTTCAATTAAATCCAATTCACGAACCATCATCATAGACATATGCAAGGATTTCCTGCTCAAAGCATCTGCAACCACATTTGCCTTACCAGGATGGTAATTCAAGCCAAAATCATAATCTTTGAGAAATTCCAACCACCTTCTTTGCCTCATATTGAGCTCTTTCTGATCGAAAAGATACTTCAAACTCTTATGATCACTATACACTTCAAATCTCGAACCGTACAGATAATGTCTCCACAATTTCAAGACAAACACAACTGCTGCCAATTCTAAGTCATGAGTAGGATAGTTCCTTTCATGAACCTTCAACTGTCTCGAAGCATACGCAACTACCTGTTGATTCTGCATTAAAACACCACCTAAACCCAACAGAGATGCATCACAATAGACCACAAAAGATTCCACCGGATTTGGCAAAATCAGAATAGGAGCACTAGTCAATCTCCGCTTCAATTCTTGGAAACCTTTCTCACAATCAGAATCCCAAATAAACGCTTGTCCTTTACGAGTCAATTTCGTCAACGGCAATGCTAACTTTGAGAATCCTTCGATAAACTTTCTGTAATAACCTGCAAGACCAAGGAAACTTCTGATTTCAGAAACAGTCTTCGGCGCTTCCCACTGAGATACTACTTCTACTTTTGTAGGATCCACTGCAATACCATTCTTAGAAATCACATGTCCAAGAAAACTAACTTCATTCAGCCAGAACTCACATTTGGACAACTTTGCATACAACTTCCTATCTTTCAACAACTCTAACACAATTCTGAGATGTTCCGCATGCTCTTCGTCATTCTTGGAATAAATCAGGATGTCATCAATAAAAACCACAACAAACTTATCCAGATACGGATGAAAAATCCAGTTCATATATTCCATGAAAACACCAGGTGCATTAGTAACTCCGAACGGCATAACAGAATATTCATAATGCCCATACCTCGTTCGAAAAGCAGTCTTTGTATATCTTCCGCCTTCACACGAATCTGATGATATCCCGATCTCAAATCAATCTTACTGAATACACTGGCTCCAATTAGCTGATCCATTAAATCATCAATCCTCGGTAACGGGTACCGATTCTTAATGGTTACCTTGTTCAATTGCCTGTAATCAACACACAGTCTCATAGAACCTTCTTTCTTCTTAACCAACAATACCGGAGCACCCCAAGGCGAAACACTTGGACGAATAAACTTCTTCTCCAGTAAATCTTCCAACTGACTCTTCAATTCAGCCAACTCAGACGCAGACATACGATATGGCGCCATCGACACCGGTCTCGTACCAGGAATCAAATCTATAGAAAATTCCACCTCTCTCTCTGGAGGTAACTCACCAACATCATCCGGAAAGACTTCTGGAAAATCACACACCACTGGCAATTCGCCACTCCTGACCTTTCCTGTTGCATCTAACGAAGCAAGTAACATAAACACATTAGCACCGTCTTCCATTGCTTCTTGTACCTGCCTAGCAGTCATAGTCAAATTCTCGACACCAACTGCTTCTGGAAAAATCACCGTCTTAGCAAAGCAGTTCAGATGAACCCGGTTGAATTCCAACCAGTTCATCCCAAGGATAATATCAATTTGTTCAAGCGGTAGGCACACTAAATCCATACCGAAACCTCTACCAAAAATCTCAATAGGACAATTCCTACATACAAGTGAAGTTGTCACTGAACCCGA
Source organism: Vicia faba (assembly GCA_948472305.1). Lineage (NCBI taxonomy): Eukaryota > Viridiplantae > Streptophyta > Magnoliopsida > Fabales > Fabaceae > Vicia > Vicia faba. The sequence continues at coordinate 1,363,639,626 of OX451736.1, read as the reverse complement.
TGCAGGAGTATCAACAACCATGCTACCTCGCATACCAGATATGTCCAGTTTCAACCTCTCAGCACAATCCACAGAAATGAAAGAATGAGTTGCACCAGTATCAATAATTGCAACTAAAGGTGTGCCATGAATAAAACACGTACCTTTAATCAATCGATCCTCTGGAGTAGTCTCAGATCCAGACAAAGCGAACACTTTTCCACCTGACTGATCCTTCCTAGACTTAGGACACTGCGGACGAATGTGACCTTCTTCGCCATAATTGTAATAAGTAACAGACTTCCCTTTGCAATCAATAGACAAATGACCAGCCTTTCCACATTTATAGCACTTCTTCTCATCACTCTTGCAATCTCGAATGTGATGGCCAGACTCACCACACCTGTAGCATCTGATAGGAGCCTTAGAATCTCCCCCACTAGGCCTTTTCCATCCACCTGATTTCTGGTTATCTCTACCATATGGCTTGCCACGGTCCATATGTTGCTTTCCTCTTTTATCAACAGCCCCACGAGAGTGAGACGACCTATTCTTGGTAATATCTTCTTCCAAGATTCTGCTACAATCCACCAGATCAGAAAATCTACGAATACGCTGGTACCTGATTCCCTGCTTAATCTCATCTCGGAGACCATTCTCAAATTTGATACATTTAGAGAATTCTCCAGCCTCATCATTGTTGTAGTGTGCATAATACTTTGCCAGCTCAGTGAACTTAGTAGCATACTCACTAACCGTCAGATTGCCCTGCTTAAGCTCCAAAAATTCAATTTCCTTTCTTCCCCGAACATCTTCAGGAAAGTACCTCCTCAGAAAAGCCCTTCTGAAGTTAGCCCAAGTCAGTGCCTCTCCATCTTGAACCATTTCAGTCCTTGTTGCAACCCACCAGTCGTCGGCTTCTTCTGCCAACATATGCGTACCATATCTGACTCTCAGATCTTCAGCACAATCAATCACACGGAAAATCCTTTCGATTTCCTTCAGCCACTTCTGAGCACCTTCAGGGTCATGTGTACCTTTGAACAACGGAGGATTGTTCCTTTGGAAATTTCCCAATTGCCTATCAGCACCAATCACGCCTCCAGTTGGGTTTCCAGCAAGTACACCAGCTAACATCCCCAAAGCCTCAGCTAGTGCAGCATCATTTCGTCCGTTACCTCTTCCTGCCATATTCCTGAGAATCAAAACATACTCTTCATTAGAATACAGTATCGACAGTGTTACCTTACACTAATCGCATACAAAAGGGATGACTGATTCAAGACTCTGGTCGCAACGACCGACTATGCTCTGATACCACTATTGTAACACCCTCTAAAACCCCGAACGAATTTTCGCAATTATTAAAAGCATAATATCAGAGTACATGTATAATCGAGGATGCTACAATTCTCTTTAAATAACACAAATTCCTGTCATGCATAATCTTAGTAGTAACTCATACATGTTTACACAGCGGAATAATTTATTTAATAAAACCAATGTTATAATATTTTTTTTTCAAATTCATCAGGGATTAACACCTGGAAAAATGTCAACATCATATTATAACAAATATAAGGAATTAAACGAGTCTGACTAAAGCAGCTCGACAAACAAACGTTCCCGGAGTTACAACTACCAGAGCATGACCCGAACAATACTAAAACGGAATAAACTAGAACGACAAGCCTTCGCCAAGCACCTGAACGAAGCTCCTCAATCTGAAATATTCAACAGTAAGGGTGAGCATCTCAATTATACATTTGATTATACGTTCATGACAATCAATTCAGGAAATCATAAGCATCACCCAATAATTAGCATATTTCATAGTTTACAAAAACCTTTACAATTCATATACCCATGATACATTGCTTTTCATATTTGCAAATAATCATCAAACATCGTCAACCATTTAGCAATCATACGTGCATACAAACAATCAAATACAACATTAGAAAAATCATCCATTCATGTTATATTCAAGGTAATGCAACACACCCATGCATGTGGTACCACTTTACCGCCCCATTAAATCTCGGGTCACGGATAACTCACCGTTCCATTATATCGCGGACACGGCTACCACCTCAACGTTCCATTAAATCGCGGACACGTATATTGGCCACCATGTTAATTCCACACAATGGGAATTAACAAATGCAACATGATATATAAGTATGTAACACTCAGCATACTATGAACATCAATCAACATATCATGCACATCAACAACATCAATCATAACAAGATATGGATAGCATGTAATCACTCAGCATACTATTTAAACATCAATCATATCAAGTCATATCATAATTCATGCTCGATAACATTATCCAAAAGCATGGTAATAAAATCCAAAATCAAGCACTAAAAACAAAGTTCAGAAAAATCAACACAGTAGCCTCAACACGGGTGCCCGTGTTGTGCAACACGGCCCGTGTTGGGCAACACGTCCAGAAAACACAATTTTTCCTCATCAATACAGGGACTCAACACGGGTGCCCGTGTTGTGCAACACGGCCCGTGTTGGGTAACACATTCCAGAAAAAAAAACACGTTATCCTTATCAGTACAGGGGGAGCAACACGGGTGCCCGTGTTGTGCAACACGGCCCGTGTTGTGCAACCAACAGAGCAACCAGAAGAGCAACACGGGTGCCCGTGTTATGCAACACGGCCCGTGTTGCTGAGCGCGTACAGAAATTTCCTGTATCTGCAGCAGCTCAGAAACAGCAGCCAAACAAGGGAAAACGCCAGCCAAAACGCGCATTTCGGTACCTAACGACATCGAGTTTGTATAATTCAAAACAACACCTCAATTTCCTAAATTTCAACAATCATTATAGTAACCGTAACCGGGATTAATCGTCCTTTTTAGGGAATTTCTGACAACATTAAGGTCATCCCTAAACCTCTAAGGTAAATTCACGATCATGCAGATATACTCCCAATCCACCATTTGGAACCTAAAATTCCTAATCGATTCATAAAAATTGGGGACCTAACCCTTTTCTAACAAGGTTCAATCCTAAGGGTATCGATTCCTACTAACATCTAACAATTGGGGTCTTTCCCTACGATTACCCAAAACAACCGTACATAAACCCATAAACAAAGGTAAATCGAGTAATAGCCCCCCTTACCTTATCAATTAGCAGCTTTGAACTTTTTGAGCGATGTTCTTCGTTCTTCGTCCTTCGTACCTTCAGAGCTCTATTTCCCCAAATTCCCAACTTCTGTTTATCGTGAAAAATGAGAAAAGTAACTTGAGTTCCAAAACATAACTTTACTTCTTTTTCACCCCCACTCTTTACTAACAACATCCAAGCCCAATAACTTAAAAACTCAGCATTTCTTATTTCTTTTATTTTCCTCCATATTTCAAAATAAATAATCCCTTTTTATTTTATTAATTCTAATAAAATAATTTCCCAAATTTAAATAAATCAAAAATTGAAACTGGGGTGTTACAACTCTCCCCCACTAAAAGAGTTTTCGTCCTCGAAAACATACCTTAGGCGAACAGTTCCGGATAAGCCTCTTTCATCTGGCTCTCCAGCTCCCAAGTGATATTTCCATCTGCTGGACCTCCCCAAGCAACCTTCACTAATGCTATCTCTTTACCTCTTAACTGTTTCACTTCCCGATCTTCTATCCTCATAGGCAATGTTTCTACTGTCAGGTTATCTCTCACCTGTACATCATCTATTTGGATTACATGAGATGGGTCTGGAATGTATCTCCTCAGCTGAGAAACATGAAAAACATCGTGCAAATTCGCAAGTCTCGGAGGTAAAGCAATACGATAAGCAACTTCTCCAACTCTTTCCGTAATCTGAAACGGACCAATAAAACGCGGAGTCAACTTCTTAGATTTCAACGCTCGACCAATACCCGTCATCGGAGTAACTCTCATAAACACATGATCTCCAGCACTGAATTCTAAATTCTTTCTCCTCTTATCATGATAACTTTTCTGACGACTCTGAGAAGCTCTCATCTTCTCTTGAATCAATTTGATCTTTTCAGTAGTCTGTTGAACAACCTCTGGCCCAACTACCGAACTCTCTCCAGATTCATACCAACACAAAGGCGTTCTACACCGTCTACCATACAATGCCTCAAACGGAGCCATACCAATACTCGAATGGTAACTATTGTTATAAGTAAATTCAATCAATGGCAAATAGCTATCCCAAGCTCCACCCTGCTCTAAAACACAAGCACGCAATAAATCTTCTAATGATTGAATCGTCCTCTCCGTCTGTCCATCAGTCTGAGGATGGTAAGCTGAACTCAACCTCAATTTAGTACCCAAAGCCTTCTGCAATCCTTCCCAAAATTTCGAAGTGAACCTCGGATCTCTATCTGACACAATACTAGAAGGAACTCCATGCAAACTCACTATTTTCTCAATATATAACTGTGCCAATCTCTCCATCGAGTAATCCATTCGCACCGGTATAAAATGAGCAGACTTAGTCAACCTATCCACAACGACCCATATCGCTTCACAATTCATAGGAGTCCTCGGCAACCCAGATACAAAATCCATCGAAATGCTATCCCACTTCCATTCTGGAATAAACATTGGTTGCATAAATCCAGACGGCTTCTGATGCTCAATCTTCGATTTCTGACAGATTAAACATGCATACACAAATTCAGCTATTTCCTTTTTCATTCCCGGCCACCAAAACAATTTCTTCAAATCATGATACATTTTCGTGGCACCCGGATGAATACTCATCCCACTGCGATGTCCTTCCTCTAATATACTCTTCTTGATTTCTGCGACATCAGGAACACAAACTCTATCGCCAAATCTCATAACATCATTTTCATCAATTCTAAACTCACCACCTTGATCTTGGTTGATTAATGTCAATTTATCAACTAAATTAACATCAGATTTCTGTCCGATCCTGATCTCTTCTAGAATACCACTAGTAAGTTTCAACATACCCAAACGAACACACTTCGGAGTACTTTCACAAATTAAACTCAAATCTCGGAATTGTTCAATTAAATCCAATTCACGAACCATCATCATAGACATATGCAAGGATTTCCTGCTCAAAGCATCTGCAACCACATTTGCCTTACCAGGATGGTAATTCAAGCCAAAATCATAATCTTTGAGAAATTCCAACCACCTTCTTTGCCTCATATTGAGCTCTTTCTGATCGAAAAGATACTTCAAACTCTTATGATCACTATACACTTCAAATCTCGAACCGTACAGATAATGTCTCCACAATTTCAAGACAAACACAACTGCTGCCAATTCTAAGTCATGAGTAGGATAGTTCCTTTCATGAACCTTCAACTGTCTCGAAGCATACGCAACTACCTGTTGATTCTGCATTAAAACACCACCTAAACCCAACAGAGATGCATCACAATAGACCACAAAAGATTCCACCGGATTTGGCAAAATCAGAATAGGAGCACTAGTCAATCTCCGCTTCAATTCTTGGAAACCTTTCTCACAATCAGAATCCCAAATAAACGCTTGTCCTTTACGAGTCAATTTCGTCAACGGCAATGCTAACTTTGAGAATCCTTCGATAAACTTTCTGTAATAACCTGCAAGACCAAGGAAACTTCTGATTTCAGAAACAGTCTTCGGCGCTTCCCACTGAGATACTGCTTCTACTTTTGTAGGATCCACTGCAATACCATTCTTAGAAATCACATGTCCAAGAAAACTAACTTCATTCAGCCAGAACTCACATTTGGACAACTTTGCATACAACTTCCTATCTTTCAACAACTCTAACACAATTCTGAGATGTTCCGCATGCTCTTCGTCATTCTTGGAATAAATCAGGATGTCATCAATAAAAACCACAACAAACTTATCCAGATACGGATGAAAAATCCAGTTCATATATTCCATGAAAACACCAGGTGCATTAGTAACTCCGAACGGCATAACAGAATATTCATAATGCCCATACCTCGTTCGAAAAGCAGTCTTTGTATATCTTCCGCCTTCACACGAATCTGATGATATCCCGATCTCAAATCAATCTTACTGAATACACTGGCTCCAATTAGCTGATCCATTAAATCATCAATCCTCGGTAACGGGTACCGATTCTTAATGGTTACCTTGTTCAATTGCCTGTAATCAACACACAGTCTCATAGAACCTTCTTTCTTCTTAACCAACAATACCGGAGCACCCCAAGGCGAAACACTTGGACGAATAAACTTCTTCTCCAGTAAATCTTCCAACTGACTCTTCAATTCAGCCAACTCAGACGCAGACATACGATATGGCGCCATCGACACCGGTCTCGTACCAGGAATCAAATCTATAGAAAATTCCACCTCTCTCTCTGGAGGTAACTCACCAACATCATCCGGAAAGACTTCTGGAAAATCACACACCACTGGCAATTCGCCACTCCTGACCTTTCCTGTTGCATCTAACGAAGCAAGTAACATAAACACATTAGCACCGTCTTCCATTGCTTCTTGTACCTGCCTAGCAGTCATAGTCAAATTCTCGACACCAACTGCTTCTGGAAAAATCACCGTCTTAGCAAAGCAGTTCAGATGAACCCGGTTGAATTCCAACCAGTTCATCCCAAGGATAATATCAATTTGTTCAAGCGGTAGGCACACTAAATCCATACCGAAACCTCTACCAAAAATCTCAATAGGACAATTCCTACATACAAGTGAAGTTGTCACTGAACCCGATGCAGGAGTATCAACAACCATGCTACCTCGCATACCAGATATGTCCAGTTTCAACCTCTCAGCACAATCCACAGAAATGAAAGAATGAGTTGCACCAGTATCAATAATTGCAACTAAAGGTGTGCCATGAATAAAACACGTACCTTTAATCAATCGATCCTCTGGAGTAGTCTCAGATCCAGACAAAGCGAACACTTTTCCACCTGACTGATCCTTCCTAGACTTAGGACACTGCGGACGAATGTGACCTTCTTCGCCATAATTGTAACAAGTAACAGACTTCCCTTTGCAATCAATAGACAAATGACCAGCCTTTCCACATTTATAGCACTTCTTCTCATCACTCTTGCAATCTCGAATGTGATGGCCAGACTCACCACACCTGTAGCATCTGATAGGAGCCTTAGAATCTCCCCCACTAGGCCTTTTCCATCCACCTGATTTCTGGTTATCTCTACCATATGGCTTGCCACGGTCCATATGTTGCTTTCCTCTTTTATCAACAGCCCCACGAGAGTGAGACGACCTATTCTTGGTAATATCTTCTTCCAAGATTCTGCTACAATCCACCAGATCAGAAAATCTACGAATACGCTGGTACCTGATTCCCTGCTTAATCTCATCTCGGAGACCATTCTCAAATTTGATACATTTAGAGAATTCTCCAGCCTCATCATTGTTGTAGTGTGCATAATACTTTGCCAGCTCAGTGAACTTAGTAGCATACTCACTAACCGTCAGATTGCCCTGCTTAAGCTCCAAAAATTCAATTTCCTTTCTTCCCCGAACATCTTCAGGAAAGTACCTCCTCAGAAAAGCCCTTCTGAAGTTAGCCCAAGTCAGTGCCTCTCCATCTTGAACCATTTCAGTCCTTGTTGCAACCCACCAGTCGTCGGCTTCTTCTGCCAACATATGCGTACCATATCTGACTCTCAGATCTTCAGCACAATCAATCACACGGAAAATCCTTTCGATTTCCTTCAGCCACTTCTGAGCACCTTCAGGGTCATGTGTACCTTTGAACAACGGAGGATTGTTCCTTTGGAAATTTCCCAATTGCCTATCAGCACCAATCACGCCTCCAGTTGGGTTTCCAGCAAGTACACCAGCTAACATCCCCAAAGCCTCAGCTAGTGCAGCATCATTTCGTCCGTTACCTCTTCCTGCCATATTCCTGAGAATCAAAACATACTCTTCATTAGAATACAGTATCGACAGTGTTACCTTACACTAATCGCATACAAAAGGGATGACTGATTCAAGACTCTGGTCGCAACGACCGACTATGCTCTGATACCACTATTGTAACACCCTCTAAAACCCCGAACGAATTTTCGCAATTATTAAAAGCATAATATCAGAGTACATGTATAATCGAGGATGCTACAATTCTCTTTAAATAACACAAATTCCTGTCATGCATAATCTTAGTAGTAACTCATACATGTTTACACAGCGGAATAATTTATTTAATAAAACCAATGTTATAATATTTTTTTTTCAAATTCATCAGGGATTAACACCTGGAAAAATGTCAACATCATATTATAACAAATATAAGGAATTAAACGAGTCTGACTAAAGCAGCTCGACAAACAAACGTTCCCGGAGTTACAACTACCAGAGCATGACCCGGACAATACTAAAACGGAATAAACTAGAACGACAAGCCTTCGCCAAGCACCTGAACGAAGCTCCTCAATCTGAAATATTCAACAGTAAGGGTGAGCATCTCAATTATACATTTGATTATACGTTCATGACAATCAATTCAGGAAATCATAAGCATCACCCAATAATTAGCATATTTCATAGTTTACAAAAACCTTTACAATTCATATACCCATGATACATTGCTTTTCATATTTGCAAATAATCATCAAACATCGTCAACCATTTAGCAATCATACGTGCATACAAACAATCAAATACAACATTGGAAAAATCATCCATTCATGTTATATTCAAGGTAATGCAACACACCCATGCATGTGGTACCACTTTACCGCCCCATTAAATCTCGGGTCACGGATAACTCACCGTTCCATTATATCGCGGACACGGCTACCACCTCAACGTTCCATTAAATCGCGGACACGTATATTGGCCACCATGTTAATTCCACACAATGGGAATTAACAAATGCAACATGATATGTAAGTATGTAACACTCAGCATACTATGAACATCAATCAACATATCATGCACATCAACAACATCAATCATAACAAGATATGGATAGCATGTAATCACTCAGCATACTATTTAAACATCAATCATATCAAGTCATATCATAATTCATGCTCGATAACATTATCCAAAAGCATGGTAATAAAATCCAAAATCAAGCACTGAAAACAAAGTTCAGAAAAATCAACACAGTAGCCTCAACACGGGTGCCCGTGTTGTGCAACACGGCCCGTGTTGGGCAACACGTCCAGAAAACACAATTTTTCCTCATCAATACAGGGACTCAACACGGGTGCCCGTGTTGTGCAACACGGCCCGTGTTGGGCAACACATTCCAGAAAAAAAAACACGTTATCCTTATCAGTACAGGGGGAGCAACACGGGTGCCCGTGTTGTGCAACACGGCCCGTGTTGTGCAACCAGCAGAGCAACCAGAAGAGCAACACGGGTGCCCGTGTTGTGCAACACGGCCCGTGTTGCTGAGCGCGTACAGAAATTTCCTGTATCTGCAGCAGCTCAGAAACAGCAGCCAAACGCGGGAAAACGCCAGCCAAAATGCGCATTTCGGTACCTAACGACATCGAGTTTGTATAATTCAAAACAACACCTCAATTTCCTAAATTTCAACAATCATTATAGTAACCGTAACCGGGATTAATCGTCCTTTTTAGGGAATTTCTGACAACATTAAGGTCATCCCTAAACCTCTAAGGTAAATTCACGATCATGCAGATATACTCCCAATCCACCATTTGGAACCTAAAATTCCTAATCGATTCATAAAAATTGGGGACCTAACCCTTTTCTAACAAGGTTCAATCCTAAGGGTATTGATTCCTACTAACATCTAACAATTGGGGTCTTTCCCTACGATTACCCAAAACAACCGTACATAAACCCATAAACAAAGGTAAATCGAGTAATAGCCCCCCTTACCTTATCAATTAGCAGCTTTGAACTTTTTGAGCGATGTTCTTCGTTCTTCGTCCTTCGTACCTTCAGAGCTCTATTTCCCCAAATTCCCAACTTCTGTTTATCGTGAAAAATGAGAAAAGTAACTTGAGTTCCAAAACATAACTTTACTTCTTTTTCACCCCCACTCTTTACTAACAACATCCAAGCCCAATAACTTAAAAACTCAGCATTTCTTATTTCTTTTATTTTCCTCCATATTTCAAAATAAATAATCCCTTTTTATTTTATTAATTCTAATAAAATAATTTCCCAAATTTAAATAAATCAAAAATTGAAACTGGGGTGTTACACGACACATGCAGCTTTCAGATCGACAAATACTGAAGCTTTTCTAAAATTACAGAAATTCTTATTTTATGTGTCGACGCATCCACTTTTCAGGTTGACACATTTGTTATCGTTTTAAAGCATGTAACTTCTGTAACTTTTCGGTTGACACATGGGTCTTTATAGGTTGACACACTATGTTTAGAAAATCATGTATGTGTCGACACATACTGTTTTAGTTGGTAAATTTCTTAAATTCTTTTATTCTGAATTTATCCCTATTTCCCCTAAAAGTTCCACAACTATAAAAAGTATCTTATTTCTCTCATCATCTTCAACTTCCAACTTATGCATACACACTGACATTACATTGTAGCGATGTTTTGTTGGGGTGCCATCTAGACGAGGATTGCTAGTGTCTAATTGTATATTGGATTGAGTTTTGTAGGGGTTTTGATCCAAGCAAAAACATTGGATTTATCCTCCAAAATCATTGGTTAAATTGGGGGTTTTCGTGCAAGATCGTTCGAGAAGGAATCGTCCATGTGAATCACATTGGAGTGTTTGAAATCTTTGTAAGGAACCTTGGAGTGTTTGAAATCTTTTCAAAGAAGTAGCAAGTGTTGGAAGATAGAATTGAAGGTCTCGTGTTTGATAGAGTGCAATCGGATTTACTCGAGTGAAATCCCTTGGAGTGTTTGAAATCTTTGCAAGGAAGTAGCTTAAGTGGCAAATAGGTTGCATTTATCGGTTCTTGGTCTTGCTTAAGATCCAAAGAGGAGAACGGGTTCAATCAACAACAAGCTTAGGTTTTATGGAGTTGTTCTTTAACACTTCTCTTCTATCAATAATTTTGCATAGTAAGAATCATCCTAATTCCATTGGAATTAAGCACAGACGTACCTACACGCGAGGACGACAGTGGGGAACTCTGAAGACAAATTCCTTGTGTCTCTTTTATTTTTTACTTTTACTTGCTTTGATTTTCATTGATTAATTTATCGAATAACATTGTGTTATCAAATGAATTGTAAGAATTTTCCTAATCAATTTTTGATTTTAAATCTAGTGTTTATATAGCTTATAATCACTTTTGATTATAAGTGGTTTGTGTATCAACACAATCAAAGGAAAAATTCTGAAAATTCACTTGCACACCAAGTGTTTGATAAATTGATTCAACTAGTTCTTTTTATATTGACATTGGAAATAGCCTTGCAGGTAATTTTCATTAAACGATAAATAAGTTCCAAAGTGATTCAAGCTTATTATTTTATATTATCATTTGTGTTCCATATTATTTTTGTTCTACGATTTTCATATCTGAGCTTCCCAATAAGCGTTCGTATAGATGACAAGTTAAAAAGCATTCGCGTCATACTTTGGTAAAACTTTTTCAAAATCAAATTTTATTTGGATATTTTTAAAGGGGTATCTATTCACCCCCCCTCCTTCTAGATACCGTTGCCGTCATCTAAAAAAAGGAACAAGATATGATGCATTCTTATGACATGGCTTTTGGTGGTGGTGGTTTTGCAATTAGATATGCATTCTTATTATATGACTAGGAGTGTTTGAAATCTTTTCAAGGAAGTATCAAGTATTGGAAGATAGAATCAAAGGTCTTTTGTTTGATAGAGTGTAATAGAATTTACTCGAGTGAAATCCCTTGGAGTGTTTGAAATCTTTGCAACGAAGTAGCTTAAGCGGAGAATAGGTTGCATCTATCGGTTCTTGTTCTTTATCAAGATCCAAAGAGGAGAAGGGGTTCAATCAACAACAAGCTTAGGGTTTGTGGAGTTGTTCTTTAACACTTCTCTTCTATCAACAATTTTGTATAGTAAGAATTATCCTAATTCCATTGGAATTAGGCATAGACGTGCCCACACGCGAGGACGACAGTGGGGAAATGCGAAGAGAAATTCCTTGTGTCTCTTTTATTTTTTGCTTTTACTTGCTTTTATTTTCATTGATTAATTTATCGAATAACATTGTGTTATCAATTGAATTGTAAGAATTTTCCTAATCAGTTTTTGATTTTAAATCTAGTGTTGATATAGCTTATAATCACTTTTGATTATAAGTGTTTTATGTATCAACACGATCAAAGGAAAAATTCTGAAAATTCACTTGCACACCAAGTGTTTGATAAATTGATTCAACTAGTTCTTTTTATATTGACATTGGAAATAGCCTTGCAAGTAATTTTCATTAAACGATAAATAAGTTCCAAAGTGATTCAAGCTTATTAATTCATATTATCATTCGGGTTCCATATTATTTTTTTTCTACGATTTTCATATTTGAGCTTCCCAATAAGCATTCGTATAGACGACAAGTTAAAAAGCATCTGCGTCGTACTTAGATAAAAAAATTTCAAAACCAAATTTTATTTGGATATTTTTAAGGGGGTATCTATTCACCCTCATCTAGATACCGTTGTCGTCATCTAACAAAAAGGAACAAGATATGATGCATTCTTATGACATGGCTTTTAGTGGTGGTGGTTTTTCAATTAGCTATGCATTCTTATTATATGACTTGGAGTGTTTGAAATCTTTTCAAGGAAGTATCAAGTATTGGAAGATAGAATCAAAGGTCTTGTGTTTGATAGAGTGCAGTCGGATTTAATCGAGTAAAATCCCTTGGAGTGTTTGAAATCTTTGCAAGGGAGTAGCTTAAGTGGAAAATAGGTTGCATCTATCAGATCTTGGTCTTGCCAAAGCTTAAAAGAGGAGAAGGGGTTCAATCAACAATAAGCTTAGGGTTTGTGGAGTTATTCTTAAATACTTCTCTTCTATCAACAATTTTGCATAGTAAAAATTATCCTAATTCCATTGGAATTAGGTGCAAATGTACCCACACACGAGGACAACTGTGGGGAACTATGAAGATAATCTCTTGTGTCTCTTTTATTTTTTGCTTTTACTTGCTTTGATTTTCATTGATTAATTTATCGAATAGCATTGCGTTATCAATTGAATTGTAAGAATTTTCCTAATCAGTTTTTTATTTTAAATCTAGTGTTGATATAACTTATAATCACTTTTGATTATAAGTGGTTTTGTGTATCAACACAATCAAAGTAAAAATTTTGAAAATTCACTTGCACACCAAGTGTTTGATAAATTGATTCAACTAGTTCTTTTTATATTGACATTGGAAATAGCCTTGCAAGTAATTTTCATTAAATGATAAATAAGTTGCAAAGTGATTCAAGCTTATTAATTCATATTATCATTCGTGTTCCATATTATTATTTTTCTACGGTTTGCATATTTGAGCTTCCCGATAAGCATTTGTATAGACGACAAGTTAAAAAGCTTATGCGTCGTATTTTGATAAAACTTTTTCAAAATTAAATTTTATTTGGATATTTTTAAAGGGGTATGGAATCTTTGCAAGGGAGTAGCTTAAGCGGCGAATAGGTTGCATCTATCAGATCTTGGTCTTGCTCAAGCTCAAAAGAGGAGAAGGGGCTCAATCAACAACAAGATTAGGGTTTGTGGAGTTATTCTTTAATACTTCTCTTCTATCAACAATTTTGCATAGTAAGAATTATCCTAATTCCATTGGGATTAGACGCAAACATACCCATACGCGAGGACAACAGTGGGGAATTGTGAAGACAAATCTCTTGTATCTCTTTTATTTTTTGCTTTTACTTGCTTTAATTTTCATTGATTAATTTATCGAATAGTATTGCCTTATCAATTGAATTGTAAGAATTTTCCTAATCAGTTTTTGATTTCAAATCTAGTGTTGATATAACTTATAATCACTTTTGATTATAAGTGGTTTTGTGTATCAACACAATCAAAGTAAAAATTCTGAAAATTCACTTGCACACAAATTGATTCAACTAGTTCTTTTTATATTGACATTGGAAATAGCCTTGCAAGTAATTTTCATTAAATGATAAATATGTTCCAAAGTGATTCAATCTTATTAATTCATATTATCATTTGTGTTCCATATTATTTTTTTCTACGGTTTGCATATTTGAGCTTCCCAATAAGCATTCGTATAGACGACAAGTTAAAAAGCTTCAGCTTCGTATTTTGATAAAACTTTTTCAAAATTAAATTTTATTTGGATATTTTTAAATGGGTATCTATTCGACCCCCCCCCCCCCCCCCTCTAGATACCGTTGTCGTCATCTAACAAAAAGGAGAAAGATGGCTTAGAGCTTATAGAAGGAAAAATTCATCAAAAACTAGAATTTTCATTGCTAGGAGAACCAGATAAGGGGTATAGTTATCTCAATAACGGGTATAATCACTACAAAAAATAATACTTTTCATGACGAAGCTTACACCTCGAACAATAAAAAAATGAGGGTATAGGTCATGGGAGCGCCATGTTTAATTATTTTTTTAATAAAAAACATAAGACCTCGAATATTTAATAAAACCGAGGGAAAGTAGCAATAACGAAACTTGCTTCGACACCTAGTTGTTGCATTTAATGTTTTTTTTTCAATTGTTTAATTAGTATTTCTCACTTGGCACCTTTCCAATTTCCTTTTTTTTTGTTTTATTTGTTCCATTAGTATTTACCTCGGCTACATGGTCCAACTAAGAGATAATATATTTTGCATTAGCAATTTCATAATACTAATTTCAAAATATAATATTTCATTTGGATGGGGAGAACAGGCATGGCCTTTGATTCAATCGCAGTTAGATACTTAAGTTCATCAACACCCTCAATTATTTTCTAATTTGTTCTATGACACAACCTCTATAGTTAGGAACATGTTACGAGTAGAACACTTGGATGTGCATGGTATGGATAAATGGATGATGATTCCTGATATGAGTTACCCTATTGCTTCTAGATATAATGTCGTAATTGTCTCTATTTCCAAAAGACTTAACATCACATTTTTCCTCTTGCCTTAACTCCATCTATGTATACGAGCAGGCATAAAATTATTGTTGTTGGTTTTGTCAAAAATAATTATTAGGTTCAGGTAAAGTTGAAATATGATTTCCCATTGTCTCCCGTCACTGACCGTTAGAGACAGAATTGTACTAAAGATGCAAAAGCATGAGAATCTGCATATACAAGATGTTATAGATACTAGAAAGACATAGTTATGATGCCATCATACTTTGTTTTGTATTCTTACATGTAGCACATTTTTTATATGTATATATTTTATCGGATAATTTTTTTGTCAATTCAGTTCTTCGAGAAAAAGTAATGCATAAACAAAGTGGAAAAGACAATCTGACTGTATATCAAAAATTTCAAATTTCTGGAATATTTTGGTAATTACCGAAAATTTTAAAATTTCTGGTAAGAGCATGCAGGTATATACCAGAAATTTCAATTTTCAGGTGTGTAATCGGTGGAAATAGAACTGACTGTTTTGAAATGCTGGTTCGCGTTTGCATTTTTCAAAATGTCGCGGTAAGCAAGAGTCGCCACCGTCTTTTATTTTCTCCAACAAGGAAAGGACAAAAGCACAGCAAAATTCCTTTTCGAGATGTTTCTCGGGTTCAGGAGGTAGATTATAGAAAGGGAAGGTGTTGGCACACTTTCTATCCGTGGTTATCCACGGGCTCTTAGGTACTTGCTCACTATGTTTTCAAAATGTTTTGCTTTTCTTGTGTTTGTGGGTTTTGAAAAAGTTTTGTTTGAAAACTTCGATTTAACTCTTGTATCTGTCCTCAAGAGTGTATGAAGTGTTGTTTGAAAACTTTTGTCAGAAAAGTGTAGGTGCGAAAAGTATTTTTGTTTTGAAAGAGCAAGTACCTGAGAACCTCTACCTACTCAAAAGAAATTAAGCTGTGTAAGTGTCCTTTAGACAGTACTATCCCACTATTGAGAAGTAGGTAGCACCGTCGTTGGAGTTTTCGGGTCAATTCGATTTTAGGGACATGTGGTCCCTAAAGCAATGGTAGGACGCTTTAGCGGTAACCCTAATGTCCTAGATCATTTTTTATCGAGGCAACCGTTTCGAGGCAACTTTGATCTTTAGACAGGAGGGCGACCTCTAAAACACCCTATACTCAATGACCACGTCGAGGCAACCAAGTGAGGCGTACCCTAAGAGTGGCATGTGCGAGTGTGTCAGGTTTCAGTTATGTTATCTTTGTACATGTTATGAGTGAGCTACGATTGATTTTAATTTAAGACAAGTCTTTTCATGCATAGCCTAGTTAACATACATCTAGCAGTCAATGGTTGCGGAAAGTAAAACTACGCTATTACAAGACTTCGGGTATTTACATCGCCAAAAACAAACCCTTGAAAAGTAAATTGCGGGAAATTAAAGAAAAGCGATAAAAAGTCCTAATTAAAGCTATTACATCCTCGGAGCAATTACAATTATATGGATCAAAATATGAATCAAAAATAATCATACGCGCGAGAAAAAATTGGATCGGAGAGTTTTTAGGGTTTTGACCCTTTTTTGAGAAAGAAAGAGATTTATTTTTCATTTTAATTAAAATTAACCCTAGACTAATTAATTAATTAAATAAAATAAATATATTTTTTTAGTTTTTTATGATGTTTAAGAAAAATAGGTCAAAAGTTATTAAAAACCCTAGTTCTATATTAATTTTAAATTATTGCAAAAAAGTTAAAATTAACCTAATTAAGACTAAATTAATTAATTACTTATTTATTTACAAAATAACTAATTAAATTTAATAAATAAAAATATTATATTTTTTAAGTTTTCTGAATTTATTATGAAAAAATTAATTTGGTTAATTAAGTAATAATAATAATAATTAATAATAAGACAATTAAATGAAAAAATATAAAAGAAGAAAGAAAAAGAAAAAGGAATAAACCCAGGGGGTGATGGGCCCAAGAGGAGGTGTGTTTTGCAACTTCCAGGCCCACTAACTCTCCAGCCTGTTTGACTTTCCGGGCTTGCTATGCATGCGCTGACCAGGGAGCATGGTGGTCCTTCAACTTTGGCCATTGGATCTGAGTTTGGAGACACATGGCGTGCTGAGATTTGAAGCATATGGTGGTCTCCATACCTGGAAATCTATTGGAATAGGCACAAGAAAATAATAATAAGAATTTTGGGGGACCTGGGATTCGAACTCAGGTCCCAATGTTCACATGCCAACGCCTTTGCCATCCAACCAAGCTGCTTCAATTGTTATTGAAATAAGTGGCAATTTTTATATATAAAAACCAATCAATATACTGTAACTAAAAAAAAATAACGCACGCTTTTTAAATTGGCCAATGGGATGTCAACACATCATCGTCTTCTTCGTTTTTTCTGCACAATTAGAATCAGATAGCGGGGGTTTTTAACCCCCACTACTTCCTGCAAGGAAAAATAACGATTAGAAGCACAGTGAATATAAATGTTTCGCGAGGTATGGGTCTTGATCGTCTTGGTCTCACGATCTCAACCATGTGTCTCACTGGTCCCAATTTTCCCTGGTTCAGAAAGCCCTAATTTAAAGCTTGGAAACCCTAGAAATTCAGTCATGGCATATCTCGATTCAGGGCATTATAATTCAATTCAACCATTCCATTAGCTTTGTATGGTCTCTAGCAATGCAAAACAATCATAAAAACATGTTAAATGCATATGAATTAAGAGTTATGATTTGGAATCGAAAGTGCAAACCGTGAAGCTGTATGTGACGATTCTTTGAGCTTTGGTGCGTGAATTCAATTGCAAAACGTTCCTGGAACCTCCTGCAATGTATTTGAATGGTCAAAACACCTTGAATTAGCCTAGGATGCAAGAACAGATTTTCAGTTTTCTTGAAATTTCTTGAATGTGCTATGGCCGTTTCTGCAGCTTTCAATCGTGTGCTAGGGTATGGTTAGCTTGCATACATATAGGAGAATCAAATTAGGTCAAAGTTTTGGATCCAATCCATGTGCATTGATGTTTAAATCTTTGATTGAAAATCAAATATTCTTGATTTTTCATGATTGAACAATGTTGCCAAATTTGTATTTTTTTTGTATCTTTGACTTGTGCACGAATTTTCCAGCATGTTTTGATCATATTTGCTTCACAAATTGATTTAAAAAACAAATCTTCTATTTTCTTATGATTTAAATTAATTAAATGGATTAATATTAATTAAAAATCCAATTAATCAATAAAAATAAGAAAATAAATCCAATTAATCTTGGTGGGTCGTGCATAGGTCATGGGTGAAGTTTCAAGAAGAGATTTGAGGCCCATTAGCAAAAAGAAGGTGTTTTGAGCAAAGTTGACTTTTGCAAATTCATGAAAATTTCCCAACTTCTCTAATGCACAACTTGCTCAATTTTAATCATATGGCTATGTTCTTGGACATTTTGGAAATCCCTTGAAGTCCTCTAACCAATTCCTTTGGTCCCATGTCATTTGGATTTACCAATCTCAAGTTATGGCCTTTGACTCAAAGTGTACTTTTGTTGACTTTTGAAATTGACCTATAATGTAAAAATTGGTAACTTTTTGTGAGAGCATTTCTTGAACTTGGAGTGTGAAGATGGATTGTATGAAATTGCATCCCCTTCAAAATTAGCATTGGATGGAATTTTTCTGACAAACCATGAAAAAGTTATGCCCTGTTCAAGATACAGTTGACTTTTCTACTGTCCAAAAATAGTAACTTTTTGCATCTTGATGATTTTTGAGCTATTCTTGTGAAATCATGATCAAGACTTGATCAAATGATGATTGTGAACTCAAAATGAGATGTTGACCAAAAATTCTGACTTTTGATTGCAAAATGACCATTTTGCCCTTGCAGTTTGACTGTGGATCAAATGGGGCTTTTGACTGTGCAAATTGGCACTGTGAGTCTTGAAACTTGGCATGTAGGTGCTTGAGAATGTATATAGGCATATGAGACTTGATTGAACCATTGAAAACCCCAAATTCATTGAAAGAACCAAAACCCTAATTTCAGTTGTCTTAGGAAGTGATTTGACTGTACAACCGTTGAGCAATCTTGAGCAATTTGAGGATCATTCTTGACAAATCTTGAGGAATATGGGAGGGAAAATTTTGGGGTACAACAGTTTCCCCTGTTCAATATTCTTAAACCTGAGGATGTAGATTGGCTTGTGTGCCTTTCGTGATCCGAAGATGGAAGATGATTGAACACTAAAGTGCCCAGAAATTTGCACTCGCATGGTGTAGTATCAGCAATGTGATGTCGGGAATGGGCTTACAGATGCCATTTGGAGATATGATGGATAGGAGGATGGGCTTATAGATGCCACCTGGAGGTTGTTGGTTGGTAGTTTTGTCTTCGTTGACGGGTTATCATCAGAAAAATCTTTAGTGATTGATTTAACTGGACTTGTCTTCTTTGGATTAGCGTCAGAAAGATCTTTAGGAATCGATTTAGCTGGGTTTGTCTTCTTTGACTGGATTGCCTCAGAAAAATCTTTAGGAATCGATTTAACTGGTTTTGTCTCCATTGACTGCGTTCGCATCAGAAAAATCTTTAGGAATCGATTTAACTGGTTTTGTCTCCATTGACTGCGTTTGCCTCAGAAAAATCTTTAGGAATCAATTTAACTGATTTTGTCTCCATTGACTGGCCTCAGAAAAATCTTTAGGAATCGATTTAACTGGTTTTGTCTTCATTGACTGGCCTCAGAAAAATCTTTAGGAATCGATTTAACTGGTTTTGTCTCCATTGACTGGCCTCAGAAAAATCTTTAGGAATCGATTTAACTGGTTTTGACAAGGTCTTGGAATATCTTCAACTGGATCGGCATCAGAAAAATCTTTAGGAATCGACTTAACTGGACCAGAGAAGGCCTTTGACTGGATCGGCATTAGAAAAATCTTTAGGAATCGATTTAACTGGACCAGACAAGGTCTTGGAATATCTTCAACTGGATCGACATCAGAAAAATCTTTAGGAATCGACTTAACTGGACCAGAGAAGGCCTTTGACTGGATCGACATCAGAAAAATCTTTAGGAATCGATTTAACTGGACCAGACAAGGTCTTGGAATATCTTTAACTGGATCGGCATCAGAAAAATCTTTAGGAATCGACTTAACTGGACCAGAGAAGGCCTTTGACTGAATCGGCATCATAAAAATCTTTAGGAATCGATTTAACTGGACCAGACAAGGTCTTGGAATATCTTCAACTGGATCGGCATCAGAAAAATCTTTAGGAATCGACTTAACTGAACCAGAGAAGGCCTTTGACTGGATCGGCATCAGAAAAATCTTTAGGAATCGATTTAACTGGACCAGACAAGGTCTCGGAATATCTTCAACTGGATCGGCATCAGAAAAATCTTTAGGAATCGACTTAACTGGACCAGAGAAGGCCTTTGACTGAATCAGCATCAGAAAAATCTTTAGGAATCGATTTAACTGGACCAGACAAGGTCTTGGAATATCTTCAACTGGATCGGCATCAGAAAAATCTTTAGGAATCGATTTAACTGGACCAGAGAAGGCCTTTTGATATGGCTGAGAATTAAACTGCATCTTTCCTGAAAGGTAAAGGTCAGTCATATGCAATGCATGAGATGGATCGAGCAATGATGTTCTCAACATAAATGAGATTGTGCGATATGATGCATTTATGCATGTATCATGATGTATGGAAATGTAATGTTTTAGCTGGGGAAAATAAATCCCGGATAGCTGGAGAATAGTGTTGAATTCTTTGTTTCCGCTGGGGAAGATGAACGAAGATGATTGTGAGAATAAACCTGTAGGAGAAGATAACTCCGTTGGGGAATTACCCTGGTGAAGAGATTACTCTGTGGGGAATTACTCTGTGGGGAGAGATGCTTTGCTGAGGTTTTAACGATAACTCCGCTGGGGATTCCGTTGATAAGCTCTGTTGGGGACTTTGATGATGAACGAAGATGATTGTGAGAATAAACCTGTAGGAGAAGATAACTCCGTTGGGGAATTACCCTGGTGAAGAGATTACTCTGTGGGGAATTACTCTGTGGGGAGAGAAGCTTTGCTGAGGTTTTAACGATAACTCCGCTGGGGATTCCGTTGATAAGCTCTGTTGGGGACTTTGATGATGAACTCCGTTGGGGATAGAAAGAACTTCGCTGGGGATGATCTTTCCGCTGCACATTGTTGAGGATAACCCAGTTAGACTTTTGTGGGGATAACCTCTGAATACGGCTGGGGAGATACATTTGCACTCTGCATGGGACAAGCTTCCAGAATCTACTGGGGACGATGATTCAACTCTGGCGGGGAAGCTTTTTTAGACTGCGTTGGGAAATGGCTCCACTGGGGGTATCTTGTATTTCGCCGGGGAATATTCTTATATTTCATTGACGAATATTAAAACTTCCAGGGATGCTTGCTGAGGAATATTTGTATACTCCGTTGGGGAATATTAAGACCTACTGGGGATACCCAACTTTTTTAGGGCTGATGGTAGACCAACTCTGCTTGGGGAGAGTATTGCTGATTTGTTCATAGTTGCAAGTCTCAGTGGGGAGAGTTCCCTTACTGTTTTATTCTGCGGGGAGTTAAGGTATCTTGGTCATACTCTTCAACTGAATATACCTTGTACCTGAAGGACAGAGCAGCTTGTACATTTCGGACAATTCTTATTGCCCCAGTTTCTGCGGGAGATGAAGGTCTATGAGGTGCTTGATAACTGCTGATTGACAAATCTTCTTTTGGTAGGCAAGTGACGGGACATAGTCGTACGCTTTGATCCCTAATTTTGCCTGGACCTCCCTTTCGGGTTTTCGGTCCATCGGGATACCCTTTTTTGCCCAAGCCGCCTTTTCAGGTTTTCGACTTGCCGGGTGTACAGATTTTTCATTTTCATCCCTTATTTTTGCCCAAACCCTTTTGGTTCGCCGGGAAGACCTTATTTTTGCCTAGGCCAGTCGACCTAGCGGGTTTTTGATTATGCGTAGTATTTTTTCGACTATGTCCACGTTCTCAGAGCGCAGGGAGTTGTCACTGTCGGTAGTGTTGTGTTGCCATACTACCAGAAGATGTCTGATCATGCAAGATTCGTTGCTGGAATTCATGTCCAATGCCCGAAGTGACTCAGATGGAGATTTGCCCCTGGCTATTTGGCATTTTTGAGAGATTCTCTGAATCTTGACTTGACTGCCCCAGATGATGGACAATGATCATGACGTGCCCCTTGATTGGAAGTGTTTTTCCACTTGAGGTGATCCTTTTTTATTGAAAAGGTTTTTGTTCACTAGATATTCGTCGTGCGAATTTCTCTGTTGTTTAACCAAATAGTCATATGCAAACAATGTTATTTTAAGAATGCAAAGCTTATGTCTGTCTTGAAGTTTTTTGAAAATGCAGTTTTCAATAAAACAAGTGAATTTTTGTAAAATGTGATGTCAACTCAGGATTTTACAACAAGCCCTACAGGAGTCAGGATACCTTTTGTAACAGTATGCTTTCGAACTAACCCATGCTTCAGCTAGGACTTTTAAGGGTTATAACGTGGCCTGGTCCACGGTTTAAGAAACAAAGGATAAAGGCTCAAATTTTATTTGTACCCACCCGTTCTTCGTGATGTTCTTCGATCCTAAACTCAGCTAATCGTGCATTAGATCTTGTTTGAGTCTTTGCTCTGATATTCCGGTGATGGTTCGGATACTGATAGTTTATTTTGAATAGGCAGTCATTTCTTTTTTTGTTGAGGGTTTGTAGGACCTCTTTCTTTTCGATTTTATTATCCCTATCTTTTTTGCCTGAACTGTTTCTTTTATGATTACAGTCAGCGGGATGCCCCAGTTTTTGTAAGTCTCCTTCATAGGTTTTGACTTATTGGGCTTTTATTTTGAAAGATAACGACTGCCTGTCCTGACGATTATAGGGAACCATCACTGTCTTTTTGTCTCGGAATGACTTCTTTGATGTCATTCATTGTGCACCTGGATCAACTCAGAAAACTACCCTGCCCCAGGTTATAATTAAGGGTTTTAATTTTTGCGTGAAAAGAAAAACTCCAACTTCTTTGGCTCAAAGGGGTTGACTAGGGATTATCTTCCTTATAACTCCACTGTTTAGGATTTGAAACAATACATGTACCTCATCAGCGGGGTCTATTTAAAAGCATATTGTAAAGATCGTGGTATCGTTTTCGTCATCCTCCCTCAAAAGGTTTAGAACTTTTTAATCGGGAGTTGAACATCACAAAAAATGAAAGAATTTGAATATAGTGAACGCAAATGGATTGATTCAAAACAGACATATGCAATGCATTAATGAAATAAAAGAGTTTGACATGATAATAATTGTTTGAATAAGCAAAGAAAAATACAACTTCAGAATTCAAATGAACAAAAGTCTCTTAGTTTGAACTAGTCATCTCAGATGGAGAATTCTCAGCGGAAGATTTTCATCTCGCCATACGGCATGAACTCCAGCACCCTTCCGTCGATCAAGTCTTGGATCTTATTCTTCAGAGTCCAACAGTCGTCGGTGTCATGTCTCGGACTGTCAGAGTGGTATGCACACCTTTCATAGGGATAATAGGTAGGAGCAGAGGTGTTGGGATTCCGGGGAGGATCCTTTAAAGCAATCAGATTGACCTCCAACAAGCGTTTCAGTATTAGAGATGATGGTATATCAGTCTCAGAGAAATGTCTTCCAGCCGTAGTTTGCTTACGCTGATTACCCTGTTGATGCTGGCGAGGTTGATGTTGGGCTTGTGACCCTGAAGCAAGCTGAGGAGCTTTTCCCTTGTCTTCTTTCCCCAAAGGTGGTTGAATGATGGCTTGATCTTCAACCCTAGTTGTCTGCCTCACTTGGTTATTTTGAAGTAGCTTGTTGACGAGGACCCTGAGCTCTTCTTGTCTTTGAGCTAAGTCTTAAATGAGAGTCATCTGGCCCGCCAGCTGTCCCATCATCTGGATCTTCATTGTTGCCAACTCAATTTGTAGCCCTTCCAACTGATCATTCCTGACACCTCCTGGATTCCCTAGGACCAAGCCCCTTGTGAGGAGAGATTTTATTTCTTCTTGCCCCTGGGATAGGTTCAAGAACATTTCTTGAAGTTGGGCGTTTTGAGCCCGGAGATCTTGGTTGTCTGGTTGGAAAGCCATTGCTGAAATAAACAGCGAGAACATGAGAGACCTGTAAAAGGTGACCTGTTATGCAATGATATGTATGTATGCAATGTTTTCAAGGATCTCGTGGGGTAAACAAAGAAACTATTAGAGTTTGAATCTGGTAGCTTAATTGAAGGAGCTTCATGTTGCTGAGAATCCTTCTTCAAGAGTCAAGCTCACCATATCGAGTGGGTCATAGCCCCTGACTCAAGTTATCGTGCTTGGATTTCTAGACAACCTTGGCTAGAGGAAAATAAATCCCCTTTGCCCCTTGCTAGACATTTGGTTCATCCTGACCTGCATCACAAACCCTTGAGATCCTTGAAATGGTTAAGGAAAATGCTATGGTATGATGTTATGATGTGTATGCTATGTGTGTGAGGTGATGTAAGTAAGCCCTACTATAAATCCAAATTGTTGGATAAGGACTGTAAACAAAACCTGCAAGGAACTCATGCTGTCAGATAACAAGAATGTGCAAGTAGTTCAAGTTTGAAGGCACACAAGTCACACAAAAGAGCCCTTAGATTTCAGGCCAGCATGAAGTTTAGGTACTACCCTCTTTCAGTTTCAGTTGGTTAAGACCTGTCCTAAAAATAGTAACCGGGTTCTAGAGGATCTCAATATCACTGACCACCCTCAATCGGTCATAATTCCAGTTTGGCAACCTTTTCTTGCGGCCAGAACCATCACGAGAGTTTAGCCTCAATGAGCGTAGCATACTGCTACTGTTCTATGGCCAAGTTGGTCAATTTAAGGTTCTAAGGTCAGTTGGTGCTTAATGACTCCTCAGAAGACCCATATTCTCCTTGTTTCAACACAAGGGATATCGGTACAGACCAAGGTGTCACACCAACGTAGCTACTGCTTCACCCGTGTCGGTCTACGCCGGACAGGTCCCTCACAGTTTATTGCTACTTACCTAAAAAAAGGGTACCCCAGATCCGGGTTAGGATCTATAAAACTCCGATACAAACCCACAAAATTAAAGCATATAGAGCATACAATTGAAAACATAAGTGATCTTATCCTAAGGTACACCTCACTTATAATAATCCCCAGCAGAGTCGCCAGTTCTGTTATCGGTGGAAATAGAACTGACTGTTTTGAAATGCTGGTTCGCGTTTACGTTTCACAAAATGTCGCGGTAATCAAGAGTCGCCACCGTCTTTTATTTTCTCCAACAAGGAAAGGATAAAAGCACAGCAAAATTCCTTTTCGAGA
Source organism: Vicia faba (assembly GCA_948472305.1). Taxonomy (NCBI): domain Eukaryota; kingdom Viridiplantae; phylum Streptophyta; class Magnoliopsida; order Fabales; family Fabaceae; genus Vicia; species Vicia faba. The sequence continues at coordinate 1,363,614,236 of OX451736.1, read as the reverse complement.
TGTTTCTCGGGTTCGGGAGGTAGATTATAGAAAGGGAAGGTGTTAGCACCCTTTCTATCCGTGGTTATCCACGGGCTCTTAGGTACTTGCTCACTATGTTTTCAAAATGTTTTTCTTTTCTTGTGTTTGTGGGTTTTGAAAAAGTTTTGTTTGAAAACTTCAATTTAACTCTTGTATCTGTCCTCAAGAGTGTATGAAGTGTTGTTTGAAAACTTTTGTCAGAAAAGTGTAGGTGCGAAAAGTATTTTTGTTTTGAAAGAGCAAGTACCTGAGAACCTCTACCTACTCAAAAGAAATTAAGTTGTGTAAGTGTCATTTAGACAGTACTATCCCACTATTGAGAAGTAGGTAGCACCGTCGTTGGAGTTTTCGGGTCAATTCGATTTTAGGGACATGTGGTCACTAAAGCAATGGTAGGACGCTTTAGCGGTAACCCTAATGTCCTAGATCCTTTTTTATCGAGGCAACCGTTTCGAGGCAACTTTGATCTTTAGACAGGAGGGCGACCTCTAAAACACCCTATACTCAATGACCACGTCGAGGCAACCAAGTGAGGCGTACCCTAAGAGTGGCATGTGCGAGTGTGTCAGGTTTCAGTTATGTTATCTTTGTACATGTTATGAGTGAGCTACGATTGATTTTAATTTAAGACAAGTCTTGTCATGCATAGCCTAGTTAACATACATCTAGCAGTCAATGGTTGCGGAAAGTAAAACTACGCTATTACAAGGCGTCAGGTATTTACATCGCCAAAAACAAACCCTTGAAAAGTAAATTGCGGGAAATTAAAGAAAAGCGATAAAAAGTCCTAATTAAAGCTATTACATCCTCAGAGCAATTACAATTATATGGATCAAAATATGAATCATAAATATCCATACGCGCGAGAAAAAATTGGATCGGAGAGTTTTTAGGGTTTTGACCCTTTTTTGAGAAAGAAAGAGATTAATTTTGCATTTTAATTAAAATTAACCCTAGACTAATTAATTAATTAAATAAAAGAAAGATATTTTTTGAGTTTTTTATGATGTTTAATAAAAATAGGTCAAAAGTTATTAAAAACCCTAGTTCTATATTAATTTTAAATTATTGCAAAAAAGTTAAAATTAACCTAATTAAGACTAAATTAATTAATTACTTATTTATTTACAAAATAACTAATTAAATTTAATAAATAAAAATATTATATTTTTTATGTTTTCTGAATTTATTATGAAAAAATTAATTTGGTTAATTAAGTAATAATAATAATAATTAATAATAAAACAATTAAATGAAAAAATATAAAAGAAGAAAGAAAAAAAAAGGAATAAACCCAGGGGGTGATGGGCCCAATAGGAGGTGTGTTTTGCAACTTCCAGGCCCACTAACTCTCCAGCCTGTTTGACTTTCTGGGCTTGTTATGCATGCGCTGACCAGGGAGCATGGTGGTCCTTCAACTTTGGCCACTGGATCTGAGTTTGGAGACACATGGCGTGCTGAGATTTGAAGCATATGGTGGTCTTCATACCTGGAAATCTATTGGAATAGGCACAAGAAAATAATAATAAGAATTTTGGGGGACCTGGGATTCGAACCCAGGTCCCAATGTTCACATGCCAACGCCTTTGCCATCCAAGCAAGCTGCTTCAATTGTTATTGAAATAAGTGGCAATTATTATATATAAAAACCAATCAATATACTGTAACTAAAAAAAATAACGTGCGCTTTTCAAATTGGCCAATGGGATGTCAACACATCATCGTCTTCTTCGTTTTTTCTGCATAATTAGAATCAGGTAGCGGGGGTTTTTAACCCCCACTACTTCCTACAAGGAAAAATAGCGATTAGAAGCACATTGAATATAAATGTTTCGCGAGGTATGGGTCTTGATCGTCTTGGTCTCACGATCTCAACCATGTGTCTCACTGGTCCCAATTTTCCCTGGTTCAGAAGGCCCTAATTTAAAGCTTGGAAACCCTAGAAATTTAGTCATGGCATATCTCGATTCAGGGCATTATAATTCAATTCAACCATTCCATTAGCTTTGTATGGTCTCTAGCAATGCAAAACAATCATAAAAACATGTTAAATGCATATGAATTAAGAGTTATGATTTGGAATCGAAAGTGCAAACTGTGAAGCTGTATGTGACGATTCTTTGAGCTTTGGTGCGTGAATTCGATTGCAAAACGTTCCTGGAACCTCCTGCAATGTATTTGAATGGTCAAAACACCTTGAATTAGCCTAGGATGCAAGAACAAATTTTCAGTTTTCTTGAAATTTCTTGAATGTGCTATGGCCGTTTCTGCAGCTTTCAATTGTGTGCTAGGGTATGGTTAGCTTGCATATATATAGGAGAATCAAATTAGGTCAAAGTTTTGGATCCAATCCATGTGCATTGATGTTTAAATCTTTGATTGAAAATCAAATATTCTTGATTTTTCATGATTGAACAATGTTGCCAAATTTGGATTTTTTTGTATCTTTGACTTGTGCACGAATTTGCCAGCATGTTTTGATCATATTTGCTTCACAAATTGATTTAAAAAACAAATCTTCTATTTTCTTATGATTTAAATTAATTAAATGGATTAATATTAATTAAAAATCCAATTAATCAATAAAAATAAGAAAATAAATCCAATTAATCTTGGTGGGTCGTGCATAGGTCATGGGTGAAGTTTCAAGAAGAGATTTGAGGCCCATTAGCAAAAAGAAGGTGTTTTGAGCAAAGTTGACTTTTGCAAATTCATGAAAATTTCCCAACTTCTCCAATGCCCAACTTGATAAATTTTAATCATATGACCATGTTCTTGGACATCTTTGGAAGCCCTTGAAGTCCTCTAACCAATGCCTTTGGTCCCATGTCATTTGGATTTACCAATCTCAAGTTATGGCCTTTGACTCAAAGTGTACTTTTGTTGACTTTTGAAATTGACCTATAATGTAAAAATTGGTAACTTTTTGTGAGAGCATTTCTTGAACTTGGAGTGTGAAGATGGATTGTAGGAAATTGCATCCCCTTCAAAATTAGCATTGGATGGAATTTTTCTGACAAACCATGAAAAAGTTATGCCCTGGTCAAGATACAGTTGACTTTTCTACTGTCCAAAAATAGTAACTTTTTGCATCTTGATGATTTTTGAGATATTCTTGTGAAATCATGATCAAGACTTGATCAAATGATGATTGTGAACTCAAAATGAGATGTTGACCAAAAATTCTGACTTTTGATTGCAAAATGACCATTTTGCCCTTGCAGTTTGACTGTGGATCAAATGGGGCTTTTGACTGTGCAAATTGGCACTGTGAGTCTTGAAACTTGGCATGTAGGTGCTTGAGAATGTATATAGGCATATGAGACTTTATTGAACCATTGAAAACCCCAAATTCCTTGAAAGAACCAAAACCCTAATTTCAGTTGTCTTAGGAAGTGATTTGACTGTACAACCCTTGAGCAATCTTGAGCAATTTGAGGATCATTCTTGACAAATATTGAGGAATATGGGAGGGCAAATTTTGGGGTACAAGGTTCTTTTAGATTTATTGCGGTAAAAATTGTAATTTTGAAAAATTTCTGGTACTAAATCAAAATTCTCGATAATTTACAATATTTTTTGAAATATATGATTTTTAATGGATGGTATAAGGGTAAAAACACTCTAAATGTGGGGTATTAGGTATGACTGGGGTGACAAGTTGAATCCTCGTGTAGTGTAGGAAGTGTTACAGCACTGGGTCTCAAAATCCTGGGACCCAAATTTTATTATTAGGGAATTTCTTAATGCACCCCATAACTTTCTAGCGCACATTGCAAAAATACTAAAATGTCTCCAGATTGCAAAGATATGTCTCCAGAAGCACCCTAAGTATTCCCATTGTTGAACAAGACCCTAAATCAGTGAACATAATTAACCACGATAAACTTCCGTAGTTGCATCTTCAGACGCACCCTAACTTTAGTGCATGTGTTATCTTAAGATCAGATGTCACACATAAATATTTCGGAGATACATCTCCTACATCCTTTCATAGATGTATCTCTGTACGATTTTGTGTCAAATATGCGCCATCGTCCCTTCCCATTCCTTAATTTCAGATATTCATTTTCAAAACCCGTTTTATCCAAACACCAACCAACCCCATTGTGCGAAATTTCATCTATCTTCATAAAACAACAAGCAAGATTCATCAAACATTAGTTTTCAAATTCCATTGAGCGAAAAGAACCATGCTTTGGATAAAATTTGTAAGTTGTTTTTGCATTTTTTTGAATTAATATGAAATAGTTTAGAATTTGATTTTTAGGTTAGAAAATTGGAAGATTGTAAGTGTTTTCTAGTTTAGAACTATGGTAAAACATTTAAGTAAGGTTGTTTGATGATCAATGTCTTTTTTTTAGGTCCTTAGACCCTCCAAACAACCATTGGCGCTGGCTGAGCTGCATGAATTTAAAGAGATGCATCTCCGGAAATTTTTAACATGTACATAAAAATTGGAGATGCATCTCCAAAATAAGTCTTCATGCATTACACTTACTTTATTTGAACATGAGTCATTGTGTAATATTTGTTTTGTTCTTTTACAGGAGTTATGACTGACAAATAATTCAGGTTGAGACACGACAGAGTTGCACAACATGCTTCAATTCGGAGGGAAAAAGTCAAGCATCTTAGGCTCCATCTACCTTTGGACAGGTTATGGTGGAGGCAGCGTCAGGTTCTGGGGTTCATGTCTCTCCGGCTTCTTCTTCGTCCTCTCGTAGCATGCGAGGTTCTCCCGCTCTTGCCTCCCCACCTCCATCTTCACGTAGATGCATGAGTTCACCTATGCATGTACCTGAGGTACGAGAGATATCACAGTCCCAGGCAACACATAAGGTACCCTAGTCTCTGGCCACACCGACGATACCTGATGCATCCGAGCCCTAGTCCCAGGTGGCACATAAGGCATCACAGGCATCCCAGTCCCAGGCTCATGCAGATGATGCCCCACCTGTGGCACCTGAGAGTTTTCAGGTCTTAATCCTACAACACTTCCCACGCATCTTCGGTTGACCACTTGATCCGGCTTATGCTAAGGATAAGTCGCGTGCTTCTGCATTCGGTCCGCTCAGAGGAAACCAGACGACAAAGTCGTTCAGGGTGTATATCGACCGTTTAGTCTTTGATGATATACACTTTCATTCTTACGTCGACCACCATGTGAGGATTCCATTTGATAACATTGTCTTATACTCATGAAGGTTAGCTTCTGGGTTGCACAAGACGGCTCCTCATCTGCCTGAGTGCGTCATGCGTCAATTCTGCTACGTGCAGTATATTTCCAAGCATCCTATTGTGTTTTCTCTTCCCTGGTGAAATGCAAGGATATGGATGCGATGTTTGATGATCATGTTAATCATATAGTACCAAATGAGGCACAGAGTACCATAGCACCAAACGACTAGAGCTACATGGACGATTACATCTGATGGTTCTTCCAGGTTTCCCATCCATATTTGACACATGATGCTCCATGACACTCACCTAGGCCATCTCATCAGGAGATTTTAAAGGAGGAGTCGGCTAGGGCCATCATGCTATGATGTCTTGCCCAGGTGTCGTCGTATCGTGGAGATTGGGCGGACATGTATTGATGGAAGACTATTTTCTGATGGCTATGAGGTGAGAGGTGTTATTGATGCCATGATGGCAGAGGTTCGGAAGACTCTGTAGTACAAGAGATAGAGCAGGAACACGGGAAGAGTACGGGACCGACTCGTAGTCCGACATACGCAGTAGTCTTGACATTTGTACACTTGATATATTTTGGATTGTATTTTGTTATCGACTTTGATAACTCTTGAAACTCTTGATACATTTTGTAGTCTTGACTATTATCTATTTATATGTCGTTGTATTCATATCGGTATTATAGTCGAATCTGAAAAAATGTTCGGACATTTTACATTTTGTAGTGTTCAAGAGAATCATTAAAAAATAAGTTGCAGAATTGTGTATATAAATTTCAGAAATGTATATCCGAAACATTTACGAATAAGCATCTCTGAAATGAATTTACGTTCACCAAAAAAGATGCGTCCGAACATGTATCTTTAAAAACTGAGACTTTTTGGAAATTGCATAAGGTGCTATAAGAAATTTCATTATTATTATTATTCAACATAAAAAAAAAATGAAACATCAAAATATTACGTTCCTTCTTTCTCTTCTCAGTGCCTTTCAAAAAGGAAAACAAAAATGAAATGCTGCACCACTAACGAAACTCCGCAGCACACCACTGACAAAACGATGCACCACCAGTTTACGACGTTGACGGAGATACGACAAAACAAAAGCGGCGCTGAATTGATTCGCATTGTCATTTCTCTCCTCTGTGTTATGTTCTTTTTCTTTTCTTTGTTTCTTCAACCTTATATGTTTGATTTCTCTCAAAGCTTCATTGCTTTTGGCTTTCAAATAGAACACAACTGTTGTCACTTCTAAACCCAACAAAATTGAAGAAACGTGTTTCATTTCATTCTGTTTGCACTTTCTGCAAACTCTTCCTGTAAATCCTAGATTTTTCTCTTCAGTTTCAAAGTCAAAACGAGTTCACTGAGAAATCTCATTCCTTAAAATTGTAATTTTTTTGAATTTTGGCCCATGTTTTAAATTAGAACAGGCCCCCGAATTGATTGGGCTGACTCTGCAGATATTTCCAACATGCTAGCCAATATTGCTATTCTTTATTTTTTTTCATAAAAGGAAAAACCTCATGAAAAAAGTACTTCATTTAATCATATAAAACTATCTCATTCAATTTCCCATACCACTAGGTTACTTAGTTCTTACACGTAATTATCAGCACAAAATAATTTACAAAACTGTGCAGCATGAAAAGCAAGACATGTATGTATTCAAGATACATCAAGTTCAATAGAACTAATTAACCATATTCCATTCCCTCCTCACCTAACTTAATATACTATAGACACTAAAGGTTTTAGTAAAGTCCAATTTTTTCAGTAATAATCTAATATTAACGCTAGATTCACGTTGCTGCTTCTTTTTTTTGTGGGTTAGCAAAAAAGAAAGTCACTTTATTTACATCTTGCTTCTATTCTTTTGTCAAACTTCAAGGTCCGATTCTGATTTGTGAACTGAAATAACAGATTGTGGAAGAACAATATGCACAGAGAAAATTCAAAGGCTGAATCAAGACTTGGTCATTACTTGAACATATCCCCATGTTCACTTACACTTCCGCCAGAAATCTTTCGAATTATCTGCCATAACCGCTTGCTTCTTACTGTTCTTAGAGGACCTGAATATGAATGTCTTCTAAATGATCCAGATACCTGCCTTCCAAATCTTGCTGATGAGCTGAATATCTCTGATGCTGACAATCCATTTTCGATATCAACTCCGAAATCATAGTTACCCGCTGAGAAATGGCTTTGGAAATTATTGGATTGCTGTTCAGAAGCAGCATTGAAATCAGAAGATAAATCATCTTTGCTAGAACTTGTTGAACCTGCCTCTTTTGCTTCATCGCATTCATTACACACGAGTTTCAAAGCCTGAACAACCTCCCCCATGAAAGGACGATCTGAAACCTCTGGTTGTACACACATTGAAGCAATGGCTGCAACTTTAGCCACACTATCAAAAGGAACGTTAGTTCCTAGAGATGGATCGATTATTGCTTCAAGTCCTTCTCTACTTGTTAGAAGGGGACGAGCCCATGCAACGAGATTCTCTTGACCAGGTGGTTGGGAAAAGTCCACTGGTTTTCTTCCTGTCAAAAGCTCAAGAAGAACAACACCATAGCTGTATACGTCACTCTTCACGAGAAGATGCCCGGTCATTGCATACTCGGGAGCCACATATCTGAATTAATTTTTTACAAAAGTTAACAAAGGGAGCATGATAACCGTAAGAATAAATAAGGAATTAAGATAACTTTCCAATGACTACAGGTACAAAGAATTTGTGTAAGAAAACTGTACCCGAAAGTTCCCATGACACGTGTAGATATGTGCCTGTTATCCTCGTCTGCTGCCGTTCGAGCCAATCCAAAATCAGATACTTTTGGTGTAAAATCATTTTCCAGCAAGATATTGCTAGATTTGAAATCCCTATGTATGACATGTGGACTTGAATCTTCATGCAAGTAGGCAAGACCACGAGCAGCACCAAGTGCTATCTTTATCCGAGTACTCCAATCAAGTGGGTTTTTTTCCTTGTCAACTCCTGCCAGTAGACCAAATATAAGAAAAGAGTTCAATTTTGATACACTCGTCAGTGTATATAATTTTACACTCTACAAATCACGATCACTCGTATATGTGAGACTGTGACTTTAGAAGTAGTAATGAATAAAGTTAGATGTACGGTGATTGACAGTGTAAAAATCTTTACACCGATAGTGTATATGAATTAAATCCATAAGAAAATCATTATATTGAAGAAATGAACAATTGACATGGCACATGAGGCTGAAGCAAGTAAGCAAATTTAAGTACCATGTAAATGAGATTCCACACTGCCATTTGGAATGAGTTCGTAAACCAGACAGCGGGAGCTGAGTTCTGTACATATACCAATCAATTTTACCAAATTTCTATGGTGAAGGCGGCTAAGCATCTCAACTTCAGATAAGAATTCACGATCTCCATGATGATCCTCCCTCTTTAGAACTTTGACTGCTACTTTTGACCCATCTTCAAGGTCACATCTATAAACAAGACCAAAACCTCCTTCTCCAAGTATTCTAGAAGGGTGAAAATTATCAGTTGCTTTCTCTATTTCATTCATACTGAAAGTCTTAGCAGATCCTGCGTAAGCAGCAATACTAGATCGAAATGATGTTGAAGCGGAAGTAACTGCACCTCCAACTGATGGCCCAGCAGTACCTGTGAATCACATGTTTGTTTCTTCATATAAGAGACTGATAAATGTTAAACCAATCACATGTTTGTTTCTTCACCTCCAACTGATAAATAAATAAGTGTCTGGTAATTTGAAATGAGACTTGTATTGGAAACAAATTTTATTCTCAGATGTGGTAGTAATACATTAACCCTCAAATTACCTGATGCTTTGGCAAGAGATGGTGGAAAACCCCGTGGGGTTGATGTTGGTTGAGATTCAGGCACATGATCTCTGAACATGAATAAAGCGAAAACAGCAGCAGAGCATAAAACAATAGCTAGAAAAGCTGAAAGGGCAATAATAGCTATAATGCTTTTGCTAAGTCCACTTTTATGTTGCTTCTTTTGTATGTCAACCCCGAGAGGCTTTATTGTTCTCCCATTATTGCCATTATTTGAATACGGACCACCATCTATCATGTTAACACTTGAAGGTGGTAATGGAGGAGATGGAGGTAAACCTACATATTTAGAGGACCCGGTGAATTTTTATCCAAAAAAGTCATGAAGAAAGTACAAAGCAAATTGAGAATTTACATATACATACCTGGATAGCTTACATATAACACTTCATAATCTCCAAAGTAAGAAGCTTTTATAACAACTTGTTTATGCCAAAACCTCTCAGAAGTTAAGAAGGCTGTAGTGTTGTCAAATTGTTCCCCAAGTGGTACAAAATCAATGAGAGCATCAGTTTTATCTGGCTGCTCAGTTGCTGCATTGGCCCCCATAATTCGAACTTGACTTTGTTTCATGAAAACCCCACTGGCTAATTCAGAAGCAAGCTCCGAAACCAAAGGGAAGAAGGTATACAGAGGAACACTGAGGCGAAGGCCAACTCTCATTGGCCAGACACACATGCAGGGCACCCCAGGTGGAGAATTCGTATAAGGCCCCGAGCAAATATATGATATGCAATCTAATGAATGAAAGTATATACTTCAGTATGATGTATCATGCAGTCAGAAAAATACATCTTTATATATTCAATGGGTTTATTTATATATATATATATATATATATATATATATATATATATATATATATATATATATATATATATATATATATATATATATATATATATATATATATATATATATATATATATATATATATATATATATATATATATATATATATATATTCATGTCTGCTAACCTTCATTAGGAGGTGGGGGTGGCAATGCTTGAACTCGAGGCAATACTGGCTTCTTAGGGCTCTTCGAAAAAGGCCGTGAAGGAGATATGTCAGGAGGATGAAATGGAACTTGCAACAAACACAATGAATAGATGCAAGCAAATAAATAGATGAAAAAAGAAAAAGAAAAGTTTAAATTAAAGCATTTGTAATAAATATGGAATTGCAACCTTTCTTACTTTTGGTTGAATGAGGGGAAATCTTGAATAATGGAGAAGGAGCAGGTGAAACCTGGCTCACTGGTGATTGAATAGGGAAGGTAAGTGGAGAATCTGCAGAACCTTAGCAAAGAAAATCGTCAGTGATTAAAAAGTTTACTTATCAATTTTATAGAAGAAACATCTTCAAAGTTCCCAATGCACCTGTGTTCATTGGTGGAGGAGCATAATGTCTCCGTCTACTTGTTGGAAGAAATGAGGGAGGAATTGGTTGATCTATATAAAATAATCGAACAAAAAACAATGTATATACAATTCCAGTGAAAAATAGCTTAAATTGTGACACGATTCAATGGATTAGCTAAGAACTAAACCTTGGTGTTTTGAAGTGGGAGGAGAAGCAAAATATGTGATAGAAGGTGAAGATGCAGGAGCTGGCCTGGTTATCGTGTTCCGTGTACGCTGATGTTTATAAACTGCGCTAGAAGGTGAAGATGCAGGAGAATGATCTTCTTTGTTGAAAGGAGATTTAGGAGGTGAAATCAGTGGCTCAGGAGTATAATGTGATGGTCTTGCTTTATGTTCAGAAGGAGCTACAGCAGAAAAATAAAACTAAATAAATTAACTGCATGCATGAGTGTAGGCATAGATTACATTAGTATGCTTTTTTTGTGATAGTATTAATATTTACATTTCTTATTGACAGTTTTTCATCAGATAAAACTTAGGGTTTTGGATGGTCAATTATTGAACATGATAAAAAAATAATGGTTGTGCGTAAGATCATTTTAAAATGTAAACCCTGAATTTCCAAAAGATTTCAAGCCTGATGTCAATTTTGTATTGCTTGCTTTGAAGAGGTTTTACAAAATTCATCATTGCTTTAGACCATTGCTGTTAATTGTTTGTAATTATCAAGATTCACAATCATTGGGTATTAAACTAAAACCATCATGATTAATTTTATATTGCTTTTATGTTATATCATAGTTCTGACGTGCAGCTGTTTGACAAAGTGCACAACGGAAAAGGGAAAGGATGGAGTTAGTAATTAATTTGTGCATTTTGAATCAATGTTTCTTAAAAATTTAGTTTTTGTTGCTTAATGTTATTACTAATTGATTTGTGCATTTTGTAAGAGGGATACAATGCTTAAGCATATGAAAATCTATGAATATTTCAAGAGGAACAGTTCAATCGGGTGAGCAGACTTGCAAGATTTAAAAAGTAAGCACAAACGAATTTGAACTCAATTTTTTTAGAACGTAACCCTAGTAAGTGTCTCCAAATTTGAAAATATCCAGTTAATCAAAGAGATGAAGGTTGAAGAGCTTAACTCAATTGGAGGTCCCTTACAATGGCGAGGGGAAAAGTATCCCCTGAGTGGAGATGAGCCTCCAAGATGATTTCAAGCATCCTGGTTTAAAAATTTTCCTTCATGGCTAGAGTACTCTCCGACTAATGATGTTGCTTTTAGTTTGCTTTAAAAGAACAAAAGGCAGCACTCTAATTCTGGGTGCATCTGTTCTTTTATATATTTTGTTTTTATTTGTGTTGATGTTATTTTGAATCTTTTATAAAATTATATACGACTCTTATAAATTTCAATTGTAATATAATATTTTAGTTAGTACTTACTGCTCCCCCTAACATTTTGGGTAAGCTTCGACACTTCTTATGGACTAGGTGTTCATGAGTTCAATCTAGCCATCTCCTAAAAGATACAAAACCATATTGATCCTCATCCTAGTTAAGAATATGCCTCCTCTCATGTAAAGTAGTTTAATGTTACCATATGTACCTTGAGCAGGGGAATGAACTGAACTTGGTGGAGACTTCGGTGTTTTGTACAAAGGCGCAGAAACAGGTTCTCCACTGTTTTTCCCTTTGAAGCTTCTGGAAGGTGTTAATGAGGGAGAGATGACAGGTGCTGCACACATAATTAGGATTTTAAGGAAGTACTATGCAATTATATTAACTTACAGGAAATTATATCTATCGGATTCAAATTTTGAACACGCTAGAATGGCAGGATACAAATCCTTTCACAAAATTTGCACCTGGTAGTTCAGATGGAGATGTTGCAGGTATGACTTGATGGACCAATGGTGGATCTACTGGAAATGTACTTGTTGTTGGTGATGCAACTACTGCTGCAAGAATACAATAAAGAAATAACAATGAGACAAATACACATAAAAAATCTGATAAAAGTAAAATTAGATATTATATCCTTCTCCCTTCTTTCATAAAATCAAGTAATAAGATTAACAAGGGGAAGTGGGAATTTCATAACCATATAGAAGAATTTTAGAGACGATTTGAGAAGACTATGCAACATACGTGGCATTACTGGCTCTGGTGTATGACTATGTCCCTTATCTACAGTTCTATTATGAACATTAGGTGGAAAATTTCCATGATGAGTTGGTTGGCTAACTGGAGAACTTTTTGGAAAACTTGTAGGGGGTTCTGCAACCGGGGCTGTTCAAAATGATATAAAAAGCCTGTTTAGGGTCAACATCAACAAGAAATTAGAAACTAACGAGGGAAAAAAGTTACAACCATCAATTACAATTACCCTGTGAAACTGGCTCCAATGTGTGACTGTTGCTGGAGTTCCTTTTATGGACAGTTGGAGGCAAACTTCCAGGTTCAGTCGGTTGATTCGCTGGCGAATATTTCGGCAAATTGAATACAGGAGCTGCGTCTAAATTGCATTAAAAATGATTTTTTTTTGTCAATAACAAATGGATGTTGGAGAACAAAAAAGGAAATTTCAGAAGACAACTTTTTAACTTTTATCACATGCCTGGTGAAATTGTTTCTGGAGCGTGACCTTTATTTGTAGGTGTACTGGGAGAATTAGGAGGAAAACTTCCATTATCAGTTGAAGGGCTTAATGGTGAAATTTTGGGCATATCAGTAGAAGGTGTTGCAACTGGGGCTGCTCCAACATTAAAATAGAAGATCCTGTTTTTTAGTATATAACAAATGGAAGGTGGAGATGATGAAATACAAAACAACTCTAAGAATTATAATTCAGCAAACAGTCACTTTAACCTCTAAAGTGTAAGACGGTGTTACTATAGTCCCTAAATGCATTGAAATTGCAAAAGCGTCCCGAAGTTTGTCTTTTGGTAGCAACTATATGCACCAACTAATAGAAGATACATCTGAGGACTAAACTAACTAATGAAAGACACATTCAAGGAACTGACTAGCTAAAGTCGCATTTATGTATGTATAGAAATATGTTGTATATTTCATTATTTTGGAACTGTTACGTTGTGAGGTATATATAGAATACAGTACACTAATTTGTTAATAAACAGAGAAATAATTTCCTATAATTGCTGCTACCTAAATAAGGAAATCAGAATAAAAGATAATAAATCTATTTACACCACTGTTTTGTAACAGCTTGACAAATCAGAATCAAATGATTATGATTTGATATGTGCTAATCTTCAACACTCCCCCTCAATCTGGGTGGTAGATGTCTATCATACCCAGATTGGATTTGATATTTTCATAAGTATTCCTTGGAAGAGCCTTGGTTAAGATATCTGCAGTTTGCTTGCATGATGGGACATGATCAATACTTATAATCTTATGATCAATTTTTTCTTTAATGAAGTGTCGGTCAATTTCCACATGTTTTGTTCTATCATGTTGGACTGGGTTCTTTGCAATGCTTATAGCAGCGTTGTTATCACATAGTAACCTCACAGTATGGTTCACTGGAATTTTGATTTCATCTAGCATGCTCTTAAGCCACATTCCTTCACAAATACCTAGGGCCATAGCTCTAAATTCTGCTTCTGCACTACTCCTCGCCACTACAGTTTGTTTCTTGCTTCGCCAAGTTACTAGGTTCCCCCACACAAATGAACAATAACCTGTAGTCGATTTTCTATCTGTGGAGCATCCTGCCCAATCTGAATCTGTATAAACTTCAATGTCCTTGTTTGAATTTCTCTTGAAGTGGAGGCCTCGACCTGGTGTGCCTTTGAGGTATTGGAGGATTCTATTCGCCATTTTCATGTTAGACTCGGTTGGATTTGACATGTAGCGACTAGCCAAGCTTACAACGAACCCAATGTCAGGCCTAGTGTGAGATAGGTAGATTAGTTTCTCAACTAGACTTTGATATCTATCTTTGTCGGCTGGTGGACTTTCATCTTCTCTTCCTTTTATTTGTTCTATTGGTGTATTAGCCGCCTTGCACCCAAGCATTCCAGTTTCTTGAAGTAAGTGTTGAGAATCAAGTGTGAGGAAGAAGTCCCACATTGATTATAAAAGGGAAGATTGAGCACTTATATATGAGAGAACCCACTCATCTATCACCTTAAGGTTTTAGATGGACAAGTGGTGTGTCTCTCACAAAGGTGTGTCCCAAGTAAAATGCTCTCTCCTCGGAATTGCCCCTACAGTGGTATCATGAGCCTTTGGTTTCGAGATAGGGACCGGCTTACTTGTGGGACTTAGCTTCACCTTATAAAACCGGTTGTAAAGGTGAGAAGCGTCACTCTATATAAACTCTTTCAATGCTCTATCTCCAACCAATGTGGGACTTTAGGATCTTCCTAACATCCCCCCTCACGCCCAACACTCTTTTTCTTTGGGCTTGGTGCGTGGATATTAATGGTGGACGCCCATGGTCTGATCGATAGGCTCTGATACCAACTTAGAGTTTGACTTAGCTTCACCTTATAAAACCGGTTGTAAAGGTGAGGAGCGTCACTCTATATAAACTCTTTCAATGCTCAATCTTCCCTTTCCCTTTTTATAATCAATGTGGGACTTCTTCCTCACACTTGATTCTCAACACTCCCCCTCAAGTGTGAGTCACAATGCTCCCCCTCCCCCTCATGTGGAATGACTCTCTTCCACATACCACTGTAGGGGCAATTCCGAGGAGAGAGCATTTTACTTGGGACACACCTTTGGTAGAGACACACCACTTGTCCATCTAAAACCTTAAGGTGATAGATGAGTGGGTTCTCCCACTTATAAGTGCTCAATCTTCCCTTTTTATAATCAATGTGGGACTTCTTCCTCACACTTGATTCTCAACAGTAAGTCAAGGGTGTATTTCCTTTGTGATACATAGATACCATCCTTTGTTCGAGCAACTTCCATCCCTAAAAAATACTTAAGTTGTCCCAAGTCCTTAACTTCAAATTCCTTTGCCAAGAGTCCCTTTAAATGATCAATTTGATCATAATCATTTCCTGTAATAACGATATCATCCACATAAACAATAAACAAAGCTACCTTTCCTTCCATAGAGTGTTTAACAAACATAGTGTGATCTGATTGGCATTGGTTGAACCCGTCTTTCTTGACAACTCGAGTCAATCTATCAAACCACGCCCTTGGGGACTGCTTGAGGCCATAAAGGGATTTTCGGAGCCTGCACACCATATTTGCGGTGCTGGATGATTCGAGTCCAGGAGGAATCTGCATATAAACTTCCTCTTCTAGGTCACCATTTAAGAAGGCATTCTTGATGTCTAGTTGATGGAGTGGCCAATCTAAATTTGCAGCCAAAGAGAGAATAACTCTAACGGAGTTTAGTTTTGCCACCGGTGCAAAAGTCTCTTCATAATCTACTCCATATGATTGAGTAAATCCCTTTGCTACAAGTCGAGCTTTGTACCGATTTACACTCCCATCTGCATTATACTTCATGGAGAATATCCATTTGCATCCTACCGGCTTCTTCCCTGCAGGTAGGCTTGTGATTTCCCAAGTGCCATTCTTAATTAAGGCCTGAACCTCTTCCGTTACAGCTGCTGCCCATTCAGAATTTTGAAGTGCCTCATGGATGTTGCTTGGAATATGTGTATTGTCAAGAGCCGTTACAAAAGTCTTGTAACTTTGGGACAATTTTCCATAAGATACAAATCTTTCAATGGGATGTTTGGTACATGATCTTACATTTTTTCTCAACGCAATAGGAATATCAATATCAACATTCACAGAGTTAGGAGCAGTATTACCTGAGGGAACGCCATTTTCTGGAGTCTTGGAGGTTTCTTGGTTCTGCCTTGGAGTTGTGCAGGACTCTATTCCCTTCTTGTTCTTCCTGGAGTACACTTTCATGTTGTTTCCTGGTGCAGTTTCTGTTATAGGGGCTGCAGTTTCTACTGCAATTTCCTCTGTATTTTCTAACGTAGTTTCTTCTGGTCCACATGTAAGTTCTGCAGTTTCTGTTGCATTTTCATTTGGTTCAGGTGTAGGTTTTGATGCCCCTGCAGTGAGTTTGGGTTCAGTTAGCTCAAGTTCCAAAAGTTGGGATTCTACCACTTCAATTGGATATGTGTTCTTCCCCTGAATGCCAACTTTGGGGTAATATGGCTGATTCTCAAAAAAGGTTACATCCATGGTGTGGTAGAATTTTTTGTTTTGAGGTGAATAACATTTGTATCCCTTTTGGTGAGGAGAGTAGCCGAGGAATATGCATTTAATGGATTTCGGGTCAAGTTTACTGCGTTGGGGATCAAGATTATGGACAAAGGTTGTGCATCCAAATATTTTCAAAGGAATAGATGTAAGAATACGATTGGTTGGGTATAAGGTTTGGAGAGTGGAGTAAGGCGTATGAAAGTTAAGGATTCGGGAAGGCATTCTGTTTATTAGATAGGTTGCAGAGAGGACAGCTTCTCCCCAAAACTGGTTAGGTACATTTGTAGCTAGCATGAGAGATCGGGTTACTTCTAGGAGGTGTCTATTCTTTCTCTCGGCAACCCCGTTCTGCTGAGGTGTATCCACACATGAGGTTTGGTGTATTATTCCATGTTGCGTAAAGTATGGGCTTAGTGCAAAATTATAGTACTCACGACCATTATCACTCCTAAGCACTCTAATTTTGCTTTGAAATTGTGTTTGCACCATGGTATGGAAACATTCAAATATCCTACCAACTTCCGATTTATCTTTCATAAGGTAGACCCAAGTGATCCGTGTGTGGTCATCAATAAATGTGACAAACCATCTTGCTCCAGTTACATTTCTGACCCGCGATGGTCCCCATACATCACTATGAATAACATAAAAAGGTTGGGAAGGTTTATAGGGTTGAGGTGGGTGGGGGCTGCGTGTATGTTTGGACAATTGACAAATTTCACATTGAAACAACTTCTGATTTTTATTGAATAGTTTAGGAAGCATTTTTTCCAAGTACATAAAATTTGGGTGGCCTAGTCTATAGTGCCACAGCATTGCAGAATTTTCACTACATGCAGAAACTACAGCGCAAGAGGTTGCCTCGAATTCTGGTTTAGATGCTTCAGCCTGAAGGATATAGAGTCCAGCACATTCTTTAGCATTGCCAATCGTCCTCCCCGACTCCAAAATCTGAAATTCACACAGGTTAGGAAAGAATTTAGTGATACACTTCAAATCCTTTGTAAGTTTACTTATGGACAGCAAGTTACAATCAAGTTTAGACACATACAGTACTGAACTAAGAGTAATATTTTGCGAAATAATGACTGAACCTTTACCCATGACCTTAGAAAGGGTACCATCAGCAATTCGAACAGTCGAATTATTTTGACATGGAGAATAGCTATCAAAGACAGTCAAATCTCCAGTCATGTGATCAGATGCTCCTGAGTCAATAGTCCATGATTTTTGTTTTCCCCTGCTAGTGTTTAGAGCATGCAAAAAATTACCTTTTTGTGCCACAGTAGCTGTACCAATTGTTTGTTGAAGCAATTTTTGTAAGGCTTCCATTTGCTCCTTGTTGAATGGTGATGAGTGAGAATTTACCTCAGCTGTGTTCCCTTTGTTGTCCCGGTTTTTGCTCCATTTTAGCTCTGATGGCTTTCCATGAATGATCCAACATGTGTCTTTGGTATGACCCGGTTTCTTGCAGTGGTCACACCATGGCCGTGTTTTCTTTTGGAAAGATCGATGATCTCCCCTGCTGCCATTGCAGATCCTTCTATAAATGGGGCTGCACTGGATTTTCCAAGCATCACTTTTCTCCTGCTTTCCTCTCTTCGTATTTCCGAGAATGCTTCTCGAATTTTTGGAAGAGGTTTGGTTCCAAGGATTCTCCCACGAACTTCATCAAGTTCTGTGTTCAAACCTAAGAGAAATTTGTAGATTCTATCTTTCTCCACCAATTCTTTGTACTTCTTTTTATCCTCTGTGCAGCTCCATTCAGCTTCATCATATACATCCAGTTGCTGCCAGTGACGATTGAGAGTATTAAAATACTCTGTGACTGAGCGGTCTTCTTGACGCAAGTCATGGAGTATGCTCTTGATTTCAAATATTGTAGATGTATTGTCGACATTAGAGTAGGTTTCCTTTACGGCATCCCACACCTCTTTGGCAGTATCATAGTACAAGAAATTTTCTCCAATTTCATTTGTCATGGTGTTTAGCAGCCATGACATTACTAGACTGTTTTCTAGTTGCCATTTTTCAAGGTTGGAATCCCCCTTTTTTGGACACTTGGAGTCTCCTGTGATATAACCTTCCTTCCCTTTTCCTTGAAGGTAGATTTTGACTGAGCGCACCCATTGATTGTAATTCTGGCCATTCAGTTTGTGACCAGTGATAGGAAGAGCATGTCCTTCGGCCAAACTGTTGGCTGAATTTTCTGCTTTAGTATCTGCCATGGGTGGTGCTCAAGGTTTAGGGATGGTTCAGATCTTATGCTCTGATACCATATAGAAATACGTTGTATATTTCATTATTTTGGAACCGTTACGTTGTGAGGTATATATAGAATACAGTACACTAATTTGTTAATAAACAGAGAAATAATTTCCTATAATTGCTGCTACCTAAATAAGGAAATCAGGATAAAAGATAATAAATCTATTTACACCACTGTTTTGTAACAGCTTGACAAATCAGAATCAAATGATTATGATTTGATATGTGCTAATCTTCAACAGTATGTTATATTTGTAATTTTGACACGTCGAGAGATTATTGTGACAGCACCTCAGACGTTTAAGGACCAACATGACTCTTTACTCCATTATAATTACATGACAAAATTTTAATCACATACCTGGTGAAACCGGCTCTAGGTTGTGACTCTTACTTTCATTCCTCCTATCATTCGTAGGAGGAAAACTTCCGTGTTCAATTGGCTGGCTGATAGGTGAAGTTATAGACAAATTTCCAGAAGGTGTTGCAAAAGGAGCTGTTCAAGTAGCAATAGAAGAGAAGGTCTTGGTTAATATCATTTCCAAGGGTCCCCCAATAAAACAAAATTTTCAGTCATGTACCTGGAGCAATTGGTGTGGATACAGGAGGCCTGACAATAGGTGCTTTCACTTGAGGTGGAATTGGTTGCATCGATGGTGGCGAATTCCTTTCAACAGTTGATGGTGCAGGAACAACCTTATATGGCGGCAACAACGATTTGATGTTTGGACTAGGACTAGGTGATATGGATGATTCAATTCCTTTAATCTTCTGAAGAGGTGGAGCTGATGCATTAGGTGGTAATGCAACTGGAGGTTGCAAGAAAGGACCTGGATGGTGAAAACCCAATTTTTGTCAGATGATCCTGGCCCAACAGTTGTTCTGATTCACTTTAGAAGAGCCAAAAGTGATTCAAAAACTTAATATTAATTTTGGTATATACTAGGGAGTTCTCAATTATAACTTATTTTCCTTGCAGACTCTAACTGATTTTAGTATATACTAGGGAGTTCTCAATTGTTTGCAATGACATATTCAAGAACTAACCTAGCTAATGATAAAAGAAACATTTGATGACCAAATTGACTATCAAAAAAGAATGTGTTTTTGTAATTTTGATACATTTAGTGACTATTGTGGTATCATCTTACACATTTAAGGACCAAAATGTATCTTTACTCATTTTAATCACATACCTGGTGAAACTGGTTCTAAATTGTGACTCTTACTTTCATTCCTCTTATCAACCTTAGGAGGCAAACTGCCATGTTCGATTGGTTGACTGATAGGTGAAGTTTTAGGCAAAATTTCAGGAGGTATTGCAACAAGAGCTGTTCAAGAAGCAACAAAAGAGAAGAATCTTGCTCAGTATCAGTATGAACGATCCTCTTCCTCCAATAAAACAAACTTTTACAGTCATGTACCTGGAGCAATTGGTGAGGATATAAGAGGACTAAAAGTAGGTGCTTTCCTTTGAGGTGGAATTGGCTGTATGGATGGTGGAAAATTCCTTTCAGCAGTTGATGGTGCTGGAACAACCTTATACGGTGGAGTTAACGATTTGGTGCTTGGACTAGGACTAGGTGATATGGATATGGATGGTTCGATTCTTTTAATCTTCTGAGGAGTTGGAGCTAATGTAAGCGGTGGTAATGCAACTGGAGGTTGTACAAAAGACCCTGAATGATGAAAAAGCCAAAATCCAAACTTTTTTGTCAGCATGATCCATTGTAAATAACATATAGAGTAGTCTATTTAATTTTAAGCATACTAGCATCTATTATACTCGACTTATGATTAGAAATAATATTCAAAAAATAATTTCTCAATTCTACAGATCCCAGTGTGGCATAATGGACTAAAAGAGTTATATTACCATTTGAGTGTAAAAGACTTGGTGCTTCACTAGGGGAAAGATCCACATGTAATGTTGCTGGAGATGGTGATATGACAGACCCTGGAAGAAAGAACAAAAGTGAATAATTAATGTTCAAAAACTCACAATTCAATTTCCATACCAAAAACTCACAATTCAATTTCCATACCTTTTTCTAAAACATTTTTTGTGATAGAAAGAAGGTGGAAGATAAACTATGAAGACTGCATTTTCAGAAATGATAAATCTGTGTTTTCGCATTTTTAAAATTTCTGAAAATGCTAAATCTGTTTTCAGAAACTGCTAGGAGAGAAGTATTGGATCTGCATTCTCTTATGTTTATTAATCGAAGTGAAAATCAAAACACGAAACATGGGAATCAAACAGGCTATTAGATTTAGATTAGATGTACCATGTGGATCAAAAGGGCTTGATGCATTGCTTCGCCATGACTGTCCATTATGGATAGGACCAGGTGCTTCTCCATTATGATGAACAGCAGGAAGAAATGCTGGAGATGGGGATATAACAGACCCTTAAAGAAGACATTATCAGTTAGAAAAGGAAAGGTTACTAAAAAAATTATATCAATAAGATCAAAATTATCAAATCAAATGGCTAACATAGGATCATATCAGCAATATCTTCAACAAAACTGAATAATATCATGGAACATTGATATATTGTAGTGCATTTAGGTAGTTTAATTTGAAATAAAAGAAAGATCTATATATTGAAAGAATTTAGGTTTACTACATCTACAAATTGAAAAACTGCAGATCACTAGAATCATTAGGTATAACACTAGTTTAGAATCTCACCAGAAAAGAAAAGAAAAAACTAGTTTTCTAAAGAATATGAAAATTTCATTCTTCTTAAACCATTTAGGTTCTAAGGATCAATTTCCACACATAGCATAGGATAATTCTTCAAAGCAAGCAATTATAATTCAATTTCAAACTAAGCAATGATGTTTAGGTTCTTTTTGGTATTAGTATTATAAACAATAACAAAAATTAAAAAGATCAATATCTTCTAGCCTCAACATAAATTATGCATCATACTCTCACACAAACTGTGACAAAGCTTCTGAAGATGAAGAAGCACCAACCTTCAGATCCTTGCATGACACAAAGCTTCACGAGCAACAGAATCAGAGGCAAAACCATCCCCATCTTCTAATCAATCTCAAAACAATAACTAAGTAATAAATAGGTGAATAAATAAACTACAGATTTAAAAGTAGCTGATAGTTAACTTGAAACAAGAACAAGGCAGAGATTAAATCGACCAATTTCCAGATATAGTGATACCAAAAGTATGTGAAAGAAGGTTACGGAAATTGCCTGAAAAGTGTTTGATGAAATGGGTGAGAGAAAAAACAAGTGTTTGTTGAGAGTATGAGCTTAGGAATTGGTAGAGACAAAATTTAGAGAATTCCATAATAGAGGTAGAAAGTTGAGGTCTGTTAGTGCTTTTCACTTGAGTTGGTAATTAAATCAAGTTTAAAATTGTTTTAAGAGAAATGAAAAAAAAAAAATTGAAGTTTGTGTATTCTACAATTCACTAACACTTGAAGGAAACTCAATAATGGAGAAAGTGAATTAACAGACCTCTTCTCTTTCTCAAAGAGAGAGAAGCAGTTGGGGGTGTAGGACAGAGTGGCAACACTGTACTCTTTATATATATTAACAAATTAATATTGATATGTATTTCACATATTTAAGTTATAAGGTTCTTATTTCAGATTTTTAAGTTTTAAGTTGCTTGAAATGAGTGGAGGATGTTAGATACTTATATTTATGAGTTGGTGTCAATGAAGGATAATTACCAAACTTTGATTAATTTAAATTTAATGGAAGTTGCCAAGTTGCTTTTCTCCTTTTTTTTTTTTTTGGCCATCTTGAGAAAATGACTTATTGGTAACACACCATATAAATACCACGTGTCAAGAGCTTGACTATGACACCTCATCAATCATTTCATATGATCTCATATTACTAATCTTTAATTGACTAAAGTGATCTCATATTACATACAATTTTTAAGAACAAGGCAAAGGATCTAATATATTGAAATAGGCTATAATTTCTGTTAGTTTAAGAACAAGACAAAGGGTCTAATATATTTAAATAGGAGAAAATTAAATTTTTATAAAAGTGATATAAATAAATGCTATCTGATTAAGTGTATTATGGTGGTATATAAGTGGAAAATTTGACACCAAAATCATTCCTTTGTAATGGAGAAAAAAGCATAACTTTATCATCGATTTTATCGGTTAATAAAGTGAAAACTAACAAGAAACGATTTAAGTGGTTATTAGTTTGAGTCATTCAATTATATGTATCGGATTTGAATTATTATGATGATAGAAACAGAACTACTTTATTAGAAGATGATTTATCACTTAGTTGGTACTTTAAATGTGTTGCCAATACCTCATTGAAGGAGATGGTTGAATGAAAAAATTTGAAAAATTAAAGTTGGGAGAATTTTGGAGTTATAGCTTTTACTTATAGCATTTAAAACTCCCTAATTTAAATAATTATTTGTATTAGATAAAAGTTTTTGAAACCTGACTCAAGTCAAGGGTTGACGTGGTTGAAATACTGTTTTTGATTTGTTCAATTGAGATTATATTAATTTGTTTGTGTTTTATGTATGGATGAGAGCGTAACATCTTATCGAACGACATGTAATCTTTTAAACGAATCATTATTCTGATTTAAAGGTTCTATATTCTTACTAGTTACTACATTGAATTGAACATGCAAAAGTCAAATACGACCTAGACAGTCTACTATGCTTCTCATATTGTATCCGACTTTTATTTATGTCACTAATTTAATCAAAAGTTTGTTATGTTTATACTTGTTCCTTAAATTTGAGCATGAAGACGCCCTGTTCGTGAATTTCTAACCATTAAATTTTGGTTTATTTTTTATCCGACCCTCGTGTCGTGAGTTTTCAACCTTTAGGGAATTTCTGACCTTCGTATCGTGAGTTTTCAACCTTTTGAAGTTTTTGTCTCTCGTGTTGTGAGTTTTCAACCTTTTGGAATTCCCTTACATAAAATTTTCAAATATATTTTATATTATTATATTATCATAAAAATTAAAAATAGAAAAAAATGTAAATATACCTTTTAGTGTGATTTATACTATTTTTTAATAAAAGATATATATATATATATATATATATATATATATATATATATATATATATATATATATATATATATATATATATATATATATATATATATATATATATATATATATATATATATATATATATATATATTTCTTTTTTTCTTTTACACATATGTAATTTTCTTCTATTTTTACTTTCTAAATGATATTTAAATATATTTTTCATATTTTTCATTAGAAATTAATATAAATTAAACCTAAGAAATTATAGATAAATTTTCTTCTTAAAAATATAATAATAATTAACAGTTTTTTATCATTTTATATAAAATCAATATTTAAAAATATTAAATATTTTTCTATATATTTTTAAAAAAATTATTTTCAAAAATGTTTCCTTTCGTTTTCTCCAAACTCTCAAATAAAATTTTAGAATCGATCCTCAATTTGTTTGATCAATTTAATCAATTTATGAATTTAGTTCAATTTTATTCTTATGAACAAATTAAAAATTAAGGTACTATAGACTATAGTTTAAAATCCAATACAATTTATCAAAATGTACACGGTTCTTTAAATATAAAATTTTTAAAAGAGGAATATTTTAAGTGAGAGTAGAGAATTTGTGATAAATATAATTTTAAGGGTTCAATATATTTTTGATAAAAAAAAATATTATGTGGTGATAATAAAGATTTTAAATAAATTACAAAATTAATTTTAGTAAAATGCATGAAAGTTAAAATTATTTATATTTTGATATGTTGATTTAAAAATAAGTAAATAATAAATTTGAGCCTATAAATCAATTTTACTATAATAAAGAAGCTAAGCATTCCAAAATCAATTACACCTATAAAATTAAATTTGACTCCCGTAAAATAGAATAAAAGATCCACCAATTCTATTACTATTGAACATGATAATATTCTCACTCTATAATTCTAAAATAAATTTTTAAAAAAAGTTTATTTGATTTATTTGATAAAATTTAAAATCACTTTAAGGCTTAAATGTAAAAATGTCAATGTCGATATTAAAATTCGTTAACGAACAATATGTAAATAAATAATTGTCAACGTTCTTTAAATTTTTTTTATTTTCATTAATTTTGATGAGTTTTTGAGACTGAATTTGCCTAAACTCTTTTTGGAAAAACAAAGTAAATTCATGAATGATGATAAGTCAAACAATAACAATGGCTCCATTAAGTGTTTAATAATAGTGGTTAATATTGCACCATCCAATAACCTTTTCAGGTTGATTATTGCCTAACTATTAACTCTTGGATTTTATCACACGGGTAATTGTAACCATAAATGTGTACTAGTTGCTTAACTTAATGATTATTCTAGTCAATAAATTGATGATTATTTATGACTTTACCACTTTTTTTATTGTAAAAATTGATTGTGAGAAAGGTTAATTGACATTTCTATATTAAAAAAATGTCTTTTTTACATTATTCAGAACTTGTTAGATAAGGATCTATTTGGATATTCTATTTTCCATCTTGTTTTGGAGTAATCCTCCTCTTTATAGATTTTAGCCCTTTTTATAAGCAAATGATAAGAAAATAAAAGAATCGACACTAAAATAGCAAGTTTAAAAGAGTGTTTAATGATTGTACTAGAAAATACAAAAAGAAACGAAGAATAACAAAGAACTCAACCAACACTCTTAGCAACAGTGAGATATTTTTGTTCTGTTAATTTGCTGAGATACCACTCGTAAAATATTTTTAAATTGCTTTCTTCTAAATCAAATATATCACAAAAGCCTCAACAATTCTTCCTATCTTTTGGAAATCTATCAAAATCTTTGGAGAATTTCTATCATTTTTTATGAACAAAATTGTTATCATTACACAATGATAAAAAGAAAAGAAAATTAAAGAAGAAAAAAGATTAGGGTTCCTGCACATTTTCTCTCTGTTTACAAACTGTGAAAAATCTTTATTCACTTGCAATTGCAAATTTTGTGAATATAAATTGTTGATTATAAATTGTTACAAAATATAGTTACTCTCTCTCTATTTATAATGAGCATGTTTTTCCCTAAGTCAAAAGTCTAAAACTATAAAAGCCTAAAATACTTATTTTAGACCTATGTCGAAATCCTATGTGAAGCAACCTGTTTTGACACTTCGACATATACAACTCGATAAACAATTCGACACACACACTTAGGCTATTTCGACACACTTTGTGTCGAGCAACATGTTGTTTTCGACACAAAGAATTATACTTTCAACACACCACCTAATTCATTGTGTTTAAGCTATTTACATTCATCATAGCTCGTAGTCTTCTGAACACTTTTACCTGCACACTCTTCGTCATGATGTCTGAATTCTGATTTTTAGTTCTGCAGTGTCCCATGTTCATTTTCCCATTTGTTACCTGCTCTTGAAGATAATGAAACCTCATCTCGATGTGCTTGCTTCGACCATGTGATATCGGGTTCTTCGCCAGGTTAATAGTTGACATGTTATCGATCTTCATGGTAATTGCTCCATGATATTTTCCTATGATTTCTTCGACCAAGTTCACCATCCATGTTGATTGACATGCACAAAGAGAAGCAACTATGTACTCTGCTTCACAGGATAATAATGCCACTATTGGTTCCTTTCTCGAACTCCAAACAACTGGTGCACCACCTGGCATAAACACATATCCTATTGTGGATTTTGATCCTCAGCATCACTACACCAACTTGAATCAGAGTACCCCACTAATGTGCATTCTTTTCCTTTATCAGTTGCAGAAAATAAAATGTCAGAGTCAAGAGTTCCTTTCAGATACCTCAGTATCCTCTTCGTCGTTGCTAGGTGTGATACATTTGGCTTCTGCATGAATCTACTTACCATACCTACATTGTATGCTAAGTTAGACCTTGTGTGACAAAGGTATCTTAATGACTCAACCAGTCTTTTATATTGGGTTGGGTTGATATCATCTTCATTTACATCTTTCAGTAGTTGCAATCTTGGTTCAACAGGTATCGAAGTCAAGTTGCATTATTCCATCTTAAATCTCTTGAGAATTTATCCTACATATCTTTTTTTATGCTATATTAAACCTCTACTATTATTGTAGAATTCAATGCCAGGGAAATATGAAATGTCACCCAGATCCGACATTTCGAATTCCTTGCTCAGATTACCTTTAAAGTCTTTGATTTCCTTCTTGCAGCTACATGTTATTAACAAGTCATCGACATAGAGACATAGTATAAGAAATTCACTATTTCTTCTTCTTACATATACTTCATGTTCCGTTGTTCACTTCACAAATTCATTCTCCCTTAAAAAAACAATCTACTTTTTTATTCCAAGCTCTTGGAACTTGTTTCAATCCATACATGAATTTTTTTATGCAGCATTTACACCTTTCTCTCTTTGCCATACTTCCCAAATCCAACTGGTTGTGCAACATAAACTTCTTCATCTAAGGGTCCCTTCAAGAATGCACATTTCATGTCCATCTGACATATATGCTAAATGTTCATTTCTGCTAGACCAACAACCAACCTGATTGTTTTGATTTTAGCCATAGGTACAAAGACTTTATCAAAGTCTATTTATTCCTTCTGGAGAAATCATTTTGCCAAAATTCTTAATTCCTTATGTCGAGTTACTTCCCTTATGGGATTCAAATTCACCTTGTATACCCACTTCACATCTATTTCCTTCTTGCCTTGAGGAAATTTGACAAGTGACTAGGTGTTGTTATCTTTGATGGACTTCACTTCTTCATTTATTACTTTCACCCACTTCAAATCCTTCAATGCTTCAGCTGCATTGACTAGTTCGACATCTGCATAATGTATCAGCTCACCTTCATCATCATCATTTGATATAATCACAAATTCTTGCAACCTTGCAGGCATGTGGCTTGTTCTCTGAAGTCTGCTTGTACCAAATTGATCTCTAACTTCCTCTTGTCGAACTTCCTTTGTCAAATCTCGACGTAGTTGTCCTAGATTGATTGAATGTTGCATCCTCTTTGCTCAACAACTTCTTCCCGGCGACATGCGCTTTACTGATACTCAAATGTAAGCTTCCTTGATATCAAGCAATTGTTTTACAGGCAGAAAATGTTTATTCTATGAATGAAAATTCCGATGCAACAATTATGTAAGTCTTAAAGATTTTATTGAAAAGATTTTGCAAAACCTTGTGAAAGAATCACTAGCCAGGATGCAAAAATTGATTTTTGTATGAAAAATAACAAAAGCATATGATACCAACACAACCATTTAGCAATACCCATGGGAGTCAGGAAACACTATCTCATTGAATTACGCTTTGAAAATAAACCCTGCTTCAATTAGGAATTTTGAAGGTTTTAACGTGGCCTAGTTCACGGTTTTAGAAAAAAGAATTTAAGGCTCAAAATATTTGGTGCGCACCCCCTTCATGATGTTCTACAGTCCTAAGTTCAGTTAACTTAACACGAACATTCATCTCTCAAAAGAAATTTTGAGACGGTTGAGGGACCAACCAAGGTTTTCTTTGGACACGACAGTCACTTATTTTTACTTTTGGTGTCTGATCACATGACTTCTTTCTTTGCTGAGGATCTCCATCTCGTAATCCTTTTTTGCCTTTCAGGCTTTCTCTTGATTTCCCTAACTTTTTCCTGGACAAATTCCTTTCGATTTTGACTCTAAAGTCCAGCGGGATGCCCTGACTTTTTCCTAAGCGACTTGTTTTTCAAGTTTCGACTTAGCGGGGCTTTTTGTCTCTTTCTTTCATCATTTTCTATTCATTTCATTTTTCATTCATTTTTTATTACATTTTATTTCCTTTTTAACACACCGCGTGACTTCAAGTCATTTTTGACTTGTTGGAAGAATTGCAACTGTCCTATTTCTTGGTAGATGAGGGATAACCATTGGTGTATCGTCACCTACTGACCTCCTGATGTGCGAGAGATACCCATTTGGATATCATCAATTGACGCACAATCCTGATAAGTGAAGGTTAGCCATAGAGGTTTTGACTTTCCTCAACCTTTTGAAGGATAACCATTGTTGTATCCTTATATGCGCACTCCTGATGAGTTTTGAATGCTCGATCTAACAAAATTGAACACTACCGTACCCCGTGTTAAAAATGAGGGTTTTTTCTGAATAGAAAAAGAAACTCCTACTTCAAGGCTCAAAGGGGTTAACGGGGTTTCACTCCCTTATATCTCTAGTGTTTGGGGGTTTGAAACAATGCATGTACATCGTCAACAGGGTTTTATTCAAAAGCCTACAACCAAAAATTTTGCATTTTAAATTCATCATCCTCCCTCCAACTCTGCCTAGGCAAGAGAATGGGTAACAATTTGGTTTCACAATTCAAAAAGCAATTTAAAATTGAAAACAAATAGGAGTGAAACAAATGGGTTTCTTCAAGACAAACATATTTGTTGTATTAAGATAATCATTCAAATGCAAACAAGTTCTTACATGCAAATAGTGCAATGATAAAAAATAAAAATTACAAATGAGAAATCAGTAAAATTGCTAGTAAACTGAGAAGGCTAATCATCCTTAAAATCCAGGGTATCCTTCAATCATGTTTATTCTTCAGCAAAGACTTGACTTGAACCTCAAGACAAATATTCTTAAATGACAAGATACCAGTTCTGACAAATTTCTGGACTTCAGATTTCAATGGATAACAATGTACAATACTATGCCCAGGGGCTCCCTGATGAAAGGCACAAATTAAATAAGCTTTGTAGTATCAAGGCATCTTCTCAGGAATCTTCGATGGCCGTCGGGTCTGAACCAAATTCCTCTGCATCAGGATAGGAAACAACTTTATATAGGTTGTTGGAATTGGATCAAACTGAGTTTTCCTCTAATCAGGAACTTGTTGATTCTCTTGACAAACTGGAGCAACAGAAGGTAAATTGAACACAGGGACGACAGGAGAAACATGTTGATTCTGACGATGATTGTTTCTTCCTTTGGTTCTCTTATTAGAAAAGTTATTGTCAAACTTCTTCACACCACTAGCTGAGCCACCATCTTTAAATAAACATCCCTTTCGGACATCGTCTTCTAGAAGCACTCCCATATTCACCTTTTTAGGGAAATCACTGGGTGCATTGCTATCGCCTTCTCATGAAAGAATGATTTCAGAGTTTCTGTGAAGACTTTTGCCATCTCTTCTTCCTTCCTAGAAGGATTCACTTAGAGGAAACCAAAGATTTTTAACCAAAGCCGTTAGATACTCCATACCAGCCTTCAAAGTAGTTACCTCTTTGCGGAGTTCAAAGATCTCCTACTTAATGTTTTTCATCTTCTCTTAGCACATGTATTGATGAGACAACTTATTTCTGAAGACCAAAGGACCTTGAGTAAGACTTTTGGGAAACTCATGAAATGCAAAATAAATTTAAAATGATGCATGATATGCAATATAAATGCCATGTTCTCATTTCCAAGAGTTTATACGCTTTGATTCCTATTATTAAGCCATGGTATTTTTATTAACAATGTTCATTTTTTAGCGACTTAACAATTGGAATCAAAGAAATGATGCTTGGAAAAGAAGTAACATGTATGCTAATAATTACATTAGCATGCTATGTATGCAAACACGTAGGATCAAAACTTATGCGATACTGGATAGTTGTTGAGCAGATAACAGAACTACGATCACATGTAATAAGATCAAAGGTTCGGACCAATTCAGAATGCCAAAGAACCAAAGTCACCAACAGAACATATAGTCACCATCTGTACCTGTAAAGATTATTCCCTCCTCACTCATGGGTCAAGACTAGGTCAGGGTAAAGTCAATGGTAACCCAGAATCACAGGTTCGCTTGAGAGTACTATCATCGTACACCTACGTGATAATGATAACACCTCATTAAAACCTCATATGAGCATGGAAGACACAACCGTATAGGGTAATCTACATCCCCTATACGCCGTGTTTCACTCTATTCCTAATGTTCCTATTATTTGTCACTTGTCCTGGGTATTGGGCCTTTTACCTCAATAATAACATACCACCCAACCTAAAAAACCAACAAATCTAGCACAACATCAATAACCAGTATAGGAAAAGCGATAAAATGTAATGCATACATATGCTCAAATATATACAAATGAATAAGCTATAAAGCATAAAGATAAACACCCAAAGAAAAGAAAAATCGGAGCAGGGAGTGACTCACGGGATTGACCAACAATTGGTCAATCTGTCCCTAGTGAAGTCACCATTTTTCTATAGCGGTAAAATCAATGAAGTCGCCACTGAGTATTTATTTATCCCACATAAAGGGAAAGGAAAATCATCGAAGAAAAACCTGAAGGGAGAAATCAAGGTCTTGTGACTGAGAGATCAGTACGAGAGTTGATTACACGAGGGGAAGGTATTAGCACCCCTCACGTTCGTAGTACTCTATGAGATCCAATCTTGTTGTTC
Source organism: Vicia faba (assembly GCA_948472305.1). Classification (NCBI taxonomy): domain Eukaryota; kingdom Viridiplantae; phylum Streptophyta; class Magnoliopsida; order Fabales; family Fabaceae; genus Vicia; species Vicia faba. The sequence continues at coordinate 1,363,582,825 of OX451736.1, read as the reverse complement.
TAATCAAAGGGTATGTACGATCTAATGCTTAAGAGCTAAAAGAAAAATGCAAAGAGAGAATGCATGCAAAGAAAACACGGGGAAAAGAAGGAAATATTTACAAATTTTCGCTCGGCTGAGCCCCGTGACCATATGCCTACATATCCATTTTAAGGAATCAGAGCATTGTAGTTCGGCTCACAAATTTCCGTTTGTTTGTATTTTTTAAATGAACAACATTAAATTCAATCATTCCACAACCGCTCGACCATTGGAGACTCACGCACTGTAGTGGAAAGGAAACACCACGTTCTTAAAAGAGAAAAGCTGAATGGTGAAAAGAAATGAATTAGTTGGTGTTTTTTTACCGTGAAAAGGATTTTTGTATGGTTAGAGTGTTTTATACATTTACCAAGAAAAATAAGTTTTAGTTTTAAATGTGATTATGCAAAATGGGAAGAAAAAACCTAAGGGAGACTAACCTATCTCTAACCTAGTGTTATCATACAATGATGGCCCTATATCAAGGATGGAAAGGGAAATCTCTACCCCATGTTAGCATGCATGGATAACTATCCTAATGTATAGCTCGAAAGCTACCCTAATCGAGCGACCCTAAAGGAACATGCAAAGATCAAATTCATTATCTCAATTCTAATTGAGTGACATCATCAATCATCAACAAAGGAAAATGAAAATCCTAAGGGGAGCATGCAGAGATCGAAGTCGTTATCTCAATTCTAATTGAGTGACATCATCGATCATCAACCCATGAAAACAAACACAAATACAATTAGCAAACAAGTGAAAAATTCATGCTACAGGTCTTTAAACAGCGACTTCGAGCACACTCTCTTTATTTCCTACTTCTCATGATATCTGGAAAGCAATAAAATGCGGAAAGATAATCTGGAAGTTGTATAACACCAAACGAACAATAATATCTGCAAAAGCGCAACCAAAGCAAAGAAACCCGAAAAATAATTGGCGCGAGCTAGCATCAACAAACAAACAGTCAGAGATTGAATGCTCGGAATAAGTGTCAAGACATCACCAATGTGAAAATAAATCACAATCGGAAACTCAAGCATATATGCATATCACCCACTAAACCTGCATAAGACTCAAATATCGATAAGTAAAAGTGAATCACAAGTCTTAAGTAATCGGATGATCGTGAATTAATTCCTAAAACCAAATAAAAAATCTAACAAAATTTTATTTATTTTTATCATGCAAAGATGTAGAAAAAAATTAAGAAAAAAAAATCCTAAATTCTACCTACTTTTTATTGTTTTGTTATCATTAATCTTTATTAAAGAAAGTTTAAAAGAAAATTTAAACTACAAGAAAAAGTTAAAACAATTAGAAATAATCAGGGGGTGAAAATTGGAATCAGGGAGTCTGGTTAGTAAGAAAAACCGTGCGGTAGGCTCGTCAACACAGTCCAACCACAAATTTTTTGTCACTTCAAACATCTCTTCAAAAATGGTATGGGCCAAGGCTGCTTTTTGTTCACAAATTACTCCAAGGTGCAAGAAAACGTGTAATGGGCCTAGAGAAAAGTGTCATTCAGTCTGGTCCATCTCCTAATGTATATCCATACATATTAGGGTTGATAGTATCTCTTCAAATCCTTCTAAAACACAAATCCTTTTGAAGGTGTTAGATGCTTGAACTGGTTTTTGTAGGGATGATTCAAGGTGTTCAGATGGATTAGAGCAAGACGTAACAATGCCTTCATGTGAACAATTTTGACAACATGAGATTTTGTTGAGCATTGAAGCAAGGTTCAGGCTGCTGTTTTGAATGAGTTCCAATAATGATGAGAGGGAACTTTGAATGAAGAGAAATGTTTCAAAGGGTGGAAATTATGAAGATTAGGAAAAAGACTTTGAACTTTTTATGTATCTCTTGCAACTTTCTTGTAACTTGGTAGTGAAATAACTTGACTTTGTGTAATGAATCATGGTAAACTTGCTTGGACTTGTAATAGAACCTTGAATGGACTTGATCATACAAGGATAATTCTTGATGAAACTTTGTGATTTTGAATCACTTGAGCTTGGAAAATCATGATGAATGAAATTTGAACTTGAATCTCAAACCTTACATAATGATGTATGTTGATAAAACCACATGAATCCACCATGTAACTTTTGAAAGCAAACTTGAATGAAGCTTTCCTTTTGTTTCCACACTTCAAAATTCCATTAAAAGTTCAAACGAATTTTTGCGAATTCCCTAGGATCTTTCTTTCTAAAAACTTGAATGATGCATTTGGACGACCTTGTAAATGGGTGAATAATGATGAATTGGTATGGAATAAACCTTGAATCAACTTGAACTCCAATGACATTTCTTGAGTGAATTTTCAGATCATCTCCAAGGACCTTAATTCAAATCTTCAATTCAGGGTGACTTGCAATACAAGAAAAATATATACGCTTGAAAGAACAAATAATTCTGAGTGATCCTTAGATAGGACTTGAAATATGGAAATAAATATAACCCATATAATATCAATACAAACACCCTGATTTAATGAACCTTAATCTTCAATTGAATCAAAAATTTAAGAAGTAACCCTCCAGATCCATAGCTTAACAAGAAAAGAACATCTTGACTGTATGAAAGCCTCAAATACTCCTTAACCATCATAAATGATGACAAACTCGTAATAAGTAAGGAATAATGATCATGTAGCCTCGAGGAGAAAACCTAGAACAATGAATCATTTGTTGAATAACCAACACCAATGCTTAGGAACAATCATAGAAGAAACCCTAAATCACTGGACCTTGAGTGCATATGGATGGAGAAGGCTTGAGATGGTAAGAGTAACAAAGCCTAGCTCAAGGACAATCTTAGTGAATACATGATAAAGTCTTAAATACACAAGTTAAATCTTAAAGCATATGTTCCTTGAAGAAAATTTTGATGAAGAAAAAACCATGTATCTTGAGGAATCTTGCCAAGGAAGACGTTCATAATGCTTGTGATCCAAGACCCTAACTTCATACTAAGAATGATGAGAGAATCAGTTGAACCAACTCTAAGTAAGGTAGCAACCTCAACTCATATGGAAAACCCTAATGTCAAGAGCCCTTTGATCTTGTAACCATGGAATCAATGATATGCATGAGATGTATATGATATGATGAGGGGTCTTAGGGGAAAAAATTAGGGTATACATGTTTCTTCACCTGCACACATTCCTCAAATACCTCGTTTGGAATATCGATTTCTGGTAATCCTAAACCATATTTATTCTCTTCAAATCTCTGTTGTTTATAAAGTTGAGATGGTCAAGTCGATAATGCCATATCCACTCATCTCTACTAGATGCGGTTGCTAGGCATTTATGCTCCATCACATTTAGTTCAATATTGAAGGTTCTATTATGATACATATGAGTCTTTAAGATTAGCCTTCCTTATGGGTCGACGACTCTCATCATCTTGTCTTCGGCTGACACTTTGTAATTCTTTTTGACCAAGTGCCATATGCTGAGCAAGTTTCTCTTCATGCCTGGTATGTACAACACGTTTGTAATTAATGACCTTTTTCCATCTTTCCTCATGATCAAAACATCTCCAATACCTTTAACTGCTAGAGTATTGCCATTTGTAAATTTTACCATGTTCTTCATTGAGGGTTTTAGGTTTACAAACCAATCTTTACTTCCAGACATGTGTGATGAGCATCCTGAATCTAACTATCATTGATCCTTGAATCTCTCTTCATCACAAGTTATGACCATTAGAATCATCTATTCTTCTTCATATTTTGCAAACTTTGCATCACTTTCTTGATTCTTTCGTTTTTCTGGACAATCACTAGAATTAGTGATCATACTTCTAACAATTGTAACACTGAATGTGACTATTGTCAGATTTTCGACCACCATCTCTTCCTATACCTCCAGCACCACCTCTTTGGTTTCCTTGGTATGGGGATCTTCTCTGATTCGACACAATTCCTTCTTGCCGGTTTCCTCTACCAGTCGAATTGTTGGAACCACCTCTACCTTTGTCGAACCACTTTCCTTTGCCTTTACTTTCTTTTGTTGAATGTTCCTACAAAGCCAAATCACTCTTTGTCTTGCCTGCAGCTCTCTCAGCAATTCTTTGTTCATGAGCTTCAAGTGTCCCTTGAAGTTCTTCCTTTGTTAATATCGACAAATTTTCCCCCTCTTATATAGCTACCACCATGTGGTGGAACTTAGGGGCTAAAGATCTCAAGATCTTTGCAACAACTGCTCTAGTTATTAACGTTTCTCCATATACCTTTGATTCACTAGTTTCGTAACCCTAATTAAGAAATTAGATATGCTCTCACAATCTTCCAGCTGAAGCAATTCATATGTTCTTTTGTGAGTTTGCAACCTCACCTCTTTCACCTTTTTCGCACCTCTAAAACATTGTTATCACTATACAATAAATATGAAAAGAAAAGAAAATTAAAGAAGAAAAGAGATTAGGGTGTGTGAAGAGTTTATCTCTGCCCACAAACTTTGGAAAATCTTTATTCACTTGCAACTGCAAATTATGGGAAAATAAGTTGTTGGTTATAAGTTGTTACATAATAGGGGTTACTCCTTCTATTTATAATGAGCTTAATTTCTCCCTAAGCCAAAAACCCTAAACTATAAAAGCCAAAAATACCTATTTAAGACCAAAGTCAAAATCCTATGTGAAGCAACCAGCTTTGAAACTTCGATATACACAACTTGACAAACAATTTGACACACACACACACATACACTTAGACTATTTCGACATGCCTTGTATCGAGCAACATGCCGGTTTCGACACAAGGAATTATAATTTCAACACTACCTTCACAAAAATTGCATAGACACTTTATGACCTCTTCTTATAAGCTCTCCAAATATATTAATGAATTTAAGTGTCAATCATGAAATTTTACAGTAGTAAGTTTTCTTTTCAAACCCATGAAGTAAGACCAAGAAGAGAATTTAATAGCATCCATGAATTGATGATTTTATCAAGTATAAATGCCTAGTTGCAAAGTTAGAGCATGACAAGGACATGGATAGATAAACTCTTTTTTTCTCTTTGAGCAAGCATTCCGCCTGTGAGAATCCAGTTGTATGCATAGATCAATCGGACAATTGGTTATTGTAAAAAGTATAAATTGTGTTTTTCTATTAATTTTCCAATGATATATATACAATGTTAATTTCTAAATTTGTTTGTTATATAATTAATATTACCAGTTGATCAGAACTGCAAGGTGGCCAAACGATGATCTTCTGCCGGGCTGGAATGTCGAGGAGGAAAAAAGGGGTTGTACCTGCAAGACACTCTAACGATCAAGTAAGTGTGAGAGCAAAAATATAGAAGCAAAGTATTAGGGTTTTAGTGGTGAATAGTGAATATTTGATACTTGGCCCTCACATGTGTGAGGGTTTATATAGTGTTTCTGGCTTGGCCATTGGTTCCTATTTTTGGTCCTAGATATGCGGGTCCACAAAAATAGGTAACTACCAGGACTTGGCCAAATCGGGCAGGTGTGCCCGTAACTAGCCATTGGTTCCGAGTAGGAGACAGGTCATAGGCAGCGGTATGGTCGGTTCTTGGTTGTCTGGCTGACTTGAGGTCGGGAAGAATGAGAGGTGCTCGTCAGATGTCATAGGTCAGTGCTAGTAAAGGAGGGAAAATGAACAATGGTGCCTGACAGAGGGCGAGAGATCCCGGGCCGCGGTCGTACGGGCCGTACCGAAAGAGGAGGTTAGGCTAGGCCCACTGTAACGGTTGGGCTAACCCAGAACAGTAGCTCCCTAAGTCATTGCTTTTGGGTACATGAGTGATGACTTTAACACTAGCTCGTGGGATGGGGGCTTCTTAAGGGGAGCATGAGTGTCACCCATCGCGCCTTTCTCGTGGGGAGATGATGAGTTTGTTATTTTGAGCTTCAAAAATTGAAGAGATAGCGTGTTTCAGGTATTGCACTGATGAAGAGGCGCAATGATGGTCTAGGGGATAGGGCGCAATGATTATGATCCTATGGTTCCCTAGGCGTGTGTCTCTCACACGCGGGTGATTTCAACTATAAATATGAGATAAGTAGGGCATTCTGTACTTTTCGTTCTTCACTTGCATTGCTCGTTATCGCTCGCCTGTCGACCGCCACTGTTTTTAGAAGATTAAATGTGCGCCACTGCTCCTTTCAGCCTTCTTTCTTCTTTAAATGGTAATATTTCATATTTTCATTGTCATTTGGCTGTTGTAGCTTAGATTTTCTCGATTTTCACCTTAGAAATACATGCGATTAAGCTTAGGATCTTGTTTGTTAGGGCATTTTTTAGGGGAGTGTTGGTAGCGGACGGTGGTTCTGTAGTTTAGAAACGTCGGAGCCGCCGTGGGTTTTGCTTGGATTTTCACGATGCATCGTAGATGATCCTTGAGGACTTAGGTCATTTTCGTTGATTGTAGTTTGTCTTGTTGAGAAAAGCGTTTGTTTGTTCAGAGGCCTTAGTGAGGGTTCTGGTCGGGGACGTGGTCCTCATTTATCAGCGCCCTTTCACTTGATTAGTGGCAGAAGGGTGGTTTTGGCATTGATGTCGAAATCATATATATCCTCTGCTTTTCAGGTATTATGGCCGACAATATTGGAGACGATCTTTCAGATGGACGGACTGGATCCTCCTAGAGCTCCATAGATGATACTTGCAGTATGTCGAGCATTTTGGAGGTATTAGAGGATAATTCAAACTGTTATGACCAAAACGTAGGGGGAGAGGACATGGAGATGGCGCCCGTTGATCAGGGTGTCTTATTCCCTCCCGAGGATGATAAAGAACCACAAACCTGGGTCGCGGAAGACCCTTCGGATTAAGTTTCCTATTTATTCGAGCACCACAATGAGGTTTTCACCGAAGTGTATGCGTACGACGATGAAGGTCGGGGGGAGTGGTCTCTTTGGATCCCTGGAAAAGATAGTCAGATCTTCTCTAAGTATGATAAACAGCGGATCCCTATGTACGACATTGTGTTCCAGGAGATGGGTCTTCTACTCCCCTTTTCGGATTTTCAGGTGGTCGTTTTTTGGCATCTTCAAATGGCTCCTTCTCAGTTGCATCTAAACGGGGTTTCTTTCATGCGATTGTTCGATATTGTTTGTGATTACTTGAAGATAGGGGCCATCATTCCTTTGTCCTTCCACTATTTCTATCTCTAGAGGAGCAAGGTTGACGACAGGTGGGGATATGTCGCCTTGAAGTAGGGCAACGAGAAGTTGTTCAAAGCTTACTTGGAGTCTGTTTGGCACTTCAAGGAAAAGTATATTCTTGCGCATCCTCTTTCGAGTAGGGTGATGTTAAATGTTTTACGGACCGTTCCAGAATATGATGAGAATGGGGCCCTCATTTTGAACGAGCTAGGGTTGCACGTGAATAAGTTGGTCTACAAGTTCCCTTTTCAATGGAGAGGAAGCATTTCGACAATAAGTTGGGTTCCTACGCCTATAAGGAGGGGGAGCTTGGTGTCGAGGAATTAGACGAGCTTTTCTGTTTTGATCACTTTTGTTATGCGGGATTCCTCACGACCAGCGCACAGGATGGAGAGGAAAATCGGTCACGGTCAAGAACGAGGAGATCGTGTATGAGCCTGGTTTGATAGTTGTTAAGGAGCTTCTCGAGAGCAAGGATCCTGTTAAATACTTGGGTATTTGGTTTTATATTTTGAATAATTGTACATGGTTAACATCTTTAAGTCCTTGTCCGCTAACTCTTATTTTCTGTTTGTTTTACAGATAGCATGAATCCTGCTCAGGAACGCATAACCAAGAGCTTTACCGCGAAAGAAAAGAAAGCGTTGAAGAATGCCCAAACCAGCTCAGGGACTGATCCCACGCCAGGATCGGGCAATTCTTCCTCGGTTCAATCTCATGTTTCCCTCTCTCTTGCTCCAGTGTCCTCAAAGGCAAAGAGGCCGCGCGTCGAGGGGAGTGTTGATATGACTGGGGAAAATGGGAAGGGGAAGTATAACATGCCCCCTTCTAACTGGAAAGGTCTTTCTTTGAGGGTGCTGCTCTTCAACTCCCTCGAGCCGAGTCTGTTCACCTAGAGGGGCTATATTACCCAGAAAAAGGGCAGTGTTGGTGCAGGATGATAGTGGCCTGATGTGGATACTGGAGATGGTGGTCGCTTACACCGAGGGGAGTTCTTCTCAAGAGGTTGAGCTGAAGAAGCTATAGGCCAAGCTGGACACAACTGAGAAGGGGTGGAGTGATGAGGAGAAGGCCCGAAAGCTGGCCGAGAAGGACGTGGGGAAGCTTTCCGAGGAGTGTAGAGTCTGATTGCTCGAAAAGAAGGCTCTAGAGGAGAGGGTGGAGATCCTGACTACCGAGGTTGCGCCAGCTGAACACAAGCCGGAGGACACAAAGGATTTGAAGACCTGGACTGAGCTGGTTTCTCATTTTCAACTGGCGATGGATGACGTCCAGGCTGCCTCCAGGGGGAGCTTTAAGAACACGGTGAAGCAGCTTCGTGTGTTGAATTCTGGGGTCATGCTTAATACCTCACATATGGGGGTTAATTATTACGTGGCTACTTGAAAGATCCTGGTCCCAGACTACCTCGAAGAGCTCACTGCCTAGCCTGCGGGGGGACCTTCACAGTTATCGCTTGTTGTCGAGGAAGGAACTGAAGAGTGGTGTTTTGATAGTTTTCTCAGTATGCTCCAGCATGCGTGTCGTGATTTTGTAATCTTGTTTCCGGGATTTTGCCCGTTTATGTAATTCTGGAACAACGGTGGTTCTTCCGGCCACAAAATTATTTTTTTAGATGGGGGGCCAGGGACCTCTCTTTTTGTAAAATTTGTACAATAGCGGCCTCACTGGTCGTTTGTTTTAAATATTTAGTTTGTGTTTGTATGTTTGTTGTTTATACTTGTCTGCTTTGAGACATTTTTATTTTGCTAAGGGTTTATAGCGGGGACTTGCTCGTTTGATTTATATGTTCGCCAGTGTGGGGAAATCGGACAAACGGCCAGAGTGAATACCGGGCGTGGGCCGGAACTCAGGTCTCGCTTTGAGGACCTGAGTTCGGCGGCGTGAGCTTCCCGTTATGAGCCAGTGTTCTACCGTTACGGTACGAGGATGATGGAGCTCGATTGAGATATCCATGTTGTGTTGAGGACATGCTCGTTAAAAGAGTGGAGTCTCTCCCCTTCAAACTATTTTGAGTGTTATGCTTGTACCTAGTCATGCATGTGGGGCCAGGCCTGGATGAGTTTGTCTTGTTGATGAAAATCACCGACTACTCAGTGTTTTAACTGTAATATTGTTTTATCTTTTTAGCGTTCTATGGTCGAGCAAGTTGTTTCCCTTGCAGATTCTCTAAGTAGTACGCTTGGTCCCTATTTTTGCATAGACATGATAGGGGCCTTCCCAGTTCGCTATGAGCTTGCCTTTGCGAGATTCTTTGTGATTTCTTTTTAAGACAAGGCTTCTGACTTCTAACTCTCATCGTATGACTTTGGCGTCGTAGCGCATGGCTATTTTTTGTTTGAGAGAGGCCTCTCATAGGGTCGCTCCTTTTCGGATTTCTTCGACCAAGTCTAATTCTTTTCGAAGGGCAAAGTCATTCATCTCCTCGTCTAGGGGAGCTTCGGTTTTCCTAGAGGGTTCTTCGATCTCTATGAGAATGACGACTTTTGTTCCATAGGTTAGTCGAAAGGAGTCTCCCTGGTCGACGAGTGCGCTATTGTTCGATATCCCAAGAGTGTGTTGTGTAGCTTCTCGACCCATCTTTTCTTGGTTTCATCTAGCCTTCGCTTGACGCTCCTGAGTATCACCCTATGCGTGGACTCAACTTTCTCGTTTGTCAACTTGGCAATGAATTCCTGAAAGGTACGATCTGTGAACCGGGTCCATTTTCAGTGACTATTGCTTGCAGGATACTGAACCGAGTGGCAATGTTTCTTTTGTAGAAGTGAATGACGTTTTGGGCGGTAATTTTAGCCAATGCTTAAGCTTATATCCATTTGGTGAAGTAGTCGATGACTACTATCAAATATTTGTTTTGATTAGTCCCTACCACAAACGGACCGAGGAGGTCTAACCCCCACCAGGCGAAGGGCCAGGGAGAAAAGAGGAACCTGAACTCGTTTGGGGAAGCTAAGTACATGTCCCCGTGCCGCTGACATTTGTCGCATTTTTTTACGTGCTCTTTTGCATAGTGTTGCATGGTGGGCCCATAATACCCTACTCGCAGAGCCTTCCTAGTGAGGGATCTTCCGCCCAGATGCTGGCCCTTTATCCCTTCATGGATTTCGAGCAGGATATGATCCACGTCACTTTGGTCAATGCATTTGAGAAGGGGAATGGAAAACCCTTTACTGTATAGTTTATCTTTGACCAGGACGTACGAGCAGGCTCTTCGTATGACCACGACTGCTTCTTTCGAGTCGGTAGGTAGCTTCCCTTTTACGAGGTAGTCGTGCACAGGGGTCATCCAACAGTTGTTGTCCCCTATGGAGAATACTTCCAAAGTCGAGGGGGGTCCATGGGTTCTCGGTCGAGGAAGGATTTTCTGTATCACCGACTTGTTCCCCCATTTCCTCTTTGTTCTTACTAGTTTGGACACGATGTTTGCCCGAGCGTTATGTTTGCGGGGAACATGTTGTACATCTATGGATTTGAATTTCTTTTTCCTCTCCTAGACTAGGGCCTAGTATTTAGCAAGGTGGTCGTTTTTCACCTGATACTCGCTTCGAACATGGGACACAACGAGTTGAGAGTCGGTGAAGATTTTCACTTCCTCGGCTCCCAGGTCTTCGGCTAGGCGTAAACCTGCTAGAAATGTTTCGTACTCGGCCTGGTTGTTCGAGGTCGGGAAGGATAATGCAAGGCAGACCTAGATCAGGGTTCCTTCTTTGTTCTCCAGTATAATTCCTACGCTGCTTCCCATTAAACTAAAGGCACCATCGACGAAAATTATCCACCGGCGCACTCCGTATAGGGGTGCAGGTGAGGTCATTTTGGCCACAAAGTCTGCTAGTGCTTAAGCTTTGAGGGCTTTCCTGCCTTTGTACTAGATATTGAACTCAGAGAGTTCTAACGACCATTTCAACATTCTACCCGCCATGTCAAGCCTTCAGAGTAGTTTCTTTATTGGTTGATCTGTTTGGATGACTATGGTATGCGCCAGGAAATAGTGCTTGAGTCTCCCCGCCGTGTTGATAAGGGCTAGAGACACCTTTTAAATTTGATGATATCTCATTTTCGGGCCCTGCAGGGCCTTGCTCATAAAGTAGATTGGTCTTTGTTCTTCTGGGGTTTCTCTGATTACATTGTGCTTATTGCCTCGAAGGCAACATCCAGATAGAGATGAAGGACTTTGTAATGCCTGTAATTTAATTAATTATTTATTAAATTATTTTTGGATTATTTATAAAGTTGTGTTATGATGATAGATGTTGTGTTGTGATTAATTGAATTAATTCATTCTATTAAGTTGCAGAATAATATTAGAATAATAATATTATTTGATGTGGGCTTATTTTTAAGGATTAAAAGTAGTAGAAAGGGGGGGGGGGGGGTGTAGGAGTTAAAGCCCATTATAACATAATGAGAATTATATGGTTATCATATTAGTTATTTAGAATTAATAAGAAAAAGAAGTAGCAGTAAGAAGAAAAGAAAATAGGGGTTGGAAGAGAGAAAGAGAACGTGAAAGTTGCAGAAAAGGAGGAAAAGAGGCAAAATATAATTCAATCAGAAAATTGTAGAGCAACCATTAATCCAAGGTAAGGGTTGGATTCTGACTTTATAATAGAGTTTATTATGAGTAGTATATGAGATTGTATTTGGAAGAAATTGTTTTGTTTGTGATTGATATGTATGCATTGTTGTTTGATGAAGATCAATGATTTAAAGATGAATAATGATGCCCTAATGCTGTATAATTGATGTAGAAACATAGGATTATTATAATTGATGATTACCTATGATTAGAGGATGTTTTTAGGGCCTAAGGCAGGAAAATTGCAGTGAAAATGCAGTGAAATTGTAGAATATATTCATTACAGACCAATATGAGTCGACCTCAAAGGCCATGCATCGACACATACAGGTTTTAAGACTCAGGATGAGTCGATACATAGTATCATGCATCAACACATACAATGTTGCAGACTCAATATGAGTCGATAAAAGAGGATTACACGTCGACTCATGCAGGATTCTAGACCAATACGTGTCGACTCAAACAAGTATGCGTCGACTCATGCAGTCTAATTTTTCACAGATTTGTTTCCTAAGGTTGTAACTTGAGTTTCCGGACTCCGTTTGAGGTGCCGTTTGAAGCGTTAGATAGATAATGTGATGAACTTCATTCTTAAGGATTAAAATGAAGGATAAGAAGAATGATTCTAGTACCCAATTTAGGATAGAGTTAGCTTCCCCACGTTAAACCGCTATGATGATTTTGTGAAGTATGATGAGGATAAGACGATTATAGATTACCGCTTTGTTCATAACAGTAAGATTAATAATAATAATGATGTAGTATTGCAGTATAATAATATGTAGAGGTTTGGTAATTAGAGATAAGCATTAGATGAGTAATTAATTATGTGCATTATCATGTTGTAGGCCTATGGCCAACATTGAGGGATTGTCGATCTGTCGTTGTACTGTTGTTATGGCTGAGTTGCTACGGAATTATGTTGATGAATTGTGTTGATGAATTATGTTGATGAATTATGTTGATGAATTATGTTGATGAATTATGTTGATGAATTATGTTGATGAATTACGTTGATGAATTATGTTGATGAATGATGTTGAGATGCCTCTAATAATTGACAGCTATTAAGTTGTAGGCTTATGGCCAATGATGACGTTGTGTTGAGATGATGTTAGTTGTGGTTGTTGTTACTACATTCATGATTGTGTCGCATACATTGCATATCAAGATGGAGCTGATGCTCGTTAGGATGGCCTGTATTGGTGAATATTAAGATGAAGGCTTATGCCTTGTTGATGCCTCTATTTATTGGCAATTATTTTGAGATGGGAGTTCTGCTCCAATGGTACCACATGCATTTGCATAGTATTGAGTCGCATTATATGATTGCATAAAGAAGTTGTGTGTTAATGCGATAATGTTGTATACTGTTGGTGTTCCGTTGCGATTATTGTTGTTTATAAGAAGTGAAGTGGTGATATCATGTGATATGATTTAATATATTATTTATCATGCATTTTATTATATTGTTAGATATCTCACCCCTTCTGTTTGAATGTTACCCTTACGTTGGTAACGTGCAGGTAATCTAGAGTGAAGGCGGTATACCTTCAGTAGTTCGAGTCGGTGTCATTGCTCTGATACGTAACACTCGTGGGGATGAACGCTTATTGCTTTTAGTTATTGTTATTCCAGTTGTTGAACTTCAATTTGATTGTTGCTAAGTATGTGTTATTTTGAAGTTGTTGTAATGTTGGACAATGATGTTATTATGATTCCGCCGCGTATTTGTTCAATTTGTTGAATTAAGAGATTAATTTATTTTGTGGTTGGTTCGTCCAAAGTTTTAAAAGTGTTATGTATCCACGTTGAATGCAATGCGTTTTTAAGTTGAATTTGTGGCATCCTGATTCAGTTGTATGAATTTTATAACTCTGATTTACATTTATAATTGCCGGGTAGAATTGGGGTGTTACAAAGTTGGTATCAGAGCAAAGTTGGTTTGTCCGACCAAGTTGTCGAGTCGAAGTTATTTAACAATCGAGTATTATTAATTTGAGTTCTAACTATTGTTTATGTTATAGAGATAAGTTGAGATGGCTGGAAAGAATGATGCTGCACTCGCTGCTGCCTTAGAAGCAATGGCGCATGCGATGAAGAATCAGCTGAATGTTGACAGGAATGTTGGATCTCGTAGTTTGGTGACTTTCCAGAGAGAGAATCCGCCTATGTTCAAAGGAAAGTATGATCCTGACAGAGCATTGGATTGGTTAAAAGATTTTGAGAGAATATTCCGTGTGATGAAGGGTACATTGGTAGCTGTTGTACCCCAAAATTTTCCCTCTCATATTTTTCCAAGATTTTCCTCTTGCAAAGGTGGTTGCAAGCCTTGGCCTAAAGACTAGGAATTTTTTCAAATAATGTTTCTAAGTTTCCTTCGATTGGCCTGTTTTTGAGTTTCCTTCGATTGGCCGATTTCTAAGTTTCCTTCGATTGGCTTGTTAATAGGGCTCTTCGATTGGCGCCTACTAAGTGCCTTTCGATTGGCATCTCCAAAATGCTCTTCGTCTGACATCTACATAGCATCCTTCGATGGACATCTGCAAAAGTCCTTTCGATTGGCCTCATGACAAGCCTTTCGATGGGAATTGTGTCAAAGCCTTTCGATTGGCGTAGTAAAGGACCCTTCGTTTGACATTCCAATAAATACCTTCAATTGGTATTTAGACAAGGGCCATTCGAAGACCTCCTTCCAGGCCATTCTAAAGAGGCCATCAAGAGGGAACTCTGAAAATAGGTCCAAGCCAGATTCTTGCCTTGTTAGGTCACAATTCCACAAGAGCTGATTCGACCAGGGACTTCTCTTCAAAAAGCCAGGAAATCGAAGCAAAGGGTGATCCAATCGAAGGAGCTTTAGTACTGAAGCTGGCACAATTTGAAGTCAGGACCATCAAGGAGAGCAAGGTTCTAATAAGGAGAGTCCTGATTAGTTCGAATTGAAGTTTAAGGATGGCAAGGAAAGCATTCGAAGGAATGAAGAAGGGATTCATTCCAAAACAAGCCAGAAAGCCCATAATCGAAAGAAGATTTTCTCAATCAAGTAAAGAATGAAGCAGGCTGGCAAATCAAAGAAAACGCGTGGGAAAAAACACAAAGACTTGGCCATTTTAGAAACAAAATATGCAAGATAAATCAAATATTTTTTCACTCAATCTTCAAGATTCAGTTCAATTTTGTTAACCTAATTCATTCTACTATATATACACAACGAACCCTGATCAAAAGAGGAGGAATTTTGGCCGTGTAGAACACACAAGGCTGCTCAGAATTTTGACAAAAAGTGTTGATCGAGTTTGGTTCTAGAGGGAGATTCAAGGCGTTTCAAAGACTGCAAACCATTCCTAAGCGTATTTGGAAGCTTTCTGGACCACTCTCACGCATGAGTACATCCAGGAACAGTCAACACAGGTATCACGGTTGGCTCTAGTCCATGAAATTGTTTTTTTGAAATATACGCATGATGAATGGATTCTAAATATATATTCATGTTTGTATAATCATTTAGAACATGTATGTATAATTAATTATGTGTTTTGATGCATATCTAATTGAATATCATGGTTAGGGTTTCAAGGTTCTGTTTAGGGTCTTTCGTTTCAGGCAAAATCAGGGGAAAAGATGAGTACCATTGTACTCACGAGACCAAACCCAATTGATCTGCATATTTGATTTGAATTTATATTGTGTAATTATGGTTTTTGAGATATGCGGGTTTCTAGCTACAATGCTGTCTGTAGGTAAAACCTTTAGGCTAAAACGGCAGTCTCAACGAAGAATATGACTGTGTGTCAAAACCTGCGTGGCCCGTTTGAATTCTTGCGTGTTTTATTACAGCCACTGACTTTTCATCACATATAATATATGTCGTTTGTTTATGTTAACGATTGAACGATTGGCTCAGTGGCAGAGGGAAAGATTTTCAAAGCGCGCGTGTGTAGGAGGTCAGGGGTTCGATTCCTGCCTCCTACATGTTATTTTTTAAAAAAATTCTTTGCAGATCCCATGTTATCCTTCCAAGCGCGCACAACATGGGCCCCCAGATCCTCATTCTTGGACCAGTCAACGCCTGTATCCAATACTCCCAATGAAGCTCCCCATGGTGGACACTCCTGGCACAGTCACACTAGATCCCATATTGCTATGGGCCAACTGGATTAGGCTTTGAACATAAATTCAGCAGGCACCCTCCAATTTGGGTTTACACCCCCCAGGCTTACTCTTTTCCCTTTTAATTTTGTTTTATTTAAATTAGTTTATTTACTTTGTTAGATCAATTTTTTTCATAAAATCATAAAGATCAACATCACAAAAAATAGGATTTAGTATTTTTTCAATAAATTAATTTTTCGCAAATTAATTAATTTCATCAACTTTAATTTGTTTCATTAATTAAAATTAATTAGAAAATTAGGTCAAACTCCAAATCTTTTTTCACAAAAATCCCAGAAATGTTTTCAATGATCAAATTAGGGTTTCAAACTTATTTTAATTTTTTATTCTCACGCATAATTATTTTTACCGTACGATTAATTTTTACTATTGATGTAACTGCGCCCGATTTATAATAGCTTAATTAGGGTTTTATTTCCGCATTTTATTTTCATTCAGTTCCTTATGTATCTACACCAAAGCCTTGTAATA
Organism: Vicia faba; assembly: GCA_948472305.1. NCBI lineage: Eukaryota > Viridiplantae > Streptophyta > Magnoliopsida > Fabales > Fabaceae > Vicia > Vicia faba. The sequence continues at coordinate 1,363,566,426 of OX451736.1, read as the reverse complement.
GCTTAGGGCCTCTATATCTTTCTTTTATGTTTTATATGTTTGTATATAAATTGCTAGCAACCTAGGCATGTATGAGTAATTAATAGATCACTAAATTCAAGATAAATATATCTGAAAAAAGCAAACTTTGGCACACGTGCACCCCTAGGGTATTTCCCACTTTGGCTGCCTCGGAAACAATGGTCATGTCCCTCGAATGTAGGGATACTCTTAGCAAAGACCCTCAATTTAAAGTCATCATAAAGATCATAGTCCCTAAACGTCCCTCGAGTTGTCTACGAGAAATGATCTTATGATGATAGTCCCTTCAAAATGCTAAGGTATCCTTACATGTTGCCTTTAATGACCATTACGTCCATTTCGATAGTCCCTCAACATCCAACGACTAGGGTTACCTACTCACTAATAGTAGGATAACACGGTCTAAAGGATAGGAGGAAAAGAATAGTCTTTTTTCGAGTAGGTAGATAACTGTTAGGTACTTTCTCAAACAATCCTTTTTACACACTTTCAAACACTTTTCAAACAAAAGTTTTCAAAACACTTTATCACACTCTTGAGGACTGATAGAAGAGTTACCATAAAGTGAATCACCGCACTAAGGCATTTTCAAAGCTTTTCAAACACACAAACACGAAAGCAATTTTCAAAATGAGCAAGTACCTAAGAGCCCATGGAAAACCATGGATGGAACGGGTGCTAACACCTTCCCTTTCCATAATCTACCCTCTTACTCAGAACTCTCGAAAAAAGGTTTTTTCTGTTCTTTTCACCCTTTCCTTATTGGATAAAAGAAAATTCGATGGTGACTCTTGCTTACTGCGACATTTGCAAACAAAAAATGCAAACTAGTATTAACAGTTGGTTCTTCCACCGTATCACAGTAGCCAGTGTCAAAAACCAAAGAGGGTGCAGATAAGTGGTAAAGTGTTCGCTTTGGTTGAGGATCAGGCAACTGCTGAGGACATACTTATCATAGGTACATGTTTAATTAATAGTACTCCTTTAATTATTATTATTGATATCAGTGCTACTCATTGCTTTATTGCTGCTGATTGTGTTGAAATATTAGGTCTTATGTTGTCTTCGATGAATGGTGAAATGGTTGTCGACACTCCAGCCAAGGGGTCGGTGACTACTTCTTTTGTGTGTTTAAAGTGTCCTTTATCGATTTTCGATAGAGACTTTGTTGTTAATTTGGTTTGTTTACCTTTAAGAGGGTTGGATGTGATTACTGGTTAGAGCATAACTATGTTCATATTAACTATTATGACAAGTTTGTGAGGTTTTCTACTCCTGAAGAAGAGGAAAATAGTCTGTTGTCTGCTAGACAGTTGAGGAAGTTGATGCAAGAAGAAGCACAAATGTTCTCGTTGATGGCGTCGCTATCTGTAGAGACTCAAGCTATAATTGAGGAATTGTAGGTGGTGTGTGAATTTCCTGAAGTTTTCCCTGATGAAATTCCTGATGTACCACCAGAGAGGGAAGTTGAATTTGCTATTGATCTTGTACCTGGTACCAGACCTGTGTCTATGGAACCATACATGATGTCTGCATCGGAATTGTCAGAGTTAAAGAAGCAATTGGAAGAGTTACTTGAAAAGAAGTTTGTAAGACCAAGTGTATTGCCGTGGAGAGCTCCAATGTTGCTAGTAAAGAAGAAATATGGAAGTGTGAGGCTTTGTGTTGATCATAGACAGTTGAATAAAGTGACGATTAAGAACAAGTATCCGCTTCCAAGAATAGATGACTTGATGGATCAATTGGTGGATGCCCGTGTGTTCAGTAAGATTGATTTGAGGTCAGGTTACCATCAAATTAAAGTGAAGGATGAAGATATCCAGAAGACGACTTTCAGAACGTGTTATGGACATTATGAGTATTCGGTGATGCCTTTCGGTGTTACTAATGCATCAGGAGTATTCCTGGAATACATGAACCGTATATTTCATACTTATCTGGATCGGTTTGTAGTGGTGTTCATTGATGACATTTTAATTTACTCTAAGTCAGAAGAAGAGCATGCAGAACACTTAAGAGTAGTATTGCAAGTTTTGAAAGAGAAGAAGTTGTATGCAAAGCTGTCTAAGTGTGAGTTCTGGTTAAAGGAAGTTAGTTTTCTTGGTCATGTAATCTCAAGTAGTGGCATTGTTGTAGACCCATCGAAGGTTGATGTTGTGTTGCAATGGGAAACTCCGAAGTCAGCTACTGAGATTAGAAGCTTTTTGGGATTAGCTGGTTACTATAGAAGGTTTATCGAAGGTTTTTCTAAGTTGACACTTCTATTAACTAAGTTGACTTGTAAAGGTAGATCTTTTGTGTGGGATGTTCAATGCGAAGAAAGTTTTACAAAATTGAAGAAGAGATTGACGTCGGCTCTTATTTTGACGTTGCCTAATCCAGGAGAACCTTTTGTGGTATATTGTGATGCTTCTAAGATGGGTTTAGGAGGTGTGCTTATGCAGAATGATAAGGTAGTTGCTTATGCGTCAAGGCAGTTGAGGACTCACGAGAAGAACTATCCTACGCATGATTTAGAGCTTGTTGTAGTTGTTTTTGTGTTGAAAATTTGGAGGCATTATCTTTATGGTTCTAGATTTGAAGTGTTTAGTGACCACAAGAGCTTAAAGTATTTATTCGATTAGAATGAGTTGAATATGAGGCAACAAAGATGGTTGGAATTATTAAAGGATTATGATTTCGGTTTGAATTATCATCCAGGAAAAGCGAATGTGGTAGCTGATGCATTAAGTCGAAAGACTTTACATATGTCTGTAATGATGGTTAAAGAGTTGGAATTAATTAAACATTTCAAGGATATGAGCTTAGTTTGTAGAGTGTTATGTTGGGTATGTTGAAGATTAATAATGAATTTCTAGATAGTATCAGAGAAGCTCAGAAGTTGGATGTGAAATTGGTAAATTCGATGGCTGGGATCGATCAGTCTGAGAATAGTGATTTTAAGTTAGATGCGCGAGGTGTGTTAAGATTTCATAATCAGATTTGTATTCCTGATGATGCGGAGATGAAGAAAGTGATACTTGAAGAGAGTTATAGAAGTAAGTTGAGTATTCATCCAGGAGCTACAAAGATGTATCAAGATTTGAAAGGTTTGTTTTGGTGGCCTGGGATGAAGAGTGATGTGGCTCAGTTTGTGTATGCATGTTTGACTTGTCAGAAGTCGAAAGTTGAACATTAGAAGCCCGCAGGGTTGATGCAATCATTAGAAGTTCCAGAATGGAAATGAGATAGCATTTCAATGGAATTTGTGACAGGGTTACCTAATACTTTAAGAGGTCATGATTCAATTTGGGTGATTGTTGATAGGCTTATGAAGTCGGCTCATTTTATTCCTATTAACATCAGTTTTCCAGTGTCGAAGTTGGCTAAGATTTACACTAGTGTAATTGTGAAGCTGCATGGTGTTCCTTTGTGCATTGTTTCAGATAGATATTTGAGGTTTACTTCTTATTTTTGGAATAGTTTTCAAGGATCATTGGGTTCTAAGTTGAGGTTGAGTTCGGCGTATCATTCTTAGACAGATGGTCAGACTAAACGTACTATTCAATCGTTGGAAGATTTGTTGAGGGCATGTATTCTTGAGCAGGGAGGTTCGTGGGATACTTACCTTCCGTTGATAGAGTTCACTTATAATAACAGTTACCATTATAGTATTATGATGGCATCTTTTGAAGCGTTGTATGGTCGAAGATGTAGAACTCCTTTATGTTGGCATGAATCTGGAGAAAGTGTAGTACTTGGACCTGAACTTGTTCGTGAGACTACTGAGAAGGTGAAGTTGATTCAATAAAAGATGAAAGCTTCCCAAAGTAGACATAAGAGTTATCATGACAAACGAAGGAAGGACTTAGAATTTCAAGCAGGTGACCATGTTGAAGAAGTGAAAAACACAAGAAGGGGGGTTGAATTGTAAAACTGAAAATCAATGCAATGAACACGATATTTTTATCCTGGTTCGTTTGATCTCAAACTACTCCAGTCCACCCGTCAAGGTGATTTCGCCTCTCTCCAACGAGGTCTTAATCCATTATATTCAACTGAATATTACAATCTGCTTTAACAACTGCTAAAGCCTTCTTGATCCAAACCACAAACCGGTTTGTTAAGGAAACACTTTCTTACAAAGAAGAGAAATCTAGGTGTGTGAATGTTTTCTATAAAACTGTTTATCACAACTGTGATATTACACAACTTAAGCTTATGGAAACTAGATTGCTAAAATACTGAGTAAGGAATTTTTGGAGCTTTTAGAAAACTGAGAATGAGAAGACGATGAATAGCTTTTAGGCGTGTAAATTGATGTAGAGCATTAGCCAATTCAATCTTCATTGTCTTGTTTATATAGCACTGAAATTGTTGAACGTTGGAGCAATAATCTTGATTCAATGCCAATAACAAACTTTCCTTATTAAGCAGATCTTGTCTGGAATGATGCCGTTGGTAATAATTCGCTTTGAATGCACAGTACCGTTGCTACTTAAAGAGTGTTCTGGCTTTGGCTCATTCCGACTCTGCTTAAGTGCTGATGAACTGTTGTTGTCTTTATCAGAGTGTTGAGCGCAGTTCTGTTCATCAAGCTTCAGCATTCGCGTGAGTTGTTCTTCTAATTCTGGTATTCTGATATAGCATCTTCTGATGCTGATGTTAATAACCAATATTCTGATGTTGATTAAGTGTACTCTTGCTGATACCTATCAGAGTTTCTGCAAAACAGAAGGTAGTATTTTAGGTAGCAAATAGTTCTTACATGAATCACATAATTAATATATCTTTTCATTTTGTTATCATCAAAACTTAAACTTAGGGTAGTAGATTCAAACTTTGTTCTAACAATCTCCCCCTTTTTGATGATGACAAAAACTAGATATTTTTAATTGAAAATAACGTGAAAAAGTATCAGAGATAACTATATGATAAGATGTATCAGAGTAAGAAGTTATCAAAGATAAGGGATAAAGAGATATGAGAGTTGGGATCGGAGATACTCCCCCTGAATTTATAGCTTCCCTTTTTAATTCCAAGAGTTCTTCAGGATCAGATCTTTATTGATTTTCTTTGAACATCAGAATATCAGAGCTTTGACTATCAGAAGCTTTAGATCAGAATATCAGAGCAGAGCTTCAGATCATAATATCAGAGCTTTATCAGAGCTTTGCTTTGGATCAGAGTATCAGAGCTTTGGTCTTCAGTGAGTCAGAGAGCATTCTTGTACCTGTAGACTTATGCAAAAACAGAAGAAAACATTCAAGTATATCAGAGTTAGAATGTTTGAGACTTTTTGTCTCAGTAATCCGTTATTAAAAAATATCATTCTTGTTCTCCCCCTTTTTGTCAGCAATCAAAAAGTGTAAGTGATGTGCTAAAACAATTAGAGCAGAAAAACTTGTCATATTAAAATAGTCAAAGCCAGACAAAACAGTACAGAAGATATGCAAAGAAAACATGAAAATAGCATGAATGAAAATTTAAGGTTGGGGAGGAAGGCGTGTGAACAGAGTCTCCAGCATTGCTTTAATCTGATCAGCAGTTTCAGTCTGCTTGTGCACCATGCTGACTACTGTATCTATCTTGCTATCCTGCACATCCATCATTTCCTTCATCTTTTGATCATTTTCATCCATCCTTTGCTGTAGACGAATATCATTCAGCTTCAGCTCTTCCAGAGTTTGCCTGTCCAAGGCAGCTTGAGAAACATCAGAAGCAGGGAGCTTCTGAGAGCTTTCTGCAACATCTTCAGCTTGACTGGCTTCAGCTTGAATTGTTTGATCTTCTTCTGGATGCACCTTTGAAGCTGGACGCTTCTCAGACCATGGATCACTATCCAGAAGGAGCACGTCTTCTTTCAGCAGCTGACTTCCAACTTCGTTCAGAAGCTTGCTGAAATTCTGCTGTGCTTGCTCATAGTTGATGTCTTGCAATTTTAGAGCTTCAGCACGTACCCAAATTCTGAATCGTGTCCAGAGCTGGTCTGAGGCAGCTGGATCAATCATTCCAGGGCAGACTTGCTTCAGAGAAGCAATCCACTGCTGCAAACCTGTTTCAAAATTCATAATGCCAGAGCCAACATCTGGCTGTTTTGGTTTTGGAATGGCTATTTTCTTTTTCAGATCAGCAAGATGGTCAAGGATTGTTAAATCTATGAAGGTCCTGCTGGGGTCTTCTGTGGTTTGTTTGGGAGCTGTTTGTTTGGGAGATGGAGTGGGAGAGTCAGAAATAATGATTGGACTGTTTGGGGTTTTGGGAGTGTTTGGAGGAGTGGTTTCTGGCGAGGATGTCAGCTGGGCCATTGTTACAGTTGTTCCACATGGCAGCTGTATTGCCAGAGGTTGTGGCTCAGAGGATTGAGGAGAATGAGGTTCAGGAGATGGAGGAGATGGAGTTTCAGAATGATGAAACTCAGGTTGAGGAGGTGTTGGTTGAGGTGATGGTGGATGAATTTCTGGTTGAGGAGAGGGAGAAGGAATTGCTGGTTGTGGAGAAGGAGGAGGAATTTATGATTGTTCAGGAATATGTGGTTCTTTTGGAATGGGTGAGAGAGGATGTTCTGGGTGAGGAGAGTGAACAATATCTGGTTCAGTGTTTGGATTATTAGAGAGGTGATCAGAAGCATGTTGATCAATGTCAGACAGAACTTTGTCAAGTTCTGATGTTGTTGAAGTTGTTGGTTTGGGATGTTTGGTGCGGGGTCTTCTGAGTGTTAGTGCCTCAGAAGGATCATCTTCTGGTTCGGTTTCATCTATTGTTGGGATGGGGATTGGGATTTCATGAGAAGCTGGAGTTGGGATTGATGTTGGAATAGCAGAAGAATTTAAAACAGACGCAACAGATAAATTACCTCTTTTCTTGGGAGTCTGCTGGGATGTTCCTTCTGAAGGGGCCTTCCTTTTCTTCGTCTTCTTCAGTGTAACTTCTGGTTGAGGTTGGTGCAGATCTTTGATATTCAGCTTGGGATCTGTAGCATCAGCCTTGCACGCGTCCAAGTATCTGAGAACCACCACTGGTTTAGACTCTATCTCAGAAAATAATGGAAAGTCACTCAGTGGGACTCTTCTGCTGGTGATGTCAGCAATAGGAGTAACGCTGGGTTCCTTTCTGATATTCTCTATTAATTTCATTTTCTTCAGATTCTTCGCGTTCAGAGGCTTGCCAACAGTTGGTTCAATGGTGCTTAACTCTTGAGCTTCTATCAGGTGCTCTATCAGCCTATTCTCAGTCAGAATATCTGATATTAACCTTCCAAAGGGTATCCAATCCCTCTTTGTTCTTTCTTCTTCCCTGGTTTCCTTCGCGCTTGTTCTGAGGTTATTAAACAGAAGATGAGCCAAGTTGATTTTTACCTTCTGATTGATAAAATAGATCAGAAACTGCTGATCTATATTTATGTAATCAGGGGAACTTGTTGGCTTCCTATGATTAAAACACCCCAGAATGATCTTCGCCCAAACTCTGTGGTGATCCTTTAGGTCTCTGATTTTGCTGCTAGGCACCCCATGGGTAAAAATATGTTATGCTATGACACCCACGTCAGAGCATCTTTCAGCCATATCAATACAGCGGACGCCACCGCCACTGTAACCAATCAGTTTTGCTATGTGATCCTCAGTGATCACAATCTTCTTTCCCATTATGTAGGAGGTGACTTGATGCGTTAAAGCGGACGCATGAATCCAGAACTCCTTGACTAACATTGGGAATGTTGGTCCAACCAACCTGTCGAAATATCTCTCCCATTTCTGTGCCCTAACTTCTTCTGTCAAGTCAAAACCATTCTCTTTCAGACTGCCAAAATCAATAATCAGTTCAGACAACACTTCTAGATTCTTCACTGGTGTAAGGAGTGTTCTGAATGGAACTTGGTACTGTTCAGAGGAAGCTTTCTTCTGAGAACCTGCAGAAGCACTGCTGGAGGTTGCCATGTTCACACTTAGGGTTTTTCTGAGAAAACTGAGAAAATGGGTTTAAGTTTGAAAGAGATGAACACAGAGAAAATGCAGAAAATATTTGAGAGATTATGAGAAACTGTAAAAGATTAATGTGAGAAGTTAACGTGCTTAAATAGATTTCAGAATATTTTGAAAGAGTAAACGGTTTCAAGAAAGAGAAATAAAATCATGATTACGTTTTAAAAACATGATTACTTTCATTTAATGCTTGCTGATTTTGGGGGATTTGAGAAAGATACTTGAAACGGTTACCAGACATGTGTCTCAATGCACCCAATCAGCGTTTTGTCTTCTCAGAAGCGTGCACGCGTTCTGCTTCAGAGATTTGCTGATGATTGGATGACACTTGTTTGATTTAGTGATCAGCACGTCTATCCTTGAGCTGAAACGCTCAGATCTTTAAGACTAGCATCTGATACAATCTGCATGTTCTATCTTTTTGAAAAGAGATTGATCAGAAGTTCACAGTAAAACAAATACATTCTGAAGATAAATATATGGAATTAAAACATTTTCACTCTGGGCAGATTTTCATGCTGAGATGTTTCAAAATGAAATTGAACCTATCTTCAGAAAGGGGTTTAGTGAAGATATCAGCCCATTGATGGTCTGTATCTATAAATTTTAAGTTCAAAATTCCTTTCTGAATATAGTCCCTAATGAAATGATGTTTTATTTCTATATGCTTAGCTCTAGAATGTAAAATGGGATTCTTACTTAAGCAAATAGCAGAAGTATTGTCACAGAGTATAGGGATGTTACTCTCAAAAATCTGGAAGTCTTCAAGCTGACTTTTCATCCAGAGCATTTGTGTGCTACATCCTGCTGCTGCTATGTACTTAGCTTCTGCTGTTGATAGCGCAATTGGATTGCCTTTTGCTGGACCAAGAGATCAGATTGTCTCCCAGAAACTGGCAGCTTCCAGAAGTACTTTTACGTTCTACTCTGTCTCCAGCAAAGTCAGCATCGCAGTAGCCTACTAAACTGTAATCACTAGATTTTCTATAAAATAAACCCAGATTAGTAGTACCTTTCAGATACTTGAAAATTCGCTTAACAACTGTTAAGTGAGATTCTCTAGGATCTGATTGGAATCTAGCACAAATACATACGCTGAATAATATATCAGGTCTTGAAGCTGTCAGATAAAGGAGAGAACCAATCATACCTCTGTAGACTTTCTGTTCTACCTTTTTGCTTACCTCTTCTCTTTCCAGAATGCACGTGGGATGCATTGGAATCTTTGATGGCTTACATTCTGAGAGGTCAAATTTCTTTAGAAGATCTCTGATGTATTTGCTCTGATGAATGTAAGTTCCCTCTGGAGTTTGATTGATCTGAATTCCTAGAAAGAATTTCAGTTCCCCCATGAGGCTCATCTCAAATTCTGCCTGCATACACTTAGCAATTTTCTTCCAAGAGAAGGATTAGCAGAACCAAAAATAATATCATCAACATAAATTTGACAAACTAAGATGTCATTCTTAACTGACTTACAGAATAAGGTAGTGTCCACCTTCCCTCTGGTGAATTCATTTTCTAACAGAAAGTTACTTAGTCTTTCATACCAAGCTCTGGGAGCTTGTTTCAGACCATATAGTGACTTCTTTAGTTTGAAAACATGTTCTGGATGTTTTGTATTTTCAAAACCAGGGGGTTGGTGCACATAAACCTCTTCTTCTATATAACCATTTAAGAATGCACTTTTGACATCCATCTGATACAAAGTGATGCCTCTATTAACAGCAAATGAAATTAAAAGTCTGATAGATTCTAACCTGGCGACTGGAGCAAAGGTTTCTGTATAGTCTATCCCCTCTTGCTGACTATAACCTTGTGCAACCAGTCGTGCTTTGTTTCTGATGACTTCACCTTGTTCATTTAGCTTGTTTCTGAACACCCATCTTGTTCCAATGACGTTGAATCCTTTTGGTCTGGGAACAAGATCCCATACGTCATTTCTGGTGAATTGATTCAGCTCTTCTTGCATTGCCAGAATCCAGTCATTGTCCAGAAGTGCTTCATCAATGGAAGAGGGTTCAATCAGAGACACAAGTCCCATGAGGGTTTCTTCAGAGTTTCTGAAGCTTGCTCTTGTTCTGATTGGATCTTCCTTTCTTCCTAAGATTGTTTCTTCTGGGTGATCCAAGCTGCTTCTGGGTAATCTCTTCTGAGGTTGATCAGCAGCTGTTGTAGGATTTCTAGTAGTGCTCCTTTCAGACGTTGAAGGAGTGTCTGTGTTGAGAGCTTCTGATGACTTGTCTTAAGAACTTGTAAATTCAATTTCCATACCTGCAAAAACTTCATTCTGCTTTGACTTTTCAGAGTCAAGCTTATCATCAAAACGAACACTGATTGATTCTTCCATAATCTGTGTTTCTGTATTGTATACTCTGTACCCTCTTGAGCGTTCAGAGTATCCTAACATAATACACTTCTGTGCTTTAGAGTCAAACTTGTTCAAATAATTCTTTGTGTTTAACATAAAACAGGTACATCCAAATGGATGAAAATATGAAATGTTGGGCTTTCTGTTCTTCCACAATTCATATGGAGTCTTTTCCAGAATAGGTCTTATTGAGATTCTATTCTGAATGTAGCACGCTGTGTTTATTGCCTCTGCCCAGAAGATCTTAGCAACGTTTGTCTCATTGATCATGGTTCTGGCCATTTCTTGCAATGTTCTGTTCTTTCGTTCTACAACTCCATTTTGTTGGGGAGTTCTAGGACAAGAGAAATCATGCAGAATGCCTCTGTCATTAAAGAATGACTCAAAGTATTTGTTTTCAAACTCTCCACCATGATCACTTCTGACTTTAACGATTCTAAGATCCTTTTCATTCTGAACTTGGTTACAGAAGGTAACAAACACAGAGTGTGACTCGTCCTTGTGTCTTAAGAACTTTACCCATGTCCATCTGCTATAGTCATCTACGATTACTAACCCATACTTCTTGCCATTGACTGAAGCAGTTTTAACTGGTCCAAATAAGTCAATGTGCAGAAGTTCTAATGGCTTAGAGGTAGAAACAACATTTTTAGATTTAAAAGAAGGTTTTGCAAACTTGCCTTTCTGACATGCTTCACACAGAGCATCTGAATTGAACTTCAAATTAGGAAGTCCTCTGACCAGATTGAGTTTGTTAATCTGAGATATTCTTCTCATACTAACATGCCCCAATCTTCTGTGCCAGATCCACTGCTCGTTGTTAACAGACAGAAGGCACTTTACATTCTGATTTTTCAGTTCAGAAAGTTTGATTTTGTAAATATTGTTTTTCCTCTTTCCATTAAACAGGATAGTCCCATCTTTCTGACTAACAGCTTTACATGATTTTTGATTAAAGATTATATCATAACCGTTATCACTTAATTGACTTATGGATAATAGATTATGCATTAATCCATCTACTAGCAGAATATTATTAATAGAGGGAAGATTTCCATTACCTACAGTTCCAGAGCCAATTATCTTTCCCCTCTGATTGCCTCTAAAGCCAGCGTGGCCTCCAGGCTTAAGTTCCAGGCTTTGGAACATATGCCTTCTTCCCGTCATGTGTCGCGAGCAGCCAGAGTCCAGGTACCATGACTGGTGTTTCTGATTTGCTGCTAAAGATATCTGCAACATGTATTATTTTATACTTAGGTACCCAGATTTTCTTGGGTCCTAATTTGTTAGATTTACCAAAACTCTGGTTGAATTTTGGTTTCACAGAGTACTTACTGCTAGTGTATTTAATATCATGTGCGTGACCATACACAAAATGTGAATTCAGAGGTGTGTGTTTAATGGTTAAATCCATGACATTCTTTGGTGTAGGAACCTTACCTTGGTATCCTATTCCCTTCCTGCCGTTTCTGCTAACTCCATAGATCATTGAAGCCATTTTGCTTCTATCTATGCTTTTAGCAAGGAACTTCTGGAAACTGTGATCATACTCCTTGATGATCTCATCAGCGTTGCTGGGAGTTTCAGAAATTGGTTCCTTCTGAGAGTTTTGTAAAGTATTTTCTAATTTTGAAATTTTAATTCTCAGCTCAGAATTCTCCAATTTAAGACTCTCAGTCTTATCAGAGTCAGATTCAAGATTCCTTTTCAGGTCTCTGAATTTAACTCTAATCTGCTGATACCTTTCCAGAATTTCATTAAGGCTTTAAGCAAGTTCAGCCTTGGTAAAATTAACTGCAAAGTCAGGAAATACCTCTTCAGTATCTGATTCTGAGTCTGATTCAGAAGCTTCACTATCTTCTGGAATGTTGGCCATGAGAGCTATGTTTGCTCTCTCATCATCTGATTTTGAGTCAGCTTCAGACGACTCAGAGTCATCCCATGTAGCATGATACTTTTCTTCTTTTCTCTTCCAAACTTCTTTTTGGGATTTTCCCTATGAAGCTTTGGGCAGTCACTCTTGTAGTGTCCTTGCTCATTGCACTCATAGCAGATGATGTCCTTGGTGTTTGGATTTCTGCTTCCTGAGGAGCCTTCAGATCTTCTGTATCCAGAGGAAGAATCTGTCCTTCTGTATCTGGAAAAAGACTCGTTCTGATCAGATCTTCTGGGATTCCTGAACTTCCTTTGTCTCTGCTTCCACAGTTGATTCACTCTTCTGGAGAGGAGGGAAAGTTCGTCTTCTTCTGATGAGGATCCATCAGATGTTTCTTCAACTGCCTGCAAAACTTTAGACTCAGATTTTTTGTTATATTTTAATGCTAAAGTCTTACCTTGCTTCTGGGGTTCATCAGCTTCTAGCTCTATCTCATGACTTCTGAGGGAGCTGATAAGTTCCTCCAGAGAAATTTTGTTGAGATCTTTTGCTAGCTTCAGAGCTGTAACCATTGGCCTCCACTGCTTGGGTAAGCTTCTGATGATTTTCTTGACGTGATCAGCAGTAGAGTAACCTTTGTCCAGAACCTTGAGACCAGCTACCAGAATCTGGAATCTTGAGAACATTGTTTCAATGGATTCACTTTCTTCCATTTTGAATGCCTCATACTTCTGAATGAGCGCCAGAGCTTTAGTTTCTTTGACCTGAACGTTGCCCTCATGCGTCATTCTGAGTGAGTCAAACATGTTCTCTGCTGTGTCTCTGTTGGAGATCTTTTCATATTCAGAATACGAGATGGCGCTGAGAAGGATGGTTCTGGCCTTGTGGTGATTCTTGAAGTCACGCTTTTGTTGATCAGACATTGTTTTCCTATCAATCTTCTGAACGCTTGCATTCACAGGGTGCGTGTATCCATCTGTCACCATGTCCCACAGATCAACATCATGTGCCAGAAAGAAGCTTTCAATTCTGTCTTTCCAGTAGTCAAAATTTTCTCCATCAAAGACTGGAGGTTTGCCGCTGAATCTGTCTCTGTCCTCATGGTTGTCATTGCTGGTGTGAGAATAAGTTCCTGCCATTGTGTTTTTCTGACGCTGGATCTTGTACTGACACGGTTAAGTGTTTTAGCTCAGAACCAGGCGCTCTGATGCCAATTGAAGAAGTGAAAAACACAAGAAGGGGGGTTGAATTGTAAAACTGAAAATCAATGCAATGAACACGATATTTTTATCCTAGTTCGTTTGATCTCAAACTACTCTAGTCCACCCGTCAAGGTGATTTCGCCTCTCTCCAACGAGGTCTTAATCCACTATATTCAACTGAATATTACAATCTGCTTTAACAACTGCTAAAGCCTTCTTGATCCAAACCACAAACCGGTTTGTCAAGGAAACACTTTCTTACAAAGAAGAGAAATCTAGGTGTGTGAATGTTTTCTACAAAACTGTTTATCACAACTGTGATATTACACAACTTAAGCTTATGGAAACTAGATTGCTAAAATACTGAGTAAGGAATTTTTGGAGCTTTTAGCAAACTAAGAATGAGAAGATGATGAATAGCTTTTAGGCGTGTAAATTGATGTAGAGTATTAGCCAATTCAATCTTCATTGTCTTGTTTATATAGCACTGAAATTGTTGAACGTTGGAGCAATAATCTTGATTCAATGCCAATAACAAACTTTCCTTATTAAGCAGATCTTGTCTGGAATGATGTCGTTGGTAATAATTCGCTTTGAATGCACAGTACCGTTGCTACTTAAAGCGTGTTCTGGCTTTGGCTCATTCTGACTCTGCTTAAGTGCTGATGAACTGTTGTTGTCTTTATCAGAGTGTTGAGCGCAATTCTGTTCATCAAGCTTCAGCATTCGCGTGAGTTGTTCTTTTGATTCTGGTATTCTGATATAGCATCTTCTGATGCTGATGTTAATAACCAATATTCTGATGCTGATTAAGTGTACTCTTGCTGATACCTATCAGAGTTTCTGCAAAACAGAAGGTAGTATTTTAGGTAGCAAATAGTTCTTACATGAATCAAATAATTAATATATCTTTTCATTTTGTTATCATCAAAACTTAAACTTAGGGTAGTAGATTCAAACTTTGTTCTAACACATGTGTTTTTGAGAGTTACACCTGTGACTGGTGTTGGGAGAGCATTGAAGTATAAGAAGCTCACTTCTCGTTTTATTGGTCCATATAAGATTTCAGAGAGAGTTGGGAATGTTGCTTATAGAGTGGATTTACCGCCTAATCTTTCAAATTTGCATGATGTGTTTCATGTATCACAACTCCAGAAGTATATTTCAGATCCATCTCATGTGATTCATATGGATGATGTGCAAGTACGAGATAACCTTACTGTGGAGACGATGCCTGTACGGATCGCGGATCGTGAAATAAAGACTATGAAGGGCAAAGAGATTGCTTTGGTTAAAGTGGTTCGGCTAGGAGCTTCCGGAGAAAGCATGACTTGGGAGTTGGAAAGCAATATGCGAGACTCCTATCCCGAGTTGTTTGATTAAGGTAAATTTTCGAGGACGAAAATATTCTAAGTGGGGGAGAGTTGTAACCCCCGTAATTTAATTAATTATTTAATTAAATTATTTTTGGATTATTTGTGAAGTTGTGTTATGATGATAGATGTTGTGTTATGATTAATTGAATTAATTTATTCTATTAAGTTACGAAATAATATTAGAATAATAATATTATTTGATGTGGGCTTATTTTTAAGGATTAGAAGTAGTAGAAAGGGGAGTGTAGGAGTTAAAGCCCATTATGACATAATGAGAATTATAGGGTTATTATATTAGTTATTTATAATTAATAAGAAAAAGAAGTAGCAGTAAGAAGAAAATAAAATAAGGGTTGGAAGAGAGAAAGAGAACGTGAAAGTTGCAGAAAAGGAGGAAAAGAGGCAAAACAAAATTCAATCGGAAAATTGTAGAGCAACCTTCAATCCAAGGTAAGGGTGGGTGTTGTACCCCAAAATTTTCCCTCCCATATTTCTCAAAACATGTCAAGAAAGATCCACAAGTTGTTCAAGATAGTCAAAGGGTTGGCCAGACAAGCTCTCTCCTAAGGCAGTCTACCTCAAATTAGGGTTTTATGTTGCATCAAGATACTTGAGTCCAAGTGATACCAAATTCTCAACATTGTCCTAATATGTTCTCAAGATCATCCATGTCAAGTTTCAAGCCTTGCAGAGGAAGTTTGCTCAGTCAATTGCTCAAAAGTCCAAAAATCGACTGTGCTAGGGCAAAAGTCAACTGTGGCCTACATACAGTCAAACTTCAATATTTTTGGTCAACATACTCATTTTGAAGTATATTTCACCATTTTATCAAGGGTTGATCATGATTCATCAAGGATTGCTCATAATTCATCAAGACTCAAAAGTTGCTAAATTAGGGTTTTGTAGGAAAAGTCAACTCAACTTTGACCAAGCATAACTTTCTCATACTTTATGATAAATGACCCATCCAAAGCTAATTTTGAATAGGATGCCATGATCTACAATCCATCTTCATCTCACAAGTTCAAAATATGCACCTACAAGAAGTTATGAATTTGGACATTATAGGTCATTTTGAAAAGTCAACAAAAACACCTTTTTTGTCAAAGCTTCATACTTGAGCATGGAATATCAAATTGAGATGAGACCAAAAGGGTTGGTTATAGGACATCTCAAGCTTTCTAAAAAGTCCAAGAACACCTCCAAAGAGTCAAAATTGAGGAAGTTATGCATTGCTGAAGTTGACATTTTTTGCAAAATTGCCAAAAGTCAACTATCCCCAAAACTTCAAAATTTTCCAAATGGGCCCAATCTTTTTCACTTGCTTTGAGTTGGAAACATAGCCCACGAGCTCTAGCCTTTGCCACTTGTCCATATCTTATTTTTATTATTTATTTTGATTTTTATTTGAATTAATTCAATTTAAATCAAAATAAATCAAATAAAATCCAAAACATTGATAACAAGAAATTTTGTGATTGTTTCAGGTCTTATTACACCGCTAGCATCATTCAAATTCGTGCCAAGCATTAGAGTGAAGAAAAAGATTGAAAAAGGCCATGTTTGGAAAGATTTTAAAAGCAAATCAAATCAAATCCAAAATCATTGATGGTGAAGGATTTGGATGCAATTATCAACCCTAATGCCTTCACTCATACATAAGGAAGGAGGCCAGACCAAAAGGAAGGCTAGAAAGAGGCGTGAGAAGGAAAACCAAATCTGAAAAATCAAGGAAAAAGTGTGAGATCAAAATCCCACTTAGAGGCATCCTCAAGGCTCGTTACCTATCCCAATCGCTTCCTGGGACTCTCTAGAAGCTAAAGCCATCAAGAACTTGTCCATTCCAGTCCCTAAATGCGCTGTAAGTCATTCACAACTTCGCCCTGTTCTTGAATTTGCATCTCGTAATTTAAGCATTGTTAACATGAATTTATGGCATATTGTTGATCTTTGAGGCATTTGCAAACTTTCTGCATTATTTGATTTCATTTATATGGCCTATGCTGTAAATCACCATTGCTAGGTTTTCGAGCTTGGTTTTAGGGTTTTTGATTACAGAGACAATTGGCCTTTGTAAGTGGTACAGTTGTGATCAGGAGGACGAGACGGACACAACCATGGCCTTAGATATTATTTCCATAGCCTGTGGAAGATTTTGAGGGAGGACATGTCTGTAGCAACGGACGCTTGTCCGTAGGTATAGGTTGATAAACCTTTAGCCACGGAGAGAGGAAGGAGACGATGAGTTATCACTCCCCTGTTGGCCAATTCAAATGACTCAGCGCGCATTTTCTTTTGTTTTCCATTAATACTTGTTTTGGAATATTATTATTATTATTATTCCATTAATGTACAGCAAAACAAAGTGGCGTAGTGGTGGCCATGTAAGCGCATAAGGGTTCAGAGGCTGGAGGTCAGGGGTTCGATCCCTGCCTCCAGCATTTGCTATTTTTCTGTTTATTTTCAGGCAATTCAGTGCGTGCGAAGCCAGGAGATCCACCATGGGTCTTCATCATCAACGCGCCAGATGGCCAGATGGCCAAATCTGATGGCCACCATTGAAGGCATACCATGGGCCCATTCAAACGCAATGCACAGGATCCTCAAAGTCAACATGGATCATCACTAATGGGCCCAGATTTCAGCTATACACACCCCATTTTTCAGGCCCAATTCTTCTATCTTTTTTTTTTTTTTTATATTTTGTTATTTCATTTAATTATTTCATTTAATTTTATTTATTTACTAACCACCAAATTAATTTTCTTTTTATAAAAAAATTACAAAAAAAAACATTTTTTATCCAATTAAATTCAAGATATTTATTTTTATTTAAAAAATTAATTAATTTGATTAGGTTTATTAAATTAGAAAACTTTAATTTCTTTTTTGCATAATTAAAAATTAATTAGAATACATAGGGTTTTATTACTTATTTAATTTTTTATCTTTTTTCTAAAATAAGCAAAAATCCAAAAATATGTCATTTAATTATTTTTCATTAATTAATTTAATTAACTAATTAATTGCATTTTTAATTTAGAAAACATATTTCTTTTTAATAAAAACAAAAAAAACTATTTTCTCTTTTAATTAGGATAGAAGGGTCAAAACCCTAGTTTCACATTCGATCTAATTTTCTCGCGCACTTTATTTTTATCCAATTATTATATCTGCTCCCGGTTTGTAATAATTTTAATTAGGACTTTTACATTTATCGCTTTTTTTTCAAAGGGTTTGTTTTTGGCTATGTAAATACCCGAAGCCTTGTAATAGCGTAGTTTTAATTTCCGCATTTTTAAATTCCGCAAATTATTAACTGTTAGATGCTTGATAATAGGGTTTGCATGACAAGAATGAATGACTAAATTTAAAACAGTTAGATCACCCTAAATGTGCAAAGATAAAATAAACTGAAATTGAATCATTTGCACATGCGCACTCTTAGGGCACACTCCCACTTGGTTGCCTTCGGTAAACGGTCATTGAGTATAGGTTGTTTTAGAAGTCATCCTCTTGTCTAAAAGATCATAGTTGCCTCCGAAAGGTTGCCTCAGATGTTGTTGCCTCGGATAAATGATCTAAGACATTAGGGTTACTACTAAGACGTTCTAACATTGCTTTAGTGACCGTACGTCCCTTTCGAATTGACCCTCAAAACTCCAACGACGGTGCTACCTACTCACTAATAGTGGGATAACATTGTCTAAAGGGAACAAATACAGAATGATTCTTTTCTCGAGTAGGTAGATTAGTTCTTAAGTACTTGCTCAATCCAAACAAATTTTCCCCACTTACACTCCTTTACAAAATAAGTTTTCAAACACACTTCATTACACTCTTGAAGACAGAAGCAAGAGTTAAATCGAAGTTAAAACAAAAACTTTTCAAAGCACACAAACACAAAGAAAACAATTTTGAAAATGATGAGCAAGTACCTAAGAGCCCGTAGATAACTACGGATAGAAAGGGTGCTAATACCTTCCCTTTATATAATCTACCCCCCGTACTCATAAATATCTCGAAAAAGGAATTTTTCTGTGCTTTTTTCCTTTCCTTGTTGGATAAAATAAAAGTCGGTGGTGACTCTTACTTACAACGAAATTTTGCGAAAACAAATGCAAAACACAAACCAGCATTTCAAAACAATCAGTTCTCCCACCGTATCACAGAACTGGCGACTTTGCTGGGGAAAGTATAAGTGGGGTGTACCTTAGGAATAGTTCATTATATTATTTTCAATTGTTTGATCTGTTTGCTTTATCTTTGTGGGCTTTGTATCAGAGTTACTATAGATCCTAACCCGGATCTGGGGATACCTTTTAGGTAAGTAGCAATAGACTGTGAGGGAACTGTACAGCGTATACCGACACGGTTGAAGCAGTAGCTACGTTGGTGTGACACTTTTGTTTGTACTGATATCCCTTGTGGAGGAACAAGGAGAATATGGGGCTACTAAGGGGTCATTAAGCATCAACTGACCTTAGAACCTATAATTGACCAACTTGGCCATAGAAAAGTAGCAGTATGCTACACTCATTGAGACCATACTCTCGTGATGATTCCGGATGCAAGAAAAGGTTGCTAAACTGGAATTATGACCGATCGAGGATGGTCAGTGATATTGAGAACCTCTAGAACCCGGTTATTATTACTAGGACAGGCTGAACCAACTAAACTGAAAGAGGGTAATACCTAAACTCCATGCCAGCCTGAAATTTAAGGGCTATTGTGTGACTTGTTTTCCCTTACCATGTTTTCTATCTGTGAATAATTGTAGTGTGTTTCTATCATGACATCATGCATCATGACATTACATGCATATTTCACTAGACTAACCATTTCAAAGACCGAGGGGATTCATCTTTGTTCTGTTTTGCAGATCATGGCATATATGCACAGAAATACCATTCGAATCAACTTTGTGCAGATACCTGCTTAGCTTAGAGAGTTGGTTTCAAAGGTTCCTGACACTTCTTCCTTTATTAGAAGACATGGTCATCTCCTAGGTTTGGTCGCTTCCAAGATGGATGAGCAAATGATGAGCGTCTTGTTCCAGTTCTTTGACCCATTACATCACTGTTTCACCTTCCCGGACTATCAGTTGGTCCCTACTTTGGAGGAGTTCTCTGATTTACTTGGCATATCTATTCTAGAGCAGACACCATTTACAGGTTTGGAGATAGCTCCTAGGCCGAAGGATATTGCTTCAGCTCTCCATCTGACAAAGGCTGATGTAGTATTTAACTGGGACATTCGGAGTGGGGTTAAAGGCTTTTTGGCTAAGTTCTTGATTGATCAGGCTAAACGGTTCTGGGATAGTTTGGACTTTCAAGCATTTGAAGACATCCTGGCTCTTCTCATCATGGCCTGGTTCTGTTCCCTAATTCAGATTCTTTTGTCGACGTGAACACGATCAAGATCTTCATGTCCCGTAACCCAGTACCTACTCTCTTAGGGGATATTCTACATTCTCTTTATGCCCGTACTGCTCGGAAAAGGGGAACCCTTATGTGCTGTGCACCACTGCTGGCGAGGTGGTTTATTTCTCACCTCCCCAAATCTATTTTGAAGAATGAGAAAGGAATGGGTTGGGCTTACAAGATTATGTCCCTTGCTCACACGGACATCATTTGGAGCACTAAGGACATGGAAGAGGTAGCTGTCATCGATCGTTGTGGGGAATACCCCAATGTTCCATTGCTGGGAATTAGAGGAGGAATAACCTATAATCCTTGTCTAGCCTTACGACAGTTTGGACGGGCTCGAAGCGACGGTCCTCATGAGCTGCTACTTCCAAGCATTGTCTTTGACTTCCAGAGAGATGTTGAAGGGCATCACCGTAGATTCATACGAGCTTGGGATAGGGTAAACAAGTCTGATTCGCACGAGTTAGGAATGAAGACTTCTCTTCTGATGCAAATGTATCTCTGGTGGGTTCGGGCCCGTGCCCAAAAGCTAGGGATGCCATACGAAGCTGTCTTACCAGTGATTGTAGAGCATGCTGATGAAGAAGGGGTTCCTCATACTGTCCTCCATCCATACATGCCTACTGACATTAGGGCATTAAATAGGTCTTGGATCCAGTTGAGGGAAGAGTGGGATACCTACAGAGAGAAGTATCATGAGCAGGAGCGGAAGATCCTGAAGCTTACAAGGCAGCTAGAGAATGAGAGGGTCCTCAACGATTATGTCAGCACTAAAGGGAAACGACCATGGGAGCGCTGATGTCTTTTTCTATTTCTAGTTTTAATTTGCTTTTTAGTATTTCTTTTTGTAACGCCTTAAAGGCATTTGTTAAACATTGTTTCAAGTTTTTAATCTAATAAAAGTGTGTTTCATTTTGGTTTACAAATTTGAATCTCCCTAAAGTATTTGAAATCATTTCATACGCATTCCATTCCCATGCACCTCATTACAGGTACCCCTACAGGTTTCTCATCTTCTTCGCTGGTTATTTCAGCAATCATGTCTTCTGAAACATCTACTGATCAAGCCATCAAGGCTCTGCAAGCTCAGAATGCTCAGTTCCAGGAAATGTTCATGAACTTGACCAAGGGTCAACAAGATCTGAAGACTCTTATCTTGAAAGACAAGAAGAAGAAGAAGAATAAGAAGACAGTCCTCCTGAATATGGGTCACAGGTTTGGGAACATGCTGCGAGAAGAAGTTGATTTGTCTCACTCATCTGGAGGGGGAGAGAATCAAGAAGAAAGGAGGGCTCCTAGCCCTGTGGTTTCTGACAATGACACAGACTTTGATGAAGACCAATATCCTCCTGCTGAGGATAGGTATAAGCAACTTGAAGACCGGTTAAGCGTAATGGAGGTCCAGAAGATACCTGGGTTGGACTTCGAAGATTTGGGTTTGGCATATGGGGTGGTGATTCCACACAAGTTTAAGGCTCCTGCCTTTGCTAAGTATGACGGGGTGTTGTACCCCAAAATTTTCCCTCTCATTTCATCAACACTACTCATCACAAGACTCTTGGAATTCAAGATCAAACTAGGGTTTGCTCTGCTCAAGACACCTCCTTGCACTGTTGACCTAAATTAGGGTTTGAGTTTGCACAGGGATGTTTTTACCTACAATGCCCAAAATGATTTTCATACTTCATGTTGGACTCACAAGTTTGTCCATACCAAGTTTCAAGCCTTGATTCAAATTTTTGTCCAATCAATTGGACAGTTGACCTAGAAATCAGCTGTATTGGGGAAAAAGTCAACTGTGGCCAATTGACAGTCAAACCTAATGAAATTTGACTCACATCAACATTATGAACTCATATTAACCAATTAATCAAGTTTGGATCCCAATTCCACAAGAAATTTGATCAGATCATCAAAAGGGAAAATGGTCATTTTTAGGGTTTTGACTGTACAAAGGCAATTTTTGACTGTTTGACCTAGCCAATGGTAAATCAAGATCAACCATGGACTCAAGGACTCAATGACATTATCTTTATCCATTCAACAAGTTCAAAAGATCTCAAATGTATAGGATTGACAGATGAATTTTTCAGTCAACTAATCAAAATTTAACTGTACACTGAAAAGTCAAACTTTGACTTTTTGGTCAAAATCAAGTGCCAAAGGTCAGTTTTCATCAAGACATGTCAAATTATGAAAATGTTTCATCAAGAAACCCAAAAATGCAAATTAGGGTTTAAAATGGAAAAATTTCATAACTTAGAATTTTTCTAAGTTATAAAATTCTTATTTTTTCCTAACTTTGTCCCATTTTTTCACCAAGATTCAAATGGATTCAAACAAAACTTTCAACATGAAAGTTGTAGTCCATCAAAAAGTATACAAATTTTATTCACAAAGTTTTCTCAAAAGAGGCTTGTATCTCAAGTTATGATTTTTGGAACAAGGGTACCTAAAACTTTTAACTTAGAAATTTTGCCCTAGTTTAGGCAGGATTTTGACCCATCTTCTTGGCCATTTTTCACATAGTTCCATTTGGATTTTCAAGTTTCATTTCAAAGATGGATTATAGTACATGTTGAAAGCTTTCCAAATTGTCCAAGAACTCATCAAACACCTTTGTGGTTAGGGAGAATCAAATGCTTGAAGTTGGCAAAAACTCACTTTGATCCATGGCCAATACATGTTCATACCACTTGCCAAATATGATCTAGCTAGCTTGGTTCACAATTACAGGCCTCTAAACCAGTTTGTACTCCATAATTTAATGCATATCCATTGAGCCAAGGCATTGTCTTGGTCATTAGGGTATTGTACACTAGATTAAGCCTTAAATGGAAAAAGTAACAATGCCATTTTTGCTTGAACTTTGCTTTATGTCAAAACAACATCCTAGAGCATTGAACCAGATCTTATGCTGCAAACAAAATCCATTAATTAGAGGGGCTAAGAGGGTTGTGTGCAGGGTGAGAGGATGACCTGTACAAGTCTATAACCTCACTTCCACTCTTTTGCTTCAAGAAGAAGAAAACTTGCAAAACACAAGGCATCTCTCACATCTGATAAAACCAACAAAAACAAAGTTATCAAACAAGTTTCATACACCCTAGCAAGCCAGAAACATGAGCCCTTGACATCTCAAAACTCCTTGTGCACAAAATGCCCATTTTCTTGCAAAACAGGTTCAGTTTTGCATTTTGTAAGCCATTATCAAATTTCATCGTGCGTTTTGCCCAAAGATACTTCAAACACCTTCCAATAAACACACCTGAACTATTCCAGACCTCCATTGCTAGCTGTAACACCATTAACACACATTTCCATTTTTGTTTCAAAGCTTTGCAGGTTGAGTTCTGTAGCACGATTCAAGCTGCCTCAAAACAAACTAAGCATTGAGAAAGCTTCATTGGACATCAGGCACGCTCAAAAGAACCTCAAGCACCCTTGGAAGTTGCTGCATTGTCCAGCTCGAAGTCAACTGAAATAGGTATTTCATGAACTTCTATCTCTCTATTTAGGAATAGTTAGACTTAGGTTTGTGAATGAAAGATGTTATATTCATAGCCCTGAAACCATACATGTACTTAATTTTCATTTATATTAATCGTGCTAGGAGAATTTTGTTCATGAACTTTATGAAAAAACTAGGTTAAGAATTAGGGCCAGATAAATTCTCTTTGGTCTTTGAGAGTTAGCTTAAGTTTTTTATATGGTTAGATTCGTTATTTGATGCTCTACAAGTTTCATGTTATGAGTTTTGTCAAAAAAGCAAGGAATCAGGAGATAGCAGTTTGTGTGGAAAACGCGCGTTTTGGTTTGAACTGAGGAAGAAGACGAAGTTGATTGGGCTGGGCCTGGTTGTTTTTACTCCTAACACTTGCCTTTTCAATTTACACCCCCCTGGCCCATTTCTTTGTACATTTGTCATTTTTGTATTTTTATTTTAATTCTGACTTTGTTATTTTATGTCCAAATATAAAAAATGCCAAAAAATTATTTTTATATTTTTTTACATTTATTTGATATTTATTTTTATTTTTACTTGTATAAAAAATGTTTAAATACTTTATATTCTTTTATCAAAACTTAAAAAATAATGCAAAAATATGTTTTATTTTCATTTATTATCTTTATTCACATTTGAAAATCTTTTCTTGAAATATATACATTTTTGTAAATAATTTATTTTATTTTTATACACTTAACATATTTAATACATATATATACATATATAATATATTTTATTAAATAATTAGAACAAAAAACACAAAAATAATACATTTTTATTTTTATTAATATTTTATACTAAAAATACCTTTTTTTTTAATATACTTATATTTTTGTATAAATTAATACATTATTGTATATAAATAATAAATAATACTATTTATTTAAGAAATTAGGGTTTTTGCCCTAAAAAACAAAATAATTGAAATTGACTTTTTATTTGTTTACATTTCACATTAAAAATACTTTTTACATACATAAAAATCTTTTTGCATAAATGCATTTTATTTAATATTTATTTATTGTATTTATTTAAATATTGTACATTTAAATATTATGCCTTGTACATTCAATTTGGTTGTAATAATTTAGGATTTAATTTCTTGCAAAATAATCCCCAATTCAAATTTGTACCCCCTCCCTATATCATGTTGTAATAGTGTAGAATTTAAATTCTCGCACCTTTAAGCTTTCAATTATGCCATGATTAGACCTAGGGTTTGTATGCAAAATAAAATCAATAATTAGTTTGACCTAATCCAAGATAACCATGCATGAAAATAAACACAATGCACACTTGCACCCCTAGGGTTACAATCCACTTGTTGCCTTCAAAAATGGGCCATGATATGCATGTCAAGTACTTTGGCAAAACAAAAACAAAACAAAGATCATAGTCCCTCGATGACGCTATCTGAGTTGCCTAAACAAAATGATCAAGTCCCTCAAGAAAATTGCCCAAAATACTTGACACTATTGCTATCGTGGTCTATACGATGACCCGCGCCTATCCCGTTTAACATCCTAACACAAGGTTGTTCACCAAGTACAATGGTGAAACAACACTGTTAAAAGGGTTAAAAACATAAGAAAGATCTTTGAGTAAAACAGGGTAGATAACTCTTAGTTACTTGATCAAAACTTGCAAAAACATCCTTGCTATCTTCAAGACACAATTCACAACACAATTTCAAAACCCTACTTTCAAACATCGAAAACTTTTCAAAAGATAAAAACACCTTTGTATAAATTCAAACAAGAATCATTACAAAGGTTGCCACAATGATGGCCTCTTTTCAAAACATCTTTCAAAACCACACACAAAGCACCATTTCAAACAATTGAAAAGCAAAGCAAGTGATCTAAGCAAGTAACTAAGAGCCCATGGATAACCATGGATAGAAAGGGTGCTAATACCTTCCCTTTCTATAATCTACTCCCCGAACCCAAGAAAACATCTCAAAGGTCTTTCCTGTGCTTTTTGACCTTTCCTTAGGATAAAATAAAAAGTCGACGGAGACTCTTGCTAAACCGAAACATTTGTGAACACAAACGCCAAATCCCAATTCAGTTCTCCCACCGTATCACACGGGGTATCTTGTCCGAAGCTACACCTCCGCTCGTATGTTAGAAAGATTTAACCATATACTGCTGATAGGAACCTCTGGGTTCATTTCTTTCAAGATAGTCTGTCAGGGACTCAACTTGAATGGTTCTATCAACTGGAAGGAGCTAACATCCGTAATTGGGAGGACCTTGCTGCTTCTTTTTACAAGCAGTACCAATATAATGCTGACCTTGCTCCCACGCGTACCCAACTTCAGGGTATGTCTATGGGTGCGAGCGAAGGTTTTAAGGACTACGCTTAGAAGTGGAGAGATCTTGCTGGAAGAGTACAACCCCCTCTGGCTGATAGGGAGTTGGTGGATATGTTTCTTGGGACTTTGTTTGGTTCGTATTTCAATCATTTGATTGGAAGTTCATCGTCTGGGTTCGCTGAATTGATTATGACTGGGGAGAGAGTTGAGGTCGGTATCAAGAGCGTCAAGATACAGAAGGGTGCTTCGTCAAGTACCAAGAAGAAGCCTTTCAAGAAGGAATCCAGTGCAGTTTACAGCTCGAGGAGCTATAATCGACCCGAACGCCGCCAAGCAGTTAATGCGGTGGTAATTTCAAGACCAGCTGTTACCCCACAACGCAACAATCAGCAAAGAGCAGAGAGACCGCAAAGGCAGTTTACTCGGCTCAGTATGACTCTATCTCAAATTCTGCCGCAATTGTTGAAGACCAACTTGGTGATTCCGAAGGAGGCTCCAAAGAATCCCAACACCATGTCACCACTGTATAATCCAAACGCCCGCTGCGCTTATCACTCTGATAGCCCGGGGCATGACACAAATAACTGCTGGACTTTGAAGAATAAAGTGCAGGATCTGATTGAAGCTAAGGAGATCGAGTTTGAAGCGCCGGAAAAGCCTAATGTCATGACTGCTCCTATGCCCAAGCATGGAGTAAATGCTGTGGATGATGACTCGTTTGTGACTTCTGTGGAAATGTAAAGAAATAAATAAAAAAGTTAATTTTAATTATTTTTGGGGTAAACTCTAATTCCTTAAAGAAATAGTATTATTTATTATTTATATACAAAAATGTATCAATATGTACAAAAATGAAAGTATATTGAAAAAAAGGTATTTTTTTTAGTAAAAAAATAAAAATGTATTATTTTTGTGTTTTTTTTATTCTATGCTTTTAATAAAATAAAGTATATATGTATATATATTAAATATATTAAGTGTGTAAAAAATAAAATAAATTATTTACGAAAATGTATATATTTCAAGAAAATATTTTCAAATGTGAATAAAAATAATAAATGAAAATAAAAGTATTTTTTACATTATTTTTAAGTTTAAACAAAATAATATAAAGTATTTAAACATTTTAATGTTGGAAATAATTAAAATAAATACCAAATAAAATGTAAAAATTTATGAAAATATTTTTTAGGCATTTTTTATGTTTTTGAAATAAAATAATAAAGTCAGAAATGAAATTAAAATGCAAAATAATAAATATACAAAGAAATGGGCCAGGGGGGTGTGAAACTGAAAATGAGGGTGTCAGAAGTAGGAAATAGCCAGGCCCAACCCAACTACTTCATCTTCTTCCTCTGTCCAACAGAAACGCGCGCATGGCCAGTTCAAACTTGTATCTCCTGTTTTAGTGCTTTTTTGACAAAACTCAAAATATGAAACTTGTAGAGCATCAAACAACGATTTCAACCATATAAAACATTAAATCTAACTCTCAAAGACCAGAGAGAATTTCTCTGGCCCTAATTTCTAAGTTAGTTTTTTCAGAAAGTTCATGGATGAAATTCTCCTAGCACGATTAATATAAATGAAAACTAAGCACATGTATGGTTTCAGGGCAATGAATACAACATCTTTCATTCACAAACCTAAGTCTAAATGTTCCTAAATAGAGAGATAGAAGTTCACGAAATACCTATTTCAGTTGAGTTCGAGCTGGACAATGCAGTAACTTTCAATGGGGCCTGAGGTTCTTTTGAGCTTGCTTGATGTCCCCTGAACCTTTCCCAATGCTTAGTTTGTTTTGAAGTGGCCTGAATCGTGCTACAGAACTCAACCTGCAAAGCTTCCAAACGAAAATGGTGATATGTGTTAATGGAGTTACAATAGCTTGTGAATAATCTGGACAGCTTAAGTGTATTGTTTAGAATGTGTTTGAAGTGATTTTGGACCAAACGCACGAGGGGATTTGGTTGTGGCTTGTGACTTGCAGAACTTGCCTTGTTTTGGGCAGAAATGGAGATTTTATGCACAGGGGGGTTTCAGAGGTCACAAGGTTCCAAGGGTAATCAATGTCTCTACTCCTAAGTCCAAGAAGTCCACAACTCCAAAATGCCAAGGATAGTAACCAAATAGTCCAAGCAACCTTAAAGTTTTTTATTGTTCAAGTTGGTTATTAGGTATCTTCCAAAATAAAATGAAAGCTCAAGTGAGCAAAAATAAAAATTTCATAAATATAAATGCTCAAGTGAGAAAAAAAATGAAAATAGCAGGAAATGAAAATGATAAAATAAATGGTGCGTAAAAGTAAAAGCGTAAAGTAAAAGCATAAAAATAAAAATCAATTGTTAATGAGTTAGAAATTAGAGGTTAGTTGAATGACCATCTTGAATCTTGCATTTCAAAACTCATTAGAAGATTGATAAAATCAAAGCTTCTCAACAACGAGTTTCATTTGCTTTTTGTCAAGTATATCATTCATTTCAAATTCTCGAGGCAACAAGAAATGATCAACGATGTTTAAATGATTCACTTAGACCAAAATTTATGAAGATTCATTAGAGGATTGATAAGACCAAAGCCTCCTAACAATAAACCTCAAGGTTATTGGATCAAAGGTTTCAAATTAAACATACTTGAGCTTGCAAACATAGGTTTGGGCCACAAATGATCAT
This sequence comes from Vicia faba, assembly GCA_948472305.1. Classification (NCBI taxonomy): domain Eukaryota; kingdom Viridiplantae; phylum Streptophyta; class Magnoliopsida; order Fabales; family Fabaceae; genus Vicia; species Vicia faba. The sequence goes on along the minus strand of OX451736.1, from coordinate 1,363,537,693 downwards.
TTCTCGAATCGGAATAAAATTTAGCGCTATGTTAAGCAATTGTAAGTGGACTTATATAGAAGTCGCACCTGTTTTGAGGTTGATCAATAGCAATATATGTACCATATGTTTGGAGAAATGATATGTAGATCATCCTCTAACAACATGTAGTACAAGTAAGAAAGAGATAAGATGAAGAGGGAGGGGATGTATTATATAAAATTAGGGTTTCAAATATCATCAACATCATTCATCCATTTTGGTGGATTTGGTTTCTCAACCTATCAACACCCAAGATCCAATGAGGTTTAGGAATTTGTTACCAAATGAAATCCAAGTCTGAACCAAATAAAAAATAATAAAAAAATATTTAATAAAACAATATTAAAATGGTTAATAAAAAGGAAAATAAATGGTAAAATACAAAAGGTATTAAAATACCAAATAAAAGTCCTAAAAAATAGTCAGAGGTTAAACATAATTCAACAATAGTTGACTAAAATTTTCAGAATTTTTTAAAGTCAGAAACTATTTTTAAAATTTAAAGAAAATAAGCAAAATAATCCAAAATTTGTAAAAAATAGTAAAATCAGAAATAAAAATAAAATGAGGTCACCAATATTTGTCAAGAGGTCATTGGATCCTTCCATAATTTTTTTATAATTTAAAATTAAGGAAAATATTTTTAATCAATTAAAATAAGTTAATTAAAGTGAAAAATTATAAAAAAAAATCAAATCATAAAATAAAATTGTGAAAAAATAAAAATCAGAAAGAGAAAAATCCAAAGTATTTTTAAGATTTTTTTTGCAGATTTTTTGAGTCAGAAATGATTTTTTTATGAATTTTTGAAGTTTAAATCAATTGAAACATAAAAATCAGAAAATAAAAATAAAACCAAAAAGATATAGACCATTGGATCAATGTCAAAATGCGTTAGTAATCAAAACCAAGGGATCTGGTGTACTGTGCATATCATGGTCATTAGTGAATACGTCAGCGTGGTCATCTTCAACCTCTAGCCAACTTCAAAACCAGGTTCCTCAAACTGTAAAATTAGAGGTTCAGACCAATGTCATTCGCTTCGTCTTATCAAGACAAAGACAACCGTACCCTTGTGAAAAATTTATTTAAAGTGTACCTCAGTCGATTTGCAAAAAACCAGAAAAAAAAAGTTGAATAGGGATTTGAAAATTCTTAATCAAAACTCACTTCCAGTTAAAAACAAATGATGTGGCGAGTATCAAAATGATGAGAGCTTTATTGTAGTAGCAAATTTTGAGAGAATTGATGAAGGAATCTACCTATTGAAGTTCAAATTAAGAGCTCTGAAACTTGACTTGGCTAACACGAATTAGGATGCTTCAAGGATTGGTTCTTCTTATGTTAGCTTTAGTGAAGTTCAAGGATGAAGAATTAGCAAAGAAAATGGATTGAAGAAGACTGTAAAACCAAATTTGAAGTTGCAGAATTGTGAGTTACAAAGAGAGTTTGGAAGGGTGATTTTGGCTGTTCAAGGTTGCAAAAATGAGTGGAATGGAGTCTATATTTATAGGAGAAGTGAATGGGATCAAGAGGAGGGGTGAATGATTCAATTCGAGTGGAAATGGTGCACACCTGTGATCATGAAGAAAGTGTGACCACATGTGCATCATAACTCATCCAAATGATGTGTTTTGACACTCTAAATGATTCAAACATCTTTAATAATTATATTTAAGTGGAAAAAGCATGGTAATTTGGTGATTAGAAGTCACATTATAGAAATTGCAATCTGACTGCAAGTGAAACTTCAATTCTAAGGTACCAACTTTGAATCCATGGTGTTCATAACTCAAGAGGTCTTAGGGCATAATTCTTGAAGCATTTGAAAGATAAGGTCACAAACTTTACAATGTGAAAAGAGAGATATGATTTGGATGCTTGATCTAGAAGTTGTGTTTGGTCAAAATCATAAAAAGATGCTGACTTTTTGTACTTCGAAAATTATAAGTTTTTCTCAAAAAAATGTCCTATAATGTTTTGACTCCAAACAAGGTCTATCTTCAAAATTGAGCTTTGAACATTGGTTCTAGATAGAAGTGGGCTCCTTAAAGAGTATTGTGAAACTTATATCAATCAAAAATTCCAAATATTGAGCAATTTATGATCCTTTGAATTTGGTGAAAATCCATGAGGTGACCTATATTCTTTTGAGTTCTTGAGGCATCTTCTAACCCTTTTCAAGCCTTTCACATAAAAGAATAGTTGAAGTTAACATTCTTAAGATAAATATGGAAAAGGAATGGGATCAAGGAGATAAAAATGACCAAGTTATGATCTTTTGAAGTCACATAAGGGAATTTAATGGCCTATCTAGAGGACTTGTAATCTTTCTCCATCATTAGGAATCTTCCACACAAAATTTGCTTGAAAATTTTGGAGTGATTAGTTGATAACCATTTAAAGAGAAGCATGTATTTGGAATCACTAAAAAATCTCAAAAGATGAACAAGATATATCCCTTAGAAGTTCAAAACCTTAGCTTCTAGAGCACAAAAATAACTTGGAAATCCCCTTCAATTTTGACAATCTTTCTTGCACAATCACCTTTGCCATGTGAATAGAAGTTGTTGTGGATGATAAAAAGAACCCATAGCAACAATAACCACTCAAAAATATCAATAATTGAGAGAGTTATGCCCTTGTGATCAAGGAATCAAAAACTTGTCCAATTAGGTCAAATCTCTTCAATCAATTCTTGCATCTTTTGACTTCCTTTGACAAATTGAGGCATGATGAATCATAGTAGACCTTTTCATGATATTACTTTAAATCACTCTCAATGATGAAGCTTTAATCTCAATGAAGCTTTGTTGAAGAAGTCATGGAAATAAACTCATGAACCTATGAATCAACCTGATGAAATGTGTTGTGCCCTCACCTATAGTATCATCATTTAAAGCAAACATTCACTATATTTGTTAGTTAAAAGTCAATCAACACAAGACATATATAACCACAATATACAAATCAAAGTGCTTGGTGATCCCTCATGAGCAAACCTAAAGATAGGGAGAAGAACCAAACCCATGTGTGATCTTGACATGATTGAGTTGATATGAGATGATAGAGGAATCTTAGGGGCAAAAATTGGGGGACACCAACTGCCCTTATTTAAGCGCTTCTATCCGGAGATACGAAGGTTAAAATCTTCGTGTCGACGCGATTTAAGATACTTAAATATAAAACAAACCCTATTTTTGGCCCTAAGATGCCATGCAATGCTTATGATTGTGCATGCAAACAAACAATCCAAAGGTGACACGGGACACCATTGGGGAAGGAAAAAATAAAATAAAGGATCAAAAGAAAATTCGACCAGGAAAATAAATCACTGGTGAACAAAAGACTCGACTCTACAGGGGTAAAGCCCAAGGAAGAGATAAAGCATTAACAACTAAAATGAATGACGCAAAAACAATGTATAACAGCGATCGACAGATAACTGTAAACTACCCACTCACAAAGAAGGTAGCAAAAAAGTAGCATCGACCCATCGGGAAAAGAAGGGGTAAGATAATATTGGAAAATACCAATATTAGGGTAGGCAACAAATGATTAGAATCAATACTTATGACTGGAAATAAATGAATTCTTTAGAGCAAAATGAATTTCAACAATAAACTATCTCCCATAATGACGAGACTACCATTCATCGGAGTAAACACCTCAACAATGAACTATCTCGCATAATGACAAGACTACCATTCATCAGAGTAACAAATCTCAACAATGAACTATCTTTCATAATGACGAGACTACGATTCATTGGAGTAACAAATCTCAACAATGAACTATCTTCCATAATAACGAGACTACCATCCACTGGAGTGACAAATCTCAACAACGAACTATCTCCCATAATGACGAGACTACCATCCATTAGAGTAACAAATCTCAATAGTGAACTATCTCCCATAACGACGAGACTACCATCCATTGGAGTAACAAATCTTAACAATGAATTATCTCCCATAATGACGATACTACCATCTGTTGGAGTAAACAAGCCTTAAACAAAGAACTATCTCCAATAATGACGAGACTACCATTCATCGGAGTATAAATCTCAACAATAAACTATCTCCCATAATGACTAGACTACCATTCTTCGGTGTACAAATATCAATAACGAACTATCTCCCATATGACGAGACTACCATCTATTGGAGTAACAAATCTAAACAACAAACTATCTCCCATAATGACGAGACTACCATTCACTGGAGTAACAAATCTCAACAACGAACTATCTCCCATAATGACGAGACAACCATTCATCAGAGTACAAATCTCAACAACGAACTATCTCCCATAATGACGAGACTACCATTCATCGGAGTACAAATCTCAACAACAAACTATCTCCCATAATGACGAGACTACCATTCATAGGAGTACAAATATCAACAACGAACTATCTGGAATAATGACGAGACTACCATCCATTGGAGTAACAAATATCAACAAGGAACTATCTCCCATAATGATAAGACTACCATCCATTAGAGTAACAAATATCAACAACGAACTATCACCCACAATAACGAGACTACCATTCACTGGAGTAACAAATCTCAACAATGAACTATCTCCCATAATGACGAGACTACCATTCATTAAAGTAACAAATCTCAACAACAAACTATCTCCCATAATGACGAGACTACCATCCATTGGAGTAATAAATGAATCTTCTCAGGGAAGTAACAACCTTACTGGGGAAGGACAGGTTACTCAAATAAAGAGACCGCCACTTGCCGCTATAAGAAGGAAATATAATAATGTTGCTGGGAAACGAATCTTGGCTTCTCTGGGGAAATGCCAACACAATCCTGCTTAGGAGATAAAGTCTTCTCGTGCAAAATAAATGCACATTCTCAAACCAGGGCTTAAAGCCTGCAGAAGACAGAATAATAATGTTGTCGGGAACCACATGTTCAAACCAGAAATAAACTGGAGTGAAACTATAACCAAGATAGTGCCTGATGAGAAATAAACTCAAAAGGGAAACACGAATCTAACCAGATAATGAGCTGAAAATAGGAAGGCTGAAGCAAAATTCTTCCATGAGGGATAAATCAGTGGGGAAATTGAAAGAATATACACTTTCTGCTTAAGGTTGACAATCTATTGGAGAGAGGGTAACATAACTCTATAAAATATGGAAATGTGTCAATAAAAACAATAATGAATGCAAATGAGAAATGAATTTTAATTCAGCTATGCATCATGTATGTATGGATGCATGAATGTTATCGTGTATATGCTGATAAAACAGACATACAACACAGGGAATAACCAGACAGAACCAACTTTGGTAAAGTCAACACTCACCTAAATAACATCCAAGATGAAAATTTTCATAAGAAAGTAAGCACAAACTAAGGAAACAAATTCCTGTTTAACGGCTTAACTCCTCTGGGAAGAAACATAATCCGAAAATAATCAAGTCAAAACAGTAAATCAAAATATATACAGGGATATAACATCCTCCTTCAGGCTATACCGAGGAATGTTACACAGACTTCAATGGGGAAAACAATGTTTCAACGTCTAGACTTCCACTGGAGATTACAAAATTGACTTCACTAGGGGAGATGAAAACCCACATCATCGAGATATCAAGTGGGGATCTCATGCAAACTTTATTGAGGAGGACAATACCACATCACCAAGGGGAGTCCAAAATACATTCTTCAATACCAAGAGTGATGATTGCACAAACTTCCCTGGGGAGAAATTATGAAACCACGTGGGGGATAACAACTTTCAGAGAGAAACATTATATCAGCTTTACTTGGGGATTTAAGAAGTCAAAAAATACATCCAGTAATCAAAATTATGGGGATTTTAAATCAAACCCAACACTTGGCAAGAAGAAAACCCAAATATTTGACAACTGTTTCAACACTTCCTAGAAAAGATACCGCCCTTGTCTAGTTGCATAGGAAACAAACAACAACAATAATGCCATCACTACAAAGGGCGATGTTTTGCAAATGATTATACCTTAGTACACAAAGGGAGAAAGGACTTTCGTCATATGAGCAAAAAACTTACTGGGGAATCAGGGATATAGGCTTTAGACCATGAAAACCTGAAATAAAAACAATCAACCTGGAGAAAAACAAATGAACCAAGACTTGACTGAGGAAAATGGGATTACAAACCCAGCACCGCACCATACATCAATTGGTATCAACTCCAACTATTTGAGGAACAAAAAGAGATCATGCGCATATCAGGAAGAGTGGTCTGGGAGAACTTTCCTGGGGAATATATATTTCCAAAATTTCAGAGTTCGTCCATCCTCAAAATCACTATTTTCTTTGTTTTTCTTGAATCACAAAATCTAAAGTAAAAAGTAATTTGTAAATTCTTTTCAAAAACAATTTTATTATTAAATATCTTTATTTTGAAAATTACTATCAATAATAAATGGAATCTTGGCAAACAGAATAAAATAAGAATTACAAAGAATTGGATAAAAGCTCAAACTTTATTTATAAAATGATAGTCTGTGAATGGAGAGACCCCATGGATGATTACAAAGTTTGGAAAATGGTAATATATTGGAAAAGATACTTTGAAATACAATGACCACTATTCTCCCTAAAAACTTTGAATTCCTGAGCAGCGTGTTGTACCCCAAAATTTTCCCTCCCATCTCTCAAAGATTTTTCTCACAAAATTTCCACTAAGTCAAGGCTGCACAAAATTTGCTTCGATTGAGCACCTAACCTCCTTCAAGCTTGCTTCAAATTTCCAAGCTTCGATTGAAGCCTTGGCCTTTTGCTTGTTTGTTGTATACAAGCTTCGACTGGGCATTTGTTTCCTTTGAAACAACCTCCTTTGATTCAAAAGGGAAGGGTCTCCTCTTGGTATCCTTTGATTCAGAAGTTAGTGGCTTCCTACTGGCTTCTTTCGATGAAGAGGGCATTGGCTTCTTACTGGTTTCTTTCGATTCAGAAGGTGTTGGCTTCCTATTGATGCCCTTCGATTCAGAAGACAAGTGTCTGTTGAAATATTTCCTTCCATTCACAAGGCAGGGACCTCCTGCATGCAAGCTCCGATTCTGCCATTAAAAACCTTTAACACACATAGTTTCTGCACTATGACATACATGGATGCCCCTTTCAAAAGGTATATAACTGGCGCATTTGATGGACATGCGCATGGTCCATTTGAAAGACATATATTTTCCCCATTCGAAGGACATGTATTGATGGATTTAAAGGGGAATACGTGGGTGTTCCATTCAAAGGATTTACTTTGTTGGCCCATTAGAAGGAATTGCAAGTGACGCACACAAGTGATGCATGTGATCCCTTCAAAAGAGCACACACATTGGTTTAAAACGAAGGATACACATATTTCTGGCCATTTGAAAGAGACACATAATGAAAGTTTATCTTATGATGAGTCTTGGTCCTAAATGTCGCCAGGCCCAGGCTTCCTGTGCAATGGCATTTGAAGGAAGTGACGAAGGAGGCTTCGATTGACAGAATGAAGTTCTCACTTGAGGGTATCTTAATTAAACAACTAAGGCAAATAGATGGGTCCAATCTAAAGCCATTCGAAGGACAGATAAATGATCCATTCGAAGAAGCAATTTAAAGGCCCATTCGAAGGACACTTAGTGTTGTCTGAAAGAAAGGAGTTTGGTAAAAGATCAGATCTAGTTGGCCAAAATTAAAGAGAAATATGCAAAGATGCTGGCTGGCCCAAAATCCCACATATTTCCATACTCAAGTTTCCTGCAGAAGCATTCATACTGAAGGAAGTTTCGATTAGCCTGGAAAGAGTTTTCGTTAGGGCTAGCTCAATAGAAGCTCAATCAAAGAGGCCCCAATGATGAGACTTGAGCCATTCGAAGGAGACATTTCTGGCCCAATTGAAGAGCAAGGATAAGGGGTTCTTCGAAGGTATGATTAACAAGTGTCCTTCGATTGGCATATCAGAACAAGATCAAGTAATCAATGCAGAAGCTGACTGATCGAAGAAGATCTAATAGAGATATTTCTGAACACTTTAAATCAAGACTCTAGGCCATTCGTAGGAGGAAATAAGAGTCATTCGAAGGAGGGCATTCGAAAGTCATTTGTGTCCACATTCATTCAAATTCAAAAAGAGACAAGAATTCCATGTCTTTTGCCAAAATTCAAATTCTAATTCATGGCCTTGAAGAACATGTTAATGACCGTTTACTACCTTTCTACCCTATCCCCTCCTTCTCCTCTATTTAATTAACACACTAGCAAGCTTCAAAGAGACATAAAAATTTCTTGAGAAGAACCACAGGAAATTGCCAAAAATTCTCAAAGTTGTAAGATTCGAAACTGAATTTCCAGCCACCATCCATCCAAACCAAGCGTGTTATCTTCTTCCTGAAGGTCCCATAAGCCTTCCCCATTCGTGAGGCAAGCCCAACACACGCCAGAACACCCTCACATTATCACCTAGATCAGTAACTTTTTCCTTGATCTCAAACTTTCAATATATGCAGTTTTAACAAGTTCAATGCACATATTCATGTTTATATTATTGTCTTGATTTATTCTAACGTAAAGCATGGGAGAATGGATACAGATTTAGGGATTTTCCATTGTTAGGATTTTGAAACGACCAAGACACGAACATGACAATACAATCCGTCTCAGGCCAAATAGCCACCATCATTGAATTCGTAGACCCCAAATTAGGGGGATAATGTCATTTTCATTTTCGTTTTCTTGATATTTCGCAGGATGGACATTTTGGCCAACTGGAGGGGATGACCGAAGCCACCACCTCCGGTGGCTTGACTTGCGTGGACCATAGTGTTGTAGAAAGAAATGCTTTCATTAGTTATTTCAAACATATGAGGACCCACTAAAGCGCGCGTGTCTGCCGAATCAACACTTGCACTTGTCTTGTATTATGTACATTTTGTTGTATTTACATTAACGGATGTAAAGTCTTCCCAATGGTTGGGTGAGTGTGTGTTAAGGTGTTATGTATGTGCATGGGCAGAGGTTCAATCCCTGCCTCTTGCATATTATTTTTCCAAGTTTTGTTTGCAGATCCTGTGCTTTGAAGCTAGGCGCGTACATCATGCATTGACATCTTACCATCGTTGGATCCATCAACAACACATCTAGCGCTTCAGGATGAAGTGCCCATGCCGGATCTTCAAAGAGCCAGCCGTATGGAAACATGTAGAGTCCTGGGCTCCAACTTTTTGGGCCTTACAAATTCCAAGCGCACCCCCTGTTTACTAATTATCTCCAGGCCCAATTTGCTTTTTTTCTTTATTCTTATTTGTTTTATTATTTATTTCTTTTAATAACTTTTTTTTAATAAATCATAAAATCAAAAATAATAATAGACGTAGGTTTTCTTAAATTAATTTTTATTCTGTAAATTAATTTAATTAATTATTTAGATATTATTTTATTAATTTAAAATCAACTAGACTTAGATTTATTTCATTCAAATATTTTTCTTAATAAAAACACAAAAATATTAGAATTAGGTTAATTCCATTTAATATTTATTTTCTTAATTAAATTTAGATTTAGTTTAATTATTTTTCTTAATCAAAAAATAAGCAAAAACAACAAAAAAGATTTACTTGTTTACTTATAAATTCTTAGGGTTTTAGACGTATCTTTCTCAACTGGCGCGCGTTCAATATTTCTTTTCTATTATTCTTTTTCATTGTTTTCTGTATCTGCTTCTGGTATGTAATAGATAATTAAATAAGACTTTATTGCTTTCTTTATCCCCCCCCCCCCAAGTTTTTGTACATTATAAATATCCCCCTCCCCGAAGCCATGCAATAGCGTAGGTTTATTTTTCGCATTTTACATTTTTCTGTGTATATTAACTGTTAGTAATTAGGCTTGTATGGAAAGACTAATAAAAAATGTTAGCAAACTTAACACAAGACTAAAACATCTCAACTAAACACAATTTCACATGCACACCTCTAGCGTATCCCACTTCAGTTGCCTTCAGAAATCAGTCACAATTCTCGAAACATGAGAAGTTTTAGTGGTTGTCCTCTAGTTTGAAAGATCATAAGTCCCTTGATGACCCTCTCGATGTTGCCTCTGTTAAAAGTGATCTTAGAACTTTAGGACAGTTACTAAAATTCCTTGCCAAGTTGCCTTCGTAACCGTAACGTCCCTTCAATTGTCCCTCAAAACATCCAACGATAGGGCTACCTACTAACTAATAGTAGCATAGCACTATCTAAATGATAGGAGGAAAAGAACTACCTTTTCGAGTACAAGTAGATATCTGTTAGATGCTATGCTCAAAACAAATTATTTGCACTTACACATTTCAAAAACAACTTTCAAAAACATTTACTTTGTCAACACTCTTGAGGACTGATACAAGAGTTATCACAAAGCAAATCGCCACACTAAGGCATTTAAAACTACTTTTTCAAAACACAAAGCACAAGGTATTTAGAAAATGAGCTAAGCATCTAAGAGCTCGTAGAAAACTACGGATGGAAAGGGTGCTAACACCTTCCCTTTCCATAATCTACCCCCCTTACTCAGAAAATTCTCGAAAAGGCCTTTTTCTGTTCTTTTCACCCTTTCCTCTGTTGGATAAAAGAAAAGTCGGTGGCGATTCTTACTTACTGCAATATTTGCGAACACAAACGTAAAACCAGTATTAACAGTCGGTTCTGCCACCGTATCACAGAAATGGCGACTCTACCGAGGAATTATAAAAAGTGGGGTTACCTTAGAGTCTAGTTCATTGTAAGTTGCTTTACCTTGTATGCTTTGTTTGCTTTACTTTTGAGGGCTTTGTTTGGGTTACTATAGATCTTACACCCGAATCCGGGGCACCTTTTAGATAAGTAGCAATAGATCGTGGAAACTGTGTGGGGTATATCGACACGATTAAATCGATAGCTACATTGATTTGACACTTTGGTTGGTACCGGTATCCCTTGAGTAGTCAAGGAAAATACGGGGCGCTGCGTGGTGTCATGAAGCATCAACTAACCTTAGAACCTTTAATTGAACAACATGGCCATTAGGAAGTAGTGAGATAGCCATCTTTGGCATAGCCTGAAGTCGGTTGATACTCGATACTACACTCATTGAGATTTGAATCCCGAGTTTTATTTGGTGGCAAGTCAGTTGTTGATCGAAATGAAACTTGTGGTAAAGATCAGTGATATTGAGATCCCTTAGAACCCGATTACTTTTTATGACAGGTTGAGCCAACTAAACTTCAACAGGGTACTTACTTTAAAACCCATGCAAGCTTCAAACCTAAGGTCTTTGTGTGGTTTGCTTGTGCTTTCTATATTTATGTTTTCCTAGCATAATCATAACATCATCACATGGCATATCATACTAACCATTTCAAGGATTTTTAAGACTTATCTATGTGTTGTTTTATAGGACATGGCATCCACTCACAGGAATACTATCCAAGTCAACATCATAAGGGTACCTCCTCAACTCAAGGAATTAGCATCAAGGGTTCCTGAGATCTCTCTGTTCACTGGAAGACATGGTCGACTTCTCAATTTGGTCACCTCAAGCCCTAATAAAGAAATGTTGAAGGTGCTCTTTCAGTTCCTCGACCCTTTACATCACTACTTCACCTTTCCTGATTACCAATTAGTACCTACTATGGAGGAATTTTCTCAGTTATTGGGAGTACCCATCCTTAATCAATTACCATTCAACGGTATGGAAAAGGACCCAAAACCTAAGGAGATTGCTCAAGCTCTATCTTTACAACGGTCAGATGTCACGGCAAATTAGGAAGCAAGAAGAGGCGTCAAAGGTTTTCTAGATCAATTTCTATTTGAGAAGGCTCACCATTTTTGGGATACCCTGGATTTACAAGCTTTTAAAGAGGTGTTGGCCCTTTTCATCTATGGGATGGTACTATTCCCTAATTCGGACTAACTCATAGATGTGAATGCGGTCAAGGTTTTTCTGTCTCACAATCTGGTGCCTACTTTACTTGGAGACATCCTACACTCTCTGCATACCTGCACTGTAAAGAGAAGAGGTACCCTTATATGTTTCACACCTCTATTGGCCAGGTGGTTTATTTCGATCCTTGGAGAATGTTACCATCATTGACCGCTTGGGGAATTCCCTAATGTCCCTCTCCTAGGCATTAGGGGAGGAATCACTTATAATCCTTGTTTGGCGTTGTGAAAGTTTGGTTATGCTAGAAGGGATGCTCCTCATGATACACTTGTCCAAGGAATCATATTCGACTATGAGAATGATGTTCAGGGTTATCGTTAGAGGTTCATAAGAGCTTGGGGCATGGTGAACAACGTTGATAGAAAAACACTGGGGCATAAGAATTCCATTCCTTTGGAGCCTTATCTTAAGTGGGTACGAGCCTGTGCTCAAAGTCTCAGGATGCCTTATGAAGCCATTCTACCCATCATCATTGAGCCAGTTGTTGAAGGAGACACTCCTTACATTGTTCTTCATCCTGACATGCCGACTAATTTCGAGGAGTTACAAAAATCCTGGATTCAACTCAAAGAAGAACGAGATACATTTGAAACCCAATTCTACGCCAGCGAGAAGAAAGTTTTAGAGCTCACTAAGCTACTTCACGAAGATAAGAGTATAAATTGCTACATTGCACCAAAGAGGATGCTCCCGTGGGAAGCTTTAGTCCTTTTTTGCTTTGAGAGTTCATTTTTGCTTTGTTACTTCCTTTGTAAGCCCAAGAGGCATCATTGTAACCGCTTAAAATTCTTAATGCAATTAACGTTTGTTTTCCCTTTGGCTAAGCAAATTTAAGTCTTAGAAATCCTTGAAAACATTGCATACATATATCATACATATCATTGCATAAACAGGTTTCAAGACATGCTTCTTATCTTCTTCGCTGTTTATTTCAGCAATGGATCTTGAACAAACAGTTAGGGAGCTTCAGGCATAGAATGCCCAATTCCAAGAAATGTTCCTGAATCTGGCTAAGGGACAAGAAGATTTGAAAGCTCTGATTCTCAAGGACAAGAAGAAGAAAAAGAGGCCGGTGGGTATTCAGAATATGGGAAGAAGGTTCAAAGGACCAGTAAGGAAATTTTTAGAGCTTGCAACTCCGTCAAGAGAGAGATACAATCAGGAAGGATAGCCAAGAGAAAAAGAACACAATATAAGGGAGTCTGAAGAAGATGAAGCTGATTACACCAAGGAACAATACCCTCTTGCTGATGATAAGTATAAACAGTTAGAGGACCGTCTCAATTCCATGGAAGTTCAGAGGGTACCTGGCCGAGATTTCGAAGAGCTAGGGTTGGTTTATGGATTGGTTATCCCGCAAAATTTCAAAGTGCCCGCATTTGTTAAATATGATGGGGTCTCATGTCCTAAGCTGCATCTCAGATCTTATGTCAGGAAGATCCATCCGCGCACTGTTGACAGGAATTTGTGGGTGCATTTCTTTCAAGATAGTCTATCAGCGACTCAATTAGAGTGGTTCTATCAGCTGGAGGGAACCAACATCCGTAACTAGGAGGATCTGGCTGCTGCTTTCTACAAGCAGTACCAATATAATACTGACCTCGCTCCAACCCGTGCGCAACTTCAGAGCATGTCTAAGGGTTCTAGTGAGAGATTTAAAGATTATGCCCAGAAATGGAGAGACCTTGCAGGAAGAGTCCAGCCTCCTCTGTCTGATAGGGAGCTGGTGGACACATTCTTGGGAATATTATCCGGGCCATTCTTTAACCATCTAATTGGAAGTTCTTCTGTTGGGTTTACTAAATTGATCTTTACTGGTGAATGAGTAGAGGCTGGTATTAAAAGTGGTAAGATACATATAGATGCATCCTCCAATACTACAAAGAAACCATTCACAGGGAAGAAGGAGGTCAGTGTTGCTTATGGCCAAAGAAATCTAAACAAAATTGAGCATCGTCCGACGGTAGGGGCTGTTATGATTTACAATCCTGCATCAAACCAGTAACAGAATAATCAGTCCAAAACATATAAGCCTAAAAGACAGTTTACCCGGATTAATATGACTTTGTGTTAAGTTTTGCCACATTTGCTGAAATCCAATCTGGTTACCCTAAGAGAGGATCCCAAAAATCCCAACACTACATCTCCTCGCTACAATTCAAATGCTCGGTGTGCTTACCACTCTGAAAGTCCAGGCTATGATACAAACGACTGTTGGGCTTTGAAGAACAAGGTGCAGGATTTTATTGAGGCAAAGGAGATTGAATTTGACACTCCTGAGACCCCTAATGTTATAACTTCCCCTATGCCTAAGCACAACCGTGGTATTAATGCTATTGATGATGACATGTTTGATACGGTGGGAGAACTGACTTGATTGTTTTGCGCTTTATCGCAAATGTTGCGGTTTAGCAAGAGTCGCCACCGACTTTTCTTTTATCCAAAAGGAAAGGTGAAAAAGCACAGGAAAGACCTTTGAGATTGTTTCTTGAGTTCGGGGGGTAGATTATGAAAAGGGAAGGTATTAGCACCCTTTTCATCCATGGTTTTCCATGGGCTCTTAGTTACTTGCTAGATCACTTGCTTTTGTTTAAAATTGTGTTTTATGTGGTTTTGAAAGTATTTTGTAAAAAAGGCCATTGTTTTAGGAAATCTTTGTAATGATTCTCGTTCGTAAGAATGTATACAAAGATGTTTGTATTTTTGAAAATGTTTTCAATGTTTGTAAGATGTTTCAAAATGTGTGTGTTTGTTTTGAAAATAGCAAGGATATTTGTTTGAAATGGAGCAAGTAACTAGAAGCAAACTACCTACTCAAATGTCTTTCTTATTCATTCTCTTTTCCTTTGACATTGTTATCTTACCATTTATTGGGTAAGCAACCCTATCTTTGGATGTAAACGGGACGGGCGTGGGTCATCGTATAGCCATGATTAGTAATGTTGCAAGGTATATTAGCATTTTTGAGGGACTAAGACCATTTTGTAAGGCAACTTTAAATAGCATCATCGAGGGACTATGATCTTTTTTTTGTTTGTTTTGCTAAGATACCTTACATGCGTAATAAAGCCATTTTTTGTATAAGGCAACCAAGTGGAGTAACCCTAAGGGTGCTTGTGTGCAAGTGTGTCATTTTCATGCTTGATTTTGTCTTGAATTAGGGTTTTCTATTTGATTGGTTTTATCTTGCCATACAAACCCTAATTACTAACTTGTTATGTAAAAGCGATAAATTGCAAATTTTAAAGATTACTACGCTATTACAACACTTTGGGGGAGGGGGTATACAATTTACGAATGAGGATTTGCAAGAAAGTAAAAAAACCTAATTATCTATTACAACCATATCGAATTCATCAACTGTACAAAAAAACGAATGTAAATACAATGTGTAAGAAGTGAAATGAATATAATGTACAAGTATGAATGAGCAAGGCCATGGGTGTTGTTTTGACTTTAATTAACCTAGGAGAAAAAGAAATAATTAATTAAATAAAATACTAGAATTAAAATAACAAAAGAAACTAGTTTAGAGAAACAAACTTCTAAATGAATAATAATCACAAACCTAATTTAAATATTTGATTAAATTAAAAGAAAGAATTTTAACAAGAAAATATTTTAGTCTATTAAACAAACATGAACATATTTAATATATATATATGTATAAATAATATTTTTTTGAGATTTTTTATTTATAAAAATAAATAGTTGTAATATTAATAATAGTAATTAAAAAAGTAAATAAATAAAAATAAAATATATAAAATAGATTAAGGGGGTTAATGATTAAAAGGGGTGTTTGAATAAAGAAATTAAAAAAAACTATTGGTTTTCAGCCCACAAAAATCATGGTCAAACAAAAATCAGATTTGTTAAGGGGATGGGGGGTGTAGTGAATCAGAGGGGGTTAGGCTCAGCATTTTGGTCTTGGGCCTGAATGAGCAGGCCTAATTGTTTTAGACAAAACAACCCGGGTCCAAGGGCGTGGCTAATTTTGTTGTTTTGCTTCTCTCTCTCACTTCTGATTCTCTCTCTGGTTCTCTAAAGTCTCTCCACTGGAGAAGAAAAATAGGTCGTGCCGGAAATTGCCTTGCGGTGGTGACGGTCGCGACTGGGTTCAAAACCTCAACTTTTTTACATTAATCCCTTCCTCTCTTCTTTCTCATTATTAATTCATCATTTGATTGTGCATAAAACATTCGGCCTAGATTTAAAAGGGGACAACCGGAACCCTAGGGGTTCCGATTTGCATCTTCTACACGATTTGGTGAGATCTTTCCTTTCTTCGCTAGTTATGAGGGGTTAGGCTCTTTGAAAATGATGATAAAAATTAGGGTTTATGTCTTGCATGCATTACTGTATCTATCTTGTATACTTATGAATTTGAAAGAATGATTTTTTTTAGGGTTTTGACAGTTTGGGTTGCTATGATTCTGTATATTACTTTTTGTTGGATAGAAATGAAAGGATTTGTTGGCTTGCTGTGACTTTGGTTCTTGATATTTCTATATTTATGATGATGAGGAGAAAATGGGAAATGGTTTGGTTGTTTTTTATTTCTGAGTAATTCGTATGTTTTGGATAAATGGTTTTTCTAAAAGTTTTAGTTCTGTTTGTTTGTAAGGCTTTGTATATTTTGTAGGAAAAGAACTTGAAATGATTTTGAGATTTTTTACAGTTTGTATTGGAATCTCTGTATATTTTTTTCTGTAAAAGGAAAATGATGCTTGTTGCTGATTCTTTCTTGAGGTAAATGAAAGATGGCTTGGTGTTTATTTATGTTACTAGTTTTTCTGTCCCTTTGGCTTTTAATTGAAACTAAACTATATGTTTTGCAAAAGAATGCTAAGAAAAGTTTCACAAATTTTGTATATTTTTATGAAAAGAATTTGGAAATAGTTTGAGAAATTACCTTTGTTGCTGTATTTGGGGTATCATGTGGCTTGTTGACTGTGGTCTTTGATGGTCTTGTGATGAAAGTAGTGGCCTGACTTTTATCTCTTCTGTATGTTCTTCTTGCTTGCCTAAAAACAAAAACCTGCTTTTTTGTGCACAGTATGGATGCCTTTTATATTGGTTGGTTTATGCTGGTTGACTTTGCTTTTTTGCAGTTGGTACAATGCCTGCTGTACTGACTTTGCTTTTTCTGTACTTGCTGTATATTTTCTGACTTTGGCTTCTCTTGTGATCCAAGACTTAAATACTTGAGATTTTGTACAGCCAAGCCCCCCCTTTCTTTTGAGTTTTCTCCCTTACTTTGTGATTTTCTACATTGCTTCCTTTCAAACTTATATTTGCTGATAGCTTTTATATTTAGTCACTTGTGGATTTTTGCTATGAACCAAACTTTGCTTGGAGATTTGTGGTAAAGTACTATAGGCCTATGACATGACTTTACAAATTTTGAGGCTATTTGATTGTTGATTGTACTGGTTTTCTTGTTGAGACCATTTTCTGATTTGAAACAACATGAGACTTTTGCTTGTTGATATGTTATTTTCTAATTTGAAGCAACATGAGGCTTTTGCTTGTTGATTTGGTATTTTCTAATTTTCTCTTTATCTCTTGTGAACCAAGATTTGAGATTTGCAAGAGATTAAACCTAGCTAATGATGTATGATCCTGATTTTCTGTTGCTTGCTGTACTGGTTTTCTTCTGAATTAAACCTGCATCTGTTGCTTGATGAATTCTGGTTTGCACCTTTTAGTTTGTTGTGAACCAAATTTTTTTGAGATTTGCAATATAACTTTAGCCTATGATGATACTGAAATTGTATGAGGATTTTTTGAATTGTTTTAAATCATGTTGGGCTGAAATCTGTTGGGCTTGTACTTGTGTTGGGCTTGAAACTCCATTTGCACTATTGTGAACTAATTCTTTTGAGATTTGAAATGTAATTTTGGCCTATGATAGAACTGAAATTGTATGAGGCTTTTGAACACAAGACCTCTTTTTTCTGAACTTCTGGTATTTTGCTGCCTATTGTGCAGCTTGCCCTTTTGTTGGTTACAATTTGCTTGCATTGTTATCTTGCTGCCTGTTATGCTTGCCCTGCTGTTTGTTGCTGTTTCCTTGCATTGTCATCTTGCTGCCTGTTATGCTTGCCCTGCTATTTGCTGCAGTTTGCTTGCATTATTTGTGAACCAAGTTTCCCCCTTGTGATTTTCAAACTATGAACCCTTAGGCCAATGATTAAGTAAAGAATGCATGAGGCCTTAGCATACAAACCCTTCTTCTGATTCAGCAGAAAACACCCCAATGATGAATTTAGGATTACCTTTGTATGTTTTTCTCATTTTTCTGAATATTTGAACTACTAACAAACTTTTCCTTTTCTCTTTTCATGAACATGAAGCATGGATGGCAAGCAAAGGATGGAGAGATTGGTTGAGGATGAAGACTTAGGATTTCTATTTTAAACAATTTGTTTATAATTTATTGCATTGGTAGATATTTCTTTTGTAAAATTCAAAATTTGTAATGTAATGAATACAATACTTTTGAATAATATTGTGAAAATATTGTACCAAATTCAATCTTTAAATCTTGTAACTCTTATGTTTTTTTTAGTAAGAAACCTCATTCTAGGTAACTTGCATTTCAAGCAATCACCAAAGATGATCAAATAAAACCAAACTCTTTGCACTCCAATCAAACCTTTAAAACAAAAAATGAAATTTTGAGAATTCCTTTTGATTAACTTAACCTCAAAGGCCTATGATCAAAAAAGTCTTAATATTTAATTCTTGTTCAAAGCTAAACTGGTAACCAAAATGAGTTCGCATGTCATTCTTGATTCAAACGGGATTTCATCATCTACCAAACATGTTTTAAGAACAATCGTCAGTCTTGTAGAATTAACCAACTTCAGTGAATTGTGTTTAAGAACATTTGAAATTTTGAAGACTCAATTATCCCTGAGAAATACCAAACCCTAATCATTGATTTGCCATCTAGGAAGAGAATCTGTCTGATCGACCCTCGAGCTAATTGTATGCACCAGAAACCCTAGGATAGCATCTTGTATGAAAATTTAGAGGGCAAATTTTGGGGTACAACAGCTGCCCCTGTTCAATTTTCTTGCACTTGAAAAGCGGAATTGGCGTGCTTGCCGTTTGTAGCTTGAAAGTGGAAGATGAATGAACACTAGAGTGCCTGAAAATTTGCACTTGATGATGTACGAAGTAATGCCTTGAATCTATTGTATCGGGAATGGGCTTAAAGATGCCATTAAATTAACCGAGGGATAACTGTCGGAGACGGGCTTACAAATGCCATCCAAGGGTGACTGTTGACAGGAAATGTACTAAGTCCGACCTTGACTTCAACTAAAAGAGTGTCAGGATGGCATCCATGTCTGAAGCATGTCTGAACTGTATTTGTAAGATGCTCTGAATGAGTATCAGAATGGCGTCCGAGTCTAGAGCGTATCTGAATTGAATCTGTAGGATGCTCTGAATGAGTATCATAATGGAGTCCGAGTCTGGAGCGCATCTGAACTGTATCAAAAGATTGAATCTGAATGAGTATCAGAATGGCGTCCGTGTCTGGAGCGTATCTGATATGTATCTGTAAGATGCTTTGAATGAGTATCAGAATGGCGTCTGAGTTTGGAGCGTATCTGAACTGTATCAAAAGATTGAATCTGAATGAGTATCAGAATGGCGTCCGTGTCTGAAGCGTATCTGAACTGTATCTGTAAGATGCTCTGAATGAGTATCAGAATGGCGCCCGAGTCTGGAGCGTATCTGAACTGTATCAAAAGATTGAATTTGAATGGTAGTTGTTAATCTTATCCTTAAGAGAGTAAAATGTTAGCTAAAATGCCAAGTCATGACGTATGAAGTGTATGCATAATGGGATTATGTTGTATGCATTCGTGTTATCAATGATTATGATAGATGGATGCAATGTATATGTATGCGAGCTAATCTGATGCATTGTTGTTGGATTGAAGGAAATAAATCCTTGGATGCTGCTGAGGATATGTGAGCCTTCATGTCTTGAAGTCGAAGTATTGATGGATTTATGCCGAGAGAAATAAATTCTGCTGTAAGGGTAATGCCAAGTACTGCTTGTAAAACGTGTTGGGGGGTTTTGAGGAATTTTGAGAATTTCTACTGGGGATCAATAGTTTTAAACTTTTGTTCCGTTGGGGATTTAAATGGTGTATTGTAGGGGATTACTTATGGAATAGCCTTGAGACATTTCCCTATTCTTTTAACCTATCAGTAATTGTCTTTCCCATTTTGTTTATTTGTAAACAGTAATTACATTCAAATGCATATTTTCAACAATAAATCATTGGACATTTCTGCAAACAAAAACACAAGCGTAAAGAAAATAAAGACCAATAGTTTTTGCGCTTTCAAAGGGATATCTTTGTATTGACTTTGAGTAAAATTTTTTGTACAAAGGGGACAAACATTCTAGTAAGAGAATGCTGTCATAAAAAAGAAAAATTTGATACAAAGAAGGATAGCTACGTGTAAAAAATCCCATGGGGTTCCCAATCTGCTATAGCCTTTGTATCTCTGAGCGTCTTGTCTATCTGTCGCCTCGTCTGAAGATGACTGAATTGATCAGAACCTCTGAATTTTCCAGTGGAAGCCAAAGATTGTTTGTAAAGTGATCCGACGGGACATAGTCATATGCTTTAATTCCCTAACTTTTTCCTGGACCACCCTTTCAGGTTTTCAGTCCAACGGGAAACCCTCTTTTGCCCAAGTCGCCCTTTCGGGTTTTCAACTTGCCGGGTGTACAATTTTTTTTGTTTTATCCCTAACTTTTGCCCGAACCCTTTTGGTTCGCCGGGATTCCCAGGTATGTCAACCTAGCGGGATTTTTATGCGTAGTATCTTTTGACTATGTCCGCGTTCGCAGGGCGTGGAAGTTCGTCGCCATCCATGGTGGTCAAGATCATTGCCCCACCGGAGAATATGTTTTTGATTACAAATGGTCCTTCATAGGTAGGGGTCCATTTTCCCCTGGGATCACTTTGTGGCAAGATGATACGTTTGATTACTAGATCCCCAAATTGATATACTTGGCCTCTGACTTTCTTGTTGAAAGCCTTGATCATCCGTTTTTGATACGTTTGACCATGGCAAACAGAAATAAGTCTCTTCTCATCAATTAAGTTTAGTTGATCAAGTCGAGTCTGGATCCAATCGTCTTCGTTCAAGCCTGCATATTTCATAATCCTCAGAGAGGGGATCTGAACCTCAATAGGCAAGACAACCTCCATGTCGTAAACCAAAGATTATGGTGTTGCCCCAGTTGATGTGCGAGCCGTGGTACGGTACCCGTGGAGAGCGAATGGTAGCATCTCATGCCAGTCTTTGTACGTGACTGTCATTTTCTGTATGATCTTTTTAATGTTTTTATTTGCAGCTTCGACAACACCATTCATCTTTGGCTGATAGGGAGAAGAATTGTGATGCTCAATCTTGAATTGCTCGCACAATGCGGTGATCATAGTGTTGTTGAGATTTGTACCATTGTCAGTGATGATCCTTTCTGGGATACCTTACCGGCAAATAAGGTTTTGCTTGATGAAACGGGCAACAACATTCTTGGTGATGGAAGCGAAGGAGGCTTCTTCCACCCATTTTATAAAATAGTCAATGGCCACTAAGATGAAGCGGTGTCCATTGGAGGCTGTCGGCTTAATTTCCCAAATCATATCAATTCCCCACATAGCAAAGGGCCAAGGAGCTGTCAAGACATTCAGAGGAACCGAAGGTACATGCACTTTGTCATCATAAATTTGACACTTATGGCAGGTTCGAGAGTGTTGATAATAATCTGCTTCCATGGTAGACCAGTAATAGCCTGCCCGTAGGATTTTCTTTGCCATTGTATGCCCACTGGAATGGGTACCAAAAGTGCCTTCGTGCAATTCAGCCATGATCCTTTCAGCTTCAACTTTATCTATGCACCGAAGCAACACAGAGTCATGATTGCGTTTGTACAGGATGTCGTTACTAAGGAAGAACTTAACAGAGAATCTCCTTAAGAACTTGTTGTCATTGAGTGAAGCTCCTTCTGGATATTCTTGAGCCTCGAGATACCTCTTGACTTTGTGAAACCAAGACTGGTCCACTACTTTTTCAGTATTAATCTCGTGACAGTGTGCTGGTTCATCCATTCGTTCAATGGTGATCTGGGGAGCCTCGTTATCCCAATTAAGTTTAAACATAGATGACATTGTGGCTAGAGCGTCTGCTAGCTGATTTTCTTCTCGTGGGAAATACTCGAAGGTAATCTTCTCGAAATGTGGTAGCAATGTCAAAACATGTTCTTTGTAAGGGATAAGATTAGGGTGTTTGGTGTCCCATTCCCCTTTGATCTGACTGATGACCAAGGCTGAGTCTCCTAATACATCTAATGATTTGATTCCCAAGTCTATGGCAGCCTTGAGACCAAAGATGCACGCTTCGTATTCCGCCATGTTGTTTGTGCAATTGAAGCAAAGTCTGGAGGTAAAGGGAGTATGACACCCTTCCGGAGATATGAGTATAACACTGATACCATTACCAAGTGTATTGGAGGCTCCATCAAAGAACAGGGTCCATCGGGATCCTTGTTCAGGTCTGTCATATGGCCTGATTTCTTCACAGTTGTCTAATGTCATGATGTCTTCGTCCGGGAATTCAAACTTCATGGACTGATAGTCTTCTACAGCTTGATGAGCAAGATGATCAGCTAGCACACTGCCCTTTATAGCTTTCTGGGTAGTATACTGTATGTCGTATTCTGTTAGGATCATCTGCCATCTAGCTATTCTCCCAGAAAGAGCATGGTTCTCGAAGATATATTTTATCAGATCCATTTTAGATATCAACAAAGTAGTATGAGTCAGCATATACTGTCTTAGCCGGTGAGCAGCCCATGCCAGAGCGCAGCAAGTTTTCTCGAGCAGTGAATATCTGGTTTCACAGTCGGTAAACTTTTTGCTCAGGTAGTAAATAGTGTGCTCTTTTCGGCCAGAGTCATCATGCTGCCCCAATACACACCCCATTGAATTTTCTAAAACAGTCAGATACATGATCGACGGTCTTCCCTTGACCGGTGGCATCAATACAGGAGGTTCTTGTAAGTATTCTTTGATTTTTTCAAAAGCAACTTGGCACTCATCATTCCACTTGAATACTTGATCTTTCTTCAATAGCTTGAAGATTGGCTCACAAGTAGCTGTTAGGTGAGAAATGAATCTGGCAATATAGTTCAAATGTCCCAAGTATCCTCTGACTTCCTTCTCAGTACGGGGAGCAGGCATCTCTTGTATCGCTTTAACTTTGGCAGGATCGACCTCAATACCCTTGTTACTGATGACAAAGCCTAGGAGTTTACCAGACTGTACCCCAAATGTACACTTGTTTGGATTCAACCTCAGCTTATACTTCTTCAGTCTCTCAAACAGTTTTTGTAAGTGGTCAAGATGCTCTTCTTCTGTTTGTGATATGGCTATCATATCGTCTATGTAGACCTCTATTTCATGATGTATCATGTCATGGAATAAAGCTACCATGGCGCGCTGGTAGGTTACCCCAACATTCTTCAGTCCGAATGGCATCACTTTGTAGCAGAATGTGCCCTACTGTGTGACAAATGTTGTTTTCTCCATGTCCTCAGGTGCCATTTTGATTTGGTTGTAACCTGAGAATCCGTCCATGAAGGAAAACACTTTGTGTTGTGCCGTATTGTCAACTAGGATATCAATGTGGGGGAGTGGACAATAATCTTTAGGGCTCGCCCTATTCAAATCTCTGTAGTCCACACACATTCGTACTTTGCCGTCTTTTTTAGGTACGGGAACAATGTTGGCAACCTATTGAGGGTAGGAAGTGATAGCCAAGAATCCAGCATTGAATTGTTTCATAACCTCTACTTTAATCTTTTCTGACATATTAGGTCTCATGTGGTGAACCTTTTGTTTTACTGGCGGACAATCTTCTCTCGTAGGTAATCGATGTACCACAATGTCTGTATCAAGTCTTGGCATGTCTTCATATGACCAGGCGAAGATTTCAACATAGTCGTGTAGCAACTAAATCAGACGCTCCTTGACACGGGGTTCCAGATTGGCACCCACCTTGGCCTCTTTTTTATCTTCTTCGGTACCCAAGTTGATTGTATCCACGGGTTCCTCGTGAGGCTGAATGGTTCTTTCCTCTTGTTGTAGCAGTCTGGCAAGCTCCCCTGGTACTTCACAATCTTCCTCACCTTCGTCTACGGCTTGGTAGATCAGATTCTCAGAGTCACAAAAGGCCATAGCAGTATCGTTACCCATGGGATCCAGAATGGATGAGTACCTGCATTGTGAGTGTGGGTGTGTGTAAGGGTATATCTATATTTTAAAAGAAAATAAAATGTAAAAGAAAAAACAATGAGCACAAAAGTTTGTATGCGAAAAACGTCCATGATTCATTGATGTCATATGAAGATGAAATAATAACCCTTACAAATGGACCATTGTGCCTCGCGCAAGACACAAGGTTTTAAGAGTGCGAATTGTTTTTGAATATTACAGATCCATCAAAATGTAAAGAAAAATTACTGCAGGATAAAGGTTATCGGGAAGAAGTCTCTAGCCTCCGAATTGTTGAGCCCTCCTTTGACAGTCGGAAAGATCCAATCCTCCAGGTTGCAATCAACTCCACCATCTTCTACCGCGTTGACCTCACGGTTGCTAATCTTCAAGGGCGGCCCTACAGCACGGGCACGACATACAACCTTTTGAGCACTCAAAGTGAAACCTAAGCCAAACTTGTCAAACTTATATGGGATATCCGGAAGTTTCCCCCAGATGGTGCATCCACCTTCCTCCACCACTGCTTTGGTGTCCTTCAGAGATGACATCCGGAGCGGAGGTCTTGTAATCTTGGGAATCAGGGACATGGTGTTGGTCACTGCTACCTCTTGGGGGACCTCTTTGAAGTGTTGAAATGGAGTTTCAATGAATTCTCCGTCCAATTCCACATATCTGAAGGAATTGAGATGGCTGATCATGTATTCTTCCTCTCCATGGATAGTAATAATATTTCCTTGAACCGGATACTTCAGCATCTGGTGCAATGTAGAGGTGACAACGCCAGCATTATGGATCCATGGCCGACCTAGCAGGCAAGAGTACGAAGGGTGGATGTCCATTACATAAAAGGTTGAATTGAAAGTTTGAGTCCCAACCTTTATGGGGATATCCACTTCCCCGTGCACCATTATCTTCGAGCCATCAAATGCCCTTACTACTATGTTGCTTGGCTTTAACGTCAGTCCTTCACAGTCAAGTCTGCCAAGAGCTTTTTTCGGTAATACATTCAAGGATGAGCCTGTGTCCACCAAAACATGGGCCAGAGTTATGCCCCTACACTCCACTGAGACATGTAATGCATCATTGTGCTTTCTTCCCCTCGGTGTCAGATCAGCATCCGAGAAGCCTAGGCCGTTATCCGCTGTCAAGTTGGCCATGCAGTCTTGAAATTGATCAGCAGACGTCTCTTGAGGCACATGGGCTGTTTTTAGGAACTTCACCAAGGCTTTCGCATGTGCCTCGGAACATAGTAGTAATGCCAGCATGGAGATTTTTGAGGGAGTTTTCTCCAATTGTTCAACTACATCGTAGTCTCTCCTCTTTATAATTTTTAGGATCTCCTCCATTTATTTCTTGGATGTCTCGGGGATAGTCAGTGATTGAGCCTTCATCCGGACAGGCTCCACTTGAATACTCTTTCCTCGAGTTTCAGCAATAGGAGTGTTGGTAGGAATGGAAACAGGGGTTGTAACGGCTTTGTCAATAGGAGCACTTGTAGAGATGATTATGGGTACATAAGTAACCTTTGGAGCAACCACAAGGATGATCACGGGTCCAGAACCTACTTTTGGGGGAGCAATTTCTGGAGAAAAGATCCTACCGCTTCAGGTAATTTTACTAGTTCCGACAATATTGCTGATGTCAGAATCTTCTTCTTTGGAGTTTATCTCTTCGGAGGTCGGCCAGTCTTGTTTGATGCCATGGTAGTAAATGTCCCCTCCGTAATTCCACGGTACAGTTTTGTCTGATTCATATGGGACTGGCCCAGGCATTATGATTATTAGAGGAGCTGATTTCGAAACCGATGTAATTCTAACGGGTCTTTTGGTGGAGACCCCGGAAGAATTGGCGTAGATGGTAATGATTGAAACATCTTCAATAGGAATAGGTGAAACATGAGTACTTTCAAACAAAATCTCTTTGTTATCTATCAGGCGCTGAATGCCTTCTTTCAATAAAGGGCAATCAGTCGGTGAGGACAAGCAGAGAAGGCAAACTTCATTACAGCCCGGGAACATACCGGCTTTCAGCAAGTTTATCTTAATGGTTGGAAGTGGAGTCATGAGTTCACTAACTGTGGTAACAAACAAATCTTCTTCAATAGCATTGGTATTATGACCATGTCTAGGCATGGGAGCAGAAATGACATTTGGCTTCTCGGGCGCATCAAACTCAATTTCCTTTGCTTCAATGAGGTCTTGTATTTTGTTCTTCAAAGCCCAACAGTTATTGGTATCGTGGCCAGGACTTTCAGAGTGATATGCGTAATGGGCATTGGGGTGATACTGAGGGGATGTTGTATTGGGATTTTTCGGAGCCTCTTTCAAGGTTGCCAAGTTGGATCTCAGAAGATGCAGTAATACTTGAGACAGAGTCATGTTAATTCTGGTAAATTGCCTAACTGGCCTTTCCACCCTTGGTTGATTACTTCTTTGTTGCCCAGACATAGGCTTTGGAATCATAACAGCCCCCACTATTGGTCGGCATTCGACCCTCTCTTGGTTTCTTTGTGGATATACAACAGCTACCTATTTCTTCCCAATAAAAGGCTTCCTCACAGCTGTAGAAGAAGACGAATCCTTCTGAATCTTTCTAATTTTTATGCCATCTTCCACCCTCTCTCCGGCCAGTATTAGTTCAGTAAAGCCTACAGACGAACTTCCAATGAGATGGTTGAAAAAGGGACTAGATAAAGTGCTTAGGAACATGTCTACCAATTCCCTTTCAGACAGAGGGAGTTGAAATCTTCCAGCCAAATCTCTCCATTTTTGTGCATAATCCTTGAAACCTTCATTGGAAACCATGGCCATACTCTGGAGTTGAGTACGGGTAGGCGCCAAATTAGCATTGTATTGATACTGCTTGTAGAAAGCTGCGGCAAGATCTTCCCAATTATGGACGTTGACTCTTTCTAGTTGGTAAAACTAGTCGAGTTGTGTTCCAGACAGACTGTCTTGGAAAAAATGCACCCATAAGTCTTTATCAGTGGTGTGGGGTTGGATTTTTCTCACATATGATTGTAGATGCATTTTAGGGCATGATACTCCATCATATTTTGCAAATGTAGGCACTTTGAATTTTGGAGGAATCATAATCCCCGACACTAGTCCCAATTCTTCAAAGTCTAAGCCTGGCACCTTTTGTATTTCCATTGCGCTCAAACGCTCTTCGAGATGTCTGTATTTGTCATCAGCTGGAGGATACTGTTCCTCAGAGCAGTCTTCCTCTTCTTCCTCCTCTTCTTCTGATTCTGATGGGACAACTGTTTCCTTGCCTTTACCTTCTCCTTCACCAGAAGTTGTTACAAAGTTTAAAGTCCTTCTTGTCTGCCCCTGAAATATTCTCCCCATGTTTAAGACTCTAGTTAACTTCTTTGTTTTCTTTTTCCTCTCCTCAGCTAGCAGAGTCTTCAATTATTCTTGCCCCTTGGCTAGGGTCATGAGCAATTGTTGAAACTGCGTGTTCTGAGCTTGGAGATCTTTCACTGTTTGTTCGATATCCATCTTACTGAAATAAACAGTAGAGAGATGAAGAGACTTTTTGCAAAAGACTTGTTTATCTTATGATGAATGATATGTGCATATGCAATGTTTTCAAGGATTTCGAAGATTCAAGTTCGTTTTAGACAAAAAGAAACACACGTTATATTAATAAGATAAAGTTTGAGTACATCAATGCCCCTTGGGCAAAATAATAAAAAACTCTAAGATGAAAAGGTCGTGCGCATTCTCTTTGGTGCAATGTAGGCATTTAGAGTTCGCTCCTCATGAAGTAGCCTAGTGAGTTCCAAAACCTTCTTCTCGCTTGCGTAGAATTGGACTTCGAAAGTATCTCGCTCTCCTTTGAGCTATATCCAATCCATTTGTAGGTCTTCAAGAGATGTGGGCATGTCAGGATGTAGGATAGTGTATGGAACATCTCCTTCCTTAACAGGCTCAAAAATTACCGGTAGAATGGAAGGGTAAGGCATCATAAGACTCTGAGCACGAGTTCGTACCCATTTGAGGTAAGGCTCAAGAGGGATGGAATTCTTGTGCCCCAAATTCTTGATATCCATCTTGTTTAGCATCCTCCAAGCTCAGATAAATCTCTGGCGAAGACCTTGATCGTCGTTGTCGTAGTCGAATACCAAACCTTGAATCAGTATCTCGTGCGGGCCGTCCCTTCGGGCATAACCAAACTGTCTTAAGGCTAAGCATGGGTTGTAGGTGATACCTCCTATAATGCCAAGTAAAGGGACATTAGGGAATTTTCCACAACGGTCGACAATGATAACATTCTCTTTGGATCGGGAGCACCAATGAATGTCTGAATGTTTGAGCATCATTAACCTTTGTGACCACCTTGAACCTTGCTCATTCTTTAATATTGATTGGGGAAGATGAGAAATAAACCATCTTGCCAAGAGAGGAGTGCAACACATAAGGACACCTCTTTTCCTCATTGTGTGAGTGTGAAAAGAGTGCAAGATATCCCCTAGCAATATAGGCACCGGGTTGCGTGACATGAAGATTTTGACGGTGTTCACATCTATGAGTTGGTCAGGGTTTGGAAACAAAACCATCTCATAGATGAGGAGAGCCACAATTTCCTCAAAGTCTTGCAAGTATAGGGAATTCCAACAGCTTAGGGCTTTCTCAAACATGAACTTTGCTAAGAAGCCTTTGACACCACTCCTAGTTTCCCAATGAGTTGTGACATCAGATGAGTGCAAGTGTAGAGCTTGAGAAATCTCTTCTGGCTTTGGGTCTCTTTCCGTACTGTTGAAAGGTAGTTGATTGAGAATGGGAATTCTCAAGAGTTGGGAGAATTCTTCCAAAGTAGGCACAAGTTGATAGTCGGGAAATGTGAAGCAATGGTGCAAAGGATCAAAGAACTGAAAGAGCACCTTCATCATATCCTCATCTGTGTTGGAGGTGACCAAGTTGAGTAGACGACCATGTCTCTCGGTGAATGGAGAGTTCTCAGGAATCCTTGAAGCTAGCTCCTTAAGTTGTGGTGGAATTCTTACAAGGTTGACTTGAATAGTTTTCCTGCGAAGTGAATCCGTATCCTACAAAACAAGAACAAAGATGAATCCCAAAAATTCTTGAAATGGTTAGTAGATGTATATGATGTTCATGATGTCCATGATGTTATGTACAAGCGTGCATATACAAGAAAAGAAATTAAGTTCTTAGTTTAGGCTTGCATGGAGTTTTATAGGTAAGTACCCTCTTGAAGCTAGTTGGCTTAAACCTGTCCTAGTAATAGCAAACGGGTTCTAAGGAACTCAATATCACTGGATTGTTTCCTTGGTCATAGTTTCAGCTCAAACCTCTTTAATGGCGACCGAAATATCCCAAGAAACCAAACCTCAATGAGTGTAGTATCGAGTATCTACCAACTTCGGATTGCACCAAAGTCGGTCATCTCACTACATCCTAAAGGCCAAGTTGGTCAAGTAAAGGTTCTAGAAGTCCATTAGTGCTTCATGACATCACTCAACGGCCCCATATTCTCTTTGATTAACTCAAAGGCTACCGGTACCCAAAAATATGTCACACTAACATGGCTATTTCTTAGACCATGTTGGTATACCCCGCACAGTTTCCACAATGTATTTCTATTTACCTATAATGTATCCCAAATCCGGGTAGAGGATTCAAACCCAAACAAAGAACCATAATTTAAAGCATACAAATAAAACAATGTAAGTAAGTAAATGTGATATATCCCTAAGGTAACCCCACTTTTAGAATTTTCCCCGGCAGAGTCGCCAGTTCTGTGATACGGTGGGAGAATTGACTTGATTGTTTTGCGTTTTATTGCAAATGTTGCGGTTTAGCAAGAGTCGCCATCGACTTTTCTTTTATCCAAAAGGAAAGGTGAAAAAGCACAGGAAAGACCTTTGAGATTGTTTCTTGAGTTCGGGGGGTAGATTATGAAAAAGGAAGGTATTAGCACCCTTTTTATCCATGGTTTTCCATGGGCTCTTAGTTACTTTCTAGATCACTTTCTTTTGTTTGAAATTGTGTTTTGTGTGGTTTTGAAAGTATTTTGTAAAAGAGGCCATTATTTTAGGTAATCTTTGTAATGATTCTCGTTCGTAAGAATGTATATAAAGATGTTTGTCTTTTTGAAAATGTTTTTAATGTTTGTAAGATGTTTGAAAATGTGTGTGTTTGTTTTTAAAATAGCATGGATATTTGTTTGAAATGGAGCAAGTAACTAGAAGAAAACTACCTACTCAAATGTCTTTCTTGTTCATTCTCTTTTCCTTTAACATTATTGTCTTACCATTGATTGGGTAAGCAACCCTATCTTTGGATGTAAACGGGACGAGCATGGGTCATCGTATAGCCATGATTAGTAATGTTGCAAGGTATCTTAGCATTTTTGAGGGACTAAGACCATTTTGTAAGGCAACTTTGAATAGCGTCATCGAGGGACTATGATCATATTTTTGTTTTTTTTGCTAAGATACCTTATATGCGTAATAAGGCCATTTTTTGTATAAGGCAACCAAGTGGAGTAACCCTAAGGGTGCTTGTGTGCAAGTGTGTCATTTTCATGTTTGATTTTGTCTTGAATTAGGGTTTTTTATTTGATTGGTTTTATCTTTCCATACAAACCCTAATTACTAACATGTTATGTAAAAGTGATAAATTGCGAAATTTAAAGATTACTACGCTATTACAACACTTTGGGGGAGGGGGTATACAATTTATGAATGGGGATTTGCAAGAAATTAAAAATCTTAATTATCTATTACAACCATATTGAATTCATCAACTGTACAAAGAAACGAATGTAAATACAATGTGTAAGAAGTGAAATGAATATAATGTACAAGTATGAATGAACAAGGCCATGGATGTTGTTTTGACTTTAATTAACTTAGGAGAAAAAGAAATAATTAATTAAACAGAATATTAGAATTAAAATAACAAAAGAAACTAGTTTAGAGAAATAAACTTCTAAATTAATAATAATTACAAACCTAATTTAAATATTTGATTAAATTAAAAAAAAGAATTTTAACAAGAAAATATTTTAGTCTATTAAACAAACATGAACATATTTAATATATATATATATATATATATATATATATATATATATATATATATATATATATATATATATATATATATATATATATATATATATATATATATATATATATATATATATATATATATATATATATATATATATATATATATATATATATATATATATATATATATATGCATAAATAATATTTTTTTGAGATTTTTTATTTATAAAAATAAATATTATTGTAATATTAATAATAGTAATTAAAAAAGTAAATAAATAAAAATAAAATATATAAAATAGGTTAAGTGGGTTAATGATTAAAAGGGGTGTTTGAATAAAGAAATTTAAAAAAAACTATTGGGCTTTCAGCCCACAAAAATCACGATCAAACAATAATCAAATTTGTTAAGGGGATGGGGGGTGTAGCGAATCAGAGGGGGTTAGGCTCTGCATTTTGGTCTTGGGCCTGAATGGGCAGGCCTGGTTGTTTTAGGCAAAACAACCAGGGTCGAAGAGCGTGTCTCATTTTATTGTTTTGATTCTCTCTCTCACTTCTGATTCTCTCTCTGGTTCTCTGAAGTCCCTCCACCAGAGAATAAAAATAGGCCACGCCGGAAATCGCCTTGCGGCGGTGATGGCGGCGACTGGGTTCAAAACCTTAACTTTTTTACATTAATCCCTTACTCTCTTCTTCCTCATTATTAATTCATCGTTTGATTATGCAGAAAACAAGAGATTCGACCTAGATCTAAAAGGGGACAACTGGAACCCTAGGGGTTCCAATTTGCATCTTCTACACGATTTGGTGAGATATTTCCTTTCTTCGCTAGTTCTGAGGGGTTAGGCTCTTTGAAAATGATGATAAAAATTAGGGTTTATGTCTTGCATGTATTACTGTATTTATCTTGTATACTTATGAATTTGAAAGAATGATTTTTTTTAGGGTTTTGACAGTTTAGGTTGCTATGATTCTATATATTACTTTTTGTTGGATAGAAATGAAAGGATTTGTTGGCTTGCTGTAACTTTGGTTATGGATATTTCTAAATTTCTGATGATGAGGAGAAAATGGGAAATGGTTTGGTTGTTTTTTATTTCTGAGTAATTCGTATGTTTTGGATAAATGGTTTTTCTGAAAGTTTTGGTTCTGTTTGCTTGTAAGGCTTTGTATATTTTGTTGGAAAAAAGCTTGAAATGATTTTGAGGTTTTTGACAGTTTGTATTGGAATCTCTATATTTTTTTTTCTGTAAAAGGAAAATGATGCTTGTTGCTGATTCTTTCTTGAGGTAAATGAAATATGGCTTGGTGTTTATTTCTGTTACCAGTTTTTCTGTCCCTTTGGCTTTTCATTGAAACTAAACTATATGTTTTGCAAAAGAATGCTAAGAAAAGTTTCACAAAGTTTGTATATTTCTATGAAAAGAATTTGCAAATAGTTTGAGAAATTACCTTTGTTGCTGTATTTGGGGTATCCTGTGGCTTGTTGATTGTGGTCTTTGATGGTCTTGTGATGAAAGTAGTGGCCTGACTTTTATCTCTTCTGTATGTTTTCTTACTTTCCCAAAAACAAAAACCTGCCTTTTTGTGCACAGTATGGCTGCCTTTTATATTGGTTGGTTTATGCTGGTTAACTTTGCTTGTTTGTAGTTGGTACAATGCATGCTGTACTGACTTTTCTTTTTTTGTACTTGCTGTATATTTTCTGACTTTGGCTTCTCTTGTGATCCAAGACTTAAATGCTTGAGATTTTGTACAGCCAGCCCCCTCCCTTTCTTTTGAGTTTGCTCCCTTACTTTGTGATTTTCTGCACTGCTTCCTTTCAAACTTGTATTTGCTGATAGTTTTTATACTTAGTCACTTGTGGATTTTTGCTATGAACTAAACTTTGCTTGGAGATTTGTGGTAAAGTACTATAGGCCTATGACATGACTTTACAAATTTTGAGGCTATTTGATTGTTGATTGTACTGGTTTTCTTGTTGAGACCATTTTCTGATTTGAAACAACATGAGACTTTTGCTTGTTGATATGTTATTTTCTAATTTGAAGCAACATGAGGCTTTTGCTTGTTGATTTGGTATTTTATGATTTTCTCTTTATCTCTTGTGAACCAAGATTTGAGATTTGCAAGAGATTAACCCTAGCTAATGATGTATGATCCTGATTTTCTGTTGCTTGCTGTACTGGTTTTCTTCTGAATTAAACCTGCACCTGTTGCTTGATGAATTCTGGTTTGCACCTTTTAGTTTGTTGAGAACCAATTTTTTTTGAGATTTGCAATATAACTTTAGCCTATGATGATACTGAAATTGTATGAGGATTTTTTGAATTGTTTTAAATCATGTTGGGCTGAAATCTGTTGGGCTTGTACTTGTGTTGGGCTTGAAACTCCATTTGCACTATTGTGAACTAATTCTTTTGAGATTTGAAATGTAATTTTGGCCTATGATAAAACTGAAATTGTATGAGGCTTTTGAACACAAGACCTTTTTTTTTCTGAACTTCTGGTATTTTGCTGCCTATTGTGCAGCTTGCCCTTTTGTTGGTTACAGTTTGCTTGCATTGTTATCTTGCTGCCTGTTATGCTTGCCCTGCTGTTTGTTGCTGTTTGCTTGCATTGTCATCTTGTTGCCTGTTATGCTTGCCCTGCTATTTGGTGCAGTTTTCTTGCATTTTTTGTGAACCAAGTTTCCCCCTTGTGATTTGCAAACTATGAACCCTTAGTCCAATGATTAAGCAAAGAATGCATGATTCCTTAGCATACAAACCCTTCTTCTGATTCAGCAAAAAACACCACAATGATGAATTTAGGATTACCTTTGTATGTTTTGCTCATTTTTCTGAATATTTGAACTACTAACAAACTTTTCCTTTTCTCTTTTCATGAACATGAAACATGGATGGAAAGCCAAGGCTGGAGAGATTGCTTGAGGATGAAGACTTAGGATTTCTCTTTTACACAATTTTTTTGTAATTTATTGCATTGGTAGATATATCTTTTGTAAAATTCAAAATTTGTAATGTAATGAATACAATACTTTTGAATAATATTGTGAAAATATTGTACCAAATTCAACCTTTAAATCTTGTAACTCTTATGTTTTTTTTTTGGAGTAAGAAACCTCATTCTAGGTAACTTGCATTTCAAGCAATCAACAAAGATGATCAAATAAAACAAAACTCTTTGCACTCCAATCAAACCTTTAAAACAAAAAATGAAATTTTGAGAATTCCATTTGATTAACTTAACTTCAAAGGCCTATGATAAAAAAAGTCTTAATCTTCAATTCTTGTTCAAAGCTAAACTGGTAACCAAAATGAGTTCGCATGTCATTCTTGATTCAAACGGGATTTCATCATCTACCAAACATGTTTTAAGAACAATCGTCAGTCTTGTAGAATTAACCAACTTCAGTGAATTGTGTTTAAGAACATTTGAAATTTTGAAGACTCAATTATCCCTGAGAAATACCAAACCCTAATCATTGATTTGCCATCTAGGAAGAGAATCTGTCTGATCGACCCTCGAGCTAATTGTATGCACCAGAAACCCTAGGATAACATCTTGTATGAAAATTTAGAGGGCAAATTTTGGGGTACAACAAAATGTTTGTTGTTTCTGTTGATGAACTAACTACTCCATTCCCGACTGTTAAAAACAATCTTTTGCAATCCGATTTATTTCCGAGTTGTGGTGAAGGTTACCACGTATGTTTGTCTCTACCTAATGGTTTCCATTTGGTGAAAGAAGGTGTTTAGCGCCTGATGGATGATAAATAGATTCTATTTGAGAAGAATCCAGTTACAAGTTCTCCGTGTGAAGATGTTTCTATCATTACCATTTCCGCCAATCCTCCCAAGGTCTCCTCCAAAAGACCTGCCAGGATTACATTTGTTCCAAAAGTTGCTCTGTTGATAATTACTTTTCCTGGACCTATACCATATTCCTCAGATAGAGTTGTTCCCTAGAATTATGGGGCTGACGTCTATTACCATGGCGTCATCAAGACCTGTTGGCTATTAAAGACAAAGTTGCTGAAAGTACTAAGCCTGACATCGCCAATATCACCGAGAACAGTAAGATAACAAGAATTAGAAGAGTTTTATCTCCCGAGATCTCTCCAAAAACTGTTGCTACTCCCGTAATCATTCCTGCTGCTACTCCTGGTAATACTCCCATTACTACTCCGGTGATTATTCCTGCTGCTGCTGCTCCTGTCAGTATTCCCATGGCTACTCCTGCTGTTAGTCCTACTGTTATCCCTGCTACCGAGTCTGCCGAGACTCGAGGCAAAGAGGTATTGGTTGAGCATGTCCAGACGAAGGCACATCCAGAAGCCATTCTCGAGGCTTCTAAAAAGGAGATCGAAGAGATATTGAAAATAATCAAGAAAAGTGATTACAATGTCGTAGAACAATTGGGGCAGACCCCTTCAAAAATATCAATGTTGGCCCTACTACTGTGCTCTGAAGCCCATGCCAAGGCTTTAGTAAAATTCCTGAAGTCTGCCCACGTGCCTCAAGAGACATCCGCTGATCAATTCGAGAATTGTGTTGCTAGTTTGACAGCTGACAATGGCCTGGGATTCTCTGATGCAGACCTAACTCCCAAGGGAAAGAAACACAATGATGCCCTATATGTCTCCATTGAGTGCATGGGCACTACATTATCCCATGTTCTGGTAGATACAGGTTCATCACTGAATGTCTTACTCAAGAATGCTCTAGACAGGTTGGATTGCAAAGGGCTCACACTAAAGCCCAGTAACATTGTGGTGAGGGCCTCCGACAATTCTAAAAGAATGGTGCATGAGGAAGTGGACATCCCTATCAAAGTGGGTACTCAAACTTTTAATTCCACTTTCTATGTGATGGACATTCACCCGTCTTACTCCTGTTTATTGGGTCAACCCTAGATCCATGGGGTTGGTGCTGTGACTTCCACCCTACATCAGATGCTGAAGTACCCAGTCAATGAGAAGATTATCACAGTTCATGGGGAGGAGGAATACATGGTGAGCCAGCTGAACTCTTTCAGGTATGTTGAAATGGACGGTGAGTTCATTGAAACCCCCTATCAGAACTTTGAGGAGGTTCCACAAACTGTTGCTGCAACCAATACCACTGCCAGTATTCCAAAGATAACCAGGCCTCCGCTGAAAATGGCTTCTCTCAAGGATGCCAAAGTAGTGGTTGAAGAAGGAGCCCAGAGGGCTGTTCGTCATGCTCGCACCGGGGGACCACCTTTACGGATAAAAAACCATGGAGTTAATGCTTTGGAGGACAGAGATAGTGATTATAACCTGGACAAGTGGATCTTCCCAACCATCAGTGGTGGACTCAGAAATTGGGAGCCTAAAGACTTTGTGCCCATTACTTTTATTCAAGAGTAATTTGTCTTTTTGGTTTAAGGAAATGTAATATTTGAACAATTGAAACATTAAAGCCTTGTGTCTTACCCGAGGCACAATGGTCTATTTGTGAGGGTCATTACTTCATTTTCATACGTCATCAATAAAACATTATACGTTTCACATACACATTTTACACTCTTTGTTTTTATTTTCTGCCTCTTTACTTTATCAAAAATATACAGCTATGCTCTTACACGCACTCACATATCAAACTGCAGATCCACATCCATTCTGGATCCCATTCATAATGGTTCTTCTATTGCTCATTATGACTTTGAAAATCTGATCAACCAAGCTGAGGACGAAGGTGAGGAAGATTGTGAGGTACCAGGAGAGATTTCCAGACTGTTACAACAGGAAGAAAGGGAAATACAACCTCATGAGGAGCCAGCTGAGACAATGAACTTGGGTACTAAAGAGGACAGAAAAGAAGTTAAGGTAGGTGCTAACTTGGAGCCCAGTGTCAAACAACGGTTAACACAGATGCTACATTACTATGTTGAGGTTTTTTCCTGGTCGTACGAAGACATGTCGGGACTTGACACCGATATTATGGTTCATCGCCTACCTACAAAAGAGGACCGCCCTCCAGTGAAATAGAAGGTTCGTCGTATGCGGCCGGATATGTCAGAAAAGATCAAGGCTGAAGTCATGAAACAGTTCAATGCCGGTCTCTTAGCTGTCACGTCCTATCCATAATGGGTCGTTAATGTTGTTCCAGTACTTAAGAAGGACGGTAAGATACATATGTGTATGGATTACAGAGACCTGAACACGGTAAGCCCCAAGGATGACTTTCCGCTTCCCCATATTGATGTTTTAGTTGACAACACCGCACAACATAAAGTATTCTCCTTCATGGATGGTTTCTCCAGATACAATCATATCAAAATGGTACCTGAGGACATGGAGAAGATGACCTTTGTCACACAGTGAGGCACTTTCTGCTACAAAGTTATGCCATTTGGACTAAAGAACGTCGGGGCAACCTATCAACGTGCCATGATAGCTTTGTTTCATGATATGATCCATCACGAGATAGAGGTTTACGTTGATGATATGATAGCCATGTCTCAGACTGAAGATGAGCACCTTGATCACCTACAGAAGCTATTTGACAGGCTGAAGAAATACAAACTGAGGCTAAACCCGAATAAGTGCACTTTCGGAGTAAGATCCGGTAAGCTCTTAGGCTTCGTTGTCAGCGGCAAAGGTATTGAGGTGGACCCTGCAAAGGTCAAAGCTATACAATAAATGCTGACTCCTTGCATTGAGAAGGAAGTTAGGGGATTCTTGGGACGTCTGAACTACATAGCCAAATTCATTTCACATCTAACCGCTACTTGTGAGCCAATCTTCAAATTACTGAAGAAAGATCAAGCAGTAAAGTGGAATGATGATTTCCAGTATGCCTTTGACAAAATCAAGGAATATCTTTAAGAGCCTCCAATCTTGAGGCAGCATGACGAGTCTGGTCGAAAAGAGCATGCAATCTACTACCTTAGCAAAAAGTTTATCGACTGTGAAACAAGATACTCACTGCTCGAGAAAACTTGTTGTGCTTTGGCATGGGCTGCTCGCCGACTAAGACAGTATATGTTGACTCACACTACCTTGTTGATATCTAAAACGGATCCTATCAAGTACATCTTTAAGAAGCCCGCTCTCTCCGGAAGAATAGAAAGATGGCAGATGATCCTGACTAAATACAACATTCAATATACAACCCAGAAAGCAATTAAGGGAAGTGTATTAGCTGATCATTTGGCTCATCAAGATGTGGATGCCTACCAATCCATGAATTTTGAGTTCCCGGATGAGAACACCATGTTAGTAACTGATTATGAAGAACCTGGACCGGATGAAGGACCTGAAAAAGGATCCCGAAGGACTATGGTTTTTGAAGGAGCTTCCAATGCTCTTGGCAATGGCATCGATACTGTGATCATATCTCCTGAAGGATGTCATACTCCTTTCACTGCCAGGCTATGTTTCAACTATACCAACAATATGCTGAGTATGAAGCATGTATCATGGGTCTCAAAGCTGCAATCGATTTAAGGATCAAGTTCTTAAGTGTGTTTGGAGAATCGGCTTTGGTAATCAGCCAGATCAAAGGAGAATGGGACACGGAGCATCCTAATCTCATCTCGTACAAAGAGCATGTTTTGACACTAATCCCATACTTTGAAGAAATTACCTTTGAGCATTTTCCACGAGAGGAAAATCAACTAGCGGACGCGCTAGATACGATGTCATCCATGTTCAAGGTCAGGTGGGATAACGAGGCTCCTCAAATCACCATTGAGAAGATGGACGAGCCAACATACTGTCACGAGATTGGTACTGAAGAAGTAGTGGACAAGCCTTGGTTCCACGAAGTCAAAAGATATCTCGAAGCCCAAGAGTATCCTGAGGGAGCTTCAGTCATCGATAAGAAGTTCCTAAGAAGGTTCTCTGCTAAGTTCTTCCTCAGTAACGGGATCCTTTACAAGCGTAATCATGATTCTACCTTGCTTCAGTGTATAGACAAGAGTAAGGCAGAAAAGATTATGGCTGATTTGCATGAAGGTACCTTCGGCACTCATTCTAGTGGGAATTCAATGGCTAAAAAGATCCTACGGACAGGATACTACTGGTCCACCATGGAGGCAGACTGTTATCAGCATTCACGAACTTGCCATAAATTCCAGATTTATGCTGATAAGGTGCATGTTCCTCCGATTCCTTTAAATGTCTTGACTGCTCCTTGGTCGTTTCCAATGTGGGGCATCGATGTGATAGGGGAAATCAGACCTACAACTTCCAATAGGCACTGCTTCATCCTGGTTGCCATTAATTACTTCATGAAGTGGGTCGAGGCAGCTTCATTTGCTTCTGTTACCAAGAACGTTGTGGCTCAATTTATCAGATATAACCTAATCTGTCGATACAATATTCTTGAAAGAATCATTACAGATAATAGTACCAATCTCAACAACACTATGATCACCGAGCTTTGCACGTAATTCAAAATCCAGCATCATAACTCTACTCCCTATCGACCGAAGATAAATGGCATTGTAGAAGCTTCTAACAAAAACATCAAGAAAATCATACAGAAGATGACAATGACATACAAAGACTAGCACGAGATGTTACCACTTGCTCCTTATGGTTATCGCACCATAATGCGCACATCGACAGGGGAAACTCCTTTCTCTTTGGTATACGATATGGAAGTTGTCCTACCCATAGAAGTCCAGATCCTTCCTTGAGAATCATGAAGGATGCAGGGCTGAATGAAGACAAATGGGTTTATACTCGACTGGACCTATTAAACTTGATTTATGAGAAAAGGCTCGCGGTTGTCTGCCATAGTCAGATGTACCAAAAACATATGATCAAAGCTTTTAACAAGAAGGTCAGACGCCAGGTATATCAGGCTGGTGACCTGGTAATCAAATGTGTCATACTATAACAAGGTGATCCCAGGGGAAAATGGACTCCCACATACGAAGGGCCATTTATGATCAAGAATATATTTTCTGGTGGAGCCATGATCTTAACCACTATGGACGGTGACGACTTTCCGCACGTTGTAAACGCGAACATAGTTAAAAGATACTACACATAAACAAAGACCCACTAGGTCGACTGGCCTAGGAAAAAATTAGGGCATCCCGGCGAACCAAAAGGGTTCGGGTGAAAATTAGGGATATACATTAAAAAATTTGTACACCCGACAAGTCGAAAACCTGAAAAGGCGGCTTGGACAAAAAAGGGTATCCCGGTGGACTAAAAACCCGAAAAGGTGGTCCAGGCAAAAATTAGGGATTTAAAGCGTATAACTATGTCCCATTGGATCACCTTACAGCCAATCTTCAGTCAAGCTCAAGCGGTACTAATCAATTTGTTGTACCCCAAAGTTTACCCTCTCACTTTTTACAAGATCTTCTCTTAGATGGGTGGTTACAAACACTTGCTTGAAGAAAAATAACAAATTTTGAAGTTGGTCAAAGTGTCCTTCGATGGGGTGTACTTCTAAGGCATGTCAACAAAATGTCTTTCATTTGGAATCTGAACAAGGTGTTATTCGATTGGCATCTGAACAAAGGCGTCTTCGATTAGAATTTTAATGTCACTTCGATTGGTCCCAACTAAAGGAAATCGAAGAGAGCAGAACCAAGTTTTCGAGCGGTCAACAAGATCCTTCGATTGGACTGTTAACAAGGCCTTTCGATTGACATTTTAACAAGTACCTTTCGATTGGCATGGTAACAGTGTCTTTCGATTGGAATCGACATAGTACCTTTCGATTGGCATGGTAACAGTGTCTTTCGATTGGCATCTACATAGTACCTTTCGATTGGCATCTACATAGCGCCCTTCGATTGGAATTCCAAAAGGTCCTTCGACTGGAACTTCAAAGGTCATTCGACTGGAACTTCAAAGTGTCCTTCGACTGGAAGTTCAGAGCCTCCCTCAATTGGAACATCAGAATGAAATGACCTTCGAATAGCATTTCAATGCAGAGTTTGTCTTAATCTAAGATGCTCTGATGAAGGAAGTTCTGAACACTTCGAATCAGAACTTAGACTCATCACAAGGCCAGGGGATGGTCAAAGTTTTCTAATAGGGAATGTTCTGAATAGATTCGAATTGGACTTTGAAGCTGGAAAAGAAAGCCATTCGAAGGAAGTAACAATGACTCAATCGAAGAACATGTAAAGGTCCATTCGAAGAAGCATCCAGAAGGCCCAATTGAAGGGTGCATAAGAAGTCCATTCGAAGATGCATTCATAAGGCCCATTCGAAAGGGGCATAAGAAGTCCATTCAAAGGAGGCAACTCATAGGCCAGTCGAAGAGAAACGCTGGAGGGTGTTCGAAGGGGTCAAGTGTCCAGGTTCATCCAAGATTTCCAAAGAGACATGAATGTTTCAAAAAGGAATGCTTTTAATATGTCTGATTCTTGTCTCATGTCTTTAAAGGCCTGGTTAAATGGTTGTCTCTTATCGTTACTATGCACCCTCATACTCCTATAAATGCAAGGCCAAGGAAACAGTGCCAAAGGGGAACGAAAGAGAGGACATAAGGGGACGAACACGCGTACATACTTCACGCACACGCTGCCCCCTAAGCCACCCCCAAAGTTATCAAAATCCTCACAAGTGGTCCCAATAGAAGGAATCTTCAGCAATGCTCCATTCACTCTCTGAAGTCTGCAGAAAGCGTTCCCAAGCATTAGCCAATCCACGCCCAAAAGTGCCAAATCGAAGCATCCCATAGTTGGTAAACTTTCAAATTCATGTTTATAATTTTATAATGTATTAGTGTTTGTTCAGTGCTTGATTCACGCCTAGGATATCATGTGGCTCTGTTCGATTTGGTTTCAAAGCTAAGGGCCTGGTTTCAACACCAGGTACACTTTTGTTTTCTTTTGTCTCTAACGCCCATACTGAAGATCTGGCCCAAATAAACCAATGTACGCAGGATCGAAGGTCCTGGGTTCGACACCCAAGTCATATTTTTTCTAATATTTGTCTTGCAGGTCTAGAGTGAAAATTCCTTCCTCCCCCAGATCAAAAGGAATAACTCCCTTCCCTGGATCGAAGAAGACTTTTTCTTTCCCTGGGTCGAAAGAACCATATCTTGCCCAGGATCGAAAGACCGTTCCTCCCTTGAATCGAAGAAGCCTCTATTCATTTTCTTATTTTTGGTTTTTGCTTGTTTCTTTTATTTTCTTGCCTTTTTTTATTAACATCAAATAAAAAATCAATAAAACTTAAGATTAATTTTTCTTTTTAGAATAATTAATTTCTGAAATTAATTAATTAATTAACTTTAACATTTTTAATTAAAATAAGTTAGGACTTAGGGTTTAATTTGTGTTTAAATTATTTTCTCAAATAAAAATACAAAATTATTAGCATTATGCTTTAAATTCATTTAGCAATTATCTTTTTAAATTAAAATTAGATTTAAGTTAATTTAATTATTTTCTTTAAATAAACAAAAACCAAAAAAAAAAAAAGATTTTTATTTTACTTAGCTAAATTCTTAGGTTTTCTTAGACGTTTCTTTATTTCGCGCACGTTATTTTGTTTTCGCATTTTTACATTATTGATGTAACTGTTATTTGGTTTGTAATAGTTATAAATAGGACTTTTTTATCGCTTTATATATTTTTCTTCCCCCAATTGTTTGTACATTGTAAATACCCCCTCCCCGAAAGCCATATAATAGTCTAGATTTACGCTTTCCGCACTTTATTTTCTGTACATATTAACTGTTAGTAACTAGGCGTGTATGGAAAGACTAATAATCAAACGTTAGCAAACCTAATAACACAAGATAAATACTTGAACTAAATCAATTGCACATGCGCACCTCTAGGGTACCCCACTTTGGTTGCCTTCGGAAAACGGTCACAATTCTCGAAACGTGAGAAGCTTTAGTGGCTGTCCTCTAGTTTGAAAGATCCCAAGTCCCTCGATGACCCTCTCGACGTTGCCTCGGTTAAAAGCAATCTTAGAACTTTAGGACATTTACTAAAATTTCTTGCCAAGTTGCCTTCGTGACCGTAACGTTCCTTTCGATTGTTCCTCAAACATCCAACGATAGGGCTACCTACTCACTAATAGTAGGATAGCAATGTCTAAAGGAAAAGAGGAAAAAAATGACCCTTTTCGAGTATAAAAGTAGATAGCTATTAGAGGTTTGCTCAAACATTTTG
Organism: Vicia faba; assembly: GCA_948472305.1. Taxonomy (NCBI): domain Eukaryota; kingdom Viridiplantae; phylum Streptophyta; class Magnoliopsida; order Fabales; family Fabaceae; genus Vicia; species Vicia faba. The sequence goes on along the minus strand of OX451736.1, from coordinate 1,363,494,215 downwards.
CACTTACACAAAAACTACTTTTCAAAAGACATTTCAAAACACTTTGTATACTTTCTCCACTATCCCAAGAAACATTACAAAGTTCGCCGTACTAAGGCATTTTCAAAAAATTTTCAAACACTAAGCACAAAGGTATTTTAAAAATGAACAAACCTCTAAGAGCCCATGGAAAACCACGGATGGAAAGGGTGCTAACACCTTTCCTTTCCATAAACTACCCTCCTTACTCAGAAAACTCTCGAAAAGGTATTTTTCTGTTCTTTTCACCCTTTCCTTTGTTTAATAAAAGAAAAGACGATGGTGACTCTTGCTTACTGCAATATTTGCAAACACAAACGCAAACCAGTATAACAGTCGGTTCTGCTACCGTATCACAGAACTGGCGACTCTGTTGGGGATATAAAAAGTGGGGTTACCTTAGAGTTTTAGTTTATCATTTTAAATACTTTATTGTGTGTTTGCTTGCTTTATCTTTGAGGGTTTGTTGGGGTATTCTTGTAAAGATCCTACACCCGGATCTGGGGCACCTTATTAGGTAAGTAGCAATAAACCATGGAGTCTGTATGGTGTAGAACAATATGGACGAAGTGGTGGCTACGTTAGTGCGATGCTCTGGATTGTACTAATGTTCCTTGAGTAAGTTAAGGATAACATTAGGCTTCCTCATAGTGTCACTCAGCGCTAACTGACCTTTAGAACCTTTAATTGACTCATCCTAGCCATTAGGAAGTAGTGAGATAACCGGCTTTAGTTCTGACCGAAGATTGGTTGATACTCGATACTACACTCATTGAGGCTGGACTTTCATGATTTTTTGGCTGCAATACTTCGGTGTGGAGCTGAAACAATTTTTGAAGGGAAAGTAAGTGATATTGAGGCTCCTTAGAACCCGGTTATTATTAATAGGACAGGTTGAGCCAACTGAACATTCAAGAGGGTACTTACCTATAAATCTCATGCAAGCCTAAACCTAAGGCTGTTTGTGTGATTTGTTTGCTTTCAACTTGAGCTACTTGCTGGATTTTTTTATCTAACAACATGATTTCCTTGCAGGATTTATTTACAGTCATTATCCAATAACTTGGATTTCTTGCAGGATTTACTTGCTTACATCACCTTACACTTTTGCTTAACGCATAACATACACATCATAACATCATGCCACAACATTTCCTTAACCATTTCAAGGATCTCAAGGGTTTGTGATGCAAGTTATGGTAAATCAGACGTCTAGCAAAGGGGATTATTTTCCTCTAGCCAATACCGTCAAAAGCCCAAAGCACGACAACTTGAGTCAAGGGCTATGACCCACTTGATATGGTGAGCTTGACTCTTATAGAAGGACACTTAACAATACAAAGTTCTTCAATCAAAGCTACAAACTTCAACTGCTGAAATTTTCTTGTTTACCCCACGAGATCCTTGAAAACATTGCATACATATATCATACATGTCATTTCATAACAGGTACTCCAGGTACAAGCTTCTTATCCCTTCGCTATTTATTTCAGCAAGAAGAAATGGCTCTTGAACAAACAATCAAAGACCTTCAGGCTCAAAATGTGCAGTTCCAACCAATGTTCCTGACTCTGACCCAGGGGCAAGAAGACCTGAAAGCTCTGATCGTTAAAAAGAAGGATAAGAAGGCAAAGAAACCAGTTCGTGTTTTAAGTGTGGGAAGAAGAAGACCAGCTAACCGAGCTCTAGATTTCACAACCTCATCAAAGAGAGGGGATAATCAAGAGGAAGATGACGAGGAATAAGAGGAAGAAGACAACAATCCAGCGTCTGAAGAAGATGAACCTGACTACTCTGAGGAGAAATATCCTCCTGCTGACGATAAATACAAACGACTGGAGGATCGGCTCAATGCCATGGAGATCCAAAGGGTGCCCAGTCTAGATTTTTAAGAATTAGGTTTGGTCCTAGGGGTGGTCATCCCACCTAAGTTCAAGGTCCCTATCTTTGCAAAATATGATGATGTTTCCTGTCCCAAGCTTCACTTGAGGTTATATGTCAAAAAGATCCAGCCTCACACTGCTGACCAGAAGGGTCGTAATAAGGCAGACTACCACCAATCTGTAGGGGCAGTGCTGGTCTCTAATTCGGCACACGTGCAATGACCATAACAACGGGGTAATCAACAAAGGCAAGACGAGCCCAAGAAACAGTTTACCAAGATCAATATGCCACTATCTCAAGCATTGCAACACTTGACGAGGATGAATCTGATTACACTGATAGGACCTCATCCGAATCCCAAGACTTCTTCCCCTAACTACAATCCTGATGCAAGGTGTGCCTATCATTCTGGTAGTCCGGGGCACGATACTGACGATTATTGGGCGCTGAAATACAAGATTCAGAATATGATTGACGCCAAGGAGATTGAGTTTGACCCTCTTGAGACTTCCAACGTGGTCACTGCTCCCATGCCAAATCATGGCTAGGATTGAGAGCATTTTTGTTCATTTGAATTCTCAAGTTGTATTTTCTTTGTTTGTTCAAACAATTATTGTCATACTTTGTTATTTCACTAATGAATTGCACATGTTGTCTTGAATTAATTTGTTTTCGTTATGCTTAAACTGTTTTTATACTTCCTTTTTGTGATATCCAACTCTCGATCAAGATCTCTAAGCCTTTAGAGGGAGGATGATAAAAACGATACCACAATCTCTACAGTATGCTTTTGAACAGACCCCGCTGACGATGTACAGACGTTGCTTTAAATCCTAAACAGTGGAGTTATAAGGAAGATAATCCCTAGTCAACCACTTTGAGCCTAAGAAGTAGGAGTTTTCTTTTCACACAAATTAAAACCCTTAATCATAACCTGGGGCAGGGTAGTTTTCTCAGTTAATTCAGAGGCGCATTCAGTCGCAAGCTCATCCTTCATACACGATGAATAGTATAGAAGATACCTTCCAAAAGATGGTGATGGTTCCGCATAATCATCAAAGCAGACAGTCATTATTTTTCATAATAAAATCCCATTAAGTCAAAACCTATGAATGAGACTTAAGAAAAAAAAACGGGGGCATCACGCTGGCTGTAATCACAAAAGAAACAGTTCAGGAAAAAGATAGGGATAACAAAATAAAAAAGAAATAGGTCCTACAAATCCTCAACAAAAAGAAAAGGTTACAAAAAATGACTGCCTTCTCAAACAAACGTTCAATCTCTGAACCATCACCGGAATATCAAGGACATTCCAAAACTCAACTGGGATCCAAAATGCACAATTAACTGAGCATAAGACTGAAGAATATCACGAAGAACGGGTGTGTACAAATAAATTTTGAGCCTTTATCCACTGTTTCTTAAACCGTGAAACAGGCTACGTTACAACCCTTAAAATTCCTAGCTGGAGCATGGGTTAGTTCGAGCGCATACTGTTACAAAGGTATCCTCACTCCTGTAAGGTTTTCTATAAATCATGAGTTGATATCACATTCTTGCAAAAAAAATTTACTACAAAAAACGCATTTTTAAAAAATTTCAAGACAGACATAAGCTTTGCATTCTTTAAATGACATTGTTTGCATATGGTTAATTGTTTAAATGATAGAGAAATTTGCTTGCTGAATATCTAGTGAACATAAACCCTCTCAATGAGCAGAATCACCTCAAGTGGAAAAACACTTCCAACCAAGGGGCACGGCATGATCATTGTCCATCATCTGGGGTAGTCAAGTCAAGATTCAAGGAATCTCTCAAAGATGCCAAATATCCAGGGGCAGATCTCCATCTGAATCACTTGGGGCATTGGACATGAATTCCAGCAACGAACCCTGTACAATTAAACAAACATCTTCTGGAAGGGTGGTAACACTCAGTACTATGGATAACGACAATCATCCGTACCCGGTGAACATAGATATAGTCAGAAAATACTACGCATGAAAAAGACCCGCTAGGTTGACAGGACTAAGAAAAATTAAGGGCATCCTAGAAAACCAAAGGAGTTCGGGAAAAAATTATGGATATATACAAAAAATTGTACACGCGGCAAGTCGAAAACCTGAAAAGGCAGCTTGAGCAAAAAAGGGTATCCCGGTGGACTGAAAATCTAAAAAGACAGTCCAGGAAAAAGTTAGGGATTAAAGCGTACGACTACGTCTCGTCATCTCGTCACTCGTCTAATCAGTAGAAGGTCTATTACCCTGATCTGCATTAACCATCTACAAAATCCCCCGTTGATGTTTTCTATAACAGATGTCGACGCAGGGGCATTCTACTACAAGGTCGCTGCAATATCCTCAGCTTACAGCCTAAGTGATGTCAGGTGTTCTTGTATCCCCGACAGAACAAGAATTCCCAACGGAAACATTCTGAATAAAGCAGATTATCATCTAGAAATGGTTCAGGTACGATCCAGAAACGAATGTCCTCCTGACACTTACTCCAGATTCTCATCTAGAAATGATTTAGGTACGATCCAGAGACGGATGTAATCCTGACACTTATTCCAGATTCTCATCTAGAAACGGTTCAGGTACGATCCAAATACGGATGTCATCCTGACACTTACTCCAAATTCTCATATAGAAATGGTTCAGGTACGATCCAAAAACGGATGTCATCCTGATACTTATTCTAGATTATCTTCTAGAAACGGTTTAGGTACGATCCAAAAACGGATGTCATTCTGATACATATTCCAGATTATCTTCTAGCAACGGTTCAGGTACGATCCAAAGAAGGATGTCATCCTGATACTTATTCCATATTATCTTCTAGCAATAGTTCAGGTACGATCCAGAGACGAATTTCATCTTGATACTTATTCAGACCATCTTCTAAGAACATTGCAGATACGATCTAGAAACGGATGTCATTCTGACACTCATTTAACATGTTCAAGTACAATCACGACATAGATCCATCCACAAAATCTCCAACAGGAACAGGGGCAGAAACATCATGATGCAAAGTCATCGCTGTATCCTCAGCATATATCTGTGACATCTATATTCCCCAGTAGAGTCGTCAGTTCTGTGATATGGTGGCAGAACGGACTGTTATATAATGGTTTTTTTATGTTTTTTGTTCGCAAATGTGCGGTAAGCAAGAGTATCCATCGTCTTTTCTTTTATCTAAATTAAGGAAAGGGTGAAAAGAATAGAAAAATACATTTTCGAGAGTTTTTTGAGTAAGGGGGTAGATTATGGAAAGGGAAGATGTTAGCACCCTTTCCATCCATTGTTTTCCACGGGCTCTTAGAGGTTTGCTCATTTTTAAAGTACCTTTGTGCTTTGTGTGTTTTGAAAATGTTTTGAAAATGCCTTAGTGCAACGATTTACTTTGCGTTTAACTCTTGTATCAGTCCTCAAGAGTGTTAACAAAGCAAATGTTTTTTGAAACTGGTTTTTGAAAAGTAGTATTTGTGTAAGTGCAAAAAGTATTTTTGAGCAAACTTCTAACATCTATCTACTTTTATACTCGAAAAGGGAGTTCTTTTCCTCCTATCATTTAGAAAGTGCTATCCTACTATTAGTGAGTAGGTAGCCCTATCGTTGGATGTATGAGGGGAATTCGAAGGGACGTTACAGTCACGAAGGCAACTTGTGGAGACGCTTTAGCAATTTTGTTTAGGGACTAGATCATTTACCGAAAAGGCAACTGTAGGGTCATCGAGGGACTATGATCTTTTGATTTACGGATCTTTTGCTAAAGCGTCCCTATTCTCGAGGGACATGACTGCTTTATCGAAGGCAACCAAAGCAGGAGTACCCTAGAGGTTAACATGTGATAGTGTGTTGTGTTTCAGTTATTTTTTGTTCTTTTTTATTAGGTTAGCTAACGTCTTAATTTACAGTCTTTCCATACAATCCTAATTACTAACAATAATATTGTACAGGAAATGTAAAGTACAGAAAATAAAAAAAAGAAACATAAACCCTAAACTATTACAACGCTTTAGGATAGTTACGTAAAAAATGCAAGAAACTAAAAGTGCGGAATTTTAAATCTAAAGCTATTACAACTGTGAGCAATTACAATAAAATAAAATGTGCGCGGATTTGAAAATAACGTCTAAAAATCCTAAGAATAAAATATATTTTTTTTCTTTTATTTAATTATTTTAACATCTTTCAAAAATTAAAACTAAATAGATTTAGACTTTATTTTCTTAAAATAAATAAATAAAAACAAACAAAAGATTTTATTCTTAGGATTTTTGGACGTTATTTTATTTTATTGTAATTGCTCACAGTTGTAGTAGCTTTAGATTTAAAATTTCGCACTTTTAGTTTCTTGCATTTTTTATGTAACTGTCCCAAAGCATTGTAATAGTTTAGGGTTTATGTTTCTTTATTTTTATTTTCTGGACTTTACATTTCCTGTACAATATTACTATTAGTAATTAGGATTGTATGGAAAGACTGTAAATTAAAATGTTAGCTAACCTAATAAAAAAGACAAAAAAAAACTGAAACACAGCACACTATCACATGTACACCTCTAGGGTACTCCTGCTTTGGTTGCCTTCGATAAAGCAGTCATGTCCCTCGAGAATAGGGACGCTTTAGCAAAAGACTCGTAAATCAAAAGATCATAGTCCCTCAATGACCCTACAGTTTCCTTTTCGGTAAATGATCTAGTCCCTAAACAAAATTGCTAAAGCGTCTCCACAAGTTTCCTTCGTGACTGTAACGTCCCTTCGAATGTCCCTCATACATCCAACGATAGGGCTACCTACTCACTAATAGTAGGATAGCACTGTCTAAAGGATAGGAGGAAAAGAACTCCCTTTTCGAGTATAAAAGTAGATAGATGTTAGAAGTTTGCTCAAAAATACTTTTTGCACTTACACAAATACTACTTTTCAAAAACCAGTTTCAAAAAACATTTGCTTTGTTAACACTCTTGAGGACTGATACAAGAGTTAAACGCAAAGTAAATCGCTGCACTAAGGCGTTTTCAAAACATTTTCAAAACACAAAGAACAAAGGTATTTTAAAAATGAGCAAACCTCTAAGAGCCCGTGGAAAACCACGGATGGAAATGGTGCTAACACCTTCCATTTCCATAATCTACCCCCCTTACTCAGAAAAATCTCGAAAAGGTCTTTTTCTGTTCTTTTCACCCTTTCCTTAATTTGGATAAAAGAAAAGATGGTGGAGACTCTTGCTTACCGCATATTTGCAAACAAAAAATGCAAAAAAAAACCAGTATATAATATTCGGTTCTGCCACCGTATCACACAATCCAACCAGCTTCAAACAAGCAGCGAAAGGGATGAGATGCTCAAAGATATAAAGGAAATAGCAGAATATGAACCCAATGGGATTATTTCACATGGCTGTTTTTCTTTGTATACTATCTTTATATAATTTCCATTCTTACAACAGAATTCTCTTACCAGGATGTCTGTCTCCTTGTACAAAAAAGCTTATTCTAGTTAATACAAAACTATTCCTTTGAAAATGCAAAACTTCTGTTTTTATTTTTCTGTTTTGTGTGCGAAAACGTCCAGTGATTATTTTTGAACATATGCATTTGAATGTGATTAGTGCTTACAAATATACACCTAAAAACGGAAAGATGGTTGCTAATGACTTTAAGAAACAGGACAATATCTAAGGGCCATCCACAAAATTCCCGCAGATGTTTTCCCCGGCAGATACCTTCTCCAGCAGGTACAAAGGCAGGGACATCCTACTGCAAGGTCGCTGCCATATTCTCAGTATGCAGCCTAATGGTGTGAGGTGTTCTCATATCCTCGACGGAGCAAGAATCTCCAAATTACTGCTCTAACATCTAAAAATTTCCCAGTGAAGTCGCCAAGCTTCTCAGGATTCCCCAACAGGATTTCAAAAAAATCCCCAAGCAGTGCACAGAGCTTCCCTTCCCTAACAGAGTTTATTTCTCTAACAATAAAAGTTCATCTCCCAGCATTTGAAATTCAACAAATCTGAAGACCTACATTCTTCACCCCCAGCAACAGTCAGAGATTTATTTTCCTTAAATTCAATAACACAGCAATGGAACAACTGATACGTTCATACATTGCATTCATACATCATTTCTACAAACATCACAACATATGCAACACAAAATTCATATATCACAATCTCATTTATTTTGAGAGCATCATGCAATTCATACATCATGACATCGCATGAAACTGACTTTACCTTTCCAGGTTGAGTTCACAGAAAGACAAACATTATCAGCTTATACAACAGGTCAAAGATTAATGCCTGAAACCAGACGAGAAAACCATCTACACGACCAAATGGTATGAACTCCCGAACCTAGACGTGTTTACCAACAAATATAGTAGGCCACAGATTAATGCCCGAAACCGGACGGGGAAACTATCTATGTGACCAACAAAATAAGTCCCAGATTAACACTTGTAACAAGCCAGGAAAACTATCTGTTGGATAGCTTGATTGTAGATTAACACCTAAGACAAGCTAGGAGAAATATCTATATAAGAAGATTGAAGATTAATACCTGTAACAAGCCAGGACAACTATCTCAATGACCAACAAAACAAGTTCTATATTAATACATGTAACAAGCCATGACAACTATCTGTGGACGACCCATTGTAGATTAATACCTGAAATCGGACAGGAAAGCTATCTACATGACCAAATTGAAGATTAATACCCGAAGCAAGACGGTAAAACTATCTTTCTTTCTAAGTTCAGTGATTAACACCTGTAACCGGCTAGGAAAACTATCTCAATGACCGACAATTTTCAAGTTCTAGATTAATACCTGAAACCAGACAAGACAACTATCTGCGAGCAGCTGATTGTAGATCAACACCTGAGACCAAATAAGAAAACTATCTACATGACCAGACGAAGCAATCTTACACAGGCTCCTTCTCATATATCTCTGGATGCAGGCTAACACGGACTCTTCCTGGAACAGCCCTACGCAAGCTCTTTCAAATACATTTTCAGGTAACGGTTAATTCCATTATCCCCATCAAGTTACTCTGAAGCCTGGATTTCAACCAAAAACAGAAAACTTGCATCTCTCCAGTACAGAGATAACTCCTCAGTAGAGCCTTGGACAACTGAAATTCCTAGACTCTATTCCCCACAGAGTTTTCCTCAAGCATGAGAATAACAAAAACCCATATTCCCCATCAGACTCCTCCTCATATAACAGGAACAGGAACCCTTAAAGGAACCATGTGTGAAATCAACATCTACTTTGGATGGCATCTTTAAGCCCATCTCCGACGACTCTTTGTCAAATTCTTTAAATGGCATCTGTAAGCCCATTCCCGCCATCATCAACCATTAGTGTTACTACATGCGAGTGCAAATTTCTGGGAACTCTAATGTTCAATCATCTTCCACCTTCAGATCACAAAAGGAAGATAAGCCAATCTAAATCTTCAGGTTTAAGAAGATTGAACAGGAGCAACTGTTGTATCCCAAAATTTGCCCTCCCGTCTCTCAAAGATTTTTCTCATAAAATTTCCACTAAGTCAAGGCTGCACAAAACTTGCTTTGATTGAGCACCTAACCTCCTTCAAGCTTGCTTCAAATTTCCAAGCTTTGATTAAATCCTTGTCCTTTTTCTTGTTTGTTGTATATAAGCTTCGACTGGGCATTTGTTTTCTTTGAAACAGCCTCCTTCGATTCAAAAGGGAAGGGCCTCCTGTTAGTATCCCTCGATTCATAAGTTAGTGGCTTCCTACTGGCTTCTTTCGATTCAGAGGGAGTTGGCTTATTACTGGTTTCTTTCCATTCAGAAGGTGTTGGCTTCCTACTGGCGCCCTTCGATTCAGAAGACAAGTGCCTTTTGAAAGATTTCCTTCCATTCACAAGGCAGGGACCTCCTGCATGCAAGCTTCGATTCCACCCTTGAAAACCTTCAAGACACATAGTTTCTTCACTATGACATACCTGGATGCCCCTTTCAGAAGGTACACAACTGGCGCATTCGAAGGACAGGCGTATGGTCCATTCGAAAGACATATATTTTCCCCATTCGAAGGACATGTATTGATGGATTTAAAGGGACATACGTGGGTATTCCATTTGAAGGATTTACTTTGTTGGCCCATTCGAAGGAATTGCAAGTGATGCAGACAAGTGATTCAAGTGGTCCCTTTAAAAGAGCACACACATTAGTTCAAAATGAAGGATACACATATTGTTGGCCATTCGAAAGAGACACATAATGCAAGTTTATCTTATGATGAGTCTTGCTCCTACATGTGGCCAGGCCCAGGCTTCCTGTGCAATGGCATTCGAAGGAAGTGACGAAGGAGGCTTCGATTAACAGAATGAAGTTCTCACTTGAGGGTATCTGAATTAAACAGCTAAGGAAAATAGATGGGTCCAATCTAAAGCCATTTGAAGGACACGTAAATGATCCATTCGAAGAAGTAATTTAAAGGCCCATTCGAAAGACACTTAGTGTTGTCTGAAAGAAAGGAGTTTAGTCAAAGATCAGATCTAGTTGGCCAAAATGAAAGAGAAATATGCAAAGATGTCGGCTGGCCCAAAATCCCACATATTGCCATACTCAAGTTTCCTACACAAGCATTCATACTGAAGGAAGTTTTGATTAGCCTGGAAAGAGTTTTAGTTGGGGATAGCTGAATAGGAGCTCAATCAAAGAGGCCTCAATGATGATACTTGAGTCATTCGAATGAGACATTTCTGACCCAATCGAAGAGATAGGATAAGGGGTACTTCGAAGGCATGATTAACAAGTGTCCTTCGATTGGTATATCAGAGCAAGATCAAGTAATCAATGCAGAAGCTGACTGATTGAAGAAGCTCTAATAGAGAGATTTCTGAACACTTCAAATCAAGACTCTAGGCTATTCGAAGGAGGCAATCAGAGTCATTCGAAGGAGGGCATTCAGAATTCTTTTGTATCCATATTCATTCAAATTCAAAAAGAGACAAGAATTCCATGTCTTTTGCCAAAATTCAAAATCTCATTCATGGCCTTGAAGAACATGTTTATGGTCGTTTACTACCTTGCTACCCTATCCCCTCCTTCTCCTCTATTTAAGTAACACACTAGAAAGCTTCAAAGAGACAGAAAAATTGCTTGAGAAGAACCACACGAAATTGCCAAAAATTCTCAAAGTTGTGAGATTCAAAACTGAATTTCCAGCCATCATCCATCCAAACCAAGCATGCTATCTTCTTCCTGAAGGTCCCAGAAGCCTTCCCCATTCGTGATAGAAGACCAACACACACCAGAACACCCTCACATTATCACTCTGATCGGTAACTTTTTCCTTGATCTCAAACTTTCAATATATGTAGTTTTAATAAGTTTAATGCACATATTCATGTTTATATTATTGTCTTGATTTGTTCTAACGTAAAGCATGAGAGAATGGATGCAGATTTAGGGATTTTCCATTGTTAGGGTTTTGAAACAGCCAAGACATGAACAGGACAATACAGGCCGTCTCAAGCCAAATAGCCACCACCATTGAATTCGTAGACCCAAAATTAGGGGGATATTGTCATTTTCATTTTTTTTCTTGATATTTCGTAGGATGGACATTTTGGCCAACTGGAGGGGATGACCGGAGCCACCACCCCGGTGGCTTGACCGGCATGGACCATAACGTGGCAGAAAGAAATCCTTTCATTGGTTATTTCAAACACAGGGGGACCCACTGGAGCGCGCGTGTCTGCCGAATCAGCACTTGCACTTGTCTTGCATTATGTACATTATTTTGTATTTACATTAACAGATGTAATGCCGTCCCAACGGTTAGGTGAGTATGTGTTAAGGTCTTATGCGTGTGCAAGGGCAGGGGTTCAATCCCTGCCTCTTTCATATTATTTTTCCAAGTTTTATTTACAGATCCTATGCTTTGAAGCTAGGCGCATACATCATGCATTGTCATCTCACCATCGTTGGATCCATCAGCAACACATCTAGCGCTTCAGGATGAAATGTCCATGCTATATCCTCAAAGAGCCAGCCGTATGGAAACATGCAGAGTCCTGGGCTCCCACTTTTTGGGCCTTACAAAATCCAAGCGCACCCCCCTGTTTACTAATTATCTCCAGGCCCAATTTGCTTTTTTTTCTTCTTTATTCTTATTTGTTTTATTATTTATTTCTTTTAATCACATTTTTTAAACAAATCATAAAATCAAAAAAATAAATAATAGACTTATGTTTTCTTATATTAATTTGTATTCTATAAATTAATTTAATTAGTTATTTGGATATTATTTTATTAATTTAAAATCAACTAGACTTAGATTTATTTCATTCAAATATTTTTCTTAATAAAAACACAAAATATTAGAATTAGGTTAATTCCATTTAATATTTATTTTCTTAATTAAATTTAGATTTAGTTTAGTTATTTTTCTTAATAAAAAAATAAGCAAAAACAACAAAAAAAGATTTTCTTGTTTACTTAGAAATTTTTAGGGTTTTAGACGTATCTTTCTCAACTCGCGCGCGTTCAATAGTTATTTTCTATTATTATTTTTCATTGTTTTCTGTATCTGCTTCTGGTATGTAATAGATAATTAAATAGGACTTTATCGCTTTATTTATTTCCCCCCCAAGTTTTTGTACATTATAAGTATCCCCCTCCCCGAAGCCATGTAATAGCGTAGGCTTATTTTTTGTATTTTACATTTTTCTGTATATATTAACTGTTAGTAATTAGGCTTGTATGGAAAGACTAATAACAAAATGTTAGAAAACTTAACACAAGACTAAAATAGCTTAACTAAACACAATTTCATATGCACACCTCTAGGGTATCCCACTTCGGTTGCCTTCGGAAATCGGTCACAATTCTCGAAACGTGAGAAGTTTTTGTGGCTGTCCCCTAGTATGAAAGATCACAAGTCCCTCAATGACCCTCTCGACGTTGCCTCAGTTAAAAGTGACCTTAGAACTTTAGGACAGTTACTAAAATTCCTTGCTAAGTTGCCTTTGTAACCGTAACGTCCCTTCGATTGTCCCTCAAAACATCCAACGATAGGGCTACCTACTCACTAATAGTGGGATAGTACTGTCTAAAGGAGAGGAGGAAAAGAACTACCTTTTCGAGTACAAGTAGATAGTTGTTAGATGCTATGCTCAAAACAAACTATTTGCACTTACACTTTTCAAAAACAACTTTCAAAAACATTTACTTTGTTAACACTCTTGAGGACTGATACAAGAGTTATCCCAAAGCAAATCGTAGCACTAAGGCATTTTAAACTACTTTTTCAAAACACAAAGCATAAGGTATTTAGAAAATGAGCTAAGCATCTAAGATCCCGTAGAAAACTACAGATGGAAAGGGTGCTAACACCTTCCCTATCCATAATCTACTCCCCTTACTCAAAAAATTCTCTAAAAAGGTCTTTTTCTGTTCTTTTCACTCTTTCCTTTGTTGGATAAAAGAAAAGTCGGTGGCGACTCTTGCTTACCGCAATATTTACAAACATAAACGCAAAACCAGTATTAACAGTCGATTCTGCCACCATATCACACAACGACTTATGTTGAAGTGTGGTGAGGATCCAAGAAGATTGTTGCTTCTATGATCGAGTCTTGTCTGACGTAGTTAGTTGCCAAGAAATCCCTAACTTTTTCCTAGGTTTCCCTTGCAGGTTTTCAACTTAGCGGGAGAATTTATTCTATTTGTGTCTCTTATTTTTGCTTAGACCACCCTTTCTGGTTCTCAACCTACCAAGACGCTCTTTTTTTCCTAAGCTGCCCTTTCGGGTTTTCAACTTAGCGAGTTATTCTTCTATTTCTTTAGGCAAAGTATTTCTTGACTGCATCAACATTCATAGGACGTGGGAACTCCTTGCCATCCATAGTTTCAAGAATAAATGCACCACCAGAGAAGGATTTCTTGACAACACATGGGCCTTAAAAATTGGGAGTCCACTTGCCCCTAGAATCAGTTTTAAAAGACATGATTTTTTTGAGCACGAGGTCGCCTTCTCTGAATTCACGAGGCTTGACCTTCTTATCAAAAGCTTTCTTCATTCTCGTCTGGTATAACTGGTCATGACACAAGGCTGTCATTCTCTTTTCTTCAACCGAATTCAATTGGTCAAACCTGTTCTGGACGAATTCTGCCTCTGAAAATTTGGTTTCCATTATCACACGTAAAGATGGAATCTCAATATCAATGGGGAACATCGCTTCTATACACAAGAGAGAACGATATTACCCCAGTTGAAGTGCAGACGGATGTGCGATACCCCTGTAAAGCAAAAGGGAGCATCTCGTGCCAATCTTTATAGGTAACAACCATTTTCTGGATGATCTTCTTGATATTTTTGTAAGCACTTTCAACAGCCCCATTCATCTTTGGCCTGTAAGGAGATGAATTATGGTGGACAATCTTAAATTCTTCACAAAGTTTTGTCATTATCTTGTTATTTAGATTAGAGCCATTGTCAGTGATAATCCTGCTTGGCACACCATAGTGACATATAAGATTGTTCTTGATAAAGCGTACTACCACTTGCTTAGTGACATTAGCATAGGAAGCTGCTTCCAACCATTTGGTGAAGTAGTCTATTGCCACCAAGATAAAATGATATCCATTTGACGCCTTAGGTTCAATCATTCCAATCATGTCAATACCCTACATAGAGAAAGGCCACAGGGAAGAAATAACATTGAGAAGCGTCGGAGGCACATGAATTTTGTCAGCATAAATCTGGAACTTATGGCACTTCTTCGTAAATTTATAACAGTCAGATTCCATTGTCAGCCAATAGTAACCTGCCCTAAGAATCTTCTTTTCCATCAAATGTCCATTGGCATGAGTACCAAAGGAACCTTCATGGATTTCATGCATCAACATGTCTACTTCGTGTCTATCCAAGCATATGAGCAAGAGCATATCATAATTTCTTTTGTATAGCACACCTTCATTGAGGAAAAAGCGGCCTACCAACCTTCTCAATGTCTTTCTATCTTTGTTTGATGCACCAGCCGGGTATTCCTGAGTCTGTAGAAAATGTTTGATATCATAATACCAAGTTTTTTCGCCTGATGTTCCCTCAGCTGCAAACACATGAGCCAACCTATCCAGACGTCGAACTGTGATACGAGGCACATTGATCCAAGTATTTACTTGATACATAGAATCCAAAGTTGCTAAAGCATCTGCCATCTGATTCTCACCTCTAGGAATATGATGTAATTCAACTTTATTAAAGAAAGGTAATAATATTCTAGCATAGTCTTTGTAGGGAATCAAGCTAACATGACGAGTATCCCATTCTCCTTTAATCTGATTTATTACCAAAGCTGAATCTCCATATACATCTAGAATTTTGATTATGAGATCTATAGCCTCTTCGAGACCTATGATGCAAGCTTCATACTCTGCTATGTTATTGGTACAATCAAATGCCAATCTTGCATTAAAAGGGATATGCGACCCATGAGGAGTGATAATCACGACACCAATTCCTTTCTGGATCAGGACCCTCTTCAGGAAAAGGTTCATCACAATATTTTATTTTCAAAAATATCACATCCTCATCAAGGAAATCATATTTAACAGACTGATAATCATCAACTGGTTGGTGAGCAAGATAGTCTTCCAACACACTAATTTTTATAGCCTTCTGAGTATGTTATTCAATATCATATTCAGACAACAGCATCTGCCAACGAGTAATTCTTCCAGTAAGAGCAGGCTTTCCAAAAATATACTTAATTGGATCCATTTTGGAAATCAACCAAGTAGTATGATTCAACATATATTACCGCAACCGCTTTGTCGCCCAGGCCAAAGCACAACATGTTTTTTCCAGCATAGAATACCGCGACTCACGGTCAGTAAACTTCTTACTGAGATAATAAATGGCATATTCTTTTCCCCGTTTCATCTTGTTATCCTAAAATACAGCCCATAAAACTATCTAACACTGTCAGATACATAATCAATGGTCTTCCTTCAACATGAGGGAGAAAGATAGGAGGTTCAAGTAGATACTCTTTAATGTTTTCAAATGCCTTTTTGCAATCATCTGTCCACACACAACCCTGATCTTTCTTTAACAACTTAAAGATAGGCTCACATGTTGCAGTCATATGGGAAATAAATCTGGAAATGTACTTCAAACGCCCAAGGAAGCCTCTAACTTGCTTTTTAGTTCTTAGTGCAGGCATTTCTTGAATTGTCTTAAATTTTTCAAGATCAACTTCAATTCCTTTCTGGATGACAATGAAACCTAACAATTTTCCTGATCGAACACTAAAGGTGCATTTATTTGGATTCAAGCAGAAACAATACTTCCTCAAACACTGAAACAATTTCAACAAATCTTCTATATTCCCTTATTCAGTCTGGGATTTGGCAATTATATCATCAACATATACCTCAATTTCCTTTTGCATCAGATCATGGAATAGGTTTATCATAGCCCTCTGGTACGTTGCACCAACGTTCTTCACCTCGAAGGGCATCACTCAATAACAGAATGTTCCTCAGAGTGTGATAAACGTTATTTTTTCCATGTCCTCAGGAGCCATTCTGATTTGATTGTATCCAGAAAATCCGTCCACGAATGAGAATACTTTGAATTTTGCTGTAGTGTCAACCAACATACCCGTATGTGGCAATGGAAAGTCATCTTTTGGACTAGATTTGTTTAAATCTCTTTAATCAACGCACATGCAAAATTTTCCGTCTTTCTTTGGTGTTGGGACAATATTGGAAATCCACTGAGGGTACACTAATGTCACAAGAAAAATAGCATTAATCTGCTTTAAAACTTCTTCTTTAATTTTCACTGCCATATCAGGGCGAGTTCTTCGCAATTTCAGCTTGATTGGCATGCATTTTGTCTTTAGCGGCAAATGATGTTCCACAATATCAGTATCCAACCCCGGCATGTCTTGGTAAGATTAATCAAAGATATCCATATACTCTTTCAACAATTCAAACAACCTTCTCTTTACATCGGGATGAAGCAATACTCCAATCTTGACATCTTTTGGATCTTCCTCGGTACTCAAATTGATAATCTCTAACGGTTCTTTATACGACTGAATGGTACTTTCCTCGCGCTCAAGGAATCATGAAACCTCTTCTGGGATTTCATCATATTCTTCTTCTTCAGCCACATACGCATGGTATTCAAAGTTGGGAGACGATGCATAGTCATTGTACTCAACGAGTTTTTTAATTAATCTGCACATATGATTTATGATTGCTTTTAGAAACTGACACATATAGCAAGTGATTATGCAGATTTATTTACAATTATTACTTATTTTGAAAGGATTTTTCTGATTAACATTTTCCAAGAAAAAGCAGAGAAAAAGACACAATTTGGGAATAAAAAACAACCTTTATTAATGATTTTTAAGATCAAAACAACATATATGCCCATACAATGTCAATACTTTCACCTTGGGAAGAGTGAAAGATTTTTTTTGAAAATATTAACAAAAACAAATTACTTTAAAATATGAATGCAAGAAGGAACATCAATAGTGACCCAATTTTGGACTCTGACTCCATGCGTCACGTAGTTCGGCACCTCTTGCTCTAATTTATCTTCCAGAATAGTGTTGATCCTTAGAGTAGTTGGATGAAGATAGCCTGCACTATGAAAGATGTCTTGATATTTACTCAAAGTAGACTCCGTCTTTACAATCTCACCTTTATTATTCTTCACGAAGAAACCCAAACCAGCTTTATTCTTATTCGCAGGTGGATCAACAATTTGCCCCACGCCTTGTTAGGGCCATTATGAACTACCTGTTGAGTATCCTTAAATGAAGCTATAGAATCCTCATTTTTCCTTACATTATCAATAGATAAAGCTTTGAACTGAGTTCCAACAGCAGCTTCATCAGCTTCCACAACACTGAAAGAGGACAAATGAGATATTAATAAAGCCCACTCTCCATTCACGATGACCACCTTTCCTTCACGATCAAACTTCAGCTTCTGGTGCAAAGTTGAAGTAACATCTCCTACCTCGTGGATCCATGGTCGTCCTAATAAATAGCTGTAGGCGGGAACTATATCCATAACCGGGAAAGTAATCTGAAATAAATATGGGCCTATGTGAATAGGAAAATATACTTCTCCGATGATAGACTTCCTTGAACCATCAAAAGCTTTCACAATTATGCCACTCGGGCACATGGGAGTTCCCTGGTACTTAAGCTTTATGAGTGTGCTCCTAGGTATGACATTTAAAGCAGGCCGATTGTCAATCAGCACATTGGACAAAGAGTCATTCTTACAATTCATGGAGATATGGAGAGCCAGGTTATGGTTCCTTCCTTCATCGAGAAATTCATCATCACAGAAACTTAGGTTATTACAAGATTTAATATTCCCCACAACACTGCTGAATTGGTCTAGAGACATATCACTTTCCATAAAAGCTTGATCCAATACTCTCATGAAATATTCCCTATGGGCAGAAGAGTTCATTAGCAATGCTAGACTGGATATCTTAGACGGAGTTTGAAACAATTGATCTACAATCTTGTAGTCACTCATCTTGATAATCTTTAACAAGTTATCCACGTCCTTTTCCAAAGTAGTTCCACTAGATTCCCCCACTGATTTCTTAGATTTAGTACTTTCAACAACCCTTTTATCAGAATTAACAATCCCTCGAATGACAGGTGCAAAAACACGACCACTGCGGGTTACACGACTGGCTTCAGCAATATTCTTGACATCAGACAACGTTTGGATGGGATTTTCCACACCGTGACACGATGGGAGAATTGACTTGGGTGTTTTGTGTTTTATCGCAATTGTTGCGGATAGTAAGAGTCACCACCGACTTTTCTTTTATCCAATAAGGAAAGGCTGAAAAGAACATGAAAGACTTTTCGAGATTATTTCTGAGTTCGGGGAGTAGATTATGAAAAGGGAAGGTGTTAGCACCCTTTTCATCCGTAGTCATCTACGGGCTCTTAGTTGCTTTCTAAATCACTTGCTTTTGTTTGAAAGTGTGCTTGTGGTGTGGGTTTTGAAAGTATTTTGAAAATATGACTTTGTAATGGCTCTCGTTTCTATAAGAACGCGTACAAAGTGTTGTTTTAAAAATAGTTCAAAGAGGTGTTTGTGGAATGTGTTTTTGAAAGTGATTTTGAAAAGGTGTCTTTGTAATGGCTCTCGTTTCTATAAGAACGCATACAAAGTGTTGTCTTTTGAAAATGTTTCAAAATGAGAGTGTTGGTGTATAAAATGTTTTTGTTGTGAGCAAGCGAGAAACTAGGAGAAATCTACCTACTCAAAAGGTCTTAGATGTTCTTTTCCTCCTCCTTTAGATGTTGCTATCTTACCATTGTTTTGGTAAGAAGCCCCATCGTTGGATGTGAAGGGACGGGCGTGGGACGTTTGTATAGTCATAGAAGGCAACCTATGAGACGTTTTAGCAATATCGTTTTAGGGACTAGATCGTTTACCGAAGGCAACATTGAGGGTCATCGAGGGAGTACGATCTTTTATCAAGGGTCTTTGCTAAAACGCCCATATTCTAGGTACATGACTATTTTCCGAGACAACAAGTGAGATTACCCTAAGGGTGCATGTGTGTGAATAGTGTGTTTGATTTGCATGCATTTTGTCTTGATTAGGGGTTGTCTACTTGTTGGTTTTTATCTTTCCATACACACCTAATTACTAGCATTTGTACAAAAATAAATAAAAATGTAGAAAATAAATCCTACACTATTACAACCATATTGAAGTGCATAGAAATATAAAGGCAAAAATAAGATTAAAAAAAAGAAGAAGAAAAAGAGCTCATTCGATTCGGGGGAAGAAGCCTTCAATTCTTCTTCTGTTAGAGTTCTTCGATAGGGGTTAGCATCCAGCAAGTCATGGCCTTCGATTGGGCCTTGAATCCAGTCAGGTCATGGCCTTCGATTGGGCTTGGAAGTCAGGAGAGAGCGCCTTCTGGTTCTCCCTTGTTGCCTTTTTTCCTTCTTCGATTGGGCCTGGAATCAGTGTAGGCATGTTTTTCGTCTGGGCCTTGAAGTTAACATGTTATATCTTTCGACTGGGGCCTGAAAGAAGCAGGTTGTGCCTTTCGACTGGGCCTGGTATCAATGTAGACACGCGTTCTGGTTTCCTCTTTCGTTTGACCTGGAGAATGGGGTAGAAGCCAGGAGCTTCGTTTCCTATTTCCTGTTTCCTGTTTCTTTCGTTTGAGATGTTATATAGCGACATGGCCTAAAGCCATGCTAGCACTGCCTTAGGGCCAGGTTAATTATTAAAATATTTGTAAGAAACCAAAAGCAAAAACCAAAAGGAAATGCAATATAATAAAACTATAAGGGTGTAAACGGAAAAGGAAAAACAACAGTATGTACATGCTTGAAACGAAAAGGAGTTGTATTTACATGTGCTGGAAACGAAAGATGCAAGGGTAAGAGTAACTTACCTTGCTGCAACCTTGAAGGTGAACTGGACCTTGAGTGGTGGCCCTGGGTTCTCCTGGATTCAAAGGGAGGGGCCGAAAGCTGGGCCTTGGATGCTAGATTCGAAGGAGGAAAGAAACAAGTGTTATGTTTCTTTCTACTGGATTCGAGGGGATGTAAAGTGTGGGAACTTTTCAGAATCGAAAGAGAGAAATGTTTGGTATTCTGGGTTTGTTTTTCACAAGTGTTTGAGAACTTATGATGTTTGAGAAAATTTGGAGATTCGTTCCTCTGGTCCCTAAAAATCCTCCTTATCCTTTGCAAAAAATTCTTCTATTTATAGAGAAAAAGTGGACATGTTGTAGTAGCCTGCTTTGCAAAGAAATGATAAAATATATGTAACGTGAAAGTACAAGTGGGGGTCATTTTGGCAGTTGGGGTGCAAAATATGTGACTTATGCTTCTGGCCCTCTGATTAAACAAAGATTTAGAAGCAAGATAGCATGTCAAGTTGGGTAAGGCCGTGCGATTTCCTCCGATTTGCTTCAAACTAAACCTGCTTCGAATGGATCAGCTTGGATTCGAAGCAAGCTGATTCAAAGGGGATCCACATTCCAATCGAAGCTTTGCACGCAGGTACTTTTTTCCAATCGAAGAGTTTTCCTTGCAGGGGGCACATATGGCCAGCAGGTCATGGCCTTCGATTGCAAGCATGCAGGCGACATACTTATCCAATCAAAAGGTTTGCCCTGCATGGGGCACTTGTGATAGCATGTCATGGCCTTCGATTGCAAGCATGCAGACAACATACTTGTCCAATCGAAGGGTTTGTCTTGCAGGGGGCACATATGGTCAACAGATCATGGCCTTCGATTGCAAGCATGCAGGCAGTATACTTATCCAATCGAAAGGCTTGCCCTTCAAGGGGCACTTGTTGCCAGCAAACTTGGTATTCAAAGCAATCATGCAGGAAGTAAAAGGCACAAACAAAGCCTGCAACAAGAAGTCACATGCCTAGACGAAAGAGGCACGCTAGCAGCAACCTTTGAGCAATCGAAGGAGGTGCAAAGTCCAATCTAAGGGTGCTGAATTGAAGGAGGCCTATTTTTCTCCAAATTTGTCAAAAATGTTATTTTTATCTGTTTTCTCCCTTTTGACAGTTTCCTTTTAATTTTGGTACTGGAAAATCCCAATGCACTTGTGCAAGCTGAATCCTGAGAATCTTTGTGAGAAAAGACTTGAGAAAAGAGAGGGCAAATTTTGGGGTACAACAGCTGCCCCTGTTCAATCTTCTTACACCTGAAGAGTTAGATTGCCAAATCTGCCATTCGTGACTTGAAGGTGGAAGATGATTGAACACTAGAGTGCCCAGAAATTTGCACTTGATGGCGTTCTGGTTGATTGTATAGGGAATGGGCTTAAAGATTCCATTTGGAGAAATAATGGATAGTTGTTGGAGATGGGCTTATAGATGCCATTCAAAGGTGATTATTGACAGAAATTAGACTAAGTCTAAATTCTGACTTCAACTGGAGAGGAAATCAGAATAAATCTTTAGAGAGATTTATCTGAACCAGAGGAAATGTCTACTAGAAAGAATCAGGATAAACCATTGAGAGATTTAAGTTGAACCAGCAGAGGTCTTGGATGAGTATCAGAATAATATTCATAAATGAATTGTATCTAACTCGTATCTGAGAGATGCACTAAATGAGCGTCAGAATGACATCCGTATCTGAATCATATATGGACTGTATTTGAATGAGTGACAGAATGACATCCGAATCTGGACTGTATTTGAATGAGTGACAGAATGACATCCGAATCTGGATCGTATCTGGACTGTATTTGAATGAGTGACAAAATGACATCCGAATATGGATCGTATCTGGACTATATTTAAATGAGTGACACAATGACATCTGAATCTGGATCATATCTGGACTGTATTTGAATGAGTGATAGAATAACATCCGAATCTAGATCCTATCTGGACTGTATTTGAAGGAATCTGGAGTAAGTATCAAAATGTCAGCCATATCTGGATCGCATCTGAACTGTTTCTAGAAAGATTCTGGAGTAAGCATCAGAATGTCAGCCATATCTGGATCGCATCTGAACTATTTCTAACAGAGAATCTGGAGTAAGTATCAGAATGTCAGCCATATTTGGATCGCATCTGAATTGTTTCTAGAAGAGAATCTGGAGTAAGTATCAGAATGTAAGCCATATCTGGATCGCATTTGAACTGTTTCTAGAAGGAATCTGGAGTAAGTATCTGAATGTCAGCCATATCTGGATCGCATCTGAACTGTTTCTAGAAGAGAATCTGGAGTAAGTATCATAATGTCAGCATTATTTGGATCGCATCTGAATTGTTTCTAGAAGAGAATCTGGAGTAAGTATCAGAATGTCAGCCATATCTGGATCGCATCTGAACTGTTTCTAGAAGGAATCTAGAGTAAGTATCAAAATGTCAGCCATATCTGGATCACATCTGAACTATTTCTAGAAGAGAATCTGGAGTAAGTATCAAAATGTCAGCCATATATGGATCGCATATGAACTGTTTCTAGAAGGAATCTGGAGTAAGTATCAGAATGTCAGCCATATCTAGATCGCATCTGAACTGTTTCTAGAAGAGAATCTGGAGTAAGTATCAGAATGTCAGCCATATCTGGATCGCATCTGTATTATTTCTAGAAGAGAATCTGAAGCAAGTATCAGAATTTCAGCCATATCTGGATCGCATCTGAACTGTTTATAGAAGAGAATCTGGAGTAAGTATCAGAATATCAGCCATATTTGGATCACATCTGAACTGTTTCTAGAAGGAATCTGGAGTAAGTATCAGAATGTCAGCCATATCTGGGTCGCATCTGAACTGTTTCTAGAAGAGGATCTGGAATAAGTATCAGAATGTCAGCCATATATGGGTCGCATCTGAATTGTTTCTAGAAGGGAATCTGGAATAAGTGTCAGAATGTCATTCGTATCTGGGTCGCATCTGAATTGTTTCTAGAAGAGGATCTGGAATAAGTATCAGAATATCAGCCATATCTAGATCACATCTGAACTATTTCTAGAATAGGATCTGGAATAAGTATCAGAATGTCAGCCATATCTGGATCACATCTGAACTATTTCTAGAAGAGAATCTGGCGTAAGTATCAGAATGTCATCCATATCTGGATCGCATATGAACTATTTCTAGAAGGAATCTGGAGTAAGTATCAGAATGTCAGCCATATCTAGATCGCATCTGAACTGTTTCTAGAAGAGAATCTGGAGTAAGTATCAGAATGTCAGCCATATCTGGATCGCATCTGTATTATTTCTAGAAGAGAATATGAAGCAAGTATCGGAATTTTAGCCATATCTGGATCGCATCTGAACTGTTTATAAAAGAGAATCTGGAGTAAGTATCAGAATGTCAGCCATATTTGGATCGCATCTGAACTGTTTCTAGAAGGAATCTGGAGTAAGTATCAGAATGTCCGCCATATCTGGATCGCATCTGAACTATTTCTAGAAGAGGATCTGGAATAAGTATCAGAATGTCAGCCATATATGGGTCGCATCTGAACTGTTTCTAGAAGGGAATCTGGAATAAGTGTCAGAATGTCATCCGTATTTGGGTCGCATCTGAACTGTTTCTAGAAGAGGATCTGGAATAAGTATAAAAATATCAGCCATATCTAGATCGCATCTGAATTGTTTCTAGAATAGGATCTGGAATAAGTATCAGAATGTCAGCCATATCTGGATCACATCTGAACTGTTTCTAGAAGAGTGTATGGGAAGGAGCCCGTGTAGGATTACTTCAGCTGGTCATGTAGATAATTGCCCTGGCTTGTTACAGGTATTAATTTCTGACCTTTTGAATATTGTTGACAATAGCCATCTGTTGATTAACCTTTTCCTGAAAAAGGTAAAACGTTATCTGTATGCAATGTCATGATGTATGAGATGCATGGTGCAATGATGTTCTCAAAATAAATGAGATTGTGTCGCATGCACTTATCATGTATGTAAATAGGATATATGAAATGTGAAATGTTATTGAAGTGTATCTTTATCTGGGAAAATAAATCCCTGACAAATGTTGGGGAGTCATTAAATCCCGGACTACTGTTGAAGAGTAGGTGTGTCTTCAAACTTTGCTTAGAATGTTTCCACCGGGGATTCCTGTTTTGTTATTTGAGGAGAACTCTGTTGGGGAATGTTGAAAGCTCTGTAGAGAGTGTTGATTCCTGCTTGGGGAAAAGAGTTCAGGAGTCTCAGTTGTCCGTTGCTCTACTGGGGAGTCATCTCTTTATGGACGAGGTTGAACTGATATCTAGTTGGGTCTAGGCTTCACAAAAAATTCTTGAAAGGATGAAGTTGAACTGATATCTGGTCGGGTCTAGGTTTCACAATAACTTACTGAAGTTAACTGTTATCTGGTCGGTTTTCAGGCTTCACGGTAACTTGTTGGGGATTGTAGAGTAGTCTACTGGGGAAGAGGAGTTGTGGTCCTCTTATTTGTAGTAGTTGAAGTAGCAAACTCAAGCTGGGTATCCTGCTGTTTGTTGGGGAAATAAACCCTGTTGTTGGTCTGTTAGAGAGGTGGCGACTTCACTGGGGAAAATCCTCGAGGACTCTTGAGGTCGACTCAGCTGGGGAGAAGTTTTCAGAGATTGAAAACTCTGGCTGGGAGTCATCCTATGAGAAGGATTTTGGGGAGATTTGCCACTGCCCCTGGTAGCAGGTGTTTGTGGCACTGCCAGAAAATGTTTGACTATACGTAACCCTTTGTCGAGATTCACATTCAATTCCCCAAGTGATGGAGATGGAGACCTGCCCCTGGTATATTCAACATTTCTTGAGAGATTTCTTGGAATCTTGATTGGACTGCCCCAGGTGTGCTGGATAGTGACATGTAATGCCCCCTTGTTGATAGGAGATTTGTCATTGGAAATGTCATCCCACTTGAAGTGATTTTGTTCACTGAGAGAGCTTTCATTCATTGGATATCCGTTGTGTGAATTTCTCTGCTGTCAAACAAATAGCCAAATGCAAACAACGATATTCAAATAAATCCAAAGTTTATGGTTGTCTTGAAATTTTGAAAATGCGTTTTTAGTAAGAAATTTTGTAAGAAAATTCAACTCAGGGATTAGAGTAAAGCCTTACAGGAGTTAGGATACCTTTTGTAACATTATACTTTCGAACTAACCCATGCTTCAATTAGGACTTTTGAAGGGTTTTAACGTGGCTTGGTTCACGATTTAAGAAACAAAGGATAAGGCTCAAAGTGTATTTGTACCCACCCATTCTTCTTGATGTTCTTCAGTCCTAAACTCAGCTAATTGTGCATTCGAACTCCAATTGAGTCTGGAATGACGTCTTGGTGATGGTTCAAACAAGTTAAGTTTATCAGAAGGCAATCATTTCTTGCAACATTTTTCATGTTGTTGAGGATTTTTAATGACCTCTTTCTTTTGATTTGTTATCCCTAATTTTTTCCTGACTTTTCTTGTTTTGAGATTACGGTCAGCGGGATGCCCCAGTTTTCTTAAGTCTCCTTTGTAGGTTTTGACTTAATGGGCTTTTCTTTTTGAGAGATAATGATTGTCTATGTGATAGGGAACCATCACTGTCTTTTGATTCCAGAGGAATGTTTTTGATGACATTCGTTGTATTACGAGATGAGAGTTTGCGTCTAAACGCGCGTTTGAATTAACTGAGAGACTATCCTGCCCCAGGTTTTGATTTAAGGTTTCAATTTGTGTAAAATAAAACTTCTACTTCTTTGCTCGAAGGGGTTGACTAGGGATTATCTTCCTTATAACTCCAGTGTTTAGGATTTGAAAGAACACCTGTACATCGTCATCAAGGTCTGTCCAAAAGCATAATGTATGAGATTATGGCATTGTTTTCGTCATCCTCCCTATAAAGGCTTGTAACTTTTAGCAAGAGTTGAATGTCATAAAGAGAGTAAAAAGCATAGTTAAAATGTAATGAAAACGAATGAATCAATTAAAGACAAACATATGCAATGCATTAATGAAATAGAGTTTAACATTAATAGATAATTGTTTGAATAACAAAATAAATTACAATTGAAAATTCAAATGAACAGAAGCCTCTTTGTCTAAACTTGTCACTTTAGGTGGTGAGCCTTTGAGGGACGGCAGAAGAACTCAGTCTGGCCATCTTGTGTGAACTCCAACATTCCTCCGGATTCCCCATGACCATGTCCCTTGTGAGGAGAGTTTTCACTTCTTCTTGCCCCGTGGATAGGTTCAAGAACATTTCTTGAAGTTGAGCGTTTTGAGCCTGGATGTCCTTGATAGTCTGCTCTAGAGCCATCTCTACTGAAATAAATAGTAGGAAGATAAGGAGACCTGTATGGGAGAAACATGTCATGATATGATGCATGTTGTACCCCAAAACTTGCCCTCCCATTTCTCATTTATTTCTCACCACAAAGCCCTTGAAGCTCAAGATCCAGTTAGGGTTTCATCTGCTCAAGACTTCTCCTTGCACTATTGACCCAAATTAGGGTTTGTGTTTGCACAAAGATGTTTTGACCTAAAATGCCTAAGATGACTTTCATGCTTCATATTGGACTCCCAAGTTTATCCATACCAAGTTTCAAGCTTTGATTCCAATTTTTGCTCAGTCAATTGGACAGTTGACCTAGAAATCAGCTGTATTGGGGGAAAAAGTCAACTGTGGCCAATTGACAGTCAAACCTCATGAAAATTGACCCACATCAACATTATGAACTCATATGGAGCATTTGATCAAGTTTGGATCACAATTCCATAAGAAATTTGATCAGATCACCAAAAGGGCAAAATGGTCATTTTTAGGGTTTTTGACTGCACAAAGACAATTTTTGACTGTTTGACCTAGCCAATGGCAAACCAAGCTCATATATGGACTCAAGGACCCCATGGAATTATCTTGACATGCTCAACAAACTCAAAAGATCCCCAGTACACAAGATTGACAGTTGAATTTCCCAGTCAATTGATCAATTTTGACTGTATACTGAAAAGTCAAACTTTGACTTTTTGGTCAAAATCAAGAGTCAAGATTCATTTTTCATCAAAACATTCCAAATCATGAAACTTGTTCACCAAGAAATCACAAAATGCAAATTAGGGTTAGAAATTAGAATTTTTCATAACTTAGAATTTTTCTAAGTTATAAAAAAACCTAATTTTTTCCCAACTTTGCCCCACTTTTTCACCAAGATCCATTTGGATTCAAACAAAAGTCAAAACATGAAAGTTGTAGCTTGTTGCATAATCTACAACTTTGATTCACAAAGTTTTCCCATTTGAGGCTTGTACCTCAAGTTACAAATTTTTGAATAAGGGCACTAAACCATTCTTAACTTAGTGAAATTTTAACCTATTTTGACAAGGTTTTCTACCTAACTTCAAGGCCATTTTCCATACACTTCCACTTGTATTTTCAACTTGCACTTCAAAGATGGATTGTAGTACACATTCCAAGCTTTCCAAAATGTCCAAGAACTTCTCAAACAACTTCATGGTTAGGGAGAATCGAATTTTGCAAAATGGGAAAAAGTCACTTTTGTTCTTGGCCATGTACATGTTCATAACACTATGCATTTCAATCTCAGCTTGCATATCTTGATTACAGGTCCTTAAACCATCCAACACTCATAAATTTAATGCATATTCTTTGTGCCAAGGCCATGTTCTTTGTGTTCTAGCATTGCATAAAGGATTAATCCCAAAATAGATAAAGCATTTCTTCCATTTTTGCAAAAGGTAGCTTTATGTCCAATTACAAATCCAAGAAGTACAGTCCATATCTAATTGGCACAAGTTTATGAGTTAATCACACTGATCAAGGAGGGATTATGCAGCATAGTATGAGGGCATGTACAGGCTAGAGGCACAAAGTAACCATTGCTTGCTTAAAGTGTAAGAAACACATCATAACTTAGGACAACTCTCATATCAGCTTGCAAACACTTAAGTGAACTTGTGAAACACACTCAAGACATCTCAACCAAGCTATTGCACGACCCTAACACCTCTCATACACTCCCAATCTCAGAATCATCCTCAAACTGCAAAAACAGGGCCAGGCCTGCAGTTTGAGTGCCATCTTCCATTTCCCTCAAGCTCTCTTGCCCAAACCAGTTCACATACATTCCCTAGCATCTGTGCAAGCTAACCATGACTTGAAACACGACCTGTAATCCCTCTAACCAGTTCCACCATTTTTAGTTTCTTGTTTTGCAGGTGAAGTGCTCTAGCACGATTCAAAAGCTTTCAAGACAAAGTAAACATTGGAATAGCATCCCTGGATCTCAAGGAAGCTTTTCCAATCATCACCTTGCACTGAAAGCTTCCTCATTGCCAGATAGAAATTCAGCTGAACAGGTATTTTGGTGAACTTCTATCTCTCTTATTAAGCATCATTAGCTTTAAGTTTGTGAATAAACAATGTTCTACTCATGCCACTGAACATGTACATGTTTTTACTTTTCATTTCTTTTGCTTGAGCTGTGAGAATTTGAGGTTTGAAAATGGCAGAAAATCTAGGTTAGGATTTGGGGGAGAAGAAATTCTCCCTCATCTTAGAGAGTTAGATCAAGTTCTGCATATGGTTGGATTCGTCTCTTGATGCTGAAAATTTTTTATGTTATGAGTTTTCATTAATAAGCCAGGAATCAGGAGTTAGAAGTTTGAGAAGAAGGGCACGCGTTTTTGAACTGTTTTGTCTGAAGGTTGAAGACAATGTCTTCTTGGGCTGGGCCTGAGCTTTTTTCTTATTCACACCACTTTTTTTTGGTTTTGCACCCCTGAGCCCATTTGCTTCATTTTTGATGTTTTTTGACCTTTTCTTTTTTTAATTGACTCATTTATTTTTTCTCAGCATATTAAAAATATAAAAATATTTTTTCTCATCATTTTTGAATTTATTAGGTATTTCTTGATTTTTTCTTTTAGTTTGAACATAAATAAATAAATATATATGTTTTGTTTAAAATATTAAAATATTGGAAATACATTTTTACATACTTTTATCTTATTTTTACTTCCTGAAAATATTTTATAGAAAAATACTTTTTTATTTAAATATTAAATATTATTAATTAATATATATAATACATATTTTGTAAATAATATAAATAAATAGATATATATTAATACACTTAGGATATAAATACCAAAAAATGTACATATTTTATTTTTTTAATATTTAATACTAAAAAATACATTTTTATAAATATACTATATTTTATTTTATTTTTGTATGTAAATAGTAAATATTATATGAATTAATTAATTAATATCCATTTTGATTAAAATTAGGGTTTTGCCCTAAATATGAGAATACTCCAAAAAATAATACCTTTTTATTTCTTTTTTTATTTTTACATAAATAATACTTTTTTCATACACATAAAAATTCTTTTTACATTTTGCATATTTATTTCATTTCCATTTAATTATGCAATTATTTGTATTGTAAATATTCAAAGAAAAATGATGTAATAGTTAGGTTTAAATTCTTGTCTAAATATACCCCATTTGAAACATTGTACCTCCCTCCCCATATTATTGTGTTGTAATAGTGTAGGAATTTAAATTTCGCACTTTATCGCTTTCTAAACATACTATGCTAGAGTTAGGGTTTGCATGCGAATAAAATAAACAAAAAAAATAGTTTGACCTAATACAAGACAAAAAGGCATGAAAATGGACAACACATTTCACACTTGCACCCCTAGGGTATTCCACTTTGTTGCCTTCAAATAAATTGGGCCATATTGTATGTTGAACTTCTTTGGGTAAAACAAACAATCAAATGATCATAGTCCCTCAAAATGTTGCCTAAATGAATGATCAAGTCCCTTTAAAGAAAAATTGCCCAAAGATATTTAACACTATTGCAATTATGGTCTAAACGATGACCCGCGCCCGTCCCTTCCACCTCCTAAGACAAGATTGTCCACCAAATGCAATGGTGGAACAAAATTGTCAAAAGGTTTAAAACATAACAAAAATCTTTGAGAAAACTTTAGGGTAGATAACTCTTAAGTACTTGTCAATTTGCAAAGAAAACACTTGCCTATTTTCAAACTACACTTCACAAACACTTTCAAAACAAACTTTCAAAAAACCTTGAAACATCTTTTCAAAAAGACAAACACCTTTTGTAAAACATTCGAGTAAAGAATTGTTACAAGGGTAGCCTAGACAAGGCATCTTTTTCAAAACATTTTCAAAACCACACACAAGCACCATTTCAAACAATTGAAAACCAAGGCAAGTTGATCTAAGCAAGTACCTAAGAGCCCATGGATAACCATGGATAGAAAGGGTGCTAATACCTTCCCTTTCTATAATCTACTCCCCGAACCCAAGAAAATATCTCAAAGGTTTTTGCTGTGCTTTTTAAACCTTTCCTTAGGATAAAATAAAAAGTCGGTGGCGACTCTTGCTCAACCAAAACATTTGTGAAAACAAACGCAAAACCATAGTCAGTTCTCCCACCATATCACAGAACTGGCGACTCTGCTGGGGAGTATTTCAAAGTGGAGTAACCTTAGGGCTTAGATCACCCTCTTGCATGACTAATTATTTGATTTGTTTGCTTTATACTTTGGTTCTATTGTTTGGGTTTACAATCCTACACCCGGATTCTGGGAAACATTCATAGATAGCAATACGTTGTGGAAACTGTGCGGGGTATACCGACACGGTCGAAGCAATAGCTATATTAGTGCGACATATTTGTGAGTACCGGTAACCCTTGAGTTCAATCAAGGAGAGTACGGGGCCGCTGAGTGATGTCACTAAGCACTAATGACCTAGAACCTTACTTGACCATCTTGGCCTTTTATTAGGGGTAGTGAGATGACCTGCTTTGGTGCAGTCCGAAGTTGGTAGATACTCGATACTACACTCATTGAGGGTTGTTTTCTTGGAATATTTTGGTCGCTAGTTAAGTGGCTAAACCAAAACAATGAACGATGAAAACAATCCCGTGATATTGAGCTCCTTAGAACCCGGTTACTATTTATAGGACAGGTTTTTAAGCCGACTACACTCAAGAGGGTACTTACCTATGAAACCCCACGCAAGCCTGAAACTAGGGTTTGATGTGATTTGCTTGTACATATGTTTTGTGCATACATCATAAACATCATGAAGCATCATATGCATTTACTAACCATTTCAAGGGTTTGGATCTTCATCTTTGTTCCTGTTTTGTAGGTCATGGAAATTCCTCGCAAAAATACCATTCAAGTCAACCTTGTGAGAATCTCTCCTCAACTCAAGGAGCTCACCTCAAGAATTCCGGAAAATTCATCCTTCAGTGAAAGACATGGTAGACTGCTCAGCCTAGTCAACACCAACATTAAAGAAGACATGATGAAAGTGCTATTCCAGTTCTTTGACCCTCTTCACCACTGTTTCACTTTCCCTGATTATCAGTTGGTACCCACTTTGGAGGAGTTTTCTCAACTCCTGAGAATTCCTATCCTTAATCAACTACCCTTCAACGGTACGGAAAAGGAACCAAAGCCGGAAGATGTTGCTCGAGCATTACATCTACAACCATCCGACATCAAGGGGCATTGGGAAACCAGAAGCGGCGTCAAGGGATTCTTAGAAAAATTCTTATTTGAGAAGGCACAAGAATGTTGGAATTCATTGGACCTACAAGCCTTTGAAGAAATTGTGGCACTCCTTATCTATGGGTTGGTCTTGTTCCCAAATCCTGACCAATTGGTAGATGTCAACGCCGTCAAAATCTTCTTGTCCAGAAATCCAATACCAACATTGCTTGGGGACATCCTTCACTCATTTTACACACGAACAATGAGAAAGAGAGGTGTTCTCATGTGCTGTACTCCTATCCTTGCAAGGTGGTTTATTTCGCACCTTCCACAATCTGTCTTGAAGAATGACCAAGGCTCAAGGTGGTCCCAACGGTTGATGACTCTTACTCATTCTAATGTGCATTGGTGTTCTCGGTCCAGAGAAAATGTCATCATCGTCGATCGTTGCGGAGAGTTTCCTAATGTTCCTTTACTTGGAATTAGGGGAGGTATCACCTACAACCCTTGCCTAGCTTTGAGGCAATTTGGATATGCACGGAGGGATGGCCCTCATGATATGTTGATTCCTAGCCTAGTTTTTGACTTCGACAACGATGCGCAAGGACTTCGCCAAAGATTCATCAGAGCTTGGGGAAAACTCAACAAGGTCGATAGCAAGACTCTGGGACACAAGAACTCCATCCCTCTTGAGCCCTATCTCAAGTGGGTACGAGCCCAAGCCCAAAGTCTAATGATGCCTTATCCTCATGTACTCCCAGTGATTAAAGAGCCCGTCAATGAAGGAGAAGTCCCCTACACCATCCTACATCCAGACATGCCTACATCGTGGGAGGAAATACAGAAAAGTTGGATTCAGCTCAAGGAGGAACGGAATACTTTTGAAGCTAGCTTCTACGCCAGTGAAAAGAAGGTTCTAGAGCTTACCCGCCGACTCCACGAGCAAGAGGCCCTCAACACCTACATCGCACCAAAGAGGATGCGCAATGTCTTTCTGCCTTAAGAAGTTTATTTTGTAATATTTGGCCCATGGGGCATTTATGTACTAACAAATTTCTTCTTATTAATATGACGTGCGTTCTTCTTTGTCTGAAACAATTTTGAATGTTCCAAATCTTTGAATGCATTGCATACATAAGCATACCATTCATCATGTGCATAAGCAGGTCTCACTCCAGGTTTCCTTATCTGTCTGCTGTTTATTTCAGTAGGATGGATCTCGAGCAAACAGTCAAAGACCTACAAGCTCAGAATGCACAATTCCAGCAACTCCTGATGACCTTGGTTAAAAGTCAGGAGGATATCAAGACTCAATTGGGGAATAAGGACCCAGTGAAGAAGAAGAAAAAGAGGATTGGGGTGGCTACTTTGGGGAGAAGATTTGACGGAGAAGCTCGGAGAGTGCTTGAATTTCCTCCTACTTCTGATGAAGGGACTAGTGTTGTACCCCAAAATTTGCCCTCCCATATTCTTCAAGAAAATGCCAAGTCAAGTCACAAAATTCCCCAAGGGTGGCACAGTGCAAAGGCCTCCTATACAGTCAAGACTAGGGTTTGTGTTCTGATCAAGAAAATGAAGTTTTCAAAGGCCCAATCAAGTCTCACATGCATACAAACATGGTCAAGTATCCTCATACAAAGTTTCAAGGCATTCAGCTCAAAATTGCACAGTCAAAACCCTAAATTGCACTACAGTCAACTGTAGGGGTAAAATGGTCATTTGACAGTCAAAAGTTCAAATTTTTGGTCAACATATCATTTTGAAGCCACAAACATCATTTGATCAATGCTTGATCATGATTCTCAAAATTTGGCTCAGAAATCATCAAGATGCAAAAGTTTCCTTATTTGGACAGCTGAAAAAGTCAACTGAAATTGACCAGGGCATAACTTTCACATGGATTATCAGAAAAATTCCATCCAAAGCTCATTTTGAAGAGAAAGACATTTCCTACAACTCATCTTCATATTTCAAGTCCAAGAAATGCTCTCACAAAAAGTTATCAATTTCAACATTATAGGTCATTTTCAAAAGTCAACAAAAAGGGACTTTAAGTCAAAGGCCATAACTTGAGATTGGTAAATCAAAATGACATGGGACCAAAGGCATTGGTTAAAGGACTCAAAGACCTTTCCAAAATGTCCAAGAACTTGAGAAAAGCTTAAAAATTGAGCAAGTTATGCCTTGTGGAAGTTGGGAAATTTTTGGATATTTTGAAAAGTCAACATTACTTCAAATGACCTAAAATTGCTAATGGGCCCATTTTTCTTCCATGATTCATCATTCTAAGCATATGCACGACCACTTGGCCCAAAGGGAAGTATTTTCTCATTTTTTATTTATTTATTTGAATTTTTATTTATATTAATTCAATTAAATCAATTAAATATATGAAAAATGTTTAAATTAACCAAACCAATCTTTTTATACATGTTTTAAGGTCAATATTTCGTGTAAATGCAAACTAGGAAAGATTTGGGGTGATTGGATGCTAATTGATACAAGAACATGTGAAAAAGATATGAAAAGATCCTTAAGAAAAATCAAATCTTCAATTCATTAAATCAAGAGATTTTGAGCAATATTTTTAACCTAATAGCCTCACTACATATGCTTGATCATAACCCTAATGCCCAGAGACTAAAAGCTGCGCAGAAAAGCTCTCCACAAACTTGGAATTTTTGTCAAAAAAAGCAAAACTGAAATCAGTGTTAGAGGTCGATTCAAAGCATAATATTGGTTTCAATAGCTTCCTTGAAGGTCCCTGATCAGATTCCAATCACAAACTTCCACTAAAACGCTAAGAACTGGTAAAACGAGCACAAACTGTGTCAAGAAATTTCCAGAATCGTACATCATGATTTATGCATACTTTGCAATTTTTATTCATTGATTCATGTTTGTTATGAGCTTCTGAAACTAACCATGCAAGTTAATTGCGTTTTTGTGCTATATACGTGATTTTGCCATTGATGCAGTCTAGGGTTTCTTGGGCTCCCAATTAGGGGTTTCTTAATAACGTAAAATTCGACCACCAGAATGCCATGGATGGGTTCAGGAAGCTTGGACGAAGAGATTAATGTACTCACGCCTAATTTATGTTCAAGAATAGCCTAATCGCTATTTTCTCAAAACGTGTCTAAGAGAACGTGGGAAAAACCGTGGCCAATGCGTTCATGTTTCAGAAAAATAAAAAACATGTGAAGAAGATGATGTGTTGTCCAAATGCTATAGGCCTGTTTGAAATTCGCGCGCTGGATCCACTAACGCGTTTGTTTTTTCTTTTTGTTATTTATTTGTTATAATATGTTAACATGCGTTCCATGGCTCAGCTGGCAAACGTTGATTGCATTGACGTCCAAGACCTGGGTTCGAACCCCAGGTCTGTGTAATTTCCATATTATTTTTCATTAACCATTCCCATGCAGCGCAAGCGTTATAGATCACCAAATTCCATCATCATCAAGCCAGCCACGCGTCTAGCTGCTTCGGATCAAAGGCTCCAGGTTGATGAACACCGTGAGGATGAGTCAACCGTCCCACACGCGTGCACCAAAGTCAACAAGGCCATGATACAAATGGGCCTGAATTGCTGAGCCCATACCTCACAATTGGGGCCTGAACCCCCCCCCCCCCCCTGGTTTGCAATGTTTTTTTAATTTTCTTTATGTTTTATTTTATTTTCAATTATTTGTTTATTTGTTTTGTTGTTTTTTTTTAATTAATTATTTTTTTACAAAAAATACAAAAATGGCTAAAAAATCAGAAAAAGATAAAAACATGATAAATAATTTTTATTTTAATATTTTCATGTAAATAAATTAATTTAGATTAGAGTTTTAATTTTAATTCTTTTAATAACAAAAATACAAAAAATATGTAGAAATAGGTTTAATTATTGTTTTTATTTAATTTTCCCTTTTACCATGATAATATTTATTTTATTTATTTTTCATAATTAAAATTGTACATAATTAATTAGGGTTTCATTTAGGTTAAAAAACTTCAATATTTTCATAACAAATTCAAAAGCCGTTAGAATTAGGGTTTGCCTTCAATTTTAATTTTAATTAATTTTTTCTATTAAATACACAAAAAACATAAAAATACTCAAAAAAACATTTTCTTTTAAATTTTAATTTTAATTCCTTATTAACTTTAATTTTTGCAAAAGGGTCCAACGCCCATACTTTTAATTGTTTAATTTCGCATATTTATTTTACATTGCTTAAATAATTATGTATCTGCCCCGAAGCCTTGTAACGTTTTAATTACCTCTCGTGCTTTGCTTTATTTGATTTATTTATTTTCCGTCAAATCGGGTCCGGTTTAATGTTGGCGATGTGGACCCGCGCCATTTGTAATAGCTTTAGATTTATTTTCCGCAAAAATCTTAACTGTTAAACAAAGCATGCAAGAATGAATGGCCTTAAATAAAATCAAGCGTAGAACACCAATGAACATGACAAGATAAATACAAATGAAAACGACACACGAATCGCACACACCACCCCTAGGGTACGCCTCACTGTTGCCTTTCAAAAGGTGATCGTCGAGTAGAGGATGTCTTAGTAAGTCCTCATGATCCGGGAACCTGGCATGAGGGTAGCTTCTAAGGTGTCTTCCCATTGCTCTGGTGATCACCATGTCCCGAACCTCGAATTGACCCGAACACCTCTAACGGTGGTGCTACCTACCTCTCAATGGTGGGATGGCACTACTTTAAGGACATCTACACAGACGAATTCCTTAGGGTAGGTAGGTTCTCGTAGATACTTGCTCTAATTTCAAAACAAATTCAAAAATACTTTTCACACCGACACCTTTTCAAAAGCTTTCGAAAGCAATTTTTCAAACACTCTTGAGGACCGATACAAGAGTCGAACTGAAATTTTCAAAGAAACTTTTTTAAAAACCCACATTGAAAAGCAAACAAACCATTTTGAAAACACAATGAGCAAGTATCTAAGAGCCCATGGATAACCATGGATAGAAAGGGTGCTAACACCTTCCCTTTCTATAACCTACCTCCCGAACCGAGAGCAATCTCTTTAAGGAATTTTTCTGTGCTTTTGTCCTTTCCATTTGGAGAAAATAAAAGACGGTGGCGACTCTTGCTTACCGCGACATTTCGCGAAACCAGCTAAAAAACAGTCAGTTCCAGATCCACCGATCACAGAACTGGCGACTCTGCTGGGGATATCTTATAAAGTGGGGTGTACCTTAGGGCTAGGTCATAACTGTGTTTTCACTTGTATCGATTTGCTTGCTTTACTATTGTGGGTTGCATCGGAGATATATAGATCCTAACCCGGATCTGGGGATACCCTGTTTAGGTAGCATAAGTTGTGAGGGACCTGTCCGGCGTAGACCGACACAGGTGAAGTAGTGGCTACGTTGGTGTGGCACCTTAGTCTGTACCGATATCCCTTGTGTCGCAACGAGGAGAATATGGGTCTTCTAAGGAGTCATTAAGCACCAACAACCTTAGAACCTTAATTGACACAACTTGGCCTTTAGAATTGTAGCAGTATGCTACGCCCATTGAGGCTAAACTCTCGTGATGGTTCTGGCTGCAAGAAAAGATTGCGATGCTGGAGTTATGACCGATTGAGGGTAGTCAATGATATTGGGATCCTCTAAAAACCCGGTTACTTTTGATTAGGACAGGTATGAACCAACAAACTGAAAGAGGGTAGTACCTAGACCTCATGCTGGCCTAAACTTTAGGGGCTTGCCTTGTGTGACTTGTGTGCCTTACCATGTTTGCCTTTGTATCTGTATGTGGTGTGCTTTATCATAACATCATAGCATCATGAGCATTGCATGCATCCTGCATAAGGACTGACCATTTCAAAGACAAGAGGGTTTCATCTTCGCTCTGTTTTGTAGGACATTATGATGCCTGTGCGAAGGAATACTATCCGGTTCAACTTTGTTCGTTCACCTGAGTTGCTTGATGAGTTGGTTAGCAGAATTCCAAATACCACTTCCTTCATTCAGAGGCATGGCTCCCTTCTCAGTTTAGTCACTGCAAAGCGGGATCAACAGTTGATGAGTGTTCTGACCCAGTTCTATGACCCTCTGTACCAGTGCTTCACCTTTCAAGACTTCCAGCTGGTCCCTACCCTAGAAGAGTTCTCTGATTTACTTGGTATCCCTATCTTGGATCAGACTCCCTTTACTGGTTGGGAAAAGACCCTCAGGCTTGAGGACATTGCTGCAGCTCTTCCTTTGACCCATCAAGAGGTAACAGACAACTGGGTAACTAGAAGCGGAGTTAAGGGTTTCTTGGCTAAGTTTCTCATTGGTAAAGCCAACAGTTTCTGGAATGACCTGGACTTTAGGGCATATGAAGACATCTTGGCTCTCCTAATCTATGGGTTAGTCCTGTTTCCTAATCCTGACAACTTCATCAATGTCACTGCCATAAGGATCTTTATGTCTCAGAATCCTGTGCCCACTCTCTTGGGTGACATCTTGCAACAACTTCATGCCCGTACTACCCGAAGACGAGGAACCCTATGGTGTTGTATCCCTTTGTTGGTGAGGTGGTTTATTTCGCACCTCCCTAAGTTCGTACTAAAGAACCAAGAAGGAAGAGGTTGGGCTCATAGGTTAATGTCTCTCACCGATAAAGACATCATTTGGACTTGCAGAGGTTTGGATGAGATAGCTATTATTGATCGATGCGGGGAGTATCCTAATGTTCCTCTGATTGGTACTCAAGGAGGGATCTCTTACAATCCATGTCTAGCACTCCGTCAGTTTGGAAGAGCAAGAGGAGCAGGTCCCCATGAGATGTTGGTGCCTCACATCAGTTTCGAGTTTCAGGTGGATAGTGACGAGCTGCGTCGTAGGTTCATCAAGGCCTGGGACAAAGTTCATAAAGCTGACCCACAAGAGTTAGGGCCAAAGACTTCTTTACCTATGGAAGCCTACTACAAATGGGTTCGCATCCGCGCTCAGAAGTTAGGTATGCCGTATGAAGCTGTCAGACCCGTCGTTCTTGAGTGTCCTGATAAGGATGGTGTTCCTCCAACTGTCCTTCCTCCTCTGATACCTACTGATTATGAGACATTGAAGAGATCTTGGTCGCAACTGCGAGAAGAACGGGATTCTTACCGGGAAAAGTTCAACGAGCAGGAATCAAAGATCCAGAAGTTGACAAAACAGTTGGAGAATGAGAGAGCTCTGAATGCCTACATCCGTACTGAGAAGAGGAGACCATGGGATCAATAAGGAACTCTGAATGTGCCTTTACAGTTTTATTTCCTTTCCAGTATTTCCTTTCATGTAACGCCTAAAGGCAACTTGTTGAATAATTTCAGTTGCAAAGTAGAATCTAATGAAGTGTGTTCTTTTTTTGTTTACAAAGCTGACTCCCGATTGTCTTTGAAAACATAATTCATACGCATTTCATACATCATATGCATAGCAGTTTTTTCCCTTTTCAGGTTGCTCACAGTTCTTCGCTGTTTATTTCAGCATCATGAATACCGACTCTGCATCAACTGAGACATCGATCAAGGCTCTTCA
Source organism: Vicia faba (assembly GCA_948472305.1). Classification (NCBI taxonomy): domain Eukaryota; kingdom Viridiplantae; phylum Streptophyta; class Magnoliopsida; order Fabales; family Fabaceae; genus Vicia; species Vicia faba. The sequence continues at coordinate 1,363,454,720 of OX451736.1, read as the reverse complement.
GGCGCAGAATGCGCAGTTTCAAGAATTAATCAAGGGTCTGGCTCGAGGCCAAGAAGAACTAAAGGCTATGCTCCTGAAGAAGGAGAAGAAGAAGAAGAGAAGAACTGTTCTGTTCAACTCGGGCCGAAGGTTTAACAATACTCTGCATCAGGAAGAGACTGGTTCTTCTGTTGACAAGAATTCTCCTCAGGCAGAAGCAAGGGTTCCTAGTCCAGTAGTCTCCGACAACGAGACAGATTTTGATGAAGAGCAGTACCCTCCTGCAGATGACAGGTACAAACAACTGGAGGATAGGTTGAAGGCTATGGAGGTTCAACAGGTACCTGGGCTGGATTTCGGAGATCTGGGTTTGTCGACTGGTGTGATCATCCCCCACAAGTTCAAAGCACCATCCTTCTCTAAGTATGACGGGGCGTCTTGTCCCAAGCTGCATTTAAGGTCCTATGTTCGGAAAATTCAGCCGTACTCTGCGGATAAGAATTTATGGATCCACTTCTTCCAGGAGAGTCTTTCAGGGACTCATCTCGAATGGTTCTATCAGCTGGATGGGACCAAGGTTCGTAACTGGGAGGAGTTGGCTACTGCTTTCTATAAGCAGTATCAATATAATGCCGACCTTGCCCCCACACGTACCCAACTTCAGGGTATGTCGTTAGGTGCAAGCGAAGGTTTTAAGGAGTACGCTCAGAAGTGGAGAGACCTGGCTGGCAGGGTGCAGCCACCATTGACTGACCGGGAGCTGGTAGACATGTTCTTGGGGACCCTATCTGGGCCATTTTTCAACCATCTCATTGGGAATTCTTCTGCTGGGTTCACTGATTTGATTCTGACTGGAGAGAGAATTGAAGCTGGACTGAAGTCTGGGAAGATTGCAAAGGGTGCATCATCTAGTTCGGAAAAGAAACCATTCAAGAAGGAGTCTAGTGCCGTATATGGTTCTAGGAAATCAGAGAGACCTGAACACCGCCAATCTGTCAGTGCGGTGATGATTGCTAAGCCTGCTGCCGCTCCTCGGCCAAACAATCCTCAAAGGGCTGAAAGACCCCGGCGAGAGTTTACCCGGTTAAGCATGGCCCTATCACAGATCCTGCCACAGTTGCTATCCACTAACTTAGTGACTGTCAGGGAGGCCCCGAAGTTCCCCAATACTACATCTCCCAAGTACAACCCGAATGCTCGTTGTGCTTACCATTCAGATAGCCCGGGGCATTCTACCGATGACTGTTGGGCGTTAAAAAACAAGCTGCAGGACCTTATTGACGCCAAGGAGGTACAGTTTGAGGCATCTGACAAGCCTAATGTGGTGACAGCTCCCCTGCCTGCTCATGGAGTAAATGCTATTGGGGACGAAGACGAAGTGGACGATGCTGAGTTTGATAGCTGGATCTACCCGGCAGCCGACGGCGGATCTAACAATTGGAGTGCAAAGGACAACTTATCTGTTTCTCTTGTTACTGAGTAATAAATTTCTTTGTTTCGTTATTTTGTAATAAACAATGATAAACTCTATGGCCCGGTGTCTTACCCGAGGCACCGTGTTTCTATTTGTGAGGGCATACAAACTGTCATTTCATATATCATGAATAAAAAATCTTGGACGTATTTTCGCATTACAAATATTGTGCTCCTTTTCTGTCTTTCTTTCCTTTACATATATTTCAAAACAGCTGTATTTACACACACACTCACTCATACAGGTTCCAATCCACTCTGGATCTCACTGATAACAACTCTGCTACTGCCAATTATGACTTCGAAAATCCGATCAACTTAGCCGAAGACGAAGGTGAAGCTGATTGTGAAGTACCTGGACCGGATGAAGGACCTGAACCGGGATCCCGATGGTCTATGCACTTTGACGGAGCCTCCAATGCTTTGGGAAACGGTATCGGCGCCATTATCATATCACCTCAAGGTACTCATACTCCACTCACTGCCCGGCTGTGTTTCAACTGTACCAACAACATGGCGGAGTATGAGGCGTGCATCATGGGTCTTCAAGCTGCGATCGACCTAAGGATCAAATTTCTAAGTGTCTTCGGAGATTCCGCTCTTGTGATCAATCAGATCAAAGGAGAGTGGGATACGAAACATCCAAACCTGATTCCTTACAGAGAATGTGTGTTGACCCTGATCCCCCACTTCACAGAGATAACCTTTGAACACTTCCCGAGAGAAGAGAATCAGCTAGCGGACGCGTTAGCTACAATGTCTTCAATGTTCAAGGTCAAATGGGATAATGAGGCTCCCCGAATCATCATCTGGAAACTGGACGAACCGGCATATTGTTGTGATCTCGAAACTGAATTGGTGACTGAGAAGCCTTGGTACCACGAAGTGAAGAGATATCTGGAAGCTCAGGAATACCCTGAAGGTGCCTCTGTCAATGATAAGAAATTCCTGAGGAGGTTTGCAGCCAAGTTCTTCCTTAGCAACGGCATCTTGTACAAGCGAAACCATGATTCAACCTTACTGCGTTGTGTGGATAAGACTGAAGCAGAAAGAATCATGGAAGAGCTACATGAAGGGACCTTTGGTACACATTCCAGTGGACACACTATGGCTAAGAAAATCCTACGGGCAGGATATTACTGGTCCACCATGGAAGCTGACTGCTACCAACATTCCAGAACATGCCATAAATGCCAGATCTATGCAGACAAGGTGCATGTTCCTCCGGTTCCCCTGAATGTTCTGACTGCGCCTTGGCCGTTTGCAATGTGGGGCATAGACATGATCGGCGAGATTAAACCTACGGCATCCAATGGACACCGCTTCATCCTAGTGGCGATTGATTATTTTACGAAGTGGGTTGAGGCAGCATCCTATGCTACAGTAACCAAGACTGTTGTGGCACGGTTCATTCGGCATAACCTGATCTGTCGATATGGCGTCCCTGAGCGGATAATTACAGACAACGGTACCAATCTGAATAACAAGATGATCGCTGAGCTCTGCGAACAGTTCAAGATACAACACCACAATTCTTCTCCTTACAGACCGAAGATGAATGGGGCTGTAGAAGCAGCAAATAAGAACATCAAGAAAATCGTGCAGAAAATGACAGTGACTTACAAAGATTGGCACGAGATGTTACCGTTCGCTCTACATGGATACCGTACCTCAGCCAGGACGTCAACCGGGGCAACTCCTTTCTCTCTGGTTTATGGCATGGAGGCAGTCTTGCCGATCCAAGTGCAAATTCCCTCTCTCCGGATAATGAAGGATGCAAATCTGAACGAAGATGATTGGATCCAGACAAGACTTGATCAGCTCAACCTCATCGATGAAAAGAGACTTGCTGCTATCTGTCATGGTCAGACGTATCAGAAACGGATGATCAGGGCATTTAACAAAAAGGTCAGACCACAGGAATATCAAGTTGGGGATCTGGTGATCAAGAGAATCATCCTTCCTCAGAGTGATCCAAGGGGAAAATGGACCCCTACGTACGAAGGGCCATTTGTGGTTAAGCATGTGTTCTCAGGAGGAGCAATGATATTAACCAATATGGATGGTGACGACCTTCCTCACCCCGCCAATGCAGACATAGTAAAAAAATACTACGCATGAAAAAAGACCCGCTAGGCTGACATGCCTAGGCAAAAGTTAGGGCTTCCCGTCGAACCAAAAGGGTTCGGGCAAAATGAAGGGATGAAAATGAAAAAAATCTGTACACCCGGCAAGTCGAAAACCTGAAAAGGCGGCTTGGGCAAAAATGGGTATCCCGGTGGACTGAAAACCCGTAAGGGCGGTCCAGGCAAAAATTAGGGATAAAAGCGTAATACTATGTCTCATTGATCACTTTGCATCCAGAATCCGGTATCTACATCAAGTTCAGACGGCATCGATCAGTCAGCTTCATCTTCAACCAAGGTCATCAAGTGATGAGACGCTCAGAGTTATAAAGGCAATAGCAGAGTTGAAACCCAGTGGGATCATTCATATTTCACACAGCTGTTTTATTTTCTTTTGTACAAAACTTGTATAAACTCTCTTGTTCGGCGACGTTCCTCTTACTAGGACGTCAGCCTCTTGTACACAAAACGCCTATTCAGGCCATTCAAAATCAATACAAATATTTTCAGTTAAACGTGCCAAGTGTTTTTCTTTTTCTGTTTCGTTTTACGAAGAACGTCCAAGGTTCAATTTGTGATATATGCATTGACAATAATTTGCTAACTCATAAATATTTGCATACGAAACAAAGGAATTAATTGCAGGTGACACTAGAAACAGGGGCAATAAAAGAGTTGTCTAAACAATCCAATTGCTCTATCCTCCAAGGTACCAAGGTAGGTTCAGCTAAAGAACATGTCCAGTATACCTGAATTCCCCAGAGAGTGAGCCAACAAAAGTGCATTCTTCTCCAAGCAGAGCTATCAAATCTCAAGGAAGTTGAGTATCCTCCAGCAGATCTCAACATTCCCCAGCAGCAATATACATATTCTTAACAAGCATCCCCGACGGTCTTGACCTAAAGATTGTTCCCCGGCGGCATATCAACGTTCAAAGGAATCACTTCCCCAGCATATCAAAACTTCCCCAGAAAGGTCCAATCCGGTTTCCCCAGGAAAGATGGAGTCCATATCCCCAAGCAGTAAGCTTATCCCCAGTAAGATTCTGGAAGCTTACCCCCTCGCAGAGCACGAACGCGTCGTCCGGCTTGATTTAAAGAGTTATTTCCTTAACAGGATATAACTGGGTTATCCTCAGCCAAAAGCCCCGGAAAGAGCGTCGTCAACGAAGCCTTCTTGCCCCAAGTGAAGTCCATCAACACTTCCAACAACAAGGGTATCCTCAGCAAGTTATCAACAATTCAACAAAACATCTCTATCCCCACAGAGTATCACTCCCAGCATGGTCACTAGAGTATTTTTCTCCCCGCAGAATCTTCCATTTGCCAAGTTTATTCCCCAACAGAGTCGTCTTCTCCTACCGGTATTCTTGCAGTTATCATCCCCAGCGGAAGCAAAAATCTATTCTTTAACACCAGCCCAGGATATTGACTTCCCGGCACCCGTCAAGGATCTACTTTCCTAGACGAAAACATTCATAAAACATCACATACATCATTATAGCATGCATAACGCATCATATCATACAAATCTCATTCATGTTGAGAACATCATTGCTTGATCCATATCATGCATCGCATATGACTGACCTTTACCTTTCAGGAAAAATGCAGTTGAAATTCTCAAACATATTTCAAGACCTTCTCTAGTCCAGCTAAATCGATTCCCAACAGACTCTTCTGATAAAGACTCAGCAGGAGTTATGGTCCCCTCTCCAACGGTGAGTGAGGTGGTAATTCCTTCTTCAGATGTTTCCCTCTCCGACGGTGAGTGTGAGGTGATAGTCTCCTATGGTCCCCTCTCCAACGGTGAGTGAGGTGGTAATTCCTTCTTCAGATGTTTCCCTCTCCGACGGTGAGTGTGAGGTGATAGTCTCTTATGGTCCCCTCTCCAACGGTGAGTGAGGTGGTAATTCCTTCTTCAGATGTTTCCCTCTCCGACGGTGAGTGTGAGGTGATAGTCTCTTATGGTTACCTCTCCGACGGCGAGTGAGGTGGTAATTCCTTCTTCAGATGTTTCCCTCTCCGACGGTGAGTGTGAGGTGATAGTCTCTTATGGTCCCCTCTCCAACGGTGAGTGAGGTGGTAATTCCTTCTTCAGATGTTTCCCTCTCCGACGGTGAGTGTGAGGTGATAGTCTCTTATGGTTACCTCTCCGACGGCGAGTGAGGTGGTAATTCCTTTTCCAGATGTTTCCCTCTCCGACGGTGAGTGTGAGGTGATAGTCTCCTATGGTTCCCTCTCCGACGGTGAGCGAGGTGACAATTCCTTTTCCTATGATTCCCTCTCCGACGGTGAGTGAGGTGATTCCCTTTCATATTATAAGTGCCTATGGTTCTCTTCCCGATACTGCAAAGATGGTAATTTCCACCAAGATTTTCTCAACGAGCGTTGTTGAAGCGAAAGTCATCCAAGGTTCTCTTACCGTTCATGCTAAGGCAGTAACCATACCTGGTTCATTCATCATCTTTTGAAGCTCCAGACTCAGCTCCTGTAACCAGTCAGGACATATCTATACCAAGCATCTAAAAATCGGCTCCTGCAACGTGTCAGGTACTCATTTTTTCTGTTTTGCAGGTATGCAGGTTCTCGCTAAGGAATCTCCTACACGATCAACATCCAGATGGCATCTATAAGCCCATCATCCTATCCAGCAATCTCCAAATGGCATCTATAAGCCCATTCCCATCACACTGCTAACATGTGAGCGCAAATTTCTGGGCACTCTAGTGTCCAATCATCTTCCACCCTCGGATTACGAAAGGCACGTCAGCCAATCTGCATCCTCAGGTCTAAGAAGATTGAACAGGGGCAACTGTTGTACCCCAAAATTTGCCCTCCCATATTCTTCAAGAAAATGCCAAGTCAAGTCACAAAATTCCCCAAGGGTGGCACAGTGCAAAGGCCTCCTATACAGTTAAGACTAGGGTTTGTGTTCTGATCAAGAAAATGAAGTTTTCAAAGGCCCAATCAAGTCTCACATGCATACAAACATGGTCAAGTATCCTCATACAAAGTTTCAAGGCATTCAGCTCAAAATTGCACAGTCAAAACCCTAAATTGCACTACAGTCAACTGTAGGGGTAAAATGGTCATTTGACAGTCAAAAGTTCAAATTTTTGGTCAACATATCATTTTGAAGCCACAAACATCATTTGATCAATGCTTGATCATGATTCTCAAAATTTGGCTCAGAAATCATCAAGATGCAAAAGTTTCCTTATTTGGACAGCTGAAAAAGTCAACTGAAATTGACCAGGGCATAACTTTCACATGGATTATCAGAAAAATTCCATCCAAAGCTCATTTTGAAGAGAAAGACATTTCCTACAACTCATCTTCATATTTCAAGTCCAAGAAATGCTCTCACAAAAAGTTATCAATTTCAACATTATAGGTCATTTTCAAAAGTCAACAAAAAGGGACTTTAAGTCAAAGGCCATAACTTGAGATTGGTAAATCAAAATGACATGGGACCAAAGGCATTGGTTAAAGGACTCAAAGACCTTTCCAAAATGTCCAAGAACTTGAGAAAAGCTTAAAAATTGAGCAAGTTATGCCTTGTGGAAGTTGGGAAATTTTTGGATATTTTGAAAAGTCAACATTACTTCAAATGACCTAAAATTGCTAATGGGCCCATTTTTCTTCCATGATTCATCATTCTAAGCATATGCACGACCACTTGGCCCAAAGGGAAGTATTTTCTCATTTTTTTATTTATTTATTTGAATTTTTATTTATATTAATTCAATTCAATCAATTAAATATATGAAAAATGTTTAAATTAACCAAACCAATCTTTTTATACATGTTTTAAGGTCAATATTTCGTGTAAATGCAAACTAGGAAAGATTTGGGGTGATTGGATGCTAATTGATACAAGAACATGTGAAAAAGATATGAAAAGATCCTTAAGAAAAATCAAATCTTCAATTCATTAAATCAAGAGATTTTGAGCAATATTTTTAACCTAATAGCCTCACTACATATGCTTGATCATAACCCTAATGCCCAGAGACTAAAAGCTGCGCAGAAAAGCTCTCCACAAACTTGGAATTTTTGTCAAAAAAAGCAAAACTGAAATCAGTGTTAGAGGTCGATTCAAAGCATAATATTGGTTTCAATAGCTTCCTTGAAGGTCCCTGATCAGATTCCAATCACAAACTTCCACTAAAACGCCAAGAACTGGTAAAACGAGCACAAACTGTGTCAAGAAATTTCCAGAATCGTACATCATGATTTATGCATACTTTGCAATTTTTATTCATTGATTCATGTTTGTTATGAGCTTCTGAAACTAACCATGCAAGTTAATTGCGTTTTTGTGCTATATACGTGATTTTGCCATTGATGCAGTCTAGGGTTTCTTGGGCTCCCAATTAGGGGTTTCTTAATAACGTAAAATTCGACCACCACAATGCCATGGATGGGTTCAGGAAGCTTGGACGAAGAGATTAATGTACTCGCGCCTAATTTATGTTCAAGAATAGCCTAATCGTTATTTTCTCAAAACGTGTCTAAGAGAACGTGGGAAAAACCGTGGCCAATGCGTTCATGTTTCAGAAAAATAAAAAACATGTGAAGAAGATGATGTGTTGTCCAAATGCTATAGGCCTGTTTGAAATTCGCGCGCTGGATCCACTAACGCGTTTGTTTTTCTTTTTGTTATTTATTTGTTATAATATGTTAACATGCGTTCCATGGCTCAGCTGGCAAACGTTGATTGCATTGACGTCCAAGACCTGGTTTCGAACCCCAGGTCTGTGTAATTTCCATATTATTTTTCATTAACCATTCCCATGCAGCGCAAGCGTTATAGATCACCAAATTCCATCATCATCAAGCCAGCCACGCGTCTAGCTGCTTCGGATCAAAGGCTCCAGGTTGATGAACACCGTGAGGATGAGTCAACCGTCCCACACGCGTGCACCAAAGTCAACAAGGCCATGATACAAATGGGCCTGAATTGCTGAGCCCATACCTCACAATTGGGGCCTGAACCCCCCCTGGTTTGCAATGTTTTTTTAATTTTCTTTATGTTTTATTTTATTTTCAATTATTTGTTTATTTGTTTTGTTGTTTTTTTTTAATTAATTATTTTTTACAAAAAATACAAAAATGCCTAAAAAATCAGAAAAAGATAAAAACATGATAAATAATTTTTATTTTAATATTTTCATGTAAATAAATTAATTTAGATTAGAGTTTTAATTTTAATTCTTTTAATAACAAAAATACAAAAAATATGTAGAAATAGGTTTAATTATTGTTTTTATTTAATTTTCCCTTTTACCATGATAATATTTATTTTATTTATTTTTCATAATTAAAATTGTACATAATTAATTAGGGTTTCATTTAGGTTAAAAAACTTCAATATTTTCATAACAAATTCAAAAGCCGTTAGAATTAGGGTTTGCCTTCAATTTTAATTTTAATTAATTTTTTCTATTAAATACACAAAAAACATAAAAATACTCAAAAAAACATTTTCTTTTAAATTTTAATTTTAATTCCTTATTAACTTTAATTTTTGCAAAAGGGTCCAACGCCCATACTTTTAATTGTTTAATTTCGCATATTTATTTTACATTGCTTAAATAATTATGTATCTGCCCCGAAGCCTTGTAACGTTTTAATTACCTCTCGTGCTTTGCTTTATTTGCTTTATTTATTTTCCGTCAAATCGGGTCCGGTTTAATGTTGGCGATGTGGACCCGCGCCATTTGTAATAGCTTTAGATTTATTTTCCGCAAAAATCTTAACTGTTAAACAAAGCATGCAAGAATGAATGGCCTTAAATAAAATCAAGCGTAGAACACCAATGAACATGACAAGATAAATACAAATGAAAACGACACACGAATCGCACACACCACCCCTAGGGTACGCCTCACTGTTGCCTTTCGAAAGGTGATCGTCGAGTAGAGGATGTCTTAGTAAGTCCTCATGATCCGGGAACCTGGCATGAGGGTAGCTTCTAAGGTGTCTTCCCATTGCTCTGGTGATCACCATGTCCCGAACCTCGAATTGACCCGAACACCTCTAACGGTGGTGCTACCTACCTCTCAATGGTGGGATGGCACTACTTTAAGGACATCTACACAGACGAATTCCTTAGGGTAGGTAGGTTCTCGTAGATACTTGCTCTAATTTCAAAACAAATTCAAAAATACTTTTCACACCGACACCTTTTCAAAAGCTTTCGAAAGCAATTTTTCAAACACTCTTGAGGACCGATACAAGAGTCGAACTGAAATTTTCAAAGAAACTTTTTTAAAAACCCACATTGAAAAGCAAACAAACCATTTTGAAAACACAATGAGCAAGTATCTAAGAGCCCATGGATAACCATGGATAGAAAGGGTGCTAACACCTTCCCTTTCTATAACCTACCTCCCGAACCGAGAGCAATCTCTTTAAGGAATTTTTCTGTGCTTTTGTCCTTTCCATTTGGAGAAAATAAAAGACGGTGGCGACTCTTGCTTACCGCGACATTTCGCGAAACCAGCTAAAAAACAGTCAGTTCCAGATCCACCGATCACAACTAGTAAAAGAGATGGAGTTGCGGTGCCTTCCGAGTCTGATGCGGAGGAAGAAGAGGTTGAAGAGGATGAAGATTATTCTGACCAGCAATACCCTCCAGCTGATGATAAGTACAAGGGTTTAGAAGACAGATTGGCCGCCATGGAATTACAAAGAGTACCGGGTTTGGATTTTGAAGACTTGGGCCTGGTTGCCGGGATTGTGATTCCCCCAAAATTCAAAGTGCCAGTGTTTGTGAGGTATGATGGGCTGTCCTGTCCCAAAATGAATCTCAGGTCCTACGTGAGAAAGATTCAACCCTATACAGCAGATAAAAACCTCTGGATTCATTTCTTTCAAGACAGCCTGTCGGGAGCTCAGTTGGAGTGGTTTTATCAGCTAGAAGGAACCAGTGTCAGAAATTGGGAAGATTTGGCCACCGCCTTCTACAAACAATACCAGTATAATTCTGACCTTGCTCCTACTCGTACCCAACTTCAGGGTATGTCACTAGGAACAAGCGAGGGATTCAAAGAATATGCACAAAAATGGAGGGATTTGGCTGGCAGGGTGCAACCTCCTTTAACCGACCATGAACTCATTGATATGTTTCTTGGGACCTTATCTGGGCCATTTTTCAATCATCTAATTGGTAACTCTTCCGCGGGGTTTACCGATTTGATCTTAACAGGCGAAAGAATAGAAGCTGGCATCAAGTCAGGAAAGATTCAGAAGGGTGTTGCTGCAAGTGTTGAGAAGAAGCCTTTTAAGAAGGAAACAACTGTGGTATATTCTCAGAGAAGAGCCGGGAAGATGGAGCGTCGGCCAACTGTGGGGGCCGTAATGATTCAAAACACTCCGAGTGAGCAGCCTCGCTATAACCAGTCCAGACCAAATCAGCAACGAGTGGAATGGCCACAACGGCAGTTCACCCGTATTAATATGACTCCAGCGCAAGTGCTTCCCCATCTATTGAAGTTGAATCTTGCCACCGTCAAGGAGGCACCAAAGAATGTGAATACGTCCTCTCCGCATTATCATGCCAATGCTAAATGCGCCTACCATTCAGACAGTGTTGGACACGACACCAATGATCGTTGGGCACTCAAGCATAAAATCCAAGACCTGATAGAGGCTAAGGAGGTAGAGTTTGACGCTCCAGAGAAGCCTAATGTGATATCTGCACCTATGCCGAAGCACGGCCGAAATGTCAATGCCATTGAAGAAGATTTGTATGTTGCTGATGTCAGTGATCTGACCACTCCACTGCTAACCATTAAGTTGAATTTGTTAAGGGCCGGGATCTTCCCGGGATGTAAAGAAGACTGCTATTGTTGCTACTCTCTGAGGTTTGATTGTCCGCTACTGAAGAAAGGCATCCAAGGCCTTATGGATAGTCGACAAATTTTGTTTGAAAAAGTTTCTGCTGTTCCAGTTCATACTGAAGATGTCTCAATCATAACCATTCACGCCAATCTTTCCAAGGCCGTCAAAAAGCCTGTTAAGATTACACCAGCTGCAAAATCTGTTCCTTTGAAGATAACAATGCCAGGGCCTGTTCCCTATGTTTCTGAGAAGTCGATACCTTGGAACTATGGCGGTGACATCTACTACCATGGTATCAAGCAAATCGAGGTAATTGAAGAAAGTTCGGATGATGAAGAAGCCAGCATTAGTAACATTGCGGGCACCAGCAAAATCACCAGGAGCGGGAGAATATTTTCTCCAGAGATTTCCCCTCCAAGAGCAGTCTTTGGACCCTCATCAGCTAACGAAGTCATCCCTGCACCAATAAAACTCTCTGCTAGAACTCCTCTGATTGAAGACTTTGTTGTTCCTAGTACTGTCTCTCCTACCGCTGCTGACAAAGGTAAGGGAATCCAAGATGAGCCCGTCAGGACGAGGGCTCAACCCTTGGTTATCCCGGAAACCTCCAAGAAGGAAATGGACGAGATTTTGAGGATAATCAAGAGAAGTGATTACGATGTGGTGGAACAGTTGGGGCAAACCCCCTCCAAGATCTCCATGCTGGCACTGCTACTTTGCTCAGAAGCGCACGCTAAAGCCCTGATAAAATTCCTGAAGGCAGCTCATGTGCCCCAGGAAACATCTGCGGATCAATTTCAAAATTGCGTGGCTAGCTTGACCACGGACAATGGATTAGGTTTTTCTGATGCCGACCTAACCCCTAAAGGCAGAAACCACAATGATGCTTTGCATATTTCAATCGAGTGTCGCAGAACCACTCTTGCACATGTCTTGGTTGATACCGGTTCGTCGCTGAATGTTTTGCCTAAGAAGGCCCTGGACCGGCTAGATTGTGAAGGGTTGGAATTGAAGCCGAGTGATATTGTTGTCAGAGCTTTCGATGGTTCGAAGAGAATGGTCCATGGAGAGGTTGAAATTCCCATCAAGATAGGCACCGAGGTGTTTAAATCCACTTTCTATGTGATGAACATCCGTCCATCATACTCTTGCTTGCTGGGTAGGCCTTGGATACACCATGCTGGGGCAGTCACCTCCTCCTTACATCAGATGTTGAAGTATCCTGTTAAGGGAAAGATCATTACCGTCCATGGCGAAGAAGAGTACATGATTAGCCACTTAAACTCTTTCCGGTATGTGGAGGTAGAATGGGAGTTCATTGAGACGTCGTTTCAACATTTCGAAGAAGTCCTTCCTGAAATAGCAGTAGCGAAGTTGACGGCTGAGGCACCGAGGCAGATGGCCAGGATGGCATCTCTGGAAGATGCAAGGGCCGCAATAAAAGAAGGGAAGAATTCAGCATGGGGGCAGTTACCTGACATTCCGCATAAGGCTGACAAGTTTGGATTGGGGTTCACAGCCGCTGGCCAGAAAGCTATGCGCCGTGCGAAGATTGAAAGGGCGCCAGTCAAAATTTCTCCCTACGGAATCAATGCCCTGGAAGATGAGGACAAAGAAAGCAACATTGAAGAGTGGATTTATCCAACTGTCAAAGGAGGATTGAGCAACTGGGAGGCAAAAGACTTTGTCCCCATCACTTTTATTCATCAGTAATTTATCTGTTAAACATTTCTTATTTGGTCTGTAATATTTACTTTCAAACAATCCGTACACTATCTTTTCACCTCCTGCCTTGCCCGGGGCATGTAGGTCTACTTGTAAGGGTTTTGATTATTTTTCATATCCATATGCCATGTTTAATGATTCATTGGACGTTTTTCATTTGATAAACTGCTTATGTTCATTTTCTTTCCTTTTGCATTTTGTTTAAGGATGGCTATCCCTTACACACACCCACACTCACCAATGCAGGTACCCATCCACTCCGGATTCCATGGGTGACTATTCTGCTATATCTTTCAATAACTCTGAAGATCTGGTCAATCTAGCCGAGTACGAAGATGGCGAAGGTTGTGAAGTACCCGGGGAACTAGCCAGACTTATGCAACAAGAGGAAAGGGCCATCCTACCGCATGAGGAGCCATTAGAAACTGTCAACTTAGGGACCGAGGAAGACCGGAAGGAGGTGCAAGTGGGTGCCAATTTGAAACCGAATGTCAAGGAAAGCCTGATACAATTGTTGAATGAGTATGTTGAAATCTTCGCTTGGTCCTATGAAGACATGCCGGGTTTAGACACAGACATCGTGGTTCACCGTCTCCCCACAAGAGAAGACTGTCCACCGATCAAGCAAAAAGTTCGCCGAATGAGGCCTGACATGTCTGAAAAGATCAAAGCAGAAGTAATGAAGCAATTCGACGCTGGCTTCCTGGCTGTTACGTCCTATCCTCAATGGGTCGCTAACATCGTTCCAGTACCTAAGAAATATGGCAAAGTCAGGATGTGTGTGGACTACCGGGATTTGAATAGGGCCAGCCCTAAAGATGATTTCCCGCTACCTCATATTGACATCTTGATCGACAATACAGCTCAGCATAAAGTGTTTTCCTTCATGGACGGATTCTCGGGCTACAATCAAATCAAAATGGCTCCCGAGGATATGGAGAAAACGACTTTTGTCACACAATGGGGCACTTTCTGTTACAAGGTGATGCCGTTCGGGCTGAAGAACACAGGGGCAACTTATCAACGCGCCATGGTAGCTTTATTTCATGACATGATACATCATGAGATTGAAGTTTACGTAGACGATATGATAGCTCGGTCACAAACAGAGGAAGAGCACCTTGAACATCTGGAGAAGCTGTTTGCCAGGTTAAAAGAATACAAGCTCAGGCTGAATCCGAGTAAATGTACTTTTGGAGTTAGGTCTGGTAAACTCCTGGGATTCATTGTAAGCAACAAAGGCATTGAAGTCGATCCGGAAAAAGTAAAAGCAATACAAGAGATGCCCGCTCCCCGTACTGAGAAGGAAGTTAGAGGATTCTTGGGGCGCTTAAACTATATTGCCAGATTCATCTCACATCTGACTTCTACCTGTGAGCCAATTTTCAAACTCTTGAAAAAAGATCAGGTAGTGGAATGGAACGACGATTGTCAAGCTGCTTTTGATAGAATTAAGGAGTATTTGCTAGAACCTCCTATTCTGATGCCACCCGTCGAAGGAAGACCATTGATCATGTATTTGACCGTCTTGGACAACTCAATGGGGTGTGTTTTGGGCCAGCATGACGAGTCTGGTCGAAAAGAGCATGCTATTTATTACCTTAGCAAAAAGTTTACCGACTGTGAGACTCGCTACTCACTGCTCGAGAAAACTTGCTGCGCTTTGGTATGGGCTGCTCGCCGACTAAGACAGTATATGCTGACTCATACTACCTTGTTGATTTCCAAAATGGATCCTATCAAGTATATCTTCGAAAAGCCCGTTTTATCTGGAAGGATAGCTAGATGGCAAATGATCTTGACCGAGTATGACATCCAGTACACCACCCAAAAAGCTATAAAAGGGAGTGTATTAGCTGACCATCTGGCTCATCAGGCTATCGAAGACTATCAACCCATGAGATTTGACTTCCCAGACGAGGACATCATGAATTTGGACAACGTTGAAGGTAGCAGACCGTATGACGGACCTGAAAAGGGATCCCGATGGACCCTGTACTTTGATGGTGCTTCAAATGCGCTTGGAAACGGTATTGGCGCAGTACTCATTTCTCCGGCAGGTTGTCACACACCTTTCATGGCCCGACTTTGCTTCAGCTGCACAAACAACATGGCTGAGTATGAAGCTTGCATCTTTGGTCTCAAGGCTGCTATAGACTTGGGGATCAAATCTTTGATCGTATTTGGGGACTCGGCTTTGGTTATCAGTAAAATCAAAGGAGAGTGGGATACCAAGCATCCTAATCTTATCCCATACAAAGAATATGTCCTGACATTGTTGCCTCATTTCGAGCAAATTACCTTCGAGCATTTCCCGCGAGAAGAGAATCAGCTAGCAGATGCTCTAGCCACAATGTCCTCCATGTTTAAACTCAACTGGGATAACGAGGCTCCCCAAATCACCATCGAGCGAATGGATGAACCTGCGCATTGTCACGAGATTAATACCGAAGAAGTAGTGGAACAACCCTGGTTCCATGAAATCAAAAGGTATCTCGAGACTAGAGATTATCCTGAAGGAGCTTCCGTAAATGACAAGAAGTTCTTAAGGAAATTCGCTGCTAAGTTCTTCCTGAGCAACGACATCCTTTACAAACGAAGCCATGATTGTGTATTACTCCGATGCGTAGATAAAGCTGAAGCAGAGTTGATCATGACTGATATACACAGCGGCACATTTGGCACTCACTTGAGCGGGCATACAATGGCTAAGAAGATCCTGAGGGCAGGCTATTACTGGTCTACCATGGAAGCTGACTGCCATCAGCATTCCCGTACTTGCCACAAGTGTCAAGTCTATGCTGACAAAGTTCATATCCCTCCGGTTCCTCTCAACGTCCTGACTGCTCCGTGGCCCTTTGCAATGTGGGGCATTGATATGATTGGAGAGATCAAGCCCACGGCTTCCAACGGACATCGCTTCATCCTGGTTGCCATTGACTACTTCACTAAATGGGTCGAAGCAGCTTCCTTCGCCTCTGTTACTAAAAATGTGGTTGCCCGCTTTATCAAGCAAAATCTCATATGTCGGTATGGTGTTCCAGACAGGATCATCACAGACAACGGTACAAATCTGAATAACACAATGATCACTGCATTGTGCGAACAGTTCAAGATTTATCATCACAATTCATCTCCCTATCGGCCGAAGATGAACGGTGCTGTTGAAGCTGCGAACAAAAACATTAAGAAGATCATTCAGAAAATGACAGTCACTTACAAAGACTGGCATGAGATGTTACCGTTTTCTCTGCATGGATACCGTACGACGACACGTACTTCAACTGGGGCAACCCCATTTTCTTTGGTTTATGGCATGGAAGCTGTTTTGCCTATGGAAGTCCAGATCCCTTCACTAAGGATTATGAAGGATGCAGGTTTGAATGAAGATGATTGGATGCAGACCCGACTTGATCAACTCAATCTGATCGACGAAAAGCGACTTGCTGCTATATGCCATGGTCAGACGTATCAAAAGCGAATGATCAAGGCCTTCAATAAGAAAGTCAGACGTCAAGTGTATCAAGTCGGAGACCTCGTAATCTAGCGGATTATCTTGCCGCAAAGTGATCCCAGGGGCAAATAGACTCCTACATATGAAGGACCATTTGTGATCAAGAGCATATTTTCTGGTGGTGCAATGATTCTGACCACCATGGACGGCGACGATTTGCCGCACCCTGCGAATGCAAACATAGTCAAAAGATACTACGCATAAAATAACCCGACAAGTCGAAAACCCGAAAGGGCGGCTTGGGCAAAAATAGGCATCCCGGTGGATCGAAAACCCGAAAGGGCGATTCAGGCAAAAATTAGGGATAAAAACAAAAAAAATCTGTACACCCGGCAAGTTGAAAACCCGAAAGGGCGGCTTGGGCAAAAATGGGCATCCCGGTGGATCAAAAACCCGAAAGGGTGATTCAGGCAAAAGTTAGGGAATTAAAGCGTATGACTATGTCCCGTCAGATCACTTCAAAGACAATCTCTTCATCAACCGGTTCCAGGCTTCTGATCAATCCAGTCATCATCAAACGAAGCATTGAATGGGCAGATATTCAGGGTTGTGAAAGCTATAGCGGGATGGAATCCCATGGAATTATTTCACATAGCCATCTTTATTTTGTATAAATCTTTCAAATATTTATGACAAAATCCTCTTACTAGGATGATTGTCTCCTTTGTACAAATATACTCATAGAAAATCAATACAAATACTTTTCCCAGAAATTTGTGTCATTTCCTTTTCTTTTCTCTTGCACTATTTGTTTTATTTTGAGAAACGTCCAATGTTTTGTTAAATAGGCATATGCATTTGAAACATAATCATTCTCTTATGAGTCGGGAAAGAGGATTACTGATAGGTCAAAGGTACAATTGGGTACCCTGATACCCTTTTAAAGGAAACCCCCGGGAGATTTGGAATCCATATCCCTAGCAAGTCTTGAAGCTCATCCCCAGTAGATTCTGGAAGCTTATTCCCCGCAGAGAACGGACGTCTCTCCCAAGTTTTATTCAAAGTTATTCCTCCCAGGGACTTATAACTGGGTTATCCTCAGCTAACAACCGCGGAAGATCGCACTCGCCAAGATTCTTCCTATCCCCAACGGAGTTCATCAAAATTCCCCAGCAGTAACTTATCTTTACAATCCATCAGCCAGAAGGTCCTTAGGAATTCAATTCCCCTCAGAGTTTAAGTTTCAGTGTCCCCAGCCGAGCTAAAGCTTCAAATTATCAATCCCCAGCGGAGCCAGACTAATGAACCTTCTCCCCACAGAGTTTTAAGAGAATAAATCTTGAGTTCCCCAGTGAAGTCGCCAGAGACACTTCCCACCGAACTGAAGATTCCCGATCATGTATCCCCAGCATAAGTCTGCTAGATTGGTGCTCCCCACTAGAAGTCATCAGGAATTCCCCAGAGGTTTGGTATACAACCCAAGCTCCTTATTCCCCAGTCACAGCCAAGGAATTATTCTTCCCGGCAGCAGTCAGGATGCTTTTATCTTCAGCCATCCAGGATTCATCTATCCCTAGCAAGACAGTTCATCATCTTACATGCGCATTCATTACATTCATATCATAAACATTGATATAACATATTGCATCATACATTTCATGCAACATAATTTTGTGTTCAGCTGACATTTTGTCCTTTTCAGGATAAGAATAAAAAGCTATCCTTAACAGTTTCAGATGCAGTTTTACACGGATTCATCATCAAGCAACCCTACACCGGTTCTTATTCAAATCCAACCTTCTGAAAACAGTCTATGGATTCTTCCCAACAACGGATGTTAATCTATCGCTTGTTCAGACTCTTCTCAACCGTTGAAAACAGCTTACGGACGCTTCCCAACAACGGACGCTGCTCTATTGCTTATTCAACCTCAAGATTTCTGAAAACAGTTTACGGGTTCTCCAAGTAACGGATGTTAACCTATCACTTGTTCAGATTCTTCTCAAGACTTCTGAAAACAGTCTATGGATTCTTCCCAAAAACGGATGTTAATCTATCACTTGTTCAGATGCAACTTTTGAAAACAGTTTACGGACGCTTCCCAACAACGGATGCTGCTCTATTGCCTATTCAAACTTCAAGACTTCTGAAAACAGTTTACGGGTTCCCCAAGTAACGGATGTTAACCTATCGCTTGTTCAGTTTCTTCTCCAAACTTCTGAAAACAGTCTATGGATTCTTCCCAACAACGGATGTTAATCTATCACTTGTTCAGACACAACCTCCTGAAAACAGTTCATGGATTCTTCCCAACAATGGATGTTAATCTATCAACTTGTTCGGATGCAACCTTCTGAAAACAGCTTACGGATTCCTCCCAACAACGGATGTCAATCTATTGCTTGTTCAGACCCCCAGTTCAGAGATGGTCCAAAGCTTGGACACCTTCCTGATATTCCCTTCCAGATGGCATCTCTAAGCCCATCCCCGACAAGATTTCTGTCACTCTCCCAGATGGCATCGTTAAGCCCATCTCCAAATGGCATCTCTAAGCCCATTCTCGCATCCATTGCTTTGACGAGTGCAAATTTAAGGGCACTCTAGTGTCCAATCTCCTTTTACCCTCGAGTCACGAAAGGCAAGCTTGCCAATCTGACTCTTCGGATTAAAGAAGATTGAACAGGGGCAACTGTTGTACCCCAAAATTTTCCCTCCCATTTCTCATTGATTTCTCACCACAAAGCCCTTGAAGCTCAAGATCCAGTTAGGGTTTCATCTGCTTAAGACTTCTCCTTGCACTATTGACCCAAATTAGGGTTTGTGTTTGCACAAAGATGTTTTGACATAAAATGCCTAAGATGACTTTCATGCTTCATATTGGACTCCCAAGTTTATCCATACCAAGTTTCAAGCTTTGATTCCAAGTTTTGCTCAGTCAATTGGACAGTTGACCTAGAAATCAGCTGTATTGGGGAAAAAAGTCAACTGTGGCCAATTGACAGTCAAACCTCATGAAAATTGACCCACATCAACATTATGAACTCATATGGACCATTTGATCAAGTTTGGATCACAATTCCATAAGAAATTTGATCAGATCACCAAAAGGGCAAAATGGTCATTTTTAGGGTTTTTGACTGCACAAAGACAATTTTTGACTATTTGACCTAGCCAATGGCAAACCAAGCTCATATATGGACTCAAGGACCCCATGGAATTATCTTGACATGCTCAACAAACTCAAAAGATCCCCAGTACACAAGATTGACAGTTGAATTTCCCAGTCAATTGATCAATTTTGACTGTATACTGAAAAGTCAAACTTTGACTTTTTGGTCAAAATCAAGAGTCAAGATTCATTTTTCATCAAAACATGCCAAATCATGAAACTTGTTCACCAAGAAATCACAAAATGCAAATTAGGGTTAGAAATTAGAATTTTTCATAACTTAGAATTTTTCTAAGTTATAAAAAAACCTAATTTTTTCCCAACTTTGCCCCACTTTTTCACCAAGATCCATTTGGATTCAAACAAAAGTCAAAACATGAAAGTTGTAGCTTGTTGCATAATATACAACTTTGATTCACAAAGTTTTCCCATTTGAGGCTTGTACCTCAAGTTACAAATTTTTGAATAAGGGCACTAAACCATTCTTAACTTAGTGAAATTTTAACCTATTTTGACAAGGTTTTCTACCTAACTTCAAGGCCATTTTCCATACACTTCCACTTGGATTTTCAACTTGCACTTCAAAGATGGATTGTAGTACACATTCCAAGCTTTCAAAAATGTCCAATAACTTCTCAAACAACCTCATGGTTAGGGAGAATCGAATTTTGCAAAATGGGAAAAAGTCAGTTTTGTTCTTGGCCATGTACATGTTCATAACACTATGCATTTCAATCTCAGCTTGCATATCTTGATTACAGGTCCTTAAACCATCCAACACTCATAAATTTAATGCATATTCTTTGTGCCAAGGCCATGTTCTTTGTGTTCTAGCATTGCATAAAGGATTAATCCTAAAATAGATAAAGCATTTCTTCCATTTTTGCAAAAGGTAGCTTTATGTCCAATTACAAATCCAAGAAGTACAGTCCATATCTAATTGGCACAAGTTTATGAGTTAATCACACTGATCAAGGAGGGATTATGCAGCATAGTATGAGGACATGTACAGGCTAGAGGCACAAAGTAACCATTGCTTGCTTAAAGTGTAAGAAACACATCATAACTTAGGACAACTCTCATATTAGCTTGCAAACACTTAAGTGAACTTGTGAAACACACTCAAGACATCTCAACCAAGCTATTGCATGACCCTAACACCTCTCATACACTCCCAATCTCAGAATCATCCTCAAACTGCAAAAACAGGGCCAGGCCTGTAGTTTGAGTGCCATCTTCCATTTCCCTCAAGCTCTCTTGCCCAAACCAGTTCACATACATTCCCTAGCATCTGTGCAAGCTAACCATGACTTGAAACACGACCTGTAATCCCTCTAACCAGTTCCACCATTTTCAGTTTCTTGTTTTGCAGGTGAAGTGCTCTAGCACGATTCAAAAGCTTTCAAGACAAAGTAAACATTGGAATAGCATCCCTGGACCTCAAGGAAGCTTTTCCAATCATCACCTTGCACTGAAAGCTTCCTCATTGCCAGATAGAACTTCAGCTGAACAGGTATTTTGGTGAACTTCTATCTCTCTTATTAAGCATCATTAGCTCTAAGTTTGTGAATAAACAATGTTCTACTCATGCCACTGAACATGTACATGTTTTTACTTTTCATTTCTTTTGCTTGAGCTGTGAGAATTTGAGGTTTGAAAATGGCAGAAAATCTAGGTTAGGATTTGGGGGAAAAGAAATTCTCCCTCATCTTAGAGAGTTAGATCAAGTTCTGCATATGGTTGGATTCGTCTCTTGATGCTGAACATTTTTTATGTTATGAGTTTTCATTAATAAGCCAGGAATCAGGAGTTAGAAGTTTGAGAAGAAGGGCACGCGTTTTTGAACTGTTTTGTCTGAAGGTTGAAGACAATGTCTTCTTGGGCTGGGCCTGAGCTTTTTTCTTATTCACACCACTTTTTTTGGTTTTGCACCCCTGAGCCCATTTGCTTCATTTTTGATGTTTTTTGACCTTTTCTTTTTTTAATTGACTCATTTATTTTTTCTCAGCATATTAAAAATATAAAAATATTTTTTCTCATCATTTTTGAATTTATTAGGTATTTCTTGATTTTTTCTTTTAGTTTGAACATAAATAAATAAATATATATGTTTTGTTTAAAATATTAAAATATTGGAAATATATTTTTACATACTTTTATCTTATTTTTACTTCCTGAAAATATTTTATAGAAAAATACTTTTTTTATTTAAATATTAAATATTATTAATTAATATATATAATACATATTTTGTAAATAATATAAATAAATAGATATATATTAATACACTTAGGATATAAATACCAAAAAATGTACATATTTTAGTTTTTTAATATTTAATACTAAAAAATACATTTTTATAAATATACTATATTTTATTTTATTTTTGTATGTAAATAGTAAATATTATATGAATGAATTAATTAATATCCATTTTGATTAAAATTAGGGTTTTGCCCTAAATATGAGAATACTCCAAAAAATAATACCTTTTTATTTCTTTTTTTATTTTTACATAAATAATACTTTTTTCATACACATAAAAATTCTTTTTACATTTTGCATATTTATTTCATTTCCATTTAATTATGCAATTATTTGTATTGTAAATATTCAAAGAAAAATGATGTAATAGTTAGGTTTAAATTCTTGTCTAAATATACCCCATTTGAAACATTGTACCCCCCTCCCCATATTATTGTGTTGTAATAGTGTAGAAATTTAAATTTCGCACTTTATCGCTTTCTAAACATACTATGCTAGAGTTAGGGTTTGCATGCGAATAAAATAAACAAAAAAAATAGTTTGACCTAATACAAGACAAAAAAGCATGAAAATGGACAACACATTTCACACTTGCACCCCTAGGGTATTCCACTTTGTCGCCTTCAAATAAATTGGGCCATATTGTATGTTGAACTTCTTTGGGTAAAACAAACAATCAAATGATCACAGTCCCTCAAAATGTTGCCTAAATGAATGATCAAGTCCCTTTAAAGAAAAATTGCCCAAAGATATTTAACACTATTGCAATTATGGTCTAAACGATGACCCGCGCCCGTCCCTTCCACCTCCTAAGACAAGATTGTCCACCAAATGTGTAGGTGTTTAGGTATTGGCTTGCATTTTTGGTAAATCCCAAGTGTATGTGTGAATGTCATGACTGATGTCATAACATTCTAGTTCAGTTTGTACTGGTTCATTAGGTACCTTTGCAGAAAAATATTGTAATTCAAATACTGATGTTTATAAGTGTGTATCTGAGCATTTTGCAAAATGATCACATTTTGCTAAATCAGTAGACAGGTTTTCTCAGATGTCATAACAGATGTTATGACATCCTGTTCTGAACTAACAGGATTGCAGGATTGGATAAGTCTGAGTTTTTTTCAGGAAATAACCCAGTCCTTCCTGAACAGAATCCTGCGTTTTCTGAGGTGTAACCTAGCTCAACCCTAACCTGGTTAATAAAGTCCTGTGACCTGGTCTTTAGGTCAAACGGAATTATCCCTAGGTTTTTGGAAACCCTAACTGAAGTTGCAGCTGCTATATATTCAACAGAGCTGCTGTTTTTCAAGGATCCCTCTTGATTGATCAGAAGATCATTTGTAATCTGTATAGATTTGTTCATTGTACTCCAAGCAATTATCATTGTGATAAGTGCCTTGGAATAGGTTTCAAATTGTAAGGGTTGTGTAGCACTCTAAGCTTTGAAGCAAGAGTGTTTGAATGTTCCTTGACTAAAGCTGTGAAGCAGAGTCAAGTTAGTTGTGTGCATCACTCAAAGCTGTGAAGCATGAGTGATTGTGTTGCTTGATTAAAAAGCTGTGAAGTTTAATCAAGTGTTTGTTTTTGAAGAATGTCTTCAATTCTTAAGTCAAATTGGTTTATGTATCACTGCTGTGATTGAGGGGGAGTGAGTAGGAACTCAGGTTTAAGTTGTACTTAGATTGGAATTGCATTGGGTAGGTGATCAGTGATCTTTTGTCGTACTTTCCAAACAAGTTTTAGTATTGTTTCTTGTGTTTTCATGAGTTTTCTTTTAATATTTTAATTATGCTTCAACAGTATTCTCTGATTTTGGTAAGCAAGTCAGGTGTCCATGTTTTTATCATTTTTACCGTTGGTGCGTGTAATGTGGTTGTTGTTTCAAGGTGTTTCAGGTTTCTGTCTAGTTGGCTACCCAGCACCAATGCGAAAATGATCCAAATACAGAAGAAACGCACGAATGCGAAGATTTCAGAAGCATGACACGGGTGCCCGTGTCGTGCAACACGGCCCGTGTCGTGGCATCTGCAGCTGACAAAAATACAACAACCAGCAACACAACACGGCCACCCGTGTTGCACAACACGGACCGTGTTGTGCCCTCTGAAGGCGCAAATTGCATTAATGTGAAGCAGCGACCTGACACGGTCACCCGTGTCCCACAACACGGCTCGTGTCAGGCATCCTGAGGCAAAATTCCTTTTTGTTTTGACGCGCAGACTGGGACACGTGGAGGGCAGTTTGGACATTCCTTGGAAGATTTGAGAATACTGTTATATTAGAGACTAGGGTGAGAAAAGAGGGGGAATTCATTTTTTGAAAAAGAGCATATTGGAGAAAAGTTTAGGGTGGTGATTCAAGGAGAAGGAGGATCGATCAAGAGCGGAAGCAATCGACGATCCAACCAATCCAAATCCTATTGTAATGAATTTTCTTCTTGATCCTGTTTTCATAAGTAACATGAGTAGCTAAACATCCCAATGTCAAGGGAGGTGTCCCTGAATTGCTTTGTAATGACTAATTGATGTTTCGTACTGTGAGTTTTATGTTAAAACCTTATTCTTTATTGGATGCAACGATTTTAATGCTTAATCTGCTTGGAAAAAATGATTATTGATCGTAATTAGGGTTGGCCTGATCAGCAATCCTAATCCTGTTGCATCTCTTTTATCATAGCTGATATTCCTAAGGAATTAGAATACCCTGTGAATACCCTTTTTATTGTCTGAATTAGAGTTTGATATTCTCTCTTGGCAGCTGAGGAATTAGGGCAAAGAGAGAATACCAAAGGTTTTTCTTAAAAGGAATTGCGGAAAAATAACTTTAGGCATAGGGAAAGAAAAGGTGAAACATAGATCTTTTTAATAACGAAATAAGTTGGTCATTGTATCGCGATTCATACACCGTCCTGGCATTATTCTCATCATAACATATAAACTTCTCGTAAATCTAGTTTTCATAGTATTGTAGTTCAAAATAAACAATCAACTATTGCTTTTGTTCAATTGATACTCATTCAAACAAACTTAATTTCGCTGTGCAGTCCTCAAGAGATCGACTTTGGGGTTTTTTCCCCATTATTACTACATCGATAGAATAGTACACTTGCTATTTTACCGATCAAGTTTTTGGCGCCGTTGCCGGGGACTGCCATATAATTAAGTTTAGTTGAACTATTTCAATTGAAATTTTGTTGCTCCGCGACTAAAATTTTATTCTTCTGCTATTTTATTTTATTTTATCGAATTTGTGCTATCTGTTCTAACTTTTGTCTGACTTTTTATGCGAGGTCAGACCTCAGCTAAATTTTCCTTTGACACAGAACCAGAAAGAGCATTGCACGAGAGACGCCGTCAATTAAGAGTTGAAAGATTGACAGCACCAAGTGCAGAACCCAGTACTATAAATCAAGAAACGGAAGACGAAGTGTCTGTGCAATCTGAGCACAGCGACTCAGATTTTGACAGAGAGATGGATCCAAATCCTGGTGGCGTAGTAGGAGGTCAACCCCCAGCAGAGAGATTGCTAGGGGACTACGGAGGGGCAAACGCTCAACCAAACCGGATGACCATTGTCAATCAACCGGTGAATGTAGCACACTTTCAGCTACATCCGTCTACCATCCGCCAGTTGGAAAGCAAACCTTTCGCCGGAAGAATCAACGAGGATGCAAATAAGCATCTTCAGAGATTTCTTACTACCACCACGTCGTTGAAAATCGAGGGTCATTCCGAGGAGGCAAAGAGACTTGTTATGTTCCCTTTTACACTTACTGATGATGCGGAAGAGTGGTTCTACTCACTTCCAGCTGGGAGCATCACAACATGGCAAGAGATGGAAACAGCATTCCTCAACGAGTATTTCCCTGCTTCAGTGTTCATCCGAAAAAGATACGATATTGTCAATTTCAAACAAAAAGAAGGGGAATCACTTGGGGATGCATACAAGAGGTTCAAGAGATGTCTAACTGCTTGTCCTACTCACAACATGGACGCAACTGAGCAGATGCAAAACTTCGTGAATGGTTTACGCTTAAAGACAAAACAACTAATAGATACTGCTGCCGGTGGATCTACAAATTTCTCAACAGCTACTGGTATCAGAAGAATTATAGAGGCTATCTCTGCCAACGAGCATCTTGAGTTGTATGACCGTACTGTGAATCAACCGGATGGCAAGATAGATCTGAAGTTGACGGAGCAGGTTGTGAAAATGGAAGATCAAATCGCTGCAGAAGTAGAGAGAAGGTTGAAAAAAATGAATATTGGAACTCAGACAGTGGAAAAGGTGGAACCAGTTCAAGCTGTCCTTTGCGAAATATGTGGTGGACCACACTTTGCTATGCATTGTGTAGCAACTCAAGAACGGGTTGAGCAGATTCACATGCTAAGGCAGAATAATCCGTATGCCAACACATATAATCCGGGTTGGAAAAATCACCCAAATTTCTCATGGAGGGACCAACAGGGAAACGTTCAAAAACCGGTCCAAGGCCAGCAACCTTATCAACAGCAACAACCTTACCAACCTCAACAACAACAATACCGCCCGCAACAACAACCTTACCAACAGTCTCAACAGCAAGACCAACCACAGGGTCCAAGAAAGGCGGATTGGGAAATCGCCATTGAGAAGATGGCCGCTCACAGTTCTCAATTCCAAGAAGAAACAAGGAGCAATTTCAGGAATACCGGAGCCTCAATTAAGAATCTTGAAGTGCAAATGAGTCAAATCGCCCAACATTTTGCAATTCCTCAAACACCGGGAGCGCTCCCAAGCGCAACTGTGCCTAATCCTAAGGACAATCATAAAGTCAATGCTGTCACTACACGGAGAGGGAAACCAGTTGACGAGGTGGAAAAGACATCGGTAAATGAAGATAAACTGTTGGAAGTGGAGTTAGACATAAAAGAGAATGAGAGAGTTGAGGAGGAATTGGTTATACCAGCCTCGGTTACTAAAGAAAAAGTAGGAGAGCCAAAACCAATGATCAAACTCCCTTACCCCCAAAGAAATAAGAAAAAGGGGCAGCAAGAGAAGAATTTTGAGAAGTTTCTTGAGTTGTTCAAAAAGCTGGAGCTGAATATTCCGTTATTGGAGGCACTTGAGCAGATGCCTACATATGCTAAATTCATGAAGGACATCATTGCTAAGAAACGAACCAGTGCAGATGAACCTATTATTCTAACCGAAACTTGTAGTGCTATTTTGCAGGGCCTAAAGATTCCAGAGAAGAAGAAAGACAGAGGAGCAGTTACCATACCTTGCACTATTGGAGATAGATCTTTCAAGAGAGCATTAATCGATCTGGGTGCTAGTATCAGTCTCATGCCTCTATCCATCTACAAGAAGTTAGGTATTGGTGCTGTCCAAGACACTCGGATGACTCTCCAATTTGCGGATCATTCTGTTAAGCGGCCTTATGGAATTGTTCAAGACGTTCTTGTGAAAGTGGATAAGTTTGTATTTCCAGTGGATTTCGTGATCCTTGAAATGCCGGAAGATGAAGAGATTCCGCTAATTTTAGGCCGCCCATTTTTGGAAACCGGGAGAGTTATGATCGATGTGGAAGGGGGTACACTTACTTTGAAGGTTTATGATGAAGAGTTGAAAATAGATGTTCGTAATACCATGAGACATAAAGAGGACTTTGGCACAAGTAGCAACATTCAGGTGTTTGAGCAAGTAGAAGAAAGGGATCATGTGGAGAGTGTAGCCAAATTACCTCTCGAAAGAGTTCTGAGTATGTCAATTTTTGAGGAAAATGCAGCAGTTGATAGTAGTGAAGTGGAAGTGGTGGAAATGTTGAATATTCAACCTGTTCTAAAAAGATCCCGGACACATAGGTGGGAAGACCTAAGGCAACCTATAGATTTGAACGGTAATGAAGACAAGCCAAAAAGTTCAGAGTTGAAACAGCTTCTCGAGAATCTGAAATACGTTTTCCTTGACACTGAAAAAAAATGTCCCGCGATCATTAGCTCTAATTTGCAAAGTGTGCAGGAAGACAGGTTAATTGAAGTTCTTAGAAACTTCAAAGGTGCCATTGGTTGGAAAATCGAAGACCTCAAAGGTATTAGTCCGACGGTTTGCATGCATAAAATTCTTATGGAAGAAGATCACAAACCAGTGGTGCAGCCCCAGAGGAGATTGAACCCGGTTATGAAGGAGGTGGTGAGAAAAGAAGTTGTAAAGCTGTTAGATGCAGGACTTATCTACCCTATCTCCGACAGTTCATGGGTGAGTCCCGTTCATGTGGTGCCCAAGAAAGGAGGTACTACGGTAGTTGTGAATGAAAAGAATGATTTGATCCCAACTAGGACGATCACTGGGTGGCGAGTGTGCATTGACTACCGGAGACTAAACCAAGCCACAAGAAAAGATCATTTTCCGCTGCCATTCATTGACCAGATGTTGGAAAGGTTAGCTGGGCATGACTATTATTGTTTTCTGGATGGATACTCCGGGTACAACCAAATTGCAGTTACACCAGAGGATCAAGAGAAGACAGCCTTCACTTGCCCTTACGGTGTCTTTGCTTATCGAAGGATGCCATTCGGGTTGTGCAACGCCCCAGCAACATTTCAAAGATGCATGACTTCTATCTTTGCTGATATGCTTGAGAAGCATATGGAAGTCTTCATGGACGACTTCTCTGTTTTTGGATCCTCCTTTGATAATTGTTTAGATAACCTTTCACTTGTTTTGCAGCGATGTCAAGAAAGCAGCCTGATCCTAAACTGGGAAAAGTGCCACTTCATGGTACGGGAAGGCATTGTTCTGGGTCACAAGATTTCTCACAAGGGGATCGAAGTCGATCAAGCTAAAGTAGAGGTTATCTCGAAATTACCGCCGCCTGTGAATGAGAAAGGTATTCGGAGTTTCTTAGGCCATGCGGGGTTCTACCGTAGGTTCATCAGGGATTTTTCGAAAATAGCCAAGCCATTGACGACACTGTTAGTTAAGGACCAGCCTTTTGTATTCAACAAAGAGTGTGCCGATGCTTTTGAGACACTAAAAAATAAACTGGTGTCGGCACCCATTGTGATCGCGCCGGATTGGTCTTTCCCCTTTGAGATCATGTGTGATGCGAGCGACATTGCGGTAGGGGCTGTTCTTGGACAACGGAGAGAAAGGCTGCTTCATGTTATTTATTATGCGAGTCACGTGTTGAACCCTGCTCAGATGAATTATGCAACTACCGAGAAGGAGTTGTTAGCGGTTGTTTATGCCTTTGATAAGTTCAGGCAATATCTATTGGGTTCCAAAGTAATTGTGTACACTGACCATGCTGCTTTGAAATACCTTTTTGCTAAGCAGGAATCGAAGCCGAGACTCCTGAGGTGGATTTTACTCCTCCAAGAGTTCGATGTAGAAATTCGTGACAAGAAAGGGTGTGAGAACACCGTAGCGGATCACCTCTCTCGAATGTCACCTATCGAGGAGACTGAAGATCGGCGTCCAATAAAGGATGAGTTTGCTGATGAACACATCCTAGCTGTTATTGGAGTGCCTTGGTTTGCGGATTATGCAAACTACCTTGTTGGCGGTATAATACCAGATGATTATGATTCTAACCGTAAGAAAAAGTTTGTTCATGATTGCAGGTTCTATCTATGGGACGACCCTTACCTGTACAAGAGAGGAGTGGACGGGTTGATACGACGATGCGTGCCTGAGGAAGAACAGAGGGATGTGTTGAGAGCATGTCATGATTCCGAATACGGTGGACATTTTAGCGGTGACCGCACTGCATCTAAAGTTTTGCAATCAGGATTGTACTGGCCGACATTGTTCAAGGATGCCCAGGAGACGGTGAAGGCGTGTGATAAGTGTCAGCGGACCGGGAACATATCAAAGAGAAATCAAATGCCCCAGAATTTCATGCTAGAGGTCGAGTTATTCGATGTTTGGGGAATTGACTTCATGGGTCCCTTTCCACCGTCATTCGGGAAGAATTATATCCTTGTTGCTGTGGATTATGTATCGAAATGGGTGGAAGCGGTAGCCTTACCAACCAATGATGCTAAGGTAGTAGTCAAGTTCTTGCGAGAGAACATCTTTTCCAGGTTCGGAGTACCGCGAGCATTGATAAGTGATGGAGGAACTCACTTCCTAAATCACCTCATGGAGAAACTCCTTCAAAAATACAATGTGAAGCACCGAGTAGCCACTCCTTACCATCCTCAAACGAGTGGTCAGGTCGAAGTGTCTAATAGACAGCTCAAGCAGATTCTGGAGAAGACGGTGAGTTCGTCGCGAAAAGATTGGGCGACAAAGTTAGATGATGCATTATGGGCTTACCGAACTGCTTTCAAAACACCTATCGGCATGTCACCGTACCAACTTGTCTATGGCAAAGCCTGTCATCTGCCTCTAGAGTTGGAACACAAGGCCTTTTGGGCAACCAAATTCTTGAACATGGACGTATCTCTAGCAGGAAATTCTAGGATTCTGCAACTGCATGAATTAGAAGAGTTTCGGAATTATGCGTATGAAAATGCCAAGGTTTACAAGGAGCAGACCAAGAAGTGGCACGATGAGAGAATCCAGAAAAAAGAGTTTTGGGAAGGACAGCTGGTCCTTCTGTACAATTCTCGCTTGAAGCTATTCCCAGGAAAATTGCGGTCCAAATGGTCCGGACCCTTTGTGGTTCATAAGGTGTTTCCGTCTGGAGCGGTCGAGATTAAGAATCAAGCCAATGGAGACATTTTCAAAGTTAATGGGCAGAGACTTAAACCTTATTTTCAAGGTCAAAAGGTTGGACAGGTTGAGATCATTCGTCTTACTCAGTAGGACAACGGACCGTCGAGCCACGCGACGATAAACGCAGCGCTGCGTGGGAGGCAACCCACGATTTTTTTGCTTCTAATTTTTGTTTGATTCATTTTGTAGGTCTATAGTTGTTGTGTCTCACTGATCAAGCCGGAAAGAGAGGTGTCGTATAAACGAGGTCGAAAAAGCAGTATGATTCTTGAATTGGTGTGATTTCAGAGCCCTGACACGGCTACCCGTGTCGCTTGACACGACCCGTGTTAGGAATTGGGTTTACGAGATAAGTGTGTGGTAGAACAGGGATACAACACGGGCGCCCGTGTCGTACAACACGGCCCGTGTTGTGGCTTCTGAATACAGTGATGAAAAATTCCTTGTGGAGGGAAGCAGGGATACAACACGGGTGGCCGTGTCATGTGACACGGCCCGTGTCGTGGCCACTGAAGAAAAAAAATATGAAAAAGAAAATTGAGGTGAAGCAGGGATGCAACACGGGTGCCCGTGTCGTGTGACACGGCCCGTGTCGCTCAGACCAGGGGGCGAAATTTCTACTTTTTAGTGGGGCCCACGAGTTTTAATTCTTTTCCCTCTTTTAACTCTCTTATTATTTTGTTATTAACCTTTCTTCTTCTACCTCTCTCTCACTCTCCAACCCTAGCCTCCATTATCACTCTTCCTTTAAGCTTCATTTTTGGCATAACCCACTCACTAAAACTCCTCATCCCTGTTGAGAAAGTTGATCATCTCACCTCCATTGTTATTTCTACGGTCTCCGTTGCGTCTAATCTCTCTGTCGAATTTTTGTTGATTTGTATTATTACAGGTTCTTATCATGCCTCCGCGAAGAGATACTGGAAAGGCTGTCGCTGAATCCTCCCGCCCAAAGAAACGAGCTCATCGCATGGCGAATGCTCATGGTATTCTATTTGAGGATCCGGACCATCAACGCAAGTATGTTCGATTGGTGAAACGCAAATTGATTCCGGCCAGGTACATTTGTAATGAAACTCTTGATAACTTAGGGCTGCGAATGGAGGTACATAGGATGTTTCATACTTTAGGCATGCTTGAATTTATGCAGTTTGAAGCGCCGACATTTGAGCGCATAACCTTCGAATTTTTAAGTTCTTTGGATTTTCAGCTTCGCCATAGGTGGACAGGTTCGGATGAGGAGTATTTTGGCACTCTTAAGTTTCGATTGTTTGATAATGACCATTCTCTATCAGTCGAGGAGTTGGGGCGCGTTCTTAAGCTCCCGAGCTTTGGCCCTGGGGCACCCCCACCACTTTTGTTGCAGGCGACTTTTGGAAGGCAATTACAGGAAACGCTGAATATGTCGCTAAGGGGGCCAAGGCTTCTTGCATTCACAACCCTTGTTTTCGATATGCCCAAAAGGGACTTGCCTACTCCCTTTTCTGCAGAGGGGATAGTACCGGGGTGGCCACACAGAGAGAGCTATACTTGCTCTATGGCATGGCTAACAGGGAACTGATCAATATCGCTGCTTTTGCTGCCGATCATCTGAAGCGCGTCGCCAATGCCGCTACTGGTGACATTTCTGTTGGAGGGATGATCACCCAGATAGCTGACTACTTCGGCTACGGTCCTAACCTGATGGAGGAACCCACAGTGGGAGGTAAGACTAAGATTGACTTAGCTACACTCACCACCCAAGGTATGATAAAAGTTTTTAATGATTATTATTCCCTGGTTTCCCGTAATCACCATTTGTTAGCTTTACCTGCTCCTGATTTTATTTCTATTGAAAAACAAGCTAACTGGTTGTACGCAAGTCCCATGCAAGACGATGGAGAAAATTTTGTTTGGGCAGGTTCGGAAGGTGAAGCGGATGATCAACCTGGTGAGGACCATATCCCAGAAGAAACTTCTATGCCGAATCCTGGTGACTCGTCGACCGGTTCGTGGAGCATGACCAAAAACGATTGGGATTGGATGCACGATCAGATATGCTACATCCGTAGTGAACAGACACGGCAAGGCGATGAGCAGCAAAGAGAGAGGGAGGAGCAGCTCCGCCAAGGGAAGCTCATTGGGGAAATGCATGAGTGGATGCAACAGATGCGGCTGCACGGCCAACAACCTCCTCAGTGATCTCAGTGAGTCCACTCTTGCACTCGTTCTTCAACCGTGAGGACACAGTTGAGTTCGAGTGTGGGGGTATTTATTTGCGTATTTATGTGTTTTGTTATAGTATTCTAGTTTTTTTTGTTTTTTTTCTTTCCTTCCTCTGTGTCAGTTTTAGTCAATAGTTTTTTTTTTCTTTCTGTTCTTTGAAGTTTGCTTGTTTGGAAATATGTTGAAAGCCCGTTATGAAAACACTCCGACTTGGACGAAAAAATTGATGAGTGCTGCATATTACATTTGTTTTTTTTTGTTGCGAGTGAAGCGGGGAGAAAGTATATAGAGCTGAGTGATAAAAAACCGGTTGGGGAAATTAGAAAAATCTTGATGTTGAGGTATAGCACGAACACACTGAGTCTTCTGAGTAAGGAACGAGTCTAACGTGTAGATTTGTGCCATGGTACTTTGATCTGAGAAGTATACCCCGAATAGTTTCTACTGACAGTCAGGCTTAATCTATACTAAGTGTGTGTGCAAGGTTGATCGAAAAAAAAAAAGAGAAAAGCACCGGAAAAAAAGAAAACAAATAAAGACAATTAGACAATCGATCCTTCTAAGTTGGGTAACCCTCACCCGGTTATTCAACCTAACGGCGATTGAACCTAAAGGTCGCCCCTAAAGGGGCAAGAAAAAAAAAGAGAAGAAAAGGGTGTAAAGAAAAAGAAAAAAAAACATTTGATCAATCTTGTGCATGCAACGAAAAATCATAAAAAGCCTTAAAATTGATTGTCCGAATGAAAAGGGTAGAAAATCGAAAAATAAGACCTAAGCCCAAAGCATAGTTAGAGAGGTTACCACAAGGGAGATTCAGATCCGTGGTACACTGCGGTTTAGTATTCGTGCGATACCTCGATTGAGAGAGAACTACTAGGAAATTCTCATCCGGTGTTTTAGAACGAAATCTCACGTACGAGTATCATCGTTTCATCCGCAGAATTTAAGCTATTGCTTGAGGTCAAGCAAAAATTCAAGTTCGGGGGAGTTTGATCAGTGATCTTTTGTCGTACTTTCCAAACAAGTTTTAGTATTGTTTCTTGTGTTTTCATGAGTTTTCTTTTAATATTTTAATTATGCTTCAATAGTATTCTCTGATTTTGGTAAGCAAGTCAGGTGTCCATGTTTTTATCATTTTTACCGTTGGTGCGTGTAATGTGGTTGTTGTTTCAAGGTGTTTCAGGTTTCTGTCTAGTTGGCTACCCAGCACCAATGCGAAAATGATCCAAATACAGAAGAAACGCACGGATGCGAAGATTTCAGAAGCATGACACGGGTGCCCGTGTCGTGCAACACGGCCCGTGTCATGGCATCTGCAGCTGACAAAAATACAACAACCAGCAACACAACACGGCCACCCGTGTTGCACAACACGGACCGTGTTGTGCCCTCTGAAGGCGCAAATTGCATTAATGTGAAGCAGCGACCTGACACGGTCACCCGTGTCCCACAACACGGCCCGTGTCAGGCATCCTGAGGCAAAATTCCTTTTTGTTTTGACGCGCAGACTGGGACACGTGGAGGGCAGTTTGGACATTCCTTGGAAGATTTGAGAATACTGTTATATTAGAGACTAGGGTGAGAAAAGAGGGGGAATTCATTTTTTGAAAAAGAGCATATTGGAGAAAAGTTTAGGGTGGTGATTCAAGGAGAAGGAGGATCGATCAAGAGCGGAAGCAATCGACGATCCAACCAATCCAAATCCTATTGTAATGAATTTTCTTCTTGATCCTGTTTTCATAAGTAACATGAGTAGCTAAACATCCCAATGTCAAGGGAGGTGTCCCTGAATTGCTTTGTAATGACTAATTGATGTTTCGTACTGTGAGTTTTATGTTAAAACCTTATTCTTTATTGGATGCAACGATTTTAATGCTTAATCTGCTTGGAAAAAATGATTATTGATCGTAATTAGGGTTGGCCTGATCAGCAATCCTAATCCTGTTGCATCTCTTTTATCATAGCTGATATTCCTAAGGAATTAGAATACCCTGTGAATACCCTTTTTATTGTCTGAATTAGAGTTTGATATTCTCTCTTGGCAGCTGAGGAATTAGGGCAAAGAGAGAATACCAAAGGTTTTTCTTAAAAGGAATTGCGGAAAAATAACTTTAGGCATAGGGAAAGAAAAGGTGAAACATAGATCTTTTTAATAACGAAATAAGTTGGTCATTGTATCGCGATTCATACACCGTCCTGGCATTATTCTCATCATAACATATAAACTTCTCGTAAATCTAGTTTTCATAGTATTGTAGTTCAAAATAAACAATCAACTATTGCTTTTGTTCAATTGATACTCATTCAAACAAACTTAATTTCGCTGTGCAGTCCTCAAGAGATCGACTTTGGGGTTTTTTCCCCATTATTACTACATCGATAGAATAGTACACTTGCTATTTTACCGATCAGTAGGTCTTAAGTGAAGGAGATAAACTGGTTGGTTTATTCCTGAATTAACATCTCTTATAGTGGATTTCCTCCCTGGCTTGGTAGCCCCCAGAGTAGGTGTTGTTGCACACTGAACTGGGTAAACAATTGACTGTGTTCTTTATCGCTTTTGTATTTACTGTCATATAGTAAGTCAGATACGGTGTCATAACATTGAACGTGACATTGAGTATCTGCAGCCAGAATTTCAATTGGCATCAGAGCAGGCACCCTTCCTGTATTACTGGGTGAGATCTAGGGATATCACTTTCTGGCACTATGGACAAAGAAGGAGTTTTTGGAAATAGACCACCCATTCTGGATGGAACTAATTATGACTACTGGAAACCTCGTATGATTGCCTTCCTAAAATCTCAGGACAAAAAGGCTTGGAGAGCTGCTGACAAAGGATGGATTCATCCCACCATAACTGAGAAAGATGGGACAATCAGTCTGAAGCCTGAGGAAGATTGGAGTAAAGAAGAAGATGAGTTAGCCCTGGGAAATTCCAAAGCTTTAAATGCCTTGTTCAATGGAATTGATAGAAACATTTTCAGATTAGTACATCAATATGAACTGGCCAAGGAAGTTTGGGACACTCTCAAAATTACTCATGAGGGCACTTCCAAAGTAAAAATGTCAAGGCTTCAGATGTTGACTACCAAATTTGAGAATCTAAAAATGATGGAAGATGAAACCATTCATGAGTTTCACATGAACATCTTGGAGATTGCCAACACCTCAGGAGCACTGGGAGAAAAAATGTCAGAAGAAAAACTGGTGAGGAAGATTCTCAGATCCTTGCCTAAAAGATTTGCAATGAAGGTAACTGCCATAGAGGAAGCCCAGGACATTAGCAAGTTGAAAGTGGATGAACTTATTGGGTCTCTTCAGACTTTTGAGATGGGAATCACTGATAATGGTGTCAAAAAGAACAAGAGCATAGCTCTTATGTCCAACACTGATGTTGAAGAAAACATTTCAGAAGCTGTAGCCATGCTTGGAAGACAGTTCAACAAACTCATCAAAAGAATAGATCCAAAGTCAAGGTCTAATGTTCATAACATTCCCTCTAACATTGACAGTTCCAGCAGAAGACCAAGGTCAGAAGAGAAGGGAGTTCAAGGCAGAGGAATTCAATGCCATGGTTGTGAAGGATATGGGCATATTCGAGCTGAATGTCCTACCTTTCTTAAGAAACAAAAAGGAATGACAGTTACTTGGTCTGACTGTGATTCAGAAAGTAATTCTGAAGAAGAGACTGCCAAACGAGTTACTGCTTTAACTGGTGTTTGTACCTCTGAAAGTGACATCAGTGATGAAGAGGTGACTTTTGAAGAACTGGCTGATACTTACAAAGAATTGTGTATCAGAAGTACTGAAGTCTGTGTGCAGAATGAGAAACAATCAAAACGCATCATAAAGATGGAGGCTGAAAAAAGGGCAAATCTTGAAACTATAAGTCATCTAGAAAGAAAAGTTCAATTACTGAACTCACAACTAAATCAAATGACCAAATCTGTCAAGATGTTGACAAATGGGACAGACAAATTGGAAGAAATCCTACAGGTTGGACAAAATGTGGGAAATAAATCTGGTCTAGGATTTATGGAAGCAACGAAATCTGGTTCTGATAAGCAAATGTCAAAACAGATGTCTCAACACAACTCTCGACATCAGGAACAGAAACACATGAGGAAAAGGTACCAAAGATGGAAATGTCATCATTGTGGTAGATATGGCCACATAAAGCCCTTCTGCTTCAGATTACATGGATACCCTAATCAGAACTCAGGTGTCAAACCTAAGTCTAAAAAGGTACCACATGCTCCTCAATGGAAGAAAAAGGCTACTGCACTGATAGCTCACACTTCCCTGAGGGTCTCTGCAAAGGAAGACTGGTACTTTGACAGTGGATGTTCCAGACATATGACTGGAATCAAGAACCTCCTCAATAATGTTAAGCCTCACACCACCAGTTTTGTGACCTTTGGAGATGGGGCTAAAGGTGAAATCAAAGGAGTTGGTAATTTGGACTGCCCTGGAGTTCCAAGTCTAAATGAAGTACTGCTGGTGAAAGGACTGACCGCTAATCTCATTAGTATCAGTCAACTGTGTGATCTAGGATTCAAGGTCAATTTCTCAAAATCTGAATGCCTTGTAATCAATGACAAACAAGAGATAGTAATGAAAGGATTCAGATCCAAAGACAACTGTTACTTGTGGGAGGCTGAGAACACTAATTTCTCATCTGTGTGTTCCATTACAAAGGAAGAAAAAGAGGTGAAACTTGTGCACCAAAAACTTGGCCATCTTCATCTAAGGGGTATGAAGAGGATTATCTCCTTGGAGGCAGTCAGAGGGATTCCAAAACTGCAAATTGATGAAGGAAGA
This sequence comes from Vicia faba, assembly GCA_948472305.1. Taxonomy (NCBI): domain Eukaryota; kingdom Viridiplantae; phylum Streptophyta; class Magnoliopsida; order Fabales; family Fabaceae; genus Vicia; species Vicia faba. Next base: position 1,363,416,941 of record OX451736.1, on the reverse strand, counting down.
GTTTGTGGTGAATGTCAAGTTGGTAAGCAGACGAGGATGTCACACCCAAAGTCAAGACATCTGACCACCTCTAAGGTTCTAGAACTCCTCCATATGGATCTGATGGGACCAATGCAAGTAGAGAGTCTTGGTGGTAAAAGATATGCCTATGTGGTTGTGGATGATTTTTCCAGATTCACCTGGATTAATTTCATTAGGGAAAAATCAGATGCATTTGAAGTTTTTAGAGAACTGTGCAAGAGAATTCAAAGAGAGAAGGAAGGATGCATTGTCAGAATCAGAAGTGATCATGGCAAGGAATTTGAAAACAGCAAGTTTGATGACTTCTGTGCTTCAGAAGGAATCAGTCATGAGTTTTCTTCTCCCATAACACCTCAGCAAAATGGAGTTGTGGAAAGAAAAAACAGGACCATACAAGAATCTGCCAGAGCAATGTTACATGCCAAAAGACTTCCTATGTATTTTTGGGCTGAAGCTATGAATACAGCTTGCTATGTTCATAACAGGGTCACCTTGAGAAAGGGAACCTCATCCACCATATATGAACTCTGGAAAGGAAGAAAACCAACTGTGAAGTACTTCCATGTGTTTGGTAGCAAATGCTATATTCTGTCTGATCGTGAACAAAGAAGAAAACTGGACCCCAAAAGTGATGAAGGCATATTTCTAGGATACTCCTCAAACAGCAGAGCTTATAGAGTATTCAACTCCAGAACCAAAACCATGATGGAATCAATAAATGTTGTAATTGATGACTATCATGAAGAAATAGATGTTCCTTGTACTGTTGAGACATTCTTTGAGACTTCAACCCAACAGGATGACCTACCCAACTCCACCACAATAGAATCTGAATCAAAGGAAGCTAGCAAGATTCCTTCCATCAGAATTCAGAAGGATCATCCAAAAGAGCTCATCATAGGAGATCCCAATAGTGGAGTCATCACAAGATCTAGAGAAATCATCTCAAACTCTTGTTTTGTGTCCAAAATGGAACCAAGAAATGTCAAGGAAGCCTTAACTGATGAATATTGGATTGGTGCAATGCAAGATGAACTGAACCAATTCAAGCAACATGAAGTTTGGGAACTGGTTCCTAGACCTGAAGGAACTAACATCATTGGGACAAAATGGATATTCAAGAACAAATCAGATGCTGAAGGAGTTGTCACCAGAAATAAGGCAAGACTTGTTGCTCAAGGATACACCCAGGTTGAAGGGGTTGATTTTGATGAAACCTTTGCACCTGTAGCCAGGTTGGAATCAATCAGACTCTTGTTGTCAATTGCTTGTCTTCTGAAGTTCAAGTTATTTCAGATGGATGTGAAAAGTGCCTTTCTAAATGGGTACTTAAATGAGGAAGCTTATGTGGAACAACCTAAAGGTTTTGTGGATCCAACCCATCCTGATCATGTCTACAAACTGAGAAAAGCTCTATATGGCCTGAAACAAGCTCCTAGAGCATGGTATGACAGGTTAACAAAGTTTCTCTCAGACAAAGGCTACAGAAAAGGAGGCTTGGACAAAACTCTCTTTGTCAAAACTGAAGGAGGGAAGTTGATGGTTGCCCAAATATATGTTGATGACATAGTGTTTGGAGGAATGTCAGAACATATGGTTAAACACTTTGCTGACCAGATGCAGGCTGAATTTGAAATGAGTCTCATGGGAGAACTAACTTATTTTCTTGGACTACAAGTCTCACAGATGGAGGACTCAATCTTCTTATCTCAAAGCAAGTATGCTAAGAATATTGTAAAGAAGTTTGGTATGGAGAATGCAAGTCACAAAAGGACTCCTGCTCCTACTCATCTAAAGCTTTCCAAAGATTCAAGTGGGGTTAAGGTGGATCAAAGTCTATACAGAAGCATGATAGGAAGCTTGTTGTACTTAACTGCCAGCAGACCTGATATTGCCTTTGCAGTTGGAGTTTGTGCTAGATACCAAGCTGATCCCAAAGTCAGTCATATCAATCAAGTGAAGAGAATTTTGAAGTATGCAGACAAGGTGCATGTTCCTCCGGTTCCCCTGAATGTTCTGACTGCGCCTTGGCCGTTTGCAATGTGGGGTATAGACATGATCGGTGAAATAAAACCTACGGCATCCAATGGACATCGCTTCATCCTAGTGGCGATCGACTATTTTACAAAGTGGGTTGAGGCAGCCTCCTATGCTACAGTAACCAAGACTGTTGTGGCACGGTTTATTCGGCATAATCTGATTTGTCGATACGGCGTCCCTGAGCGGATTATTACAGACAACGGTACCAATCTGAATAACAAGATGATTGCTGAGCTCTGCGAACAGTTCAAGATACATCACCACAATTCTTCTCCTTACAGACCGAAGATGAATGGGGCTGTGGAAGCAGCAAATAAGAACATCAAGAAGATCGTGCAAAAAATGACAGTGACTTATAAAGATTGGCACGAGATGTTACCGTTCGCTCTGCATGGGTACCGTACCTCAGCTAGGACGTCAACCGGGGCAACTCCCTTCTCTCTGGTTTATGGTATGGAGGCAGTCTTGCCAATCGAAGTGCAAATTCCCTCTCTCCGGATAATGAAGGATGCAAACCTGAACGAAGATGATTGGATCCAGACACGACTTGATCAACTCAACCTCATTGACGAAAAGAGACTTGCTGCTATCTGTCATGGTCAGACGTATCAGAAGCGGATGATCAGGGCATTTAACAAGAAAGTCAGACCACAAGAATATCAAGTTGGAGATCTGGTTATCAAGAGAATCATCCTTCCTCAGAGTGATCCAAGGGGCAAATGGACCCCTACGTACGAAGGGCCATTTGTGGTTAAGCATGTGTTCTCAGGAGGAGCAATGATCTTAACCAACATGGATGGTGACGACCTTCCTCACCCCGCCAATGCAGACATAGTTAAAAAATACTACGCATGAAAAAAGACCCGCTAGGCTGACATGCCTAGGCAAAAATTAGGGCTTCCCGTCGAACCAAAAGGGTTCGGGCAAAATGCAGGGATGAAAATGAAAAAAATCTGTACACCCGGCAAGTCGAAAACCTGAAAGGGCGGCTTGGGCAAAAATGGGTATCCCGGTGGACTGAAAACCCGAAAGGGCGGTCCAGGCAAAAATTAGGGATAAAGCGTAAAACTATGTCTCATTGATCACTTTGCATCCAGAATCCGGTATCTACATCAAGCTCAAACGACATCGATCAGTCAGCTTCACCTTCAACCAAGGTCATCAAGTGATGAGACGCTCGGAGTTATAAAGGCAATAGCAGAGTTGAAACCCAGTGGATCATTCATCTTTCACACAGCTGTTTTATTTTCTTTTGTACAAAACTTGTATAAACTCTCTTGATCGGCGGCGTACCTCTTACCAGGACGTCAGCCTCTTGTACACCAAACGCCTATTTTCAGGCCATTCAAAAATCAATAAAAATACATTTTCAGTTAAACGTGCCAAATATTTTTCCTTTTTCTGTTTTGTTTTGCGAAGAACGTCCAAGGTTCAATTTGTGATGTATGCATTGACAATAATTTGCTAACTCATAAATATTTGCATACGAAACAAAGGAATTCATTGCAGGTGACACTAGAAACAGGGGCAATAAAGAGTGGTCTAAACAATCCAATTGCTCTATCCTCCAAGGTACCAGAGTAGGTTCAGCTAAAGAACGCGGCCAAGTGTATCTTAATTCCCCAGAGAGTGGTTCAACAAATCAATACACTCTTCTCCAAGCAAGATCATCAAATATCAAGGAAATTGAGTGTCCTCCCGTAGATCTCAATACTTCCCCGGCAGTATACATATATTCTTAATAAGTATCCCCGGCAGTCTTGGTCTAAAGATTGTTCCCCGGCGGTATCTCAACCATTCAAAGGAATCACTTCCCTACAATTCAAACCTCCCCAGAAGAGTCCAATCCAGTTTCCCCAGGAAAGTTGGAATTCATATCTCCCCAAGCAGTAAGCTTATCTCCAGTAGATTCTGGAAGCTTATCCCCTCGCAGAGCACGAACGTGTCGTCCCGGCTTGATTTAAAGAGTTATTTCCGTAACAGGATATAACTGGGTTATCCTCAGCCAAAAGCCACGGAAAGAGCGTCCTCGGCAAAGTATCTTCCTACCCCCAGCGAAGTCTATCAACACTTCCAGCACAACAAGGATATCCCCAGCATAACTCATCAACGGTATCCTCAGCGGAGGTATCTTCATCAACTCAGCAAAGCATCGCTATCCCCACAGAGTAGCACTCCCCAACATGATCGCTAGAGTATCTTTTCTCCCGCAGAATTATTTCATTCGCCAAGTTTATTCCTCAACGGAGTTATTTTCTCCTACCGGTATTCTTGCAACAATCATCCACAGCGGAAGGAAAATCTCTTCCTCAACATCAACCCAGGATATGACTTCCCGGCACCCGTCAAGGATTTATTTTCCTAGATGAAAACATATATAAATCATCACATACATCATCATAGCATGCATAACGCACTGCATCATATCATACGAATCTCCTTTGTGTTAAGAACATCATGGCTTGGTCCATATCATGCATCGCATATAACTGACCTTTACCTTTCAGGAAAGATGCATGAAATTCTCAAACATATTTCAAGGATTTCTCTAGTCCAGTTAAATCGACTCCACACAGATTTTTCTGATAAAGACTCAGTAGATATTCTCTTATGGTCCCCTCTCCAACGGCGTGTGAGGTGGTAATTCCTTCTTCAGATGTTCCCCTCTCCGGCATGAGCGTGAGGTGATATTCTCTTATGGTCCCCTCTCCGGCGGCGTGTGAGGTGGTAATTCCTTTTTCAGATGTTTCCCTCTCCGGCATGAGCGTGAGGTGATATTCTCTTATGGTCCCCTCTCCAACGGCGTGTGAGGTGGTAATTCCTTCTTCAGATGTTTCCCTCTCCGGCATGAGCGTGAGGTGATATTCTCTTATGGTCCCCTCTCCAACGGCGTGTGAGGTGGTAATTCCTTTTTCAGATGTTTCCCTCTCCGGCATGAGCGTGAGGTGATATTCTCTTGTGGTCCCCTCTCCAACGGCGTGTGAGGTGGTAATTCCTTCTTCAGATGTTCTCCTCTCCGGCATGAGCGTGAGGTGATATTCTCTTATGGTCCCCTCTCCAACGGCGTGTGAGGTGGTAATTCCTTCTTCAGATGTTTCCCTCTCCGGCATGAGCGTGAGGTGATATCTCTTTTCAGATTATAATGTCCTTTGGTTCTCTTCCTGACACTACGAAGATGGTAATTCTCCCCAAGATTCTCTCAACGAGCGTTGTTGAGGTTGAAATCATTCAGGGTTCTCTTACCATCCATGCTAAGGCAGTAACCATCCCTGGTTCATTCATCAGCGTTTGAAGCTCCAGACTCAGCTCCTGTAACCAGTCAGGACATATCTATATCAAGCATCTAAAATCAGCTCCTGCGACGTGTCAGGTACTCATTTTTCTGTTTTGCAGGTATACAGGTTCTCGCTAAGGAATCTCTTACACAATCAACATCCAGATGGCATCTATAAGCCCATCATCCTATCCAAGCAACATCCAAATGGCATCTATAAGCCCATTCCCTCATCACCATTGCTACTATGTGAGCGCAAATTTCTGGGCACTTTAGTGTTCAATCATCTTCTACCTTCGGATTACGAAAGGCACGTCAGCCAATCTGCATCCTCAGGTCTAAGAAGATTGAACAGGGGCAACTGTTGTACCCCAAAATTTGCCCTCCCATATTCATCAAGAATTGCCAAGTCAAGGTCACAAAATTCCCCCAGGGTTGTGCAGCTCAACTGTCTCCTATACAGTCAAAACTAGGGTTTGAGTTCTGGTCAAGCAAATGAACTTTTCAAAGGCCCAATCAAGTCTCATATGCCTACAAATGTGGTCAAGCATCCTCATGTCAAGTTTCAAGGCATTCAGCTCAAAATTGCACAGTCAAAACCCTAGATTGCACTACAGTCAACTGTAGGGGCAAAATGGTCATTTGACAGTCAAAAGTTCAAATTTTTGGTCAACATATCATTTTGAAGCCACAAACATCATTTGATCAATGCTTGATCATGATTCTCAAAATTTGGCTCAGAAATCATCAAAGATGCAAAAGTTGCTATATTTGGACAGCTGAAAAAGTCAACAGAAATTGACCAGGGCATAACTTTCACATGGATTATCAGAAAAATTCCATCCAAAGCTCATTTTGAAGAGAAAGACATTTCCTACAATTCATCTTCATGTTCCAAGTCCAAGAAATGCTCTCACAAAACGTTATCAATTTCAACATTATAGGTCATTTTCAAAAGTCAACAAAAAGGGACTTTAAGTCAAAGGCCATAACTTGAGATTGGTAAATCAAAATGACATGGGACCAAAGGCATTGGTTAAAGGACTCAAAGACCTTTCCAAAATGTCCAAGAACATGTGAAAATCTTAAAAATTGACCAAGTTATGCCTTGTGGAAGTTGGGAAATTTTTGGAAATTTTTGAAAGTCAACATTGATGCAAAAGGCCTAAAAATGCAAATGGGCCCATTTTTCTTCCAAATTACTTCATGCCAAGCCTATGCACGACCACTAGGCCCAAAGGGAAGTATTTTCATATTTTTTAATTATTTATTTGAATTAATATTAATTTATATTCATTTAAATGATTTTAATTCATGAAAAATATAAACCTTAACCTAAAAAATCTTTTTATGCACATTATAATGTCAATATTTCGTGCTTGATGGATTATGGCAAGTTTTGATAAGATTTGATCAGATTTGAACCAAGTTGCACATGAAAAGATATGAAAAAGATTTTCAAGAATCAAATATGTGAAATCATTATGGACATGGATTTTGTGCAAAGTTTTTAACCTAAACCATTCCATACAAGTACTACATCACAACCCTAATGCAAGAAGACTGAAGCTGCGCTCAGAAAGCAAAAACACAAACTTGAAAATTGTCCAAAAACTCAAAAACTGTTTTCAAGGTTCTAGGTCGATTCAGGTCCCAATTTCTTTTTCAAAAGCTTGCCAAGGTTGCCCTGATCAATTTCCAATCCAGAATATCCATTAAAACGTCACGAATTGGTATCCACGATTCAGACTGTGAAGAGAAAAATGCCAAATCATATATCATAATTCATGCATCCTTTTATGTTTTTGTTGATGGATTCTTGTTCTTTGCACTGTTTTAAAACTAACTATCACCTTTAATTTGATTATTGCGCTATGCATAAAATTCTGCCATGGATGAAAGTTAGGGTTTGCAGGTTCACTAATTTGGGGTTTTTGAGATGAGGAAAAATTGAGGTTCCAGACTTAGGCCATTGCATTCAGCTCTACTGGACGAAGGAATCCCAGTAGTCGCGAACAATTTATATTCACCCATCATCTAATCGCTATTTTCTTGTAGGTGGCATACAGCAACGCGTGCAAAACCGTTCTCATAGGCCTATGTTTCAGAAAAAAAGTGAGGACGATGATGTGTTGTCCCTCATTGATTCGTTGATTTTGAATTTACGCGCGTTTTGCCCATTATGCGTTGAGTTTGCTTTTTGTTATTTGTTTGATATTATTTGTTAAATAAAACATAATGGCTCAGTGGCCAGGGATACACGCATATGGCCTTCAAGACCTGGGTTCAAGTCCCAGGTCTTGCATATTTCGTTTATTATTTTGTGATAACCGTTCCCATGCAGCGTAAGCATCACAATACACCATGTGCCTCCATCATCAAGCCAGCCACGTACATCCCAACGTTGGATCAGAGGCCAGAATTCAAAGCGTATCATACACTCCCAGTCAATGCGTCCTACTGGATTCAGAAAGTCAACAAATTCTGGATAGCATTGGGCCTAAAGTGCAGGCTTATACCTCCAAAATTGGGTTTACCCCCCCCCTGGTTTGCTTCCTCTCTTTCTATTTATTTATTTTATTATCTTATTTTGATTATTATTCTATTTGTTTCAATTAATTAATTATTTTACCAAATATCAAAATTCAAAAAAAGACTAAATATAAAAACACTAAAAATCAGAAAAATACAAAAAAAATATAATATTTATTTATAATAATTATTTTCATAAATAAATTAAAATGTAGATTATTTAGTGTAATTAGGTTTTAATTCTAATTCCTTTTTAATAAAAATCCAAAAAAACATGTAGAATTAGGTTTAATATCTTTGTTGATTTTCCCTTTTTTAATTTTTATTTCTCACAATACTATTTATTTATTACTTTATTTTTATAATTAAAAATTGTACATAATAAATTTTAGGTTTAATTTAGGTCATATTTTAATTCTTTCTTAATAAATAAAAAAATATTAGAATTAGGGTTCGCCGTTCAATTTAATTTTAATTAATTCTCCTTTTTTCTCATTAAATCTAAAAAACACAAAAACATCATTCTCATTTAATTTTAATTTTTAAGTCCTTATTAATTTTAATTATTTGCAAAAAGGGGTCCAACGCCCTAGTTTCGTTTCAATTATTTAAAATGCGCATTTATTTTATTATCGCTTATTATAATTTTGTAAATACCCCAAAGCCATGTAATTTACTTTTCGCACTTTTATTTCTTCGCATTATTTATTTTTCCGCTAAATCGGGTCCGGTTTAATTTTGGCGATGTGGACCCGCGCCATTTGTAATAGTCTAGCTTTATTTCCTCGCAACTTATAACTGTTAATCAAGCATGAAAGAATGTATGGACAAATTAAAATCAAGCGTAGAACACGACAAACATGACAAGACAAATAACTGAAACATGACACACAATTCGCACACACCACCCCTAGGGTACGCCTCACTGTTGCCTTTCGAAAGGTGGTCGTCGAGTAGAAAACGTCTTAGTAAGTCCTCATGATCCGGGAACCTGGCATGAGGGTAGCTTCTAAGGTGTCTTCCCATTGCTCTGGTGATCACCATGTCCCTAAAACTCGAATTGACCCGAACACCTCCAACGGTGGTGCTACCTACCTCTCAATGGTGGGATGGCACTACTTTTAAGGACATTTACACAGACGAATTCCTTAGGGTAGGTAGGTTCTCAAGGATACTTGCTCTAATTTCAAACAAATCAAAATATACTTTTCACACCAACACATTTTCAAAAGCTTTCAAAGCAAATTTTTCAAACACTCTGACGTACGAGTCGATCTGAAATTTTTCAAAGAACTTTTAAACCCACATTGAAAAGCAAAACAATTTTGAAAACACATTGAGCAAGTATCTAAGAGCCCATGGATAACCATGGATAGAAAGGGTGCTAACACCTTCCCTTTCTATAACCTACCTCCCGAACCGAGAGCAATCTCTTTAAGGAATTTTTCTGTGCTTTTGTCCTTTCCTATTGGAGAAAATAAAAGACGGCGGCGACTCTTGCTTCCGCGACATTTCGCGAACCAGCGTTAAACAGTCAGTTCCAGATCCACCGATCACAGAACTGGCGACTCTGCTGGGGATACTTATAAAGTGAGGTGTACCTTAGGGCTAGGTCATAACTGTGTTTTCACTTGTATTGTTTGCTTGCTTTATTATTGTGGGTTGCTTGGGAGTTCTATAGATCCTAAACCTGGATCTGGGGGATACCTTTCTTAGAAAGTAGCAACAAGGCTGTGAGGGAACTGTGCGGGGTATACCGACACGGTTGAAACAGTCTGCTACGTTGATGTGGCACTTTGGTGCGTACCGGTAACCCTTGAGTTCAGTCAAGGAGAGTACGGGGCCTCCGCGTGGTGTCGTGAAGCATCAACAGACCTTAGGAACCTTAATTGAACTATCTTGGCCTCTTTAGGGTAGTGAGATAACTGACTTTGGTGCAGTCCGAGGTTGGTTGATACTCGATACTACACTCAATTGAGGATTGCTTTCCTGGAATATTTCGGTCGCCAGTTCAGTGGCTAAATCGAAACGATGAACAATGAAAGCAATCCCGTGATATTGGGAACCTTAGAACCCGGTTACTTTGATTAGGACAGGTATGAACCCACCAACTCAAGAGGGTACTACCCAGACCCCATGCTGGCCTTAAACCTTAAGGGCTTGTCTTGTGTGCCTTGTTTGCCCTACATGTTTGTCTTTGTAAATATCTGTGGTGTGTTTAATCATAGCATCATGACATCATCCAGCATCATATGCATTGACTAACCATTTCAGGGGTTCGAATTTTCATCTTTGTTTTTGTTTTGTAGGACATGGAAACTGCTCGTAGAAAGACAATTCAGGTCAATCTTGTAAGGATCCCTCCTCAGCTTAAGGAGCTTATATCCAGGATTCCCGAGAACTCTTCATTCAGTGACAGGCATGGAAGCCTCATCAGCTTGGTCAACACCAGCATTGAGGAAGATATGATAAAGGTCTTGTTCCAGTTCTTTGATCCCCTGCATCACTGTTTTACCTTCTTGGACTATCAGTTGGTACCTACATTGGAGGAGTTCTCCCGGCTCCTGAAGATCCCTATCCTTGATCAGCTACCTTTCAACGGTACAGAAAAGGAACCTAAGCTCGAAGAGATTGCTAAAGCCTTGCACCTACAGTCATCTGATCTCAAGGGGCATGGGGAAGTTAGAAGTGGTATCAAAGGGTTCTTAGCTAAGTTTCTGTTTGAAAAGGCCCTTGAATGTTGGAACTCCCTTGACCTGCAGGCTTTTGAAGAAGTGGTAGCCCTCCTTGTTTATGGTTTGGTACTGTTCCCTAACCCCGATCAGCTCATTGATATCAGTGCCGTTCAGATCTTTATGTCCAGGAATCCTATACCTACGTTGCTAGGGGACATCCTTCACTCATGTTACACTCGAACCATGAGAAAAAGAGGTGTCCTTATGTGTTGCACTCCTCTCCTGGGAAGGTGGTTTATTTCGCACCTTCCCCAATCAGTCCTGAAGAATGAGCGGGGTTTGAGATGGTCACAACGGTTGATGACTCTTACACATGCAGATATACATTGGTGTCCTAGATCCAGAGGAGATGTCACTATCATTGATCGTTGTGGGGAGTACCCTAATGTTCCTTTACTTGGAATCAGAGGAGGTATTACTTATAGCCCATGCCTGGCTTGGAGACAGTTTGGTTATGCTCGGAGGGACGGTCCTCATGAGATGCTAATTCCTGACATAGTTTTTGACTTCGACAGTGATACTCAAGGACTTCGCCAGAGATTTATCAGAGCCTGGAGGATGCCTAGTAGGATAGACAGCAAGACACTGGGGCATAGGAACTCCATCCCTTTGGAGCCCTATCTCAAATGGGTACGCGCCCGCTCTCAGAAGTTAGTGATGCCCTATCCTCACATGCTTCCAGTAATCAAAGAACCTGTCTTGGAAGGGGAAGTGTCTCATGTTATTCAGCACCCTGATATGCCCACGTCCTGGGAAGAGATGCAGAAGAGCTGGATCCAGCTTAAGGAGGAAAGGAATTCTCTTGAGACTAATCTGCATGCCAGTGAAAAGAAGGTCTTGGAGCTCACCCGTCTGTTGCATGAGGAGAGGAATCTCAACGCCTACATAGCTCCGAAGAGGATGCGCAGTGTATTTTGGGATTGACTTGACTCTTGTATTTCTTTTTGCCCATGAGGCCTTGATGTATTAAACAATGATTTCTTTAATGATAACGTGTGTTCTTTTCTTGTCTACAATGAATTTGAACTTTCGAACCCTTGAATGCATTGCATACGCATTTCATACATCATGTGCATAGCAGGTTTTTCCCTTTTCAGGTTGCTTACAGTTCTTCGCTGTTTATTTCAGCATCATGAATTCCGGATCGGAATCAACTGAGACTTCAATCAAGGCTCTCCAGGCGCAGAATGCGCAGTTCCAAGAGTTAATCCTGGGTTTAGCTAAAGGCCAAGATGAGCTGAAGGCCATGCTCCTGAAGAAGGAGAAGAAGAAGAAAAGAAGAACTGTTCTATTCAACTCGGGCCGAAGGTTGGGTAATACTCTGCACCAGGAAGAGGTTGCTTCTTCTGTTGGCAAGAGTCCTTCTCAGGCAGAAGCAAGGGTTCCTAGTCCGGTAGTCTCCGACAACGAGACAGATTTTGATGAAGAGCAGTACCCTCCTGAAGACAACAGGTACAAACAACTGGAAGACAGGTTAAAGGCTATGGAGGTGCAACAGGCACCTGGGCTGGATTTCGGAGATCTGGGTTTGTCGACTGGTGTAATTATCCCGCACAAGTTCAAAGCTCCAACTTTTTCTAAGTATGACGGGGCATCTTGTCCCAAGCTGCATTTGAGGTCCTATGTTCGAAAGATTCAGCCGTACTCTGCGGACAAGAATCTATGGATCCACTTCTTCCAGGAGAGTCTTTCAGGGACTCACCTCGAATGGTTCTATCAGCTGGATGGGACCAAAGTTCGTAACTGGGAGGAGCTGGCTACTGCTTTCTACAAGCAGTATCAGTATAATGCCGACCTTGCCCCCACACGTACCCAACTCCAGGGTATGTCGTTGGGCGTAAGCGAAGGTTTTAAAGAGTACGCGCAGAAGTGGAGAGATCTGGCTGGCAGGGTGCAGCCACCTTTGACTGATCGAGAGTTAGTGGACATGTTCTTGGGGACCTTATCTGGGCCATTCTTTAACCATCTCATTGGGAATTCTTCTGCTGGTTTCACTGATTTAATCTTGACGGGAGAGAGAATTGAAGCTGGGTTGAAGTCTGGGAAGATTGCAAAGGCTGCATCATCATCTGGGCCGGACAAGAAACCATTTAAAAAGGAGTCTAGTGCTGTGTATGGCTCCAGGAAACCAGAAAGACCTGATCACCGCCAATCTGTCAGCGCGGTAATGATCGCTAAGCCTGCTGCCGTTCCCCGGCCAAATAATCCTCAAAGGGCTGATAGACCCCGGAGAGAGTTTACCCGTTTAAGCATGACCCTATCGCAGATTCTGCCACAGCTGCTCGCAACCAATTTGGTGACTGTCAAGGAGGCGCCAAAGTTCTCAAACACTACCTCTCCTAAGTACAACCCGAATGCCCGTTGTGCTTACCATTCAGACAGCCCGGGGCATACTACTGATGACTGTTGGGCACTAAGGAACAAGCTACAGGACCTCATTGACGCTAAGGAGGTACAGTTCGAGGCATCTGACAAGCCCAATGTGGTGACAGCTCCCCTGCCTGCTCATGGAGTTAATGCTATTGGTGATGAAGAGGAAGTTGATGAAGCTGAATTCGATAGCTGGATCTACCCGGCTGCTGATGGTGGACTTAACAATTGGAGCGCCAAGGACAATCTCTCTGTTTCTTTTGACACTAAGTAATAAATTTCTTTGTTTTGATATTTTGTAATAAACATTGATAAACTCTATGGCCCGGTGTCCTACCCGAGACACCGTGGTTCTATTTGTGAGGGCATATAAACTGTCATTTCAAACATCATGAATGAAAATCTTGGACTTTTTCGCATTGCAAATATTGTGTTCCTTTTCTGTCTTTCATTTCCTTTACATAATTTTCAAAAACAGCTGTATTTACACACACACTCACTCATACAGGTTCCAATCCACTCTGGATCTCACTGATAACAGCTCTGCTAATGCCAATTATGACTTCGAAAATCCGATCAACTTAGCCGAAGACGAAGGTGAAGATGATTGCGAAGTGCCTGGCGAGCTTGCAAGGCTGTTGCTTCAGGAAGAGAGGGCAATTCAACCCCATGAAGAGCCAGTGGAAACTATAAACCTGGGTACTGAAGCAGATAGAAAAGAGGTAAAGATTGGTGCCAACCTAGAGCTCAGCGTGAAGCAACGGTTAACCAAGATGTTACATGACTATATGGAGATCTTTGCCTGGTCCTACGAAGACATGCCAGGGTTGGATACCGATATTGTCGTCCATCATTTGCCGACTAGGGAAGACTGTCCTCCAGTTAAACAAAAGGTTCGTCGGATGCGTCCAGAGATGTCAGAGAAGATTAAAGCCGAGGTCATGAAACAGTTTGACGCCGGATTCCTTGCAGTGACTTCTTACCCTCAGTGGGTTGCTAATGTGGTGCCGGTACCTAAAAAGGACGGCAAGGTCAGAATGTGTGTCGATTACAGGGATCTGAACAGGGCCAGCCCCAAGGATGACTTCCCCTTACCTCACATTGATGTCCTTGTTGATAATACGGCTCAGCACAAGGTATTCTCTTTCATGGATGGCTTTTCAGGTTACAATCAGATCAAGATGGCTCCTGAAGACATGGAAAAGACTACATTCGTTACTCAGTGGGGCACTTTCTGTTACAAGGTCATGCCGTTCGGGTTAAAGAATGCTGGGGCAACCTACCAGCGTGCCATGGTTGCCTTATTTCATGATATGATCCATCATGAGATCGAAGTATATGTGGACGACATGATAGCCAGATCCCAAACTGAAGAAGAGCATCTAGATCATCTGCAGAAGTTGTTTGACCGGTTGAAATTGTACAAGCTGAGATTGAACCCGAACAAGTGCACCTTCGGGGTAAGATCGGGAAAGTTACTAGGCTTCGTGGTCAGTGATAAAGGTATTCAAGTGGACCCTGCTAAGGTCAAAGCTATTCAAGAGATGCCAGTTCCCAAGACAGAGAAGGAAGTCAGAGGCTTTTTAGGGCGCCTGAATTACATCGCTCGATTCATATCTCATTTGACTGCTACCTGTGAGCCAATCTTCAAGCTGCTGAAGAAAGATCAGGTAGTACGTTGGAACGATGAATGTCAGGCTGCTTTCGACAAAATCAAAGAGTATCTCCAAGAACCACCCATCCTTATGCCACCGGTTGAAGGGAGACCTCTGATACTATATCTGACAGTGCTAGACAACTCAATGGGGTGTGTGCTGGGGCAGCATGACGAGTCTGGCCGAAAAGAGCATGCCATTTATTACCTTAGCAAAAAGTTTACCGACTGTGAGACCCGATACTCACTGCTTGAGAAAACTTGCTGCGCTTTGGTATGGGCTGCTCGCCGGCTGAGACAGTATATGCTGACTCATACCACCTTGTTGATCTCAAAAATGGATCCAATAAAGTACATATTCGAAAAGCCTGCTCTGTCTGGGAGAATTGCAAGATGGCAGATGATCTTGACGGAATACGACATCCAGTATACAACCCAGAAAGCCATCAAGGGGAGTGTATTGGCAGACCACTTAGCTCATCAAGCTGTAGATGACTACCAATCAATGAACTTCGAGTTTCCGGATGAAAGCATCATGATTGTGACTGATTGTGAAGTGCCTGGACCGGATGAAGGACCTGAACCAGGATCCCGATGGTCTATGCACTTTGACGGAGCTTCCAATGCTTTGGGAAATGGTATCGGCGCCATTATCATATCTCCACAAGGTACTCATACTCCACTCACTGCCCGGCTGTGTTTCAACTGTACCAACAACATGGCGGAGTATGAGGCGTGCATCATGGGTCTTCAAGCTGCGATTGACCTAAGGATCAAATTTCTAAGTGTTTTCGGAGATTCCGCCCTTGTGATCAATCAGATCAACGGGGAGTGGGATACGAAACATCCAAACTTGATTCCTTACAGAGAATGTGTGTTGACCCTGATTCCCCACTTTACAGAGATAACCTTTGAGCACTTTCCAAGAGAAGAGAATCAGTTAGCGGACGCGTTAGCTACAATGTCTTCAATGTTCAAGGTTAAATGGGATAATGAAGCTCCCCGGATCATCATCTGGAAATTGGACGAACCGGCATACTGTTGTGATCTCGAAACCGAATTGGTAACTGAGAAGCCTTGGTACCACGAGGTGAAGAGATATCTGGAAGCTCAGGAATACCCTGAAGGTGCCTCTGTCAATGATAAGAAATTCCTGAGGAGGTTCGCAGCCAAGTTCTTCCTAAGCAACGGCATCTTGTACAAGAGGAACCATGATTCAACCTTACTGCGTTGTGTGGACAAAATTGAAGCAGAAAGAATCATGGAAGAGTTACATGAAGGGACCTTTGGTACGCATTCCAGTGGGCACACTATGGCTAAAAAGATCCTACGGGCAGGATATTATTGGTCCACCATGGAAGCTGATTGCTACCAACACTCTAGGACATGCCACAAGTGCCAGATATATGCAGACAAGGTGCATGTTCCTCCGGTTCCCCTGAATGTTCTGACTGCGCCTTGGCCGTTTGCAATGTGGGGTATAGACATGATCGGTGAAATAAAACCTACGGCATCCAATGGACATCGCTTCATCCTAGTGGCGATCGACTATTTTACAAAGTGGGTTGAGGCAGCCTCCTATGCTACAGTAACCAAGACTGTTGTGGCACGGTTTATTCGGCATAATCTGATTTGTCGATACGGCGTCCCTGAGCGGATTATTACAGACAACGGTACCAATCTGAATAACAAGATGATTGCTGAGCTCTGCGAACAGTTCAAGATACATCACCACAATTCTTCTCCTTACAGACCGAAGATGAATGGGGCTGTGGAAGCAGCAAATAAGAACATCAAGAAGATCGTGCAAAAAATGACAGTGACTTATAAAGATTGGCACGAGATGTTACCGTTCGCTCTGCATGGGTACCGTACCTCAGCTAGGACGTCAACCGGGGCAACTCCCTTCTCTCTGGTTTATGGTATGGAGGCAGTCTTGCCAATCGAAGTGCAAATTCCCTCTCTCCGGATAATGAAGGATGCAAACCTGAACGAAGATGATTGGATCCAGACACGACTTGATCAACTCAACCTCATTGACGAAAAGAGACTTGCTGCTATCTGTCATGGTCAGACGTATCAGAAGCGGATGATCAGGGCATTTAACAAGAAAGTCAGACCACAAGAATATCAAGTTGGAGATCTGGTTATCAAGAGAATCATCCTTCCTCAGAGTGATCCAAGGGGCAAATGGACCCCTACGTACGAAGGGCCATTTGTGGTTAAGCATGTGTTCTCAGGAGGAGCAATGATCTTAACCAACATGGATGGTGACGACCTTCCTCACCCCGCCAATGCAGACATAGTTAAAAAATACTACGCATGAAAAAAGACCCGCTAGGCTGACATGCCTAGGCAAAAATTAGGGCTTCCCGTCGAACCAAAAGGGTTCGGGCAAAATGCAGGGATGAAAATGAAAAAAAATCTGTACACCCGGCAAGTCGAAAACCTGAAAGGGCGGCTTGGGCAAAAATGGGTATCCCGGTGGACTGAAAACCCGAAAGGGCGGTCCAGGCAAAAATTAGGGATAAAGCGTAAAACTATGTCTCATTGATCACTTTGCATCCAGAATCCGGTATCTACATCAAGCTCAAACGGCATCGATCAGTCAGCTTCACCTTCAACCAAGGTCATCAAGTGATGAGACGCTCGGAGTTATAAAGGCAATAGCAGAGTTGAAACCCAGTGGATCATTCATCTTTCACACAGCTGTTTTATTTTCTTTTGTACAAAACTTGTATAAACTCTCTTGATCGGCGGCGTACCTCTTACCAGGACGTCAGCCTCTTGTACACCAAACGCCTATTTTCAGGCCATTCAAAAATCAATAAAAATACATTTTCAGTTAAACGTGCCAAATATTTTTCCTTTTTCTGTTTTGTTTTGCGAAGAACGTCCAAGGTTCAATTTGTGATGTATGCATTGACAATAATTTGCTAACTCATAAATATTTGCATACGAAACAAAGGAATTCATTGCAGGTGACACTAGAAACAGGGGCAATAAAGAGTGGTCTAAACAATCCAATTGCTCTATCCTCCAAGGTACCAGAGTAGGTTCAGCTAAAGAACGCGGCCAAGTGTATCTTAATTCCCCAGAGAGTGGTTCAACAAATCAATACACTCTTCTCCAAGCAAGATCATCAAATATCAAGGAAATTGAGTGTCCTCCCGTAGATCTCAATACTTCCCCGGCAGTATACATATATTCTTAATAAGTATCCCCGGCAGTCTTGGTCTAAAGATTGTTCCCCGGCGGTATCTCAACCATTCAAAGGAATCACTTCCCTACAATTCAAACCTCCCCAGAAGAGTCCAATCCAGTTTCCCCAGGAAAGTTGGAATTCATATCTCCCCAAGCAGTAAGCTTATCTCCAGTAGATTCTGGAAGCTTATCCCCTCGCAGAGCACGAACGTGTCGTCCCGGCTTGATTTAAAGAGTTATTTCCGTAACAGGATATAACTGGGTTATCCTCAGCCAAAAGCCACGGAAAGAGCGTCCTCGGCAAAGTATCTTCCTACCCCCAGCGAAGTCTATCAACACTTCCAGCACAACAAGGATATCCCCAGCATAACTCATCAACGGTATCCTCAGCGGAGGTATCTTCATCAACTCAGCAAAGCATCGCTATCCCCACAGAGTAGCACTCCCCAACATGATCGCTAGAGTATCTTTTCTCCCGCAGAATTATTTCATTCGCCAAGTTTATTCCTCAACGGAGTTATTTTCTCCTACCGGTATTCTTGCAACAATCATCCACAGCGGAAGGAAAATCTCTTCCTCAACATCAACCCAGGATATGACTTCCCGGCACCCGTCAAGGATTTATTTTCCTAGATGAAAACATATATAAATCATCACATACATCATCATAGCATGCATAACGCACTGCATCATATCATACGAATCTCCTTTGTGTTAAGAACATCATGGCTTGGTCCATATCATGCATCGCATATAACTGACCTTTACCTTTCAGGAAAGATGCATGAAATTCTCAAACATATTTCAAGGATTTCTCTAGTCCAGTTAAATCGACTCCACACAGATTTTTCTGATAAAGACTCAGTAGATATTCTCTTATGGTCCCCTCTCCAACGGCGTGTGAGGTGGTAATTCCTTCTTCAGATGTTCCCCTCTCCGGCATGAGCGTGAGGTGATATTCTCTTATGGTCCCCTCTCCGGCGGCGTGTGAGGTGGTAATTCCTTTTTCAGATGTTTCCCTCTCCGGCATGAGCGTGAGGTGATATTCTCTTATGGTCCCCTCTCCAACGGCGTGTGAGGTGGTAATTCCTTCTTCAGATGTTTCCCTCTCCGGCATGAGCGTGAGGTGATATTCTCTTATGGTCCCCTCTCCAACGGCGTGTGAGGTGGTAATTCCTTTTTCAGATGTTTCCCTCTCCGGCATGAGCGTGAGGTGATATTCTCTTGTGGTCCCCTCTCCAACGGCGTGTGAGGTGGTAATTCCTTCTTCAGATGTTCTCCTCTCCGGCATGAGCGTGAGGTGATATTCTCTTATGGTCCCCTCTCCAACGGCGTGTGAGGTGGTAATTCCTTCTTCAGATGTTTCCCTCTCCGGCATGAGCGTGAGGTGATATCTCTTTTCAGATTATAATGTCCTTTGGTTCTCTTCCTGACACTACGAAGATGGTAATTCTCCCCAAGATTCTCTCAACGAGCGTTGTTGAGGTTGAAATCATTCAGGGTTCTCTTACCATCCATGCTAAGGCAGTAACCATCCCTGGTTCATTCATCAGCGTTTGAAGCTCCAGACTCAGCTCCTGTAACCAGTCAGGACATATCTATATCAAGCATCTAAAATCAGCTCCTGCGACGTGTCAGGTACTCATTTTTCTGTTTTGCAGGTATACAGGTTCTCGCTAAGGAATCTCTTACACAATCAACATCCAGATGGCATCTATAAGCCCATCATCCTATCCAAGCAACATCCAAATGGCATCTATAAGCCCATTCCCTCATCACCATTGCTACTATGTGAGCGCAAATTTCTGGGCACTTTAGTGTTCAATCATCTTCTACCTTCGGATTACGAAAGGCACGTCAGCCAATCTGCATCCTCAGGTCTAAGAAGATTGAACAGGGGCAACTGTTGTACCCCAAAATTTGCCCTCCCATATTCATCAAGAATTGCCAAGTCAAGGTCACAAAATTCCCCCAGGGTTGTGCAGCTCAACTGTCTCCTATACAGTCAAAACTAGGGTTTGAGTTCTGGTCAAGCAAATGAACTTTTCAAAGGCCCAATCAAGTCTCATATGCCTACAAATGTGGTCAAGCATCCTCATGTCAAGTTTCAAGGCATTCAGCTCAAAATTGCACAGTCAAAACCCTAGATTGCACTACAGTCAACTGTAGGGGCAAAATGGTCATTTGACAGTCAAAAGTTCAAATTTTTGGTCAACATATCATTTTGAAGCCACAAACATCATTTGATCAATGCTTGATCATGATTCTCAAAATTTGGCTCAGAAATCATCAAAGATGCAAAAGTTGCTATATTTGGACAGCTGAAAAAGTCAACAGAAATTGACCAGGGCATAACTTTCACATGGATTATCAGAAAAATTCCATCCAAAGCTCATTTTGAAGAGAAAGACATTTCCTACAATTCATCTTCATGTTCCAAGTCCAAGAAATGCTCTCACAAAACGTTATCAATTTCAACATTATAGGTCATTTTCAAAAGTCAACAAAAAGGGACTTTAAGTCAAAGGCCATAACTTGAGATTGGTAAATCAAAATGACATGGGACCAAAGGCATTGGTTAAAGGACTCAAAGACCTTTCCAAAATGTCCAAGAACATGTGAAAATCTTAAAAATTGACCAAGTTATGCCTTGTGGAAGTTGGGAAATTTTTGGAAATTTTTGAAAGTCAACATTGATGCAAAAGGCCTAAAAATGCAAATGGGCCCATTTTTCTTCCAAATTACTTCATGCCAAGCCTATGCACGACCACTAGGCCCAAAGGGAAGTATTTTCATATTTTTTAATTATTTATTTGAATTAATATTAATTTATATTCATTTAAATGATTTTAATTCATGAAAAATATAAACCTTAACCTAAAAAATCTTTTTATGCACATTATAATGTCAATATTTCGTGCTTGATGGATTATGGCAAGTTTTGATAAGATTTGATCAGATTTGAACCAAGTTGCACATGAAAAGATATGAAAAAGATTTTCAAGAATCAAATATGTGAAATCATTATGGACATGGATTTTGTGCAAAGTTTTTAACCTAAACCATTCCATACAAGTACTACATCACAACCCTAATGCAAGAAGACTGAAGCTGCGCTCAGAAAGCAAAAACACAAACTTGAAAATTGTCCAAAAACTCAAAAACTGTTTTCAAGGTTCTAGGTCGATTCAGGTCCCAATTTCTTTTTCAAAAGCTTGCCAAGGTTGCCCTGATCAATTTCCAATCCAGAATATCCATTAAAACGTCACGAATTGGTATCCACGATTCAGACTGTGAAGAGAAAAATGCCAAATCATATATCATAATTCATGCATCCTTTTATGTTTTTGTTGATGGATTCTTGTTCTTTGCACTGTTTTAAAACTAACTATCACCTTTAATTTGATTATTGCGCTATGCATAAAATTCTGCCATGGATGAAAGTTAGGGTTTGCAGGTTCACTAATTTGGGGTTTTTGAGATGAGGAAAAATTGAGGTTCCAGACTTAGGCCATTGCATTCAGCTCTACTGGACGAAGGAATCCCAGTAGTCGCGAACAATTTATATTCACCCATCATCTAATCGCTATTTTCTTGTAGGTGGCATACAGCAACGCGTGCAAAACCGTTCTCATAGGCCTATGTTTCAGAAAAAAAGTGAGGACGATGATGTGTTGTCCCTCATTGATTCGTTGATTTTGAATTTACGCGCGTTTTGCCCATTATGCGTTGAGTTTGCTTTTTGTTATTTGTTTGATATTATTTGTTAAATAAAACATAATGGCTCAGTGGCCAGGGATACACGCATATGGCCTTCAAGACCTGGGTTCAAGTCCCAGGTCTTGCATATTTCGTTTATTATTTTGTGATAACCGTTCCCATGCAGCGTAAGCATCACAATACACCATGTGCCTCCATCATCAAGCCAGCCACGTACATCCCAACGTTGGATCAGAGGCCAGAATTCAAAGCGTATCATACACTCCCAGTCAATGCGTCCTACTGGATTCAGAAAGTCAACAAATTCTGGATAGCATTGGGCCTAAAGTGCAGGCTTATACCTCCAAAATTGGGTTTACCCCCCCCCCCTGGTTTGCTTCCTCTCTTTCTATTTATTTATTTTATTATCTTATTTTGATTATTATTCTATTTGTTTCAATTAATTAATTATTTTACCAAATATCAAAATTCAAAAAAAGACTAAATATAAAAACACTAAAAATCAGAAAAATACAAAAAAAATATAATATTTATTTATAATAATTATTTTCATAAATAAATTAAAATGTAGATTATTTAGTGTAATTAGGTTTTAATTCTAATTCCTTTTTAATAAAAATCCAAAAAAACATGTAGAATTAGGTTTAATATCTTTGTTGATTTTCCCTTTTTTAATTTTTATTTCTCACAATACTATTTATTTATTACTTTATTTTTATAATTAAAAATTGTACATAATAAATTTTAGGTTTAATTTAGGTCATATTTTAATTCTTTCTTAATAAATAAAAAAATATTAGAATTAGGGTTCGCCGTTCAATTTAATTTTAATTAATTCTCCTTTTTTCTCATTAAATCTAAAAAACACAAAAACATCATTCTCATTTAATTTTAATTTTTAAGTCCTTATTAATTTTAATTATTTGCAAAAAGGGGTCCAACGCCCTAGTTTCGTTTCAATTATTTAAAATGCGCATTTATTTTATTATCGCTTATTATAATTTTGTAAATACCCCAAAGCCATGTAATTTACTTTTCGCACTTTTATTTCTTCGCATTATTTATTTTTCCGCTAAATCAGGTCCGGTTTAATTTTGGCGATGTGGACCCGCGCCATTTGTAATAGTCTAGCTTTATTTCCTCGCAACTTATAACTGTTAATCAAGCATGAAAGAATGTATGGACAAATTAAAATCAAGCGTAGAACACGACAAACATGACAAGACAAATAACTGAAACATGACACACAATTCGCACACACCACCCCTAGGGTACGCCTCACTGTTGCCTTTCGAAAGGTGGTCGTCGAGTAGAAAACGTCTTAGTAAGTCCTCATGATCCGGGAACCTGGCATGAGGGTAGCTTCTAAGGTGTCTTCCCATTGCTCTGGTGATCACCATGTCCCTAAAACTCGAATTGACCCGAACACCTCCAACGGTGGTGCTACCTACCTCTCAATGGTGGGATGGCACTACTTTTAAGGACATTTACACAGACGAATTCCTTAGGGTAGGTAGGTTCTCAAGGATACTTGCTCTAATTTCAAACAAATCAAAACATACTTTTCACACCAACACATTTTCAAAAGCTTTCAAAGCAAATTTTTCAAACACTCTGACGTACGAGTCGATCTGAAATTTTTCAAAGAACTTTTAAACCCACATTGAAAAGCAAAACAATTTTGAAAACACATTGAGCAAGTATCTAAGAGCCCATGGATAACCATGGATAGAAAGGGTGCTAACACCTTCCCTTTCTATAACCTACCTCCCGAACCGAGAGCAATCTCTTTAAGGAATTTTTCTGTGCTTTTGTCCTTTCCTATTGGAGAAAATAAAAGACGGTGGCGACTCTTGCTTCCGCGACATTTCGCGAACCAGCGTTAAACAGTCAGTTCCAGATCCACCGATCACAAACACCATCATCATCCAATACGACCATTTCAACCTCTTCCTCTGATCAAGATTCTGGGACAATCTCTTCTTGTCTGGACTCTGACGTTCTGGAGATCTCCTCTCATAGAAAAGTGGGAACTAACCCCACCAAGGTCAAAGAGTTGAGACCAAGACATGCAGGAAAACCCCAAGCTTCTGCCTCTGGTAATCCATCTCATCCTTCTTCTTCAGTTCCCCCTGAAATTGCAAATAAGGAAGGGACAGCCTATGTTAATCAAGCAATAGCAAAAATTGTTTCAAGAATTCTGAACGAGAACCACTCAGTTCCTGGCATTTCTGTTCCTCTGAACCAAGAAAGCTCAAATGCTGAAACAAATTCAGATGTCTCTAAGAATGTTGAGACATCAAACAAAGAGAAGAATGCTGACATTGCTCACAAGAAAAGAAAGAAGCCTGAATACTCTGGATCTGATGACAGTGCTTGAAGGTTGGTTGCTGATATCTGGTGGAGTTTGGAAGTGTATTCTGTTGTTTTCTGCTGCTGATCTTATTATTTTGTTTTGGATAACTGTATAATTTTCTGAACATGTATCTTTGGCCCATTTGTGGCTAAAGAGGGGGAGAATATTTTGGTACTTACTTAATTAGTACTTGACATTCTATTTTTCTGCTGTCACTTATTTCTGCTGCTATCTATCTCTGATTGTTTAGGGTCTTTAGCCAAAAATCTGCCAAAGGGGGAGTTTGTAGGTGTTTAGGTATTGGCTTGCATTTTTGGTAAATCCCAAGTGTATGTGTGAATGTCATGACTGATGTCATGACATTCTAGTTCAGTTTGTACTGGTTAATTAGGTACCTTTGCAGAAAAATATTGTAATTCAAATACTGATGTTTATAAGTGTGTATCTGAGCATTTTGCAAAATGATCACATTTTGCTAAATCAGTAGACATGTTTTCTCAGATGTCATAACAGATGTTATGACATCCTGTTCTGAACTAACAGGATTGCAGGATTGGATAAGTCTGAGTTTTTTCCAGGAAATAACCCAGTCCTTCCTGAACAGAATCCTGCGTTTTCTGAGGGGTAACCTAGCTCAACCCTAACCTGGTTAATAAAGTCCTGTGACCTGGTCTTTAGGTCAAACGGAATTATCCCTAGGTTTTTGGAAACCCTAACTGAAGTTGCAGCTGCTATATATTCAACAGAGCTGCTGTTTTTCAAGGATCCCTCTTGATTGATCAGAAGATCATTTGTAATCTGTATAGATTTGTTCATTGTACTCCAAGCAATTATCATTGTGATAAGTGCCTTGGAATAGGTTTCAAATTGTAAGGGTTGTGTAGCACTCTAAGCTTTGAAGCAAGAGTGTTTGAATGTTCCTTGACTAAAGCTGTGAAGCAGAGTCAAGTTAGTTGTGTGCATCACTCAAAGCTGTGAAGCATGAGTGATTGTGTTGCTTGATTAAAAAGCTGTGAAGTTTAATCAAGTGTTTATTTTTGAAGAATGTCTTCAATTCTTAAGTCAAATTGGTTTATGTATCACTGCTGTGATTGAGGGGGAGTGAGTAGGAACTCAGGTTTAAGTTGTACTTAGATTGGAATTGCATTGGGTAGGTCTTAAGTGAAGGAGATAAACTGGTTGGTTTATTCCTGAATTAACATCTCTTATAGTGGATTTCCTCCCTGGCTTGGTAGCCCCCAGAGTAGGTGTTGTTGCACACTGAACTGGGTAAACAATTGACTGTGTTCTTTATCGCTTTTGTATTTACTGTCATATAGTAAGTCAGATACGGTGTCATAACATTGAACGTGACATTGAGTATCTGCAGCCAGAATTTCAAAATGCAATGGTGGAACAAAATTGTCAAAAGGTTTAAAACATAACAAAAATCTTTGAGAAAACTTTAGGGTAGATAACTCTTAAGTACTTGTCAATTTGCAAAGAAAACACTTGCCTATTTTCAAACTACACTTCACAAACACTTTCAAAACAAACTTTCAAAAAACCTTGAAACATCTTTTCAAAAAGACAAACACCTTTTGTAAAACATTCGAGTAAAGAATTGTTACAAGGGTAGCCTAGACAAGGCATCTTTTTCAAAACATTTTCAAAACCACACACAAGCACCATTTCAAACAATTGAAAACCAAGGCAAGTTGATCTAAGCAAGTACCTAAGAGCCCATGGATAACCATGGATAGAAAGGGTGCTAATACCTTTCCTTTCTATAATCTACTCCCCGAACCCAAGAAAATATCTCAAAGGTTTTTGCTGTGCTTTTTAAACCTTTCCTTAGGATAAAATAAAAAGTCGGTGGCGACTCTTGCTCAACCAAAACATTTGCGAAAACAAATGCAAAACCATAGTCAGTTCTCCCACCGTATCACAATGCATGATATGTGGATGCATGTTTTCAAGGATTTCGCGTGGTAGCATAAGAAGATGTTATAATTTGAACGTTGATCGACAACTTTGATTGGAGACCTTCGTATCGATGGATGTCCTTCCACGAGAATTAAGCTCACCATGTCAAGTGGGTCATAGCCCTTGACTCAAATTGTTGTACTTGATCTTTGACGGTGTTTGGTTAGAGGAAAATAAATCCTCTTTCCCCTTGGTAGACATCTGGTTCAATGTGACCCTGCATTATAGATCCTTGAAATAGTTATTGAAAATTCTATGGTATGATGTCATGATGTTTTGTACAAGTACACAAAGTAAGCAAGTTGTTATATACAAATAGTCATATACACACAAAGCAGACAAGTCCTTAGGTTTAGGCTTGCTTGGGGTTTGTAGGTAAGTACCCTCTTGAAGTTTAGTTGGCTCAACCTGTTCTAGTAATAGTAACTGGGTTCTAAGGGATCTCAATATCACCGATCTTTCCCACAAGTTTCGTTCCGATCGACAACTGACTTGCCACCAAACAAAACTCAGGAGTCAAATCTCAATGAGTGTAGTATCGAGTATCAACCAATCTTCGGTAAAAACCAAATCCGTCTATCTCACTACTTCCTAATGGATAATGAAGAGTCAATTAAAAGGTTCTAAAGGTCATTTAGCGCTTAATGACACTAAGGAAGCCTAATGTTATCCTTATCTGACTCAAGGAACATTAGTACAAGCCAAAGTATCACGCTAACGTAGCTATCACTTCGTCCATATTGGTATACCCCGTACAGCTTCCATGATTTATTTCTATTTTCCTAAAAAGATGCCCCAGATCCGGGTGTAGGATGTTTAACAGTAACCTAAACAAGGTTCTAAAGAATGTAAATCAAGCAAGTCAAATAATGATAGCAAGTAAAGGTGATCTAACCCTAAGGTAACCCCACTTTAAAGATAATATCCCCAGCAGAGTTGCCAGTTCTGTGATACGGTGGGAGAACTGACTTGGGTATTTTGCGTTTTATCACAATTGTTACGGATAGCAAGAGTCATCACCAACTTTTCTTTTATTCAATAAGGAAAGGCTGAAAAGAATAGGAAAGAGCTTTCGAGATTATTTGTGTTTGGGGGGTAGATTATGAAAAGGGAAGGTGTTAGCACCCTTTTCATCCATAGTTATCTACAGGCTCTTAGTTGCTTTCTAGATCACTTGCTTTTGTTTTAAAGTGTGCTTATGGTGTGGGTTTTGAAAGTATTTTGAAAATGTGACTTTGTAATGGCTCTCGTTTCTATAAGAACGCGTACAAAGTGTTGTTTTGAAAATAGTTCAAAGAGGTGTTTGTGGAATGTGTTTTTGAAAGTGATTTTGAAAAGATGTATTTGTAATGGCTCTCGTTTCTATAAGAATGCATTCAAAGTACTGTCTTTTGAAAATGTTTCAAAATGAGAGTGTTGGTGTGTAAAATGTTTTTGTTGTGAGCAAGCGAGAAATTAGGAACAATCTACCTACTAAAAAGGTCTTAGATGTTCTTTTCCTCCTCCTTTAGATGTTGCTATCTTACCATTGTTTTGGTAAGAAGTCCCATCGTTGGATGTGAAGGGACGGGCGTGGGACGTTTGTATAGTCCTAGAAGGTAACCTATGGGACGTTTTAGCAATGTCGTTTTAGGGACTAGATCGTTTACCGAAGGCAACATTGAGGGTCATCGAGGGACTACGATCTTTTATCAAGGGTCTTTGCTAAAACTCCCATATTCGAGGGACATGACTATTTTCCGAGGCAACAAGTGAGATTACCCTAAGGGTCCATGCATGTGAATAGTGTGTTTGATTTACATGTATTTTGTCTTGATTAGGGGTTGTCTACTTGTTGGTTTTTATCTTGTCATACACACCTAATTACTAGCATTTGTACAAAAATAAATAAATATGCAGAAAATAAATCCTACACTATTACAACCATATTGAAGTGCATAGAAATATAAAGGAAAAAATAAGATAAAAAAAAGAAGTAACAAAAGAGCTCCTTTGATTGGGGGGAAGCAGCCTTCGATTCTGCTTCTGTTGGAGTTCTTTGATTGGGGCTAGCATCCAGCAAGTCATGGCCTTCGATTGGGCCTTGACACAAGTTAGGTCATGGCCTTCGATTGGGCTTGGAAGTCAGCAGGGTGCGCCTTCTGGTTCTCCCTTGTTGCCTTCTTTGATTGGGCCTGGAATCAGTATAGGTATGCTTTTTTATGGGCCTGGAAGTCAACATATTGTATCCTTTGACTGGGGCCTGGAAGAAGTAGGTTGTGCCTTTCGACTGGGCCTGGAATCAATGTAGGCATGCGTTTTGGTTGCCTCTTTCGTTTGACCTGGAGGATGGGGTAGAAGCCAGAAGCTTCGTTTCCTGTTTCTTTCGTTTGAGATCTTAAATAGCAACATGGCGTAAAGCCATGCTAGCAGTGCCTTAGGGCTAAGTTAATTATTAAAATATTTGTAAGAAACTAAAAGCAAAAACCAAAAGGAAAGGTAATAGAATAAAACTATAAGGGTGTAAATGAAAAAGGAAAAACAACAGTATGTACATGCTTGAAACGAAAAGGAGTTGTATTTACATGTGCTGGAAACGAAAGATGCAAGGGTAAGAGTAACTTGCCTTGCTGCAACCTTGAAGGTGAACTGGACCTTGAGTGGTGGCCCTGGGTTCTCCTAGATTCGAAGCGAGGGGCCGGAATCTGGGCCTTGGATGCTATATTCGAAGGAGGAATGAAACAAGTTTATGTTTCTTTCTACTGGATTCGAGGGGATGTAAAGTGTGGGGACTTTTCAGAATTGAAAGAGAGAAATGTTTGGAATTCTGGGTTTGTTTTTCACAAGTGTTTGAGAACTTATGATGTTTTAGAAAATTTGGAGATTCGTTCCTCTGGTCCCAAAAAATCCTCCTTAGCCTTTGCAAAAAATTCCTCTATTTATAGAGAAAAAGTGGACATGTTGTAGTAGCCAGCTTTGCAAAGAAATAATAAAATATATGTAACGTGAAAGTACAAGTGGGGGCGTTTTGGCAGTTAGGGTGCAGAAGATGTGACTTATGCTTCTGGCCCTATGATTATACAAAGATTTGGAAGCAAGATAGCCTGTCAAGTAGGGTAAGGCCATGATATTTCCTCATATTTGCTTCAAATAAAACCTGCTTCGAATGGCTCAGCTTGGATTCGAAGCAAGCTGATTCAAAGGGGATCCACATTCCAATTGAAGCTTTGCATGCAGGTACTTTTTTCCAATCGAAGAGTTTACCTTGCAGGGGGCACATGTGGCCAGTAGGTCATGGCCTTCGATTGCAAGCATGCAGGCAACATACTTGTCCAATCAAAAGGCTTGCCCTGCATGGGAAACTTGTGGCAGCATGTCATGGCCTTCGATTCCAAGCATGCAGGCAGCATACTTGTCCAATCAAAGGGTTTATCTTACAAGGGGCACATATGGTCAGCAGTTCATGGCCTCCGATTGCAAGCATGCAGGCAGCATACTTGTCCAATCGAAAGGCTTGCCCTTCATGGGGTACTTGTGGCCAGCAAACTTGGTATTCAAAATAAGCATGCAGGCAGTAAAAGGCACAAACGAAGCCTGTAATAAGAAGTCACATGCCCAGACGAAAGAGGCACGCTAGCAGCAACTTTTGAGTAATCGAAGGAGGTACAAAGTCTAATCGAAGGGTGCTGAATCGAAGGAGGCCTATTTTTCTCCAAATTTGTCAAAAATGTTATTTTTATCTGTTTTCTCCCTTTTTGACAGTTTGCTTTTAATTTTGGTACTGGAAAATCCCAATGCACTTGTGCAAGCTTGAATCCTGAGAATCTTTGTGAGAAAAGCCTTGAGAAAAGAGAGGGCAAATTTTGGGGTACAACCCACACCATCCTCCAAGATTGTCGCATTGTATTTATATGGCACGACTCTGTCTGATTCCCATGGTACAGGGCCTGGTATGAAAATAACAATTGGAGCAACAGTCGGCTTGCTATGGTACTTAATCTTTATAGGGGAGGGAACACCAAAACAAGGCACGATAACATTCACCCTTATTCAGAATACTTAGACATCACAAAATTGTTGTTGGAGGACACATCTTCATCAGAAGAAAAGAACTCATATGCAGAAACATACTCATCGTTTGACATGGTCTCGACTGAGCAATATTCAATCACATTAATTGCATCGTAATCATCTCTATTGCCTGAGACTTTGATAGTACCATTATCTAACAACAATTAAACACCCCTTTTTACAATGGAACAACCAGGAGAATCCTTGCAGCATATCTGGCAATACCCATAATGGTGTTCTTCTTGGCCATCCATGTGACAGAATGTAGCGTGCAGCTGCACCAAATCATCATTCATATAATTCACGTCAAAAATCCGAAATTCACCGGGACATCCATAGACCATGTTCTTGTCTTCTTCATACTTTGCCCTTGGCCTGATTATATGAAGGAGGCCTTCGTTCATCATTTCTTGAAGATTAAGTTTTATCTTATCACATCCATGGATATATGTACTGCAAATACTACAACCAACATGGTCGTGCGTATAGTAGATGAATTTGCAGAGGTCATCACACATCTTCACCAGATCCCCTCTAACTAGGTTGATATCAAAAATCTGGAAGTCCCCAGGACAGCCAGCAACCATATTTACAGCATTTGAACCTCCATGTTTAGGAAAATGATTATCTTTCACATTAGGGCCAACATCTTTAAAGGATAGGAGGCCATATCTCACCATCTTTTTTACTTCATATTTCAAAGGATAGCAGTTATCGATATTATGCCCTGGGGCTACTTGATAAAAACCACATGTCTGATTTGCCTTATAATACAAGGGTAAAGGTGAAGGTATAGCAGGGGGAGGCCTGGTTTGAATCAACTTCTTTTGAATCAAAGCCTGGAATAACTCTGCATAGCTCATTAGAATAGAGTCAAAAGCCTCTCTCTTCTGACTTTTCCCTTGATTTCCCTGAGGAGATGGCCTCTGATAGGCAACAATGGTTGGAGCTACATTGACAACTACAGTCATGGAAGCAACCTGTTACTGGTACCGATGATGTCTTCTAGGTGGTTTAATATTCCTTTCCCCAATAACAGCATTCGTTTCACTTTCTTTCGAGAGAACCCATATGATGACTTCTTTGTTCCTTCGTCTTTCGTCAAGCGTCCTTCCCTGACAACTTCTTCTAAACGAACACCCATGCTCACCATTTCAGTGAAATCACTCAGCGTACTGGAAAACATCCTTTCATAATAAAATGATCCAAGGGTTTTCAGGAAGACCTTGGTCATTTCTTGTTCTCCCATAGGTGGTACCACCTGGGAAGCTATCTCGTGCCAACGTTGCACATATTCTTTGAACGACTCCTTGTCTCTCTGAGCCATCGCCCTCAATTGGTCACGGTCAAGTGCCATGAATATATTGTACTTATACTGCTTGATGAAGGCTTCTCCTACATCATTGAAGGTATGTATATTACTATTGTCCAGACTCATATACCACTTCAAAGCGGCACCGGTTAAACTATCCTGGAAGAAATGAATAAGAAAACACTGATCATCAGTATGGGTGGACATTTTTCTGATATATATCACCATGTGGTCACGAGGATAAGAGTTTCCCTTGTACCTCTCAAATTTCAGCACTTTAATCTTTGTTGGAACCTTTACGTTGGGAACTAAGCAGACTTCACTAACGTTCAATCAAAATAGTTATTTTCCTCAAATGGCCTTCATTTCCTTCTGCATCTCATTGAATTGATCCTGAAAATCATCAAATCGGTCATAAAAACTCACACTTTCACTCGGTGGAGGAACAGGGCAATAAACTTCATCATTAACAAACGGCATAACATTCACTGTAGGAGGTGCAATATATTGGCTCTCATTTCTAGCAAAAGGAGTAACATGAACCACAGGAGGTGCAGGAGTAGCAGCAACTTGAACAACAAGAGCAACTTGTGCATCAAGATTGTAACCTTCTGGCAGGAAATTTTCAGGCATTCCCCACGGGTAACCCTGAGGCATACGGTTTTGTGTAGCAGTAACTGGAGTAACAGAAATGGAACTGTAGGAGCTTCTGAAGCAACCGTTGTTTGTTGTAGCTGAGCAAGTGGTGGCTGATTCTGAATAGACATCAATGATTCCATCAAAGCAGTCAAATTAGCCATACCAGCCTTCAAAGCAATAACCTCTTCGTGTATCTCGCCATTCTCTTTTTCAAGATTCTCCATTTTCTTCCTGGAATTAGCCCGAGTATTATACCGGTGAGACAACTTGCTTCTGAACGAGGTAGAGAAACACAGTAAGACACCTGGGTATGAATATAAATGCAAGAAATGTGTGCAAGATGATGCATGATATGCAATGCACATGATTTATTTATCATTAATATTTCAAGGAACTTAAAGAATTCTAGAGGATTTGCAAATACTAAAGTACTTAACACATTTTAAAATACTGAAAATCTCATTATAATAATTTCATAATGGATTACAACTTTTAGTACAAGTTTCAACAATCCTAAGTACAAGAGTAGATAGAATCTAAATTCCTAAGAAGGCAAAGCTGATGAAGATCTCTCAATACACTGGCGCTTTCTCGTGAGTCTTGCAATCCGAGCCTTCAACAGGTTGTTCTCTTCTGCATACCTGTTGGCGACCCCTTTCTAATCACCAGAGTCAGGAAGTGAGTAAATAAGTCCTGATTAAGCTCTAGAGGAAAATAAATCCTCTTTCCTCTCCATTCTCTCCACAGTACGACTCACAAGAATATCAATAAGATCATCCTTCTCTTTCTAGTCTACTCGGTAGGACATCTTTAAAGTCTGACACTTATTCTTCCAGGCCTCCTTCTTTTGATGCATACTAACTAGGGCAAGCTGAAGTTATTCCACATCATCTAAAAAGGGAAGAGTGATCTTTAAAAACATATCAGGTCGAGGTTCTTCATGGGAAGATGGCATCTTCAACTGAATTTCCCTTGCTTGTACCCACCGGAGATAAGGCTCCAAAGAAACAGCTCCTCTTGGTCCCAAGTCTTTTCTATTCTTCCTGTGAATATGGCGCCAAGCCTTTTCAATTTCCTCCTTATATTACTTATGATCCTCTCCTTCTTTGAGAAAGAAACCAGTCAGATGAATACTATTTGGCTTGTCTCTCATCGAATATCCAAACTGACATCGTGCAAGAACGAGATTGTAGTTAATTCCTCCCTTTATATTGAGAAGAGGTACATTGGGGAAACTACCACAAATATAGAAAATCTCCACATCATAGTAAGTCTGATGATACCAAACAATGTCTGAATGAGTGAGATCCATAATCTTCGGAGCCCAACAAGGTTCCTTCTTGATATCCCAGAAAGTATCAGACCTAGGTAAATGAGAAATAAACCACTGATACAATAAAGGCGTGCAATAAATGATCATCCCTCCATGATAAGAATCCCGAAGATGAATGAGTAATAAGCATATCCTAATAATGAAGGAACCAAATTCCCAATCAAAAAGACCCTGATGGCGTTGACATCCACAAATTTGTCGACATTAGGGAATAAGAACAACCCATAGGCAAGTAGAGCAAAAACAGCCTCAAAAGCAAATGTACTCTTCATCCTAGCAAAGTAGCAAGCTTTCTCCAATAAAAATAGAGCAAGTAAGCCTCTGATTCCTCCTTTGGTAGTCATATTGGCCTCAATCTCATACTTCCCCAAATTAATCATAACACTAATCTCATGAGACTTGGGCTCTCCCTCCAAACCGGTGAAAGGAACACGTTCGGTAATAGGTAAACCCAGTAGGTAAGAATAATCCTCCAATGTAGGCATCAATTGATAATCCAGGAAAGTAAAACATCGATACATCGGATCATCGAATTGGAATAAAGTCGAGAGAATACCCTCCTTCTTACCGAGCTTCATAAGAGACATGATGGATCCACACTTCTTTCAAAAATATGTAGAACTCTCGATCTCGAGAATCAGACTCATCAAATCATCTACCTTAGGATTTTTGAAACTATACTTCCAAGTCTTTCTTTTTCCAGAATCCATGGCCAAATAGTACCTGAGATATTCGCAAAAAGTCAACTTTAAGTCCCTTGAAACAAATGTTTTAAAGGATGCTCATGGATGCATGATGCAACAATCACACACAAGATCATAAATATGGAGGGTTCATAGGTTTGACGTCACGAGCATGAGGTCAAAGGTACTACCCACAAGGTATAGAATAATAGTTTATCACCTTCCGAACAAGGTTCTAAAAGGTTCCTAGAGTCTACATCCTTCCTTCGGATATTACCAATGTCCCGATTGACTCGGTAATTAGTAATATTCTCAAGAAAAACTCGTATGAGTATAGTATCGCGTGACAACCATTTATGGATTACTTCCTCATAGTTTCTTCACTACACCTAAAAGGCCAAGATGGGTTAAGGGTTCTACGGTTCTCAGCTTCAGCAGGCTCCCAGGTCGAAAGCAGCATGTCTTCCCGATTACTCAGTAAACGATACTACAGTCAAAGGGGTCTCCACTAAGTGGGGGATCTCATGTATCCTTTTTTGGGATTAATCCCTCAAAGTTAACATGACTATACCTCCCGTCCTATCTTAAGTTTTCCCAAGTTCGGGTAGAGGACTTATGAGAAATCACAAAGCATCCTGAAAACCAGGAAAATCTAGAAAAACATATACAACACATAACATACAAATAATAGCACATACACAAATAAATAAATATAGGCTTAACCCACTTAGATATGGACCAACATTTGGTCGATCTGTCCCCAGTGAAGTCGCCATTTTTTTCTGTAGCGGTAGAAATGTTGAGGGAGGGGATGTATTATATGAAATTAGGGTTTCAAATATCATCAACATCATTCATCCATTTTAATAAATTTGGTTTCTCAACCTATCAACACCCAAGATCTAACGAGGTTGAGGAATTTATCAGCAAATGAAATCTAAGTCAGAACCAAATAAAAAAATAATATTTAATAAAACAAAATTAAAGTGGTTAATAAAAAGGAAAATAAATAGTAAAATACACAAGGTATGTTAAAATACCAAATAAAAATCCTAAAAGATAGTCATAGGTCAAACATGATTCAATAATAGTTGACAAAAAATTTCAAATTTTTTT
Organism: Vicia faba; assembly: GCA_948472305.1. Classification (NCBI taxonomy): domain Eukaryota; kingdom Viridiplantae; phylum Streptophyta; class Magnoliopsida; order Fabales; family Fabaceae; genus Vicia; species Vicia faba. The sequence continues at coordinate 1,363,381,937 of OX451736.1, read as the reverse complement.
TAAGTTAGAAACTATTTTTAAAATTTGAATAAAATAAGCAAAATAAATCAAAATTTGTAAAAAAAATAGTAAAATCAGAAATAAAAATAAAATGAGGTCACCAATATTTGTCAAGAGGTCATTGGATCCTTCCATAATTTTTTTCAGAATTTAAAAATTAAGGAAAATATTTTTAATCAATTAAAACAAGTTAATTAAAGTTAAAAATTATAAAAAATATAGGAAATCATAAAATAAAATTGTGAAAAATAAAAATCAGAAAGATAAAAATCCAAAGGATTTTTAAGAATTTTTTCATATTTTTTGAGTCAGAAATTAATTTTTTTATGAATTTTTGAAGTTTAAATCAATTAAAATATAAAAATCAGAAAATAAAAATAAAACCAAAAAGATATAGACCATTGGATCAATGTCAAAATACGTTAGTAATCAAATCCAAGGGATCTGGCGTACTGTGCATATAATGGTTATTAGTGAATAAACCACTAGATTAAATATTTAAAAACAGAATTTGAAAAATGCGTGGCAAATTTTCATTAGTTGAAGACGCCACTGTGGTCGTCTTCAACCTCTAGCCAACCTCAAAACCAGGTTCCTCAAACTGTAAAATTAGAGGTTCGGACCAATGTCATTCGCTTCATCTCATCAAGACGAAGACAACCATACCCTCGAGAAAAATTTATTTAAAGTGAACCTCAGTCGATTTGCAAAAAACCAGAAGAAAAAAGTTGAATAAGGATTTAAAAATTCATGACCAAAACTCACTTCCAGTTAAAAACAAATGATGCAGCGAGTATCATAATGATGAGAGCTTCATTGTAGTAGCAAATTTTAAGATAATTGATGAAGGAATCTACCTATTGAATTTCAAATTTAAAGCTCTGAAACTTGACTTGGCTAACACGATTTAGGATGCTTCAAGTCTTGGTTCTTCTTCTGTTAGTTTTAGTGAAGTTAAAGGATGAGGAATTAGCAAAGAAAATGCATTGAAGAAGACTGTAAAACCAAATTCAAAGTTGCAGAATTGTGATCTATGGAGAGAGTTTGGCATGGTGATTTTGGTTGTTCAAGCTTGCGAAAATGAGTGAAATATAGTCTGTATTTATAGGAGAAGTGAATGGGATCAAGAGGAGGGGTGAATGATGTAATTTGAGTGGAAATCATGCACACATGTGATCATGAAGAAAGTTTGACCACATGTGCATCAAAACTCATCCAAATGATGCGTTTTGACGCTCTAAATGATTCAAACATCTTTGCTAATCATGCTTAAGTGGAAAATGTGTGGTAATTTGGTGATTAGAAGTCACATTATGGAAATTGCAATCTGACTGCAAGTGAAACTTCAATTCTAAGGTACCAACTTTGAATCCATGTTGTTCGTAACTAAAGAGGTCTTAGGGCATAATTCTTGAAGCATTTGAAAGATAAGGTCACAAACTTTACAATGTGAAAAGAGAGAGATTATTTGGATGCTTGAGCTAGAAGTTGTGTTTGGTCAAAATCATTAAAAAAATGCTGACTTTTTGTACTTAGAAAAATTCTAAGTTTTTCTCAAAAAATATCCTATAATGTTTTGACTCTAAACAGGGTATTTCTTCAAAATTAAGCTTTGATCATTGATGTTGGCTTGAAGTGGACTCCTTATATAGTATTGTGAAACTTGTTTCACTCAAAAATTCCAAATATTGAACAAGTTATGATTCTTTGAATTTAGTGAAAATCCATGAGGTGACCTATAATCTTTTGAGTTCTTGAGGCATCTTCTAACCATTTCCAAGCCTTGCACATAAAATAAGAGTTTAAGTTCACATTTTAAGATCAATATGGAAAAATAATAGGCTCAAGGAGATAAAAATTGTCCAAGTTCTGATCTTTTGAAGTCACATTAGGGAATTTGATGGCCTATATAGAGGACTTGTAATCTTTCTCCATCATTAAGAATCTTCCATACAAAATTTGCTTGAAACTTTTGGAGTGATTAGTTGATAACCCTTTAAAGAGAAGCATGTCTTTGGAATCACTCAAAAGTCTCAAAATATGAACAAGATATAACCCTTAGAAGTTCAAAACCTTAGCTCCTAGAGAACCAAAATGACTTGGAAACCCCCTTCAATTTTGACAATCTTTCTTGCACAATCACCTTTTCCATGTGAATAGAAGTTGTTGTGGATGATAATAAGAACCAATAGCAACAATAAACACTCCTAAATATCAATAATTGAGAGAGTTATGCACTTGTGATCAAGGAATCAAGAACTTGTCCAATTAGGTTAAATCTCTTCATATATTCTTGCATCTTTTGACTTCCTTTGACAAATTGAGGCATGATGAATCATAGTATACCTTGTCACGATATTACTTTAAATCACTCTCAATGGTGAAGCTTGAATCTCAATGAAGCTTTGTTGAAGAAGACATGGAAATAAACTCATGAACCTATGAATCAACCTGATGAAATGTGTTGTGCCCTCACCTATAGTATCATCATTTTAAGCAAACATTCTTTATATTTGTTAGTTAAAAGTCAATCAACACAAGACATATATAACCATAATATACAAATCAAAGTGGTTGGGGATCCCTCATGAGAAAACCTAAAGATATGGAGAATAACCAAACCCAAGTGTGATCTTGATATGATTGAGTTGATATGAGATGATAGAGGAATCTTATGGGCAAAAATTGGGGTACAACAGCTGCCCTTATTTAAGTGTCTTCTATCAGGAGATACGAAGGTTAAAATCTTCATGTCGACGCGATTGAAGATACTTAAATATAAAACAAACCCTATTTTTGGTCCTAAGATGCCAAGAAATGCTTATGATTGTGCATGCAAACAAACAAATCCAAAGGTGACACAGGACACCACTGGGGAAGCAGAAAAAAATAAAGGATCAAAAGAAAATCCGACCAGGAACATAAATCATTGGTGAACAAAAGTCTTGACTCTACTGGGGTAAATCCCAAGGAGGAGACAAAGCATCATCAACTCAAATAAATGACGAAAAAGCAATGTATAAGAGCGATCAGCAGATAACTGTGAACTACCCACTCACAGAGAAGGTAGAAAAAGTAGGTCGACCCACCGTGAAAAGAAGGGGTAAGATAATTCCGGAAAATACCAATATTAGGGTAGGAAACAAATGATTAGCATAAATACTTATGACTGGAAATAAATGATTTCTTTAGAGCAAAACGAATCAGCAACGAACTATCTCCCATAATGACGAGACTACCATTCATCAGAGTAAACACCGCAACAATGAACTATCTCCTATAATGACAAGACTGCCATTCATCGGAGTAACAAATCTAAACAACGAACTATCTCCCATAATGACGAGACTACCATTCATTGGAGTAACAAATCTCAATAACGAACTATCTTCCATAATGACGAGACTACAATCCATTGGAGTGACAAATCTCAACAACAAACTATCTCCCATAATGACGAGACTACCATCCATTGGAGTAACAAATCTCAATAACAACCTATCTCTCATAATGACGAGACTACCATCCATTAGAGTAACAAATCTCAACAACGAACTATCTCCCATAATAACGAGACTACCATCCATTGTAGTAACAAATCTCAACAACAAACTATCTCCCATAATGACGAGACTACCATCCATTGGAGTAAACAGACCTCAAAGAACAAACTATCTTACATAATGACGAGACTACCATTCATCGGAGTACAAATATCAACAACGAACTATCTCCCATAATGACGAGACTACCATCCATTGGAGTAAAAAATCTCAACAATGAAATATCTATCATAATGACGAGACTACAATTCATTGGAGTAACAAATCTCAACAACGAACTATCTCCTATAATGATGAGACTACCATTCATCAGAGTACAAATCTCAACAATAAACTATGTCCTATAATGACAAGACTACCATTCATCAGAGTACAAATCTCAACAACAACCTATCTCATATAATGACGAGACTACCATCCATTGGAGTAACAAATCTCAACAATGAACTATCTCCCATAATGACGAGACTACCATCCATTGGAGTAACAAATCTCAACAACAAACTATCTTCCATAATGACGAGACTACCATACCTTTGGAGTAAACAAACCTCAAACAACAAACTATATCCTATAATGACGATACTACCATTCATCGGAGTACAAATCTCAACAACGAACTATCTCCCATAATGATGAGACTACCATTCATCGGAGTACAAATATCAACAATAAAATATCTCCAATAATGACGAGTCTACCATCCATTGGAGTAAAAAATATCAACAACAAACTATCTCCCATAATGACGAGACTACCATCCATTGGAGTAACAAATCTCAACAACGAACTATCTCCTATAATGAAGAGACTTCCATCCCTTGGAGTAATAAATCTCAACAACGAACTATCTCCCATATTAACGAGACTACCATTCATTGGAGTAACAATTCTTAACAATGAACTACATCCCATAATGACGAGACTACCATCCATTGGAGTAACAAATGAATCATCTCGGGGAACTAACAGCTTTACCGGGGAAGGACAGGTTGCTCAAATAAAAAGATCGACACTTGCTGGTTTGAGAAGGAAATACAATAATGTTGTTGGGAAATGAATCTTGGCTTCTCTAAGGAAATGCCAACACAGTCCTACTGAGGAGATAAAGTCTTCTCGTACAAAATAAATGCACATTCTCAAACCAGGGCTCAAAGCTTGCAGAAGAAAGAATAATAATGTTGTTGGGAACCATAAATTCAAACCAGAAATAAACTGGAGCGAAACAGTCAACCAAGATAGCGCCTGATGAGAAATAAACTCAAAAGGGAAACACGGATCTAACCAGACAATAAGCTGAATAGGAAGGCTGAAGCAAAATTCTTCCATGCGGGATAACTCAGTGTGGAAATTTAAAGAATATACACTTTCTGCTTAAGGTTGACAATCTATTGGAGAGAGGGTAACATAACTCTGTAAAATATGGTAACGTGTCAATAAAAAACAATAATAAATGCAACAGAGTAATAAATTTTAATTCAGCTATGCATTATGTATGTATGGATGCATGAATGTTATCATGTATATGCTAACAAAATAGACATACATCACTGGGAATCGAGTGTGGAAGCTTCTTTCTCTCTATATTGAATGTATTATTAAGCCTTAAGGAGGAGGGAGTCATGTGTGGTCGGTGATTCGATGCCTACTGTCTTTGTAAAGACACTATGGGGACGGAGCCCACGCTCAAGAAGGTATTTCTTCATGGTGTCGGTTGTGGAGACATGTACTTCTTACTTATTGAAGCGCTTGATATATGCTTGCAGAGATTTATCTTTTCCATGGATAATTTCTTCAAGTGAAGTCTCTGATTTTGGATGCCGACGGGAGGTGGTGAGGTGTCTCGAGAACATCCTCCCGAGATATTTCCTGGAGGTAATAGATTCGTCCGGGAGGCTTTTGTACTAGGACATGGCTCATTTCCTTAAGTTAGTTAGGAATAGTCTACACTTGATGGCACCCCTGACCCCTCGGTAGTCGAGGAAGGCGTCAATATTCTCTATATTTTCATCAGGATCGGTCGTACTGTCATACATTCCCAGCGGGTGTGGCTTTTCCAGGCCGATTGGAAAGTGATCCTTTGTAATCTCTCTTGATAAAAGGTTGTGGGGCTCGTCATCATCGCTTTCCTCGGAGGATGAAGGCGGGGAGTGATGGGTCCTTCCGCGTCGAGCATCATTGTCTCGTCGGGGGGGGGGGGGGGGGGGCTCCTTCGGTGATGTCTTAGTTTGGGAGACGATCGATTGATATCAAATTGGTGATAGCCTTTCTTCTTCTTGGAAGATAAAGTGCTTTGGTCCTTCTTGGGAGGCGTGCAGTTGCGTTTCTTGAAGAAAGAAACGTCGCGCTTCTCCCTTATTGGTGGGTAACCACATCTAGGTGGGGATATGCCGGGGGAATCATGGCGTCTGTGTCTCTAAGGAGGAGAATTTGACTGCTTCTTCTCCCAGGCCCATATTTTCTTGTTCTACTGCAGGATAAGGGCGTTAGTCTGGTTGATGGCAGCGAGAAACGTTGCGATCTCTGAGTCAGTGCTATGAGGAATGTGAACTGGTTGCAGAATCTTTGGCAGTTCCTTGATGGGGTTATTGGGACACTACTCGTCCAAGAACTAATGGTCGTCGCGCTAGGAATTGACTGAATTTAGGTACGCAGTCCGACCGTCGCAGAAGCTGAGGATGTTCTTGACTTTTGTCGACCTTATGCGCTAGGGAAAGTGCAATATTTCCAGATGGGTGGGGATCATCACGGTTGGCCATGATTGTTGAATGAGGAGGATCTTTGGTCTTCGGATTCCGAGGAACAGAAAACAGGGAAGATGGTTTCCCATAGCCAGTGCCACTGATCTTACTAGTTGATCAGAACCTGCAAGGTGGCCGAATGATGATCTTCTATCGGGTTAGAATGTCGAGGAGGAAAAAGTGGGTTATACCTGCAAGGCACTCTGATGATCAAGTAAGTGTGGGAGCAAAGAGATACAAGCAAAATATTAGGGTTTTAGTGGTGAATAATGAATATTCGATACTTGGTCCTCACGTGTGTGAGGGTTTATATAGTGCCCATGGAGCTTGGCCATTGGTTTTTATTTTTGGGCCTAATCGGTAGCTACTAGGACTTGGCCAAATCGGGCAAGTGTGCCTGTAACTAGCTGTTGGTTTTGAGGATGAGGTAGGTTACGGGCAGCGATCTGGTCGGTTCCTAGTTGTTTGGCCGACTTGAGTTCGGGAAGACTGAGAGGTGCTCATCATATGTCATAGGTTAGTGCTGGTCCAAGAGGGCGAACGAATAATGGTGCCTGACAGAGGGCAATGGAGCCTGGACCACGGTAGTACGGGCCGCACCGAAGGAGGAGGTTAGGTTGGGCCCACTGTAGCGGTTGGGCCAATCCTGAACAATAATCATGACTATTTTATAAATAGAGATTTCTACTATAATATTTTAATAATAATAATAATAATATTTTAATAATAACAATAATCTATTCTAATACACATCCATCATCGAAACGGGAGGCCGACGAATGTTGAGACAATCAAGAAAATCTTCAAAGAGTTGTAACATAAGTCCTTTGGTGAAGATGTCAGAAATTTGGTAACGTGAATGGACATGTAAGACTCATACTTGGCCACGAGCAACTTTTTCATGCACAAAATATATATCCATCTCGATGTGTTTGGTGCACAGATGTTGAACTAGGTTTCCAGATAGATATACAACACTCATATTGTTATGATAGACCAAAGTGGTTGCTGTGACTGGGCAATGTAGTTCCAATAGTAATTTTCTAATCCAACAAGATTCAGATACTATATTAGCAACTCCGCAATACTCGGCTTCTACACTGGACCAAGAGAGGGTGTGTTAGCATTTGGCAGACCATGAGATTAAATTGTCACCAAGATAGACACATTAACTAGAGGTGGATCGCCTGATGTCTGGGAAATAAGCCCAATCTGCTTCCGTGTAAGAAACCAATTTGCTAACAAATGAGGGATACACGTGAAGGCTGAAATCAATATTGTCGTGAATATACTTAATTATAGATTTAGTGCTAACATATGTTGCGTTTTAGGGCCAGGCATGAATATGCATACCTGTTGTACTGCATAAGAGATATCAGGTCTTGTGAAAGTTAAATATTGAAATGCTTCTGCAAGACTATGATATTCAGTTGGGTTATGATATATATTTTTAGAAGACCCACTGAGTTTTTCCTTGGTTTCGACTAAGGTGAATGATGGCTTGCAAGAGGACATGCATGCTTGTTCTGTAACCTCTGTAAGAACAAGAAGTATTTCTACATTTGGACTTAAGATTTTGATGATAGCTTTACATGGTATCATAAAGAACAATTATATACTCTAATGGTTTTATTCTAGGGTGTAGTTGCTTCTGTAATGTTCTAACTCTGGTATCAAGGCATGTTACATCATCAGGTTTTGAACATAAACACTACTGGAAGAAAATACTTGGTTACATGTTACAGTTGAAGTCAAGATTCTGGAATTTGTCTTATGCAACGGTTATTAGGAACGTTAGTACAAGATGTTCTAATCGTGACTTTATGGTTAAGCTTTGGAGGCCTTCTAAAGCTTTGCTTCTATGTGTTCCAAATTCTGAAGATTATGAAGACGAGGTTCTGCTGAACAAGTTCTAATGATCTGAAGAAAAACAAGTTCTTACCACCATGTGTTGAAGACTTTGAAGATAAGGTTCTAATGGGATAAGTTTTGAAGACTCCAAGACTTAGGTTCTAAGGCTTAGGAATGATTATCCTATAACAAGCTTCAAAGATTCAAATTATCTGAAGCCTCTGAAGATTAGAAGAAGTTCAAAATGGTTAACGTGTAATGGTGTACAAAGGGTATAAAAAGTTCTCAGTGACCTCTACCTTCTAGGGTGGTGTAAGGACAGTCCTTTCATACTATACTGTTCCTCACTCTCATTGTGACCGTTGGGAACAAACAACTAGATTTTTGATTACCTTTCTACCCTTTCAACGGATTTCTTTTACAATCTATAAAAGGAAGACTTGGAAGCTGAAGAAAAGTAAGAATCAACATTACAATGAAAAATCTATCGGATTAAATCAAGCTCAAACAAAACTACACCAAAGCGTTGCGCAACTCTTTAGACAAATATTATGTGTATAGTCTTGTAAATAGGCAAGGAGTTGTTGCTCGTATCTTGATGTAAAACATTTAGGTTCTTTTTTTGTAGTGAAACGTTTGTGTAATCTGATTAAAGAAGCAAACTGTAATACACTGAAAATATTCTATGGTTGTTGATTGATTCCTTGAGTGACCAAGTGAAGGCCTGATCTTAAGAAGACTCTTGTTGCAGTTTGAGTGGATTTGCAATAAGGATCGACTGACTTATTGGGGGTGCCAATAAGGTTGATCTGACTTATTATGGGTTGGCTGTAATCGATTTGGTTATAGTGTATTCAGAAGAAGATCTTGATGATGAAGAAGATTAGTTATCTCTGCTGTCCAGAAGGGTTAACCGTCTATGGAAGAGAAATCGAGGCAACAGGTTCAGAAGTTCAAGAAGGATTAGAGGTCGCTTCGAATCAACTTTTGGTAAAAGGAAGTCTAGTGGCAACGAAATCACTTATTATGAGTGTAATGAGCTAGGAAACTACAAGTATGGATGTCCTAAGCTTCTAAAGGACATACCAAAGAAGAAATATCTCAAAGGCAAAAAGAAAGGGATAATGGTAACATGGAATGATTTAGACTCTTTTGACTATGACTCAGAAGGAGAACGTGTTAACTTGGCACTGATGGCTCATGTTGGAACATCAAGTGAAGCAATCCCCCCAGAAGATGAAATTGATTGAGAAACAGAAGAAATTATGGAAAAACATGAGTTACTCAAGATTCAGTTCAAGGATCTCAAAAAGACCCACGAATTTGTATCTGTTGAAAACACTGAGCTTAAGGAAGAAAATTTTTGTTTTAAATGAAGAATTGTTTTTTATTAAAAGATGAAAACTATGCCCTTAAAGGCAAGAGAACTCTTTTAGAAGCCTCTGAAAGTTCTGATGATGTCATTAAGAAATATGACAAAGCTTTCCAGAAATTTCTAGCTAAGAGCATAGGGAGAAGCATGATAGCTTATATGATCTATGATGTAAGCAAAAATGGAGTTAAAGGTATTGGTTATGATCCTCATGAAAAATCTAAATCTAATAAGTAAAACATACCTACCACCTTACACTCTCATTTTGTGTCTGCCAGGTTTGTGCCAAAAGAAGATGGAAAAGATGAAGAGAAATCTGATTCTGAATTTGATGGTAATCAATTGGCTAAACCAAATAGTTTTAACACTTGTAAATATGATTATTCTACTGCTGAAACCAAAGTTGTTCACAACTCTGGTAGAAATAACAAGAAAGGACCCAAGAAATAATGGGTACCAAAAGATAAGATAATTTATGTTGTAGACATCCTTAGCAGTGCAATTGAAACACGTATCTTGGTACCTGGACTCTTGCGGCTTGCAACGCATGATGGGGTCAAAGAAATATGTTCCAAAGCCTGAAACGTATGTCTGGAGATGTCGTGGGTTTCAGAGGTGATCAAAAGGGGAATATCATAGGCTCCAGAATAGTAGGTAATGGTTCCTTTCCCTCTTTAACTAATGCTTTACTTGTTTAAAGATTAAAGTATAACTTATTATTCATAAGTCAATTAAGTGATAATGGTTATGATATAATCTTTAATCAAAACTCTTGTAAAGTTGTTAATCAAAAGGATGGATCTATCATTTTCAATGAAAGGAAAAGAAACAATACTTATAAGATCAAACCTTCTGACCATATAGAATAAAAGGTAAAATATCTCATGTCTGTTAACAAGGAGCAGTGGGTGGGGCATAGATGTCTAGGTTATGTTAGCTTGAGATAGATTCCTTAGTTGAACAAGCTTGAACTTGTTAGAGGCCTGCTTAAAACTGGAGTTTAGTTCATACGCTCTTTGTGAAGCATGTCAGAAGGTCAATATTTCAAAAACTTCTTTCAAAGAAAAGAATGTTGCTTCTTTCTCCAAAACATTGGAACTTCTATACATTGATTTGTTTGGACCCGTGAAAACTAATTCAATCAATGGAAATAAGTATAGGTTAGTTATGTTAGATGACTACAACAGGTGGACATGGGTGAAGTTTCTCAAACACAAGGATGAGTCACATTTTGTATTCACTACCTTCTGTACCCAAATGTAAAATGAGATAAGTCTCAATATTATCAAGGTTAGAAATGATTATGGTGGAGAATTTGAAAAACAAATATTTTGAAAAATCATTTAATAAGAATGAGATTTCCCATGATTTCTCTTGTCGGAGAACTCCATAACAAAATGGATTTGTTGAGAGGAAGAATATGACTTTGCAGGAAATGGATAGGACCATGATCAATTAAACCAATATGGAAAAGCACTTATGGGCAGAGGCTGTAAACACAACGTGTTATATCCAGAACAGAGTCTCCATAAGACCTTTTCTTGGAAAGACTCCTTATCAGTTATGGAAGAACAAGAAACCCAACATTTTATATTTTCATTTGTTTGGATGCTCTTGTTTTATCCTAAAATCTAAAGAAAATCTAAACAAGTTTTAATCAAAAGCTCAAAGTTGTATCATGTTAGGATGTTCTTAATGCTCAAAAAGGCTATAGAGTATATCATACTGAAACACTCACTTTTGAGGAATCAATTCATGTTATATTTTATGATAAGCTTGACTCTGAAAAGTCAAAGCTAGTTGATAAGCTTGCAAGTGTGGAGATTACCCTTTCAGAATCTGAAGGTAATAGAGTTGCTGCTAAAGTACAAGAAGTAAGAAGATCAGAAGATGTTCAATTAAAAGCTTCTAATGATCAAACTCCTTTCAACATGATCCTGCAAAGACCATCATTATGAAAATATGCGTCTAGGGTTGATGTTTGTGAGTGAGTCTACATCAATTGATGAATCTCTTGAGTAAAATGATTTGAAGATGACAATTCAAGCAGAAACAAATCTACTCTACAAGAAGGACGTTTTAGACCAAGTATCTGATAAAAAAGGAACTCATGTTGTTGTAATAAAAAGGATGATCAGAAACAAGTTCGAGGATGAAGGTGATCTCATCGTAGACAAAATACACCAGGTCAATATTTATATATTTTTTGAAAAAGTACTCATAAACACCTCTACAAGTTAGAAGTTATTCTATCAAGGAAAATGTCAAAATATTCCTGGTCATATATACCTTTTATAAGAATCTCTGCACTCTAGATATTGAAGAGTCAATTAATTAATTAATGTTAGACTAAATTTATACGCTTTCTCATCTGACCAACGTGTACAATTTAACTATCTGACATATTTGGAAAACTACCTTACCGGAAATGATAATCGATAGCATGCTATATTCAATAATTAACATAAGTGTTTGTCTTGTCTCTTAACTCACTTCTTGGAACTCGTATATATATCCCTCACCATAAAATTTCATTTATTAAGCTGTCAACCTCCTGTGTTCTCGGCTATCTGAATTGTATCTCTTATACAGTCAATTACGTTTTCCTTTACTTTATTTAAAGCATTGGTCACCCTACCCTAAGTCACTCATCTCTTTCTTTGCTGGAACTCTCTCTCTCTCTCTCTCTCTCTCTCTCTCTCTCTCTCTCTCTCCTCATGGATTCAAGAACCTTTCACGGTGATGAATATTTTCTTGAAATTATCTGTGAACGACGTCAAAATATTATAAGGCTAATTGGTGATAATCTTGGTCTTACTCGAAGTATAATTATGCAAGGATGGTCGAGTTACTTTGGTGTGTTGTTTGGACCAATCTACCTTAACTTGGTCAAGGATTTATGGCTGCATGTCGATGTTAGGTCAAATGGAACTTCCATCCACTCATCTATCTTTGATAACTCTATCATCATCACCTCAACATCTATTGCAGTTGCTATTGGTTGTGCCCAAGCTCGAATTACCGTAGAAGCCTTCCAAAACAGATATTCTTTTGCTAATAGACTCCTCTCTATTCATAATATATATGATGAATATAGACACACCAATCTTTCTAATCTTATCCCGGCTGCTTCAGTTTGGTTTCAGCTTATGTTGACAAACTTTAGACCTAGAGGATCAATGCTGAACAACCTAACATATGAGAATAGAGTTTTCATCTACTTCCTTGTCCATCAGTTTAGAGTCAACTTACCTCAATCCATTTTTAACTACCTAAGGGACTCAATCATTGCTTCCAGAACTCGGCACTAGGCCTTTATACCTTTTGCAAGAGTTCTTTTGTACTCTTCACCAGGACTAGGATTATTGGAGCCATTCGTTGCAATGGACCTGAGGATGTTCTTGAGGAAGTTCAATGTGAAGTTCTCGAAGTTTAGGTTGTAGGGGTTTTTTCTGATGGTTGTATGTATTTCTTCCTTGTCTTAATATTGTTGTGTCGTACTTGTCATTCCATGTTTAATTAATAAAATGTTTTGTTTTTTTATTATTGGATTCTATTGGATATATGTGTGATGACTCAACTTTTTCATTTCCATAAAGTCTTACCAAACATTTCTTTTAAACCTTATGTTTTAAGATATAACTTAACACTTGTTATAAGTAAACTTTCATGAAAAATACAAAGATTTAAGAAACCTCAATCATGGGAATTTTATCCAAACAATTCTCTGGTTTGAATCTATTATGGTGTCAAAGTTCATTTTCTGTCTCTTTAATACCTTTTTGATTTCTGACAAAGGGGGAGAAAGTAAAATGATTTTGATAATACTTATTCTCATAATCTTAAACTCAAACTTATAAAATGTTGTTGTTACTAACTGTTTGTTTGATGTTTCAATTCAGGAACTTTGAATAAGTTCACTGAGTATTCTAAAGACATGTTGAATATGAAGATCCTGATGACTAAGGTTGAGAACCTTATGGATGGAATTAACTCTAATTTCATATATAAGAAGTTGTACACTTTGTGAATATATGTATATTTAAACAAATGTACCAAATACAATTCAAAAGTTATAAACTTACTGAAAATAAGGTAATCTTGCTTGATATCATATTATAAAGAAGTTGTGAACTTTCTGAAAGTATGGAATTCAGACTTAAAGCTTTAGAATATGTGCTCTCCTGAAAGGAAGATAAGTCAACATTCTCATGCATGCTCTGATATAGAGATGACACTCAGAAGATGTGATCTGATATGCATTCTTATGCAATGTGTGCTTGTACAACGTGTGCTTTTGCAACGTATGTTCTATTCAAAGGTTGTGAAATGTCTAAATGGATGATATATTGGAAAATATCATGTCAAACTCTGATGCTTAAGAAGTAGTGAACTTCTCCATAAGTATAGTGTTTTGGTTATGATATTAGAATCAATAAATAGAAGTGTTGATACATGATATGTGGCATTATTCAATCAGGCTCAAAATCAAGTTTTGATTCTTCATCAAGTTCTGATAGTAACTAGGTTCTGAGATGAAGACCATGTGTTCTAGTCAGACTCTGATGAGTTGTTGTAGGGAAGTGTTCCTTCTCTATTTCTATGTTATAAAAACTCAAAATTTATTTTGTGAGTCTTGGGCTCAAGGGGAGACTCTAAACAAGCATAAATGAAATTTTGGGATTAACATATTCAAGGGGAGGTGTGAGTTTAACTCTGAATTTGTCAGTTATGGTGATTACCCTGTATAAATTGTTCTATCAAAATACATGGCTTTGTCATCATAAAAAATGGGGAGATTGTAAGAACAAGAAGTGTTTCTACCTCTGGCCTTAAGATTTTGATGATAACTTTACATGGTATCATAAAGAACAATTTTATACTCTAATGGTTTTGTTCTAGTTGTAGTTGTTGCTATAATGTTATAACTCTGGTATTAAGGCGTGTGACATCATCGGGTTCGGAACATAAACACTACTAGAAGAAATTTTTTGGTTACATGTTACAATTGAAGTCAACATTATGGAATTCGTCTTATGCAACGGTTCTTATGAACGTTAGTATAAGAGTTTATGGTCGTGACTTTGTGGTTAAACTTTGGAGGTCTTCTAAATATTTGCTTCTACGTGTTTCAAATTTTGAAGATTATGAAGACGAGGTTCTGCTGAACAAGTTCTAATAATCTTAAGAAAAACAAGTTCTTATGAACAAGTGCTGAAGACTCTGAAGACAAAGTTCTGATGAGACAAGTTCTGAAAGACTCCAAGACTTAGGTTCTAAGACTTAAGAATGATTCTTCTGCAACAAGCTTCAAACATTCAAATTATCTGAAGCCTTTGAAGATTAGAAGAAGTTCAAAATGGTTAACGTGTGATGGTGTACAAAAGGTACAAAAAGTTCTATGTGACCTCTACCTTCTAGGGTGGTGTAAGAACAATCATTTCATACTATATTGTCCATCACTTTCATTGTGACCGTTGGAAACAAACAACTGGATTTTCGATTACCTTTCTACCCTTTCAACGAATTTCTTTTACAAGCTATAAAAGGAAGACTTGGAAGATGAAGAAAAATAAGAATCAACAATAAACAACAAAAAATATATTGGATTAAATCAAGCTCAAACTAAACTACACCAAAGCATTGTGCTACTCTTTAGAGAAATCTTCTATGTATAGTTTAGTAAATAGGTAAAGAGTTGTTTCTTGTATCTTGATATAAAAAACTTAGGTGTTTTTTTTTGTACTGAAATGTTTGTGTAATCTTCTCAAAAGAAGCAAATTGTAATATACTGAAAGTATTCAACAGTTGTTGATTGATTCCTTGAGTGACCAAGTGAAGGTCTGATCTCAAGAAGACTCTTGTTGCAGTTTGAGTGGATTCGTAATAAGGACCGAATGACTTATTGAAGGTGCCTATAAGGTTGATCTCACTTATTATGGGTTGATTGTAATTGGTTTGGTTATAGTGGATTAAGTCCTTGTTGAAGGCAAATCACCTTGAGGGGTGGATTGGAGTAGCTTAGTTAACAATGAACCAGGATAAAAATAATTGTGTTCACTTATTTTTATGTTCTAAGTTAACTTGGTCTTTCATCAATGAAAATATTTAGTTTATTTTGGTGAAACCTAATTCAAACCCCATTTCTTGTGTTTCTCACACCTTTAATCTCCTCTACATATTTCCTTTGAGACAAGAAAAGATCACCAGTATGTTTAGTGACAAATATTCCCAGAAAATAACTCAGAGGACCCAAATCCTTCATGGTGAATTCAAATATAAGTTTAGACATAATAAAGTCACAGAGAATTCAAATCTAAATTTATACGTAATAGAGTCAAGAAGAGCATCAGAGGAAGTAGTGAGTATGATGTCAATCACATATAAAAGGATATAAGTAGTATCAATATCGTGATAACTAATGAATAATGAGTGATCAGAGATGTTGTGTGATAAACCCAATGTGGCAACATAGTCAGTGAATCTTTGGTACCAAGCACAACGTTCTTGTTTGAGACCATAGAGAGACCTCTTAAAGAGATAGACATGCTTAGGATATTATGGTTCACGAAATTCAAGAGGTTGGTGCATATACACTGTTTCATCAAGATTTACATGCAAAAAGGAATTATTTATATCTAGTTGATTGAGACATTATGTACCATGCGAATAGTGGTTGGTTTGATGACAGGGCAGAAGGTTGGTTTCACCACAATCAACGCCTGATTATTGATTAGCACCATTTCCTACAATACGAGCTTTATATCACTCAAAAGAATCATCAAATTTCGTTTTGTGCCTACAAACCCACAGACCTTGAATAACATTAGCATTAGAGGAACGAGGAACTAACTCATGTGTCTTATTTTCAATAAGAGCATCATATTCGTGTTTCATGGCCATTTTCCAATTATGATCATTTAATGCATCAATGGTATTCGTAGGTAAATGAGAGATAGATTGGTGGATAAATGGATGTAGGTTGAAAAGTTTATGGGGTTTGAAAATTCCAATTATGCTTGGGTTGTCATTTGAGGTGAATGAGGTGCATGAGGGGAAATAGGTGATTGGATAGGTGGAGAGAAGGTGGTTTGTGTTGTTTATGTAGACGAGGTTGTTATTTGGGAGGTGTAACACGGTGGGAGAACTGACTTGGGTGTTTTGCGTTTTATCGCAATTGTTATGGATAGCAAGAGTCGCCACCGACTTTTCTTTTATCCAAATAAAGGAAAGGGTGAAAAGAATAGGAAAGACCTTTAAGATTATTTTCTTGAGTTTGGGGGGTAGATTATGAAAAGGGAAGGTGTTAGCACCCTTTTCATCCATAGTTATATATGGGCTCTTAGTTTCTTGCTAGATCATTGCTTTTGTTTGAAAGTGTGCTTTGTGGTGGGTTTCAAAAGTATTTTGAAAAAAAGCACGTTCGTTTAGGAAAACTTTGTAATGATTCTCGTCTCTATAAGAATGTATACAAAGTGTTGGACTTTTGAAAATATTTCATGGAAAGTGTTGGTGCATTTAGAAAGGTGTTTGTGTTTGAAGATGAGCAAGCAACTAAGAACGTTTCTACTTACTCAAAAAGTCTTTGTTCTTTTCCTCCTTTGATATTGCTAACTTACCATTGATTGGTAAGAAGCCTTATCTTTGGGTGTAAAGGGACGGGCGTGGGTCATCGTATAGTCATGATAAAAATGTTGTGAGATATCTTAGCATTTCTCTTGAGAGACTAGGATCATTTATAAGGCAACATTCGAAGCTTCATTGAGGGACTATGATCTTGTATTTTTTACTATTTTTGCTAAGATGTCTCACATGCATAACATGACCATTTTTCATAAGGCAACAAGTGGAGTTAACCCTAGAGGTGCACGTGTGCAAAGTGTGTTTGATTGCATGCATTTTTGTCTTTTTGATCAGGGTGGTCTACTTGTTGATTTTATCTTGCCATATACCCTAATTACTAGCATTTTGTGTAAAGTAAAAAAAAATATGCAGAAATATAAAATACTACACTATTATAACCATATTGAATTGCATGAAAATATAAAGGCAAAAATAAGATAAAAGTAATAAAAAAATAAGGGTCTTTTCGATTTAGGCAGAAAACCCTTCGATTTTGCACTTTTTGGATCTCTTCGATTTGAGCTGAAAAGGGTGAAGGCATGACTTTTGATTGGGTTCCTGGAGGCCAGCATGTTAAGCCTTTAGAATGGGCCTGGAATCAGTGTGATGTTCCCTCTGGCTACCTCTTTCGTTTGACCTGGAGGTTAGTGTGGAAGCCAAAGGCTTCGTTTCCAACTTCCTGCTTCCTGTTTCTTTCGTTTGAGTTTGAATAGCAACATGGCCTAAGGCCATGCCAACATTACCTTGGGGCTAGGTTAGTCTTTAAAGCATGTTTGAAATGTACAAAGAGCAAAAAAAACCAAGAAGTTTGTTAACCATGGAACATATTAAAAGGGTGGAAATAAAAAGAAGAACCATAATATGTACATGTTTGAAACGAAAAGAAATTTTATTTACATGTTATGCTGGAAACGAAGGGTCCAAGTCTAAGAATGACTTACCTTGCTGGAGGCTGGAGCGTATGCTAGACCTTGAAGTGGTTAACCTTGAATGCTTCTGGATTCGAAGGGAGAGACCAAGGGTTAGGCCTTTGATACTGGATTTGAAAGAGCAAAAACAACTGAAATGTCTTTCTTGCTGGATTCGAAGGATAGCAAGATGTAAGGACATTTCAGATTTGAAGGAGGCAAGTAGCTGGATTCTGGGTTTGGTGTTTTCACAAGTGTTTAAGTGTTTGAGAATTTTAAGGTGTTTGATAATTTTGAAGATACGTTCCTCTCTTCTTCAACAAGAAAAAACCAACCTCTTATCTTTGCAAAGGATCTATCTATTTATAGAGAAAGGTTTTGGGAAGTTTGGGAGTAAAAATAATAAAATAAGGCTCACCTGGAAAGCAAATATCCACTTGTGTCATGATCCCAAGATGAGATAGCGAGATGAATGGTTTAGATGGATTTCTTCCTGCAGAAGGAAAAACATGCGCAAGGCTCAAGAAAAACTTTTCTAAAAGTAGTATTATACTATTAAGGGAAAGTTGTCTTGGATAACAAATGGGTAAAAGCCTATTTTAACTTGTATAAACAATTAAATATAAAGTGAGTCATAGGTTTGAGGCCTGAAAAGGGGAAACACGTAGCCTAGCCTATGGGTCTAAATGTTCAACTTGATCCTTTGAATTGAATCCTCCATCTTTCCACAACTTTCGACAAGACTAAACCAACATTCGTTCCCACCAGTTATGTGTCCTTCGAATGGGCCAAAGTTGTATTCTTCGAATGGGTCTCTTGTACGGCCTTCGACTGGGCCGTCTGCATGCTTCTTCAAATGTACCTCTTGTATACCCTTCGACTGGCTCTAGTATTACTTCTTTTGAATGGGTCTCTTGTGTGGCCTTCGACTGGGCTTTCTGCATGCTGAAGTGTATACAAATGTTTCAAAGGGGAGTCTGCGGCCAGTTGAAACTGGCATAAAGGCAGCCTATGCCTTGTGGATGCTAGCATGAAACAAGGCAAGGTAGGCATAAAGGAGTTCATTACCTGGGCGAAGCTGGCACAAAGGTGGCCAGTTTCTTATGGTCGAAGGAAACTTTGAAGGAGTTTTGGCCTTGTGCTGTAGACAAACTGAAGAGGGATACATGTGTTGGTGACACGCTGAGGGGTCTTTTGCCCAGTGAGAGTTTTTGTGAATCGAAGGCCAGTTTGGAGAAGTTCTTGCTTTTGTGCGCTGAAGGCATGCCCAAAGTGATAGTTTGCTTAGTAGAAGTAGATAATAAGCTTGTTCCAAGGAAAATAAATGCCCAATCAAAGTAAGGATCCAACTAGCATGTGGGTAGCTATTGCATTTGTGAGTCAAACCAACATGCAAAGACAGTGGTGCAATCGAAGGAGCACTGACAAGAATATCTTCCCCTTTGGATCGAAGGAGGCTATTTTAAAGGTAAAAGATGCCCAGTCGAAGCTTGTGTACAGTAAGCAAGCAACAGTCCAAGACTTTAGTCGAAGCTTGGAAAATTGAGGTAAGCTTGGATGAGGATTCGAAGGTCATGTTCTGATTGAAGAATACAGCTCCGATACGTTGAAGAATTGGATCCGAAGGGTCATGTTCTGATCAAAGAATAGAGCTTTTGCATGTTGAAAAGTGATATTCGAAGGGTCATGTTCTGATCTAAGAGTAGAACTTCTGTATGTTTAAGAGTGAGTTTAGAAGGGTCATGTTCTGAACGAAGCAAACTCCTGACCTTCGATTCTCCCTGCTTCAGCATGATCTGAAGGAATTCTTTAGAAAGCTTGTAACATGTTCTTCCATCACTTTTGCAAATTCTGATTGTACTTATGTGAAAACTGGCCCATAAGTTCTATCTAAATTCTGACTAAAAATGCCCAGAATTTACTAAGTGTTTTAGTTTCATGAACGTGTCTTCAATGATTTATAACTTGAAATCCCAGCATTTCTAGGAGAAGTTCTGTTCAGCAATGTTTTAGATCTTATTGAGATCTATAACTTTCATGTTAGAAGTTCTGATTGAATCATCTTGCATCATGATGAAAATCTGGCCCAAAATTATGTTATTATCATATTTTCTTAACACTTAGACAATTTTTCTAAGTGCTTAAAAATTTAACTTTTCAAAGTAATTTTTGACTTTTGATTTCTTGATGAACCAACTTCATGTCTTGATGAAATATGATTTTTGAAACTTGATCTTGATCAAAAAAAGTCAAAGTTTGACTTTTCAGTGTGCATTTGACCATTGTGCCCTTGTGAATGACTTTCTTGGACAATTGTAATCTGAGACTTGAAACTTGACAAAAGCAAACCTGAGGGTCCAAGATGATCCCTTGAGAAATGAGAGGGAAAATTTTGGGGTACAACAGCTGTCCCTGTTCAATCTTCTTAAACCTGAAGAGTTAGATTGGCGAGTCCGCCATTCGTGACTTGAAGGTGGAAGATGATTGAACACTAAAGTGCCCAGAAATTTGCACTCGCATGAAATAGCACTGATAGTTGATGGTGTAGGGAATGGGCTTACAAATGCCATTTGAAGGAGATGATAGAGAGTTGTCAGAGATGCGCTTAAAGATGCCATCTAGAGTGACTGAGGGGAGGTATTAGGATAAATCTTTTGGTTTATTTATACTGAAATAGTATATGCCTTTTTCTTGTTTTTAACTGGAAGACATAAATATAACCAGAAGAGGTCTCCACTTGATGATTATTTTTTTTGCAAGGAAGAGGATTAGTTGCGTGAAGATGTATGCATGGTGTAATGATGTTCTTAAAACAAATGAGATTAAGCTGTATGCGTTTGTTATATACGCGTCATGGTTTATGAATGTGATGCGTTTATTGTAGTGTGTCTTTGTCTAGGAAAATAAATCCTTGACAACATGTTGGGGAATCTTGGGAGACTGAATCCCTGACTGTTTGTTGGAGAATCAATGTATCTTCAACTTTGTTTAGAATATTTCCGCTGGGAATTCCTGTTCTGTTGTTTGAGGAGAAACTCCGCTGGGGAATATTGGCTTGTTTAAGAGGACTCTATGGAGATTGTTGATCTCTGTTTGGGGAAAATAATTTAGGAGTGTTAGCTACTTGTTTCTCTACTGGGGAGTTATTCTTGACTGGAGAGAATCAAAAGTTAGCTGTTATCTGGTTGAAATCCAAGCTTGGCAGCAAATTGTTGAGGATAATGAAGTTGACTGTTATCTGGTCGTATTTCAGGTTTCCCAGCGACTTACTGAGGAAGATTAAATTAATTGTTATCTGGTCGGATTCAAGGCTTCGCAGGAAATTACTTGGGAGAATGAAGTTAGGTTGTTATCTGGTCGGATTCCAGGCTTCGCAGTAACTTACTAACATTAAACTGCTATCTGGTCGGATTATAGGTTTCAAAGCAAATTTTTGAGGCGGATGAAGTTAATTGTTATCTGGTCGAGTTCCAGGCTTCGCAATAACTTACTTGAAAGGATGAAATTGAACTGATATCTGGTCAGATCCAGGCTTCACAGTAACTTGCTTGAATGGATGAAGCTGAACTGATATCTGATCGGGTCCAGGCTTCACAGTAACTTGCTTGAAAGGATGAAGTTGAACTGATATCTGGTCGGGTCCATGCTTCACAGTAACTTGTTTGAAAGGATGAAGTTGAACTGATATCTTGTTGGGTCTAAGATTTACAGTAACTTGCTTAAAAGAATGAAGTTGAACTGATATCTGGTCAGGTCTAGGTTTACAGTAACTTGTTTGAATGGATGAAGTTGAACGGATATCTGGTCGGGTCCAGGCTTCACAGTAACTTGCTTAAAAGAATGAGGTTGAACTAATATCTGGTCGAGTCCAGGCTTCACAGTAACTTGCTGGGGGTAGAGGTAAACTCTACTGGGGAAAGAAGTTAAGCCAATGTCTGGTTGGGTCAAGGCTTTACAGTATCTCGAGAGGTTAGACTATTATCTGATAGGGTCCAGGATTCATAGTAACCTAAATTTGTTTGAATGGAAATGATTCCTTTGGGGAGTGTATTATTTTGTTGAAGAGAATATTTGATGACCTTCTGGCAAGGTGAATTCTTTAAGAAGAAATCCACATGACTTCTTCTTTTAAGACCAACTCAGCTGGGGAGAGGGTTGTCGAGAGATTAAAACTTTTGACCGAGATTTGCATAGATCCAACTTTGTGGGCAACTCTGCTGGGGCCAAGGTTTATTGTAACAGGCTCTGTGGGGATAATGCTAATGAGATAACTTTGTGGGGATATCTCTACTGCATTAAAAATATGCTCGTTTCTGCTTGGCGGCACATATTTGCTAAACAATTTAATTATATTCATATGCATATGTTCATTCAACTTTAGTCATTAGACGTTTTTGCACTCAAAACAAAAAATAAAAAGTTTGCAATTCAAAGTATATTTGCATTGATGTTTTTCCCGTGAATAGGCATTTTTATATAAAGAGACGGAGATTCCTAGTAAGAGGAAATCGTCGAAAGAATAACAAAATTGAAAATAAAAACAAAAACCATGTGGAAATGATCTCATTATGCTCCAACTCTACTATTGCCCCCAATGTCTTCGATCGTCCCTTGCCATTGAAAAAAGTTGATTGGATTGATCTTGGACCGTTTAAATTCGTACCTTAGTAATAAAGTCGATTGTGGTGACTCCACGGGACATAGTCATACGCTTTCAATCCTTAACTTTTTCCTGGACCGCCCTTTCGGGTTTTCAGCCCATCAGGATACCCATTTATGCCCAAGTCGCCTTTTTAGGTTTTCGACTTGCCGGGTGTATAATCTTTTGCATATATCCCTAATTTTTTCCCAAGCCTTTGGTTTTCCAGGATTCCCTTATCTTTCCTAGGTGTGTCAACCTAGCGGGTCTCTTATGCGTAGTATTTTTTAACTATGTTCGCGTTCACAGGATGTGGGAAATCTTCACCGTCCATAGTAGTCAGCATCATGGCACCACCCGAGAAAACTTTCTTGACCATAAATGGCCCTTCGTAGGTGGGAGTCCATTTGCCCCTGGGGTCACCTTGTGGAAGAATGATGCGCTTTATTACCAAGTCACCAACTTGATATACTCGAGGCATGATCTTTTTGTTGAAAGCCTTGATTATACGCTTTTGGTACATCTGACCATGACAAACAACAACCAATCGCTTTTCATCGATCAAGTTCAACTGATCCAATCTTGTCTGAATCCATCCGTCTTCGCCTAGGCCTGCTTCATTCATAATCCTTAGTAAGGGAATCTGAACTTCCACTGGAAGGACAACTTCCATGCCATAGACCAAAGAAAAAGGAGTTTCCCCAGTTGATGTCTGAGCTGAAGTACGGTAGCCATGAAGAGAAAATGGTAACATCTCGTGCCAGTCTTTGTAGGTTACCACCATCTTTTGCATAATCTTCTTAATGTTTTTGTTGGATGCTGTGATACGGTGGCAGAACCGACTGTCTTGAAATGCTGGTTTGCATTTTGTGTTCGCAAAATATCGCATTAAGCAAGAGTCACCACCGACTTTTATTTCATCCAATCGGAAAGGAAAAAAGTATAGAAAAAAATCCTTTTTCGAGATATTCTGAGTACGGGGGGTAGATTATAGAAAGGGAAGGTGTTAGCACCCATTCTATCCATGGTTTTCCATGGGCTCTTAGGTACTTGCTCATCTTTTTAAAATTTCTTGAGTATGTGCTTTGTTTTTGAAAAGTTTGACTTCGTGATAACCCTTGTATCAGTCCTTAAAGGTGTGACAAAGTTGTTTTGAAAATTGTTTTGAAATGTGTAAGTATGAAAAGTTTTGGTTTGAGCAAGTACCTACTAGCATCTACCTACTCGAAAAAGATCATTTCTATTCTTGTTTCCTTTAGACAGTGCTATCCTACTATTGAGAAATAGGTAACACCGTCGTTGGAGTTGTAAGGGTCAATTTGAAAGGGACGTACGGTCACTAAAGCAATATTAGGATACATTAGTAATAACCCTAGAGTCTTAAGATCATATTCGAGGAAACATTTCCGAGGAAACATTCTGAGGCAACATTTTCGAGGCAACATTTGAATGGGACATTTGATCTTTGTTAGACAGGAGGGCAACTACTAAGACACCCTATGCTTAATGACCGTTTACCGAAGGCAACCGAAGTGTGAGCATAACCTAAGAGTGATATGTGCGAGTGATTGGTTTCAGTTATTTATCTTTGCACATTAGGGTTTTCTAACCATGTTAATTTTGCAATGCATTCTTGCCATACAATCCTATTAGCATACATCTAAACAGTCAAATATTTGCGGGAATTAAAATGCGAGAAAGTAAATTTACGCTATTACAAGGCTTCGGGGAGGGGGGTTAATTACATAGCAAAAAAAAACGGAAAAAACTATAAGTAAAAGTCCTAAATTAAACTATTACAAACCAGTGAGCAGTTACAACAATATTGGCAAAAATAAATAATAGGCACGCGGCGAATTAAATGCGAGACGATTAGAGTCTTGACCCTTGATTTAACCTAACTGTAATTGACTAAAGAAAACATGTTTTTGTCATTTTTTTTTTTTAAGAAAATAATGAAATAACTGAATTAAAAAGAAAATCCTAAGTTCTTATAATTTTAAATTAACAAATAAATTAATTCACCCTAAAATCTGTTTTTGTATTTTATTTATTTGAGGAAAATAAAAGAATTAAATCAAGAGTTAACCTAATTTTATAATTAAATTTTAATTGTGAAAGAAATTAAAATTGCCCTAAATCCAATAAACTAATTAACTAAAAAACATTTATTAAGAAAATAAATATTCTTTTTTGTGATTTTGATTGGTTAACTTTAAAAAATAATTTTGGTGTTGATAAAGAAAACAGAATAATTAAAGAAAAGAAATTAAAGAAAAAATAATAGAAATAACCCAAGGGTCTACTGTCAGCGGCTCTGACTGGAGATGGATCCAGAAGATGATGGTCCAGAGGATGAGGTGCGCTGGATCTGATCCTGGCTAGTGGATCCAGAAGGTGATAGTCCTCAGAAGGTGCACGTGCTGGATCTGATTCTGGCTTATGGATCCAGAAGGATGATGCGTTGGATCTGGTCCTGGCTAGTGGATCCAGAAGGTGATAGTCCTCAGAAGGTGCATTTGCTGGATCTGATTCTGGCTGATGGATCCAGAAGGATGATGCGCTAGATCTGGTGAAAATAAAGAAGAAAATACCAAAAGCTCACGCTTGGGATCGAACCCAGAACAATGAGCTTCTGACTTGCTTCTTCTGACCAACTGCGCTGGATGTTAGTTTGTTAATACAATAAAAACAAACAATATATCAGAACAAAAGGTTTCTGGGTAGAATAACGCGCCAGAATTTGAATCAGCCAATCAGGTTGCAACACGATGTTGTCTTCTTCCCTGGAACCGTCGTTTTAAGTTCTTATTCTTTTACCCACAGACGCATGTCTGTTGCTGAAACCTGTTTCATTCAAAAATTAAGTGTATGCAATATGAATTCAATTGGGGACCATGGATCAGTTGGGTTTGAAACTCTGATCATCATGGTACCCAGTATCAGGCCTAATTTTGCTTGAGAATTAAAACCCCAAATTGGAGCACGAAAACCTAACAATGGAAAACGCCTATTCCTACACTGTAACTCAAATCAAACTATCCAGAAACATTGCAAACATGATGATGAATACAAATACGCAATTAAAATGTGCTGAACATGCAAGAATTACAGCAATTGAAGGTGGATAATTTTGCAAACCGTGAGAATGGTAGGAGGAGGTTTTGGATGTGTTGACGCCGGCAACTGATTGGGAATGCTTCCTCAAACGACAAGGAATTGATTTCTGGATTTGAAACTCCTTGATTAGCCTTCTATTCCAGAATTTGGATCTCAATTTTTATCAAGAATTTTGAGTTTCTTTTCTGGCAGTTTCACGTCTCCAGCCTTTTCTTTGATCTGCAAACCTTTCTTATATAACCTAGAATGAACTAGGCTAACAAACTTGGATTAAATCTTTGCATTTATAACAAACTTGGATTAAATCTTTGCATTTATCCAAGATTTGATTTAATTTTCGATGCATAGGATATCTTTCTATTTTCATGCCAATTGTGCCTTTCTTGTATCAATTTCCATTGATGTGATTTGATTCTAATATGCCGGCATTATGAGCTTGTGAATCTGTCCAAAAATCCAATCAAAGCAAATCTTTGTCATTATTTACCAATTATTTGATTTAATTCAATTTTTAATAAATAAAAAATCAAAATAAAATAAATTATGAAGCAAATAACATGTAAGTGAGCATTTGGGTCGTGTACCATGTTATAAGTGAGGTGCAAGCATAAAAAATTGGGCCCATTTAGCAAAAAATTCAAATTTGAGCATATTTGACTTTTGGCAATTTTGCAAAAAAGGTCAACTTGGCCAATGCATAACTCTCTCAGTTTTGACCCTAGAGAGGTGTCCTTGGACTTTTTAGAAAGCTTAGAATGTCCTCTAAGCAACCATTTTGGTCTCATCTCAATTTAGTCTTCCATGTTCATGTATGAAGCTTTGACCCAAAAGGTGTTTTTGTTGACTTTTCCAAAATGACCTATAATGTCAAAATTCATATCTTTTTGTGTTTGCATATTTTGAACTTGTGAGATGAATATGAATTGTATGGAATTGCATCATCTTCAAAATGAGCTTTAGATGGGTCATTTCTGATAAAGTATGAGAAAGTTATGCTTGGTCAATGTTGAGTTGACTTTTCCTGTAAAATCCCTAATTTAGCAACTTTTGGGCTTTGATGAATTGTGAGCAATCCTTGATGAATAATGATCAAACCTTGATCAAATGATGAATGATACTTCAAAATGAGTATGTTTGGCCAAAAATCTTTAAGTTTGACTGTGTGTGGGCCATAGTTGACTTTTGACCTAGCATAGTCGATTTTCAGGTCTTTGAGCAATTGACTGAGCAAACTTCCTCTGTAAGGCTTGAAACTTGACATGGATGATCTTGAGAACATGAGAACATATTAGGACAATGGTGAGAATTTGGGATCCTTTGGACTCAAGCTTCTTGATGCAAAGTGAAACCCTAATTTGAGGTAGTCTGCCCTATGAGAGAGTTTGTTTGGTCAAACCTTGGACTTCCTTGAGCAATTTGAGGACCTCACTTGACATGTATTGAGAAATATGGGAGGGAAAATTTTAGGGTACAACAACTTCCCCTGTTCAATCTTCTTAAACCTGAAGATGTAGATTGGCTCGTCTACCTTTCGTGATCTGAAGGTGGAAGGTGATTCAACACTAGAGTGCCCAGAAATTTGCACTCGCATGAAGTGATACTTGATTTGTGATATCGGGAATGGGCTTATAGATGCCATTTGGTAGTTGCTAGAAAATTGTCGGAGATGGGCTTAAAGATTCGATATGAGGAAGTTTCGATTGAGGAAGTTTCGATCGCACAAGAGATTCTTTTGCGAGAACCCATATACCTGTTGTTGAGGAGGACTTCGCTGGGGAATGATGGTCTTTGTCTTGAGAGAAATAGAGTTTTAGGAGCTTCAGTTATCGTTACTCTACTGGGGAATAATTTTGGTTTGGGAAGCGGAAATGAACTGCGTGTCTGGTCGGGGTATATGCTGCACCGTGACTATCTGGGGAAATGTGAAATCAATTGTGTTTGATCGAGTCCCGGTCTTACAATGTTGTGGACTGCTGTTCTAGGGATAAGAGAGGAAGAACCCGGGTAGTATGGTTATGAGAAGGAATCTGGATAGTAGGGTTACTTCGAGATGAAATCCTGAATAGTAGGACTGTGAGAAGGAACCTGGATGTTAATCTATCGCTTGTTCAGACTCTTCTCAATTTTTGAAAACAGTTTACGGACGCTTCCCAACAACGGATGTTGCTTTATTGCTTATTCAACTTCAAGATTTCTGAAAACAGTTCACGGGTTCTCCAAGTAACGGATGTGAACCTATTGCTTGTTCAGTTTCTTCTCAAGACTTATGAAAACAGTTTATGGATTCTTCCCAACAACAGATGTTAATCTATCACTTGTTCAGATGCAATTTTTGAAAACAGTTTACGGATTCCTCCCAACAACGGATGTCAATCTATTGCTTACTCAGACCCCCAGTTCAGAGATGGTCCCAAGCATGGACACCTTCCTGATACTCATTCCAGATGGCATCTTTAAGCCCATCCCCGACAAGTTTCTGTCATTCCTCCCAATGGCATCGTTAAGCCCATCTCCAAATGGCATCTCTAAGCCCATTCCCGCATCCCTTGCTTTGACGAGTGCAAATTTAAGGGCACTCTAGTGTCCAATCTCCTTTTACCCTCGAGTCACGAAAGGCAAACTTGCCAATCTAACTCTTCGGATTCAAGAAGATTGAACAGGGGCAACTGTTGTACCCCAAAATTTTCCCTCCCTTTTTTTCAACATTTCTCATCACCAAGCCCTTGGAGATCAAGATCCAGTTAGGGTTTCATCTACTAAAGACTTCTCCTTGCATTATTGACCAAAATTAGGGTTTGTGTTTGCACAGAGATGTTTTGACTTAAAATGCCTGAAATGACTTTCATGCTTCATCAAGTTTATCCATATCAAGTTTCAAGTCTTGATTCCAAGTTTTGCCCAGTCAATTGGACAGTTGACCTAGAAATCAGTTGTATTGGGGAAAAAGTCAACTATGGCCAATTGACAGTCAAATCTCATGAAAATTGACCCACATCAACATTATAAACTCACATGACCATTTGATCAAGTTTGGATCACAATTCCACAAGAAATTTGATCAGATCACCAAAAGGGCAAAATGGTCATTTTTAGGGTTTTGACTGCACAAAGGCCATTTTTGACTATTTGACCTAGCCAATGGCAAACCAAGCTCACATATGGATTCAAGGACCCCATGGAATTGTCTTGACATGCTCAACAAGTTCAAAAGATCCCAAATGCACAAGATTGACAGTTGAATTTCCCAGTCAATTGATCAATTTTGACTGTATACTGAAAAGTCAAACTTTGACTTTTTGGTCAAAATCAAGAGTCAAGATTCATTTTTCATCAAAACATGCTAAATCATGAAACTTGTTCACCAAGAAATCAAAAATTGCAAATTAGGGTTTGAAATGAGAATTTTTCATAACTTAGAATTTTTCTAAGTTATGAAAAACCCTAATTTTTTCCCAACTTTGCCCCACTTTCTCACCAAGATTCATTTGGATTCAAGCAAAAGTCAAAACATGAAAGTTGTAGCCTATTGCATAATCTACAACTTTGATTCACAAAGTTTTCCCAAAAGAGGCTTGTATCTCAAGTTACAATTTTTGGAATAAGGGTACTAAACCATTCTTAACTTAGTGAAATTTTGACCTATTTTGGCAAGGTTTTCTACCTAACATCAAGACAATTTTCCATATACTTCCACTTGGAATTTAAATTTTCACTTCAAAGATGGATTGTAGTGCACATTCCAAGCTTTCCAAAATGTCCAAGAACTCATCAAACAACCTCATAACTTGAGAGAATCGAATTTTGCAATATGGCAAAAACTCACTTTTGAATTGGCCAATTTCCATGTTCATAACTTATGCATTTTCAAGTCAGCTTGGTTTATGCTACATTACAGGCCTCTAAACCATCCAACACTCATAAATTTAATGCATACTCATTGTGCCAATGCCTTATTTTGTGTATCCAAGCATTGTATGCAAGATTAGGCCATAAATGGAAAAAGTGAAATAGCCATTTTTGCAAAAGCAAGCTTTATGTCATAATGCAAATCCAAGAAGTACAGATCAAATCCCCTTGGCACAAGTTTAGGGACTAATCACTCTGATCAAGACAAGGTTTTGCAGCATGTTATGAGGGCCTCTACCTGCCTAAACATCAACTTGACCTTTTCTTGCTTAAGTGTTAAGAAACCTAGCATATCACACCACAACTTTCATCTCAGCACAAGCAAGCCTAAACAAAGTTATCAAACATATCCTAAACATCAAACACAAGCTAGAACACGAGCCAACCATCCCCAACACCCTCTGATTCCCAGAATCATCTTCAAACTGTCCAAACAGAGTAACCTCTGCAGATTGAGTTCCAACTTTCATCCCTTTCATGCTTTCTTGCTCAAAGCTCATCAAACACATTCCCTAGTACCACTTGAAGCTAACCAAAACATAAAACACGACCTATAACTCCTCTAACCAGTTCCACCATTTTCACTTTCTTGTTTTGCAGTTGAAGGTCCATAGCTCGATTCAAGGTGTTTCAAAGCAAAGTAAGCATTGGAATAGCATCACCACACTTCAGGCAAGCTATACAGATCATCATCTTGCCTTGAAAGCTCCCCCATTACCAGATAGAACTTCAACTGAACAGGTATCTTTTTGAACTTCTAACTCTTAGTGTAGGCATCATTAGCTCTAGGTTTGTGAATAAGAAGTGTTCTACTCATGCCCCTGAACCTGTACATACTTTTACTTTTCATTTATTTTGCCTGAGCTATGAGAATTTAAGGTCTGAATATGGAAGAAAAGTTAGGTCAAGATTTGGGAATGTTAAAATTCTCTCTCATTTCTGAGAGTTAGGATGAGTTCTTTACATATTTAGAATCGTGGCTTGATGATTAACATTTCTTATGTTATAAGTTTGTGCAAAAGATCAAAGAATCCAGGTGTTTGAATTGATGTTCAGGCGCGCGTTTTTGAACGTTTTCTGTCCAAAGGTTGAAGAAGAAGCTACATGGGCTGGGCTTGCTTTGACATTTCTTTTCACACCATGTTTTTGGTTTTACACCCCCTGAGCCCATTTTATTTATTTTGTTGATTTTTTGACTTTTCTTTTTTCATTCTGGTTTATTTATTTTTCCTCATGATATTAAAAATATAAAAATAATTTTTTACATCATTTTTACATTTTTTAGGCATTTATTTGTTTAAGGTAGTTATTTGTATATAAATAATTATATAAATTTACTTTTTTACTTAAAATACTAGAAAATAATGTAAGCATATTTTATTTTCAATTTTTATTTTGTTTTATCTTCTTAAAATATTTTGTATAAAATATACCTTTTTTTATAAATATTAAATATTATTATTTATATATATATAATACATATTTAGAAATTAATATATATATATATATATATATATATATATATATATATATATATATATATATATATATATATATATATATATATATATATATATATATATATATATATATATATATATATATATATATATATATATATATATATATATATATATATATATATATATATATATATATATATATATATATATATATATATATATATATATATATATATATATATATATATATATATATATATATATATATATATATATATATATATATATATATATATATATATATATATATATATATATATATATATATATATATATATATATATATATATATATATATATATATATATATATATATATATTAGAATATTTAGTAAAAAATACAAAAATATACACACTTTATTTTTATTAACAATTAATAGTAAAAATATCATTTTGACAAATATACTTCATTTTATTTTATTTTTTGTATATAGTAAATAAATACTTGTATAAATTAAATAATATATATATTTACTTAATAAAAATTAGGGTTTTACCCTTAAAACACAAAAACTCCAAAAATGTTACTTTTTTTATTTTATTCATTTTTGTTTATTTGACATAAAAAATATCCTTTTTCCATACATATAAAAACTTTTTTTTGCATTTTGCATCTTTGTTTTATTTTCCATTTAATTTATGCAATTAATTACCTTGTAAATATTCCAAAATTGATGTAATAGTTAGGTTTAAATTCCTTGTCTAAATATCCCCCCATTTGAACATTTGTACCCCCCCTTCCCATATTGTGTTGTAATAGTGTAGGAATTTTACTTTTCGCACTTTAACGCTTTCTAAATATACCATGCTAGAATTAGGGTTTGTATGCAAATAAAAAGAACAAAATAGTTTGACCTAATTTCAAGATAATCAAGCATGAAAATGGAAAACACATATCACATTTGCACCCCTAGGGTATTCCACTTGTTGCCTTCCATAAATGGGCCATATTGCATGTTAGGTTTCTTTGGGTAAAACAAACACAATTCAAATGATCATAGTCCCTCGATGACGCTTTCGAAAAGTTGCCTAAAATGATCAAGTCCCTTTCAAAGAAAAATTGCCCAAAGATACTTAGCACTATTGCAATTATGGTCTAAACGATGACCCGCGCCCGTCCCTTTCACCTCCTAACACAAGATTGTCCACCAAATGCAATGGTGGAACAAAATTGTTAAAAGGGTTAAAACATAACAAAAATCTTTGAGAACTTTAGGGTAGATAGCTCTTAAGTACTTGTCAACTTGCAAAATAAAACACTTGCCTATTTTCAAACCACACTTCACAAACACTTTCAAAACAAACTTTCAAAAAAACCTTGAAACATCTTTTCAAAAAGACAAAACACCTTTTGTAAAACATTCGAGTAAAGAATTGTTACAAGGGTAGCCTAGACAAGGCATCTTTTTCAAAACATTTTCAAAACCACACACAAAGCACCATTTCAAACAATTGTAAACCAAGGCAAGTTGATCTAAGCAAGTACCTAAGAGCCCATGGATAACCATGGATAGAAAGGGTGCTAATACCTTCCCTTTCTATAATCTACTCCCCGAACCCAAGAAAAATCTCAAAGGTTTTTGCTGTGCTTTTTAAACATTTCCTTAGGATAAAATAAAAATTCGGTGGCGACTCTTGCTCAACCGAAACATTTGCGAAAACAAACGCAAAACCATAGTCAGTTCTCCCACCGTGTCACAGAACTGGCGACTCTGCTGGGGAGAAACTTAAAAGTGGAGTAACCTTAGGGCTTAGATCACCCTCTTGCATGACTAATTGTTTGATTTGATTGCTTTATATTTTGGCTCTCTTGTTTGGGTTTGCAATCCTACACCCGGATTTTGGGAAACATTCATAGATAGCAATACATTGTGGAAACTGTGTGGGGTATACCGACACGGTCGAAGCAATAGCTATATTAGTGCGACATATTTGTGAGTACCGGTAACCCTTGAGTTCAATCAAGGAGAGTACGGGGCCGCTGAGTGATGTCACTAAGCACTAATGACCTAGAACCTTACTTGACCATCTTGGACTTTTATTGGGGGTAGTGAGATGACCGGCTTTGGTGTAGTCCGAAGTTGGTAGATACTCGATACTACACTCATTGAGGGTTGTTTTCTTGGAATATTTTGGTCGCTAGTTAAGTGGCTAAACCGAAACAATGAACAATGAAAACAATCCAATGATATTGAGCTCCTTAGAACCCGGTTACTATTTATAGGACAGGTTTTTAAGCCAACTACACTCAAGAGGGTACTTACCTATGAAACCCCATGCAAGCCTGAAACTAGGGTTTGGTGTGAATTGCTTGTACATATGTTTTGTGCATACATCATAAACATCATAAAGCATCATATGCATTCACTAACCATTTCAAGGGTTTGGATCTTCATCTTTGTTCTTGTTTTGTAGGTCATGGAAATTCCTCGCAGAAACACCATTCAAGTCAACCTTGTGAGAATCTCTCCTCAACTCAAGGAGCTCTCCTCAAGAATTCCGGAAAGCTCATCCTTCAGTGAAAGACATGGTAGACTGCTCAGCCTAGTCAACACCAACATTGAAGAAGACATGATGAAAGTGATATTCCAGTTCTTTGACCCTCTTCACCACTGTTTCACTTTCCCTGATTATCAGTTGGTGCCCACTTTGGAGGAGTTTTCTCAACTCCTGAGAATTCCTATCCTTAATCAACTACCCTTCAACGGTACGGAAAAGGAACCAAATCCGGAAGATGTTGCTCGAGCATTACATCTACAACCATCCGACATCAAGGGGAATTGGGAAACCAGAAGCGGCGTCAAGGGATTCTTAGCAAAATTCTTGTTTGAGAAGGCACAAGAATGTTGGAACTCATTGGACCTACAAGCCTTTGAAGAAATTGTGGCACTCCTTATCTATGGGTTGGTCTTGTTCCCAAATCCTGACCAATTGGTAGATGTCAACACCGTCAAAATCTTCTTGTCCGGAAATCCAATACCAACATTTCTTGGGGACATTCTTCACTCATTTTACACACGAACAATGAGAAAGAGGGGTGTTCTCATGTGCTGTACTCCTCTCCTTGCAAGGTGGTTTATTTCGCACCTTCCACAATCTGTCTTGAAGAATGACCAAGGCTCAAGGTGGTCCCAACGGTTAATGACTCTTACTCACTCTGATGTACATTGGTGTTCTCGGTCCAGAGAAAATGTCATCATCGTCGATCGTTACGGAGAATTTCCTAATGTTCCTTTACTTGGAATCAGAGGAGGTATCACCTGCAACCCTTGCCTAGCTTTGAGGAAATTTGGATATGCACGGAGGGATGGCCCTCATGACATGTTGATTCCTGACCTAGTTTTTGACTTCGACAACGATGCACAAGGACTTCGCCAAAGATTCATCAGAGCTTGGGGAAGACCCAATAAGGTTGATAACAAGACTCTAGGACACAAGAACTCCATCCCTCTTGAGCCTTATCTCAAGTGGGTACGAGCCCGAGCCCAGAGTCTAATGATGCCTTATCCTCATGTTCTCCCTGTGATTAAAGAACCCGTCAAGGAAGGAGAGGTTCCCTACACCATCCTACATCCTGACATGCCTACATCGTGGGAGGAAATGCAGAAGAGTTGGATTCAGCTCAAGGAGGAGCGGAATACTTTTGAAGCCAGCTTCTACGCTAGTGAGAAGAAGGTTCTAGAGCTCACCCGCCGACTCCATGAGCAAGAGGCCCTCAACACCTACATTGCTCCAAAGAGGATGCGCAATGTCTTTTTACCTTGAGAAGTTTTTGTAATATTTGGCCCATGGGGCATTTATGTACTAACAAATTTCTTCTTATTAATATGACGTGCGTTCTTCTTTGTCTGAAACAATTTTGAATGTCCTAAATCCTTGAATGCATTGCATGCATAAGCATATCATTCATCATATGCATAAGCAGGTATCACTCCAGGTTTCCTTATCTGTCTGCTGTTTATTTCAGTAGGATGGATCTCGAGCAAACAGTCAAAGACCTGCAAGCTCAGAATTCACAATTCCAGCAACTCCTGACAACCTTGGCTAAAGGTCAGGAGGATCTCAAGACCTTGCTGGGGAACAAAGACCCAGTGAAGAAGAAGAAAAAGAGACTCGGGGTGGCTACTCTGGGGAGAAGATTTGACGGAGAAGCTCGGAGAGTGCTTGAATTTCCTCCTACTTCTGATGAAGGAACCAGCAAAGGAGGTGGGGCTGCGGTACCTTCCGAGTCCGATGTGGAAGAAGAGGAGGTCGAAGAGGATGAAGATTATTCTGATCAACAATACCCTCTAGCTGATGATAAATACAAGGGTTTAGAAGACAGGTTGGCCGCCATGGAGCTACAAAGAGTACCGGGTTTGGATTTTGAAGACTTGGGTTTGGTCGCCGGGATTGTGATTCCCCCAAAATTCAAAGTGCCAGTGTTTGTGAGGTATGATGGGCTGTCCTGTCCAAAAATGCATCTCAGGTCCTACGTAAGAAAGATCCAACCCTATACGGCAGATAAAAATCTTTGGATTCATTTCTTTCAAGACAACCTTTCTGGAGCTCAATTGGAGTGGTTTTATCAGCTAGAGGGAACCAGCGTCCGAAATTGGGAAGACTTGGCCACCGCTTTTTACAAACAATACCAGTACAATTCTGACCTTGCTCCTACTCGTACCCAACTTCAGGGTATGTCACTGGGAACAGGCGAAGGGTTCAAAGAATATGCACAAAAATGGAGGGATTTGGCTGGCAGGGTGCAGCCTCCTTTAACCGACCGTGAACTTGTTGATATGTTTCTAGGGACCCTATCTGGGCCATTTTTCAATCATCTGATTGGTAACTCTTCCGCGGGGTTTACCGATTTGATCTTAACGGGCGAAAGAGTAGAAGCTGGCATCAAGTCAGGAAAGATTCAGAAGGGTGTTGCTGCAAGTGTTGAGAAGAAGCCTTTTAAGAAGGAAACAGCTGTGGTATATTCTCAGAGAAGAGCAGGGAAGACTGAGCGCCGGCCAACAGTGGGGGCTGTAATGATTCAAAACTCCTCAAGTGAGCAGCCTCGCTATAACCAGTCCAGACCAAATCAACAACGAGTGGAACGGCCACAACGGCAGTTCACCCGTATTAATATGACTCCAGCGCAAGTGCTTCCCCATCTGTTAAAGTTGAATCTCGCCACCATCAAGGAGGCACCAAAGAATGTGAATACGTCCTCTCCGCATTATCATCCTAATGCTAAATGCGCCTACCATTCTGACAGTGTCGGGCACGACACCAATGATTATTGGGCACTCAAGCATAAAATCCAAGACCTGATAGAGGCGAAGGAGGTGGAGTTTGATGCTCCGGAGAAGCCTAATGTGATATCTGCACCCATGCCGAAGCACGGCCGAAATGTCAATGCCATTGAAGAAGATTTGTATGTTGCTGACGTCAATGATCTGGTAACTCCATTGCTAACCATCAAGTTGAATTTGTTAAGGGTCGGGATCTTCCCGGGATGTAAAGAAGACTGCTACTGTTGTTACTCTTTTCCGTTTGATTGTCCGTTACTGAAGAAAGGCATCCAAGGCCTTATGGATAGTCGACAAATTTTGTTTGAAAAAGTTTCTGCTGTTCCAACCCATACTGAAGATGTCTCAATCATAACCATTCACACCAATCTTTCCAAGGCCGTCAAAAAGCCTGTTAAGATTACACCAACTACGAAATCTATTCCTTTGAAGATAACAATGCCAGGGCCTGTCCCTTATGTTTCTGAGAAGTCAATACCATGGAACTATGACGGTGACGTCTACTACCATGGTATTAAACAAATCGAAATAACTGAAGAAAGTTTGGACGATGAAGAAGCCAGCATTGGTAACATTGCAGGCACGAGCAAAATCACCCGGAGCGGGAGAATATTTTCTCCAGAGATTTCCCCTCCAAGAGCAATCTTTGGACCCTCATCTGCCGACAAGGTCATCCCTGCACCAATAAAACTCTCTGCTAGAACACCTTTGATTGAAGATGTTGTTGTTCCTGGTACTGTCCCTCCTACCACTGCTGATAAAGGTAAGGGAATCCAAGATGATCTCGTCAGGACGAGGGCTCAACCCTTGGTCATCCTGGAAACCTCCAAGAAGGAAATGGATGAGATCTTGAAGATAATCAAAAGGAGTGATTACGATGTGGTAGAACAGCTGGGGCAAACCCCCTCAAAGATCTCCATGCTGGCACTACTACTTTGCTCGGAAGCGCACGCTAAAGCTCTGATAAAATTCCTGAAGGCAGCCCATGTGCCCCAGGAAACCTCTGCAGATCAATTTCAAAATTGCGTGGCTAGCCTTACTGCGGACAATGGATTAGGTTTCTCTGATGCCAACCTAACTCCTAAAGGTAGAAACCACAATGATGCTTTGCATATTTCAGTCGAGTGTTGAGGAACCACTCTCGCACATGTCTTGGTCGACACTGGCTCGTCGCTGAATGTATTGCCTAAGAAGGCCTTGGACCGACTAGATTGTGAAGGGTTGGAGTTGAAGCCGAGTGATATTGTTGTCAGAGCTTTCGATGGTTCGAAGAGAATGGTCCATGGAGAGGTTGAAATTCCCATCAAGATAGGCACTGAGGTGTTTAAATCTACTTTCTATGTGATGGACATCCGTCCGTCATACTCTTGCTTGCTGGGTAGGCCTTGGATACATCATGCTGGGGCAGTCACCTCCTCCTTACATCAGTTGTTGAAGTACCCTGTCAAGGGAAAGATCATTAATGTCCATGGCGAAGAGGAGTATATGATTAGCCACTTGAACTCTTTCTGATACGTGGAGGTAGAAGGAGAGTTCATTGAGACGCCTTTTCAGCATTTCGAAGAAGTCTTTCCTGAGATAACAGTAGCAAAGTTGGCAGCTGAGACACCGAGGCAGATGGCCAGGATGGCATCTCTGGAGGACGCAAGGGCCGCAATAAAGGAAGGGAAGAATTCAGCATGGGGGCAGTTACCTGACATTCCATATAAAACCGACAAATTTGGATTGGGGTTCACTACCGCAGGCCAGAAGGCTATGCGCCGTTCGAAGATTGAAAGAGCGCCAGTCAAAATTTCTCCCTACGGAATCAATTCTTTGGAGGACGACGACAAAGAGAGCAACATCGAAGAATGGATTTACCCAACTGTCAAAGGAGGATTGAGCAACTGGGAGGCAAAAGACTTTGTCCCCATCACTTTTATTCATCAGTAATTTATCTGTCAAACATTTCCTATTCGGTCTGTAATATTTATTTTCAAACAATCCGTACACTATCTTTTCACCTCATGCCTTGCCCGGGGCATGTAGGTCCATTTGTAAGGGCTTTGATTATTTTTCATATCCATATGCCATGTTTAATGATTCATTGGACGTTTTTCATTTGATAAACTGCTTGTGTTCATTTTCTTTCCTTTTGCATTTTTTGTTTAAGGATGGCTATCCCTTACACACACCCACACTCACCAATGCAGGTACCCATCCACTCCGGATTCCATGGGTGACTATTCTGCTATATCCTTCAATAACTCTGAAGATCTGGTCAATCAAGCCGAGTATGAAGATGACGAAGGTTGTGAAGTACCAGGGGAACTAGCCAGACTTCTACAACAAGAGGAAAGGGCCATCTTACCGCACGAAGAGTCATTGGAAACTGTCAACTTAGGGACCGAGGAAGACCGAAGGGAAGTGCAGGTGGGTGCCAATCTGGAACCAAGTGTCAAGGAACGCCTGATATAGTTGTTGAATGAGTATGTTGAAATCTTCGCTTGGTCTTACGAAGACATGCCGGGTTTAGACACAGACATCGTGGTTCACCGTCTCCCCACAAGAGAGGATTGTCCACCGATCAAGCAAAAAGTCCGCCGAATGAGGCCTGACATGTCTGAAAAGATCAAAGTAGAAGTGATGAAGCAATTCGACGCTGGCTTTCTGGCTGTTACGTCCTATCCTCAATGGGTCGCTAACATCGTGCCAGTACCTAAGAAAGATGGCAAAGTCAGGATGTGTATGGACTACCGAGATTTGAACAGGGCCAGCCCCAAAGATGATTTTCCGCTTCCACACATTGACATTTTGATCGACAATACAGCTCGGCGCAAAGTGTTTTCCTTCATGGATGGATTCTCGGGATACAATCAAATCAAAATGGCCCCCGAGGATATGGAGAAAACAACTTTTGTCACACAATGGGGCACTTTCTGTTACAAGGTGATGCCGTTCGGGCTGAAGAACGCAGGGGCAACTTATCAACGCGCCATGGTAGCTTTATTTCATGATATGATACATCATGAGATTGAAGTTTACGTAGACAATATGATAGCTCGGTCACAAACAGAGGAGGAGCACCTTGAACATCTAGAAAAGTTGTTTGCCAGATTGAAAGAATACAAACTCAGGCTGAATCCAAGTAAGTGCACTTTTGGAGTTAGGTCTGGTAAACTTCTGGGATTCATTGTAAGCAACAAAGGCATTGAAGTCGATCCAGCAAAAGTGAAAGCAATACAAGAGATGCCTGCTCCCCGTACTGAAAAGGAGGTTAGAGGGTTCTTGGGGCGCTTGAACTATATTGCCAGATTCATCTCTCATCTGACTTCTACCTGTGAGCCAATTTTCAAACTCTTGAAAAAAGATCAGGTAGTCGAATGGAACGATGATTGCCAAGCTGCTTTTGATAAGATCAAGGAGTATTTGCTAGAGCCTCCTATTCTGATGCCACCCGTCGAAGGAAGACCATTGATCATGTATTTGACCGTCTTGGATAATTCAATGGGGTGTGTTTTGGGCCAGCATGACGAGTCTGGTCGAAAAGAGCATGTTGTTTATTACCTTAGCAAAAAGTTTACCGACTGTGATACTCGCTACTCACTGCTCGAGAAAACTTGCTGCGCTTTGGTATGGGCTGCTCGCCGACTAAGACAGTATATGTTGACTCATACTACCTTGTTGATTTCCAAAATGGACCCTATCAAGTATATCTTTGAAAAGCCCGCTTTATCTGGAAGGATAGCTAGATGGCAAATGATCTTGACTGAGTATGACATCCAGTACACCACCCAAAAAGCGATAAAAGGGAGTGTACTAGCTGACCATCTGGCTCATCAAGCTATCGAAGATTATCAACCCATGAGATTTGACTTCCCAGACGAGGACATCATGAATTTGGACAACATTGAAAGTAACAGACCGTATGACGGACCCGAAAAGGGATCCCGATGGACCCTGTACTTTGATGGTGCTTC
Organism: Vicia faba; assembly: GCA_948472305.1. Lineage (NCBI taxonomy): Eukaryota > Viridiplantae > Streptophyta > Magnoliopsida > Fabales > Fabaceae > Vicia > Vicia faba. Next base: position 1,363,341,453 of record OX451736.1, on the reverse strand, counting down.
AAATGCACTTGGAAATGGTATCGGCGCAGTACTCATTTCTCCGGAAGGTTGTCACACACCTTTCACGGCCCGACTTTGCTTCAGCTGCACAAACAACATGGCTGAGTACGAAGCTTGCATCTTTGGTCTCAAGGCTGCCATAGACTTGGGGATCAAATCTTTGATCGTATTTGGGGATTCGGCTTTGGTTATCAGTCAAATCAAAGGAGAGTGGGATACCAAGCATCCTAATCGTATCCCATACAAAGAACATGTCCTGACATTGTTGCCTCAGTTCGAGCAAATTACCTTCGAGCATTTCCCGCGAGAAGAGAATCAGCTAGCAGATGCTCTAGCTACAATGTCCTCCATGTTTAAACTCAACTGGGATAATGAGGCTCCCCAAATCACCATCGAGCGAATGGATGAACCTGCACATTGTCATGAGATTAATACCGAAGAAGTAGTGGAACAACCTTGGTTCCATGAAATCAAAAGGTATCTCGAGACTAGAGATTATCCCGAAGGAGCTTCCATAAATGACAAGAAGTTCTTAAGGAAATTTGCTGCCAAATTCTTTCTGAGCAACGGCATCCTTTACAAACAAAGCCATGATTGTGTGTTACTCCGATGCGTAGACAAAGCTGAAGCAGAGTTGATCATGACTGATATACACAGCGGCGCATTTGGCACTCACTTGAGCGGGCATACAATGGCTAAGAAGATCCTAAGGGCAGGCTATTACTGGTCTACCATGGAAGCTGACTGCCATCAATATTCCCGTACTTGCCACAAATGTCAAGTCTATGCTGACAAAGTTCATATCCCTCCGGTTCCTCTCAACGTTCTGACTGCTCCTTGGCCATTTGCAATGTGGGGCATTGACATGATTGGAGAGATCAAGCCCACGGCTTCCAACGGACATCGCTTCATCCTGGTTGCCATTGACTATTTTACCAAATGGGTCGAAGCAGCTTCCTTCGCCTCTGTTACTAAAAATGTGGTTGCCCGCTTTATCAAGCAAAATCTCATCTGCCGGTATGGTGTTCCAGACAGGATCATCACAGACAACGGTACAAATCTGAATAACACGATGATCACCGCATTATGCGAACAGTTCAAGATTTATCATCACAATTCATCTCCCTATCGGCCGAAGATGAACGGTGCTGTTGAAGCTGCAAACAAAAACATTAAGAAGATCATTCAGAAAATGACAGTCACTTACAAAGACTGGCATGAGATGTTACCGTTTGCTCTGCATGGATACCGTACGACGGCACGTACTTCAACCGGGGCAACCCCATTTTCTTTGGTATATGGCATGGAAGTTGTCTTGCCTATGGAGGTTCAGATTCCTTCTCTAAGGATTATGAAGGATGCAGGTTTGAATGAAGATGATTGGATGCAGACCCGACTTGATCAACTCAATTTGATCGACGAAAAGCGACTCGCTGCTATATGCCATGGTCAGACTTATCAAAAACGGATGATCAAGGCCTTCAATAAGAAAGTCAGACGTCAAGTGTATCAAGTTGGAGATCTCGTAATCAAGCGGATTATCTTGCCGCAAAGTGATCCCAGGGGCAAATGGACTCTTACATATGAAGGACCATTTGTGATCAAGAGCATATTTTCTGGTGGTGCAATGATTCTGACCACCATGGACGGCGACGATTTGTCGCACCCTACGAACGCAGACATAGTCAAAAGATACTACGCATAAAATAACCCGACAAGTCGAAAACCCGAAAGGGCGGCTTGGGAAAAAATGGGCATCCCGGTGGACCGAAAACCCGAAAGGGCGGTTCAGGCAAAAATTAGGGATAAAAACAAAAAAAATCTGTACACCCGGCAAGTTGAAAACCCGAAAGGGCGGCTTGGGCAAAAAGGGGTTTCCCGGTGGATCAAAAACCCGAAAGGGCGATTCAGGCAAAAGTTAGGGAATTAAAGCGTATGAATATGTCTCGTCGGATCACTTCAAAGACAATCTCTTCATCAACCAGTTCCAGGCTTCTAATCAATCCAGTCATCGGCAAACGAAGCATTGAATGGACAGATATTCAGAGTTGTGAAAGCTATAACGGAATGGAATTCCATGGAATTATTTCACATAGCCATCTTTATTTTGTATAAATCTTTCAATATTTACGACAAAATCCTCTTACTAGTATGATTGTCTCTTTTGTACAAAAATACTCATAGAAAGTCAATACAAATACTTTTCCCAGAAATTTGTGTCATTTCCTTTTCTTTTCTCTTGCACTATTTGTTTTATTTTGAGAAACGTCCAATGTTTTGTTAAATAGGCATATGCATTTGAACATAATCATTTCCTTACGAATCAAGAAAGAGGATTACTGATAGGTTGAAAGTGCAATTAGATATCTTGATACCCCTTCAAAGGAAACCCCCAGGATATTTGGAATCCATATCCCCAGCAAACCCTGAAGCTTATCCCCAGTAGATTTTGGAAGCTTATCCCCTGCAGAGTACGGACGTCTCTCCCGAGCTTTATTCAAAGTTATTCCTCACAAGGGCTTATAACTGGGTTATCCTCAGCTTATTGCCACGGAAGATCGCACTCGCCAAAATTCTTCCTACCTCCAGCGGAGTTTCAGTATCCCCAACATGGCTTGTCAATTCAATCCCCAGAGGAGTTTATCTTTGTTATCCCCAGCCAGAGAACCCTCCAGAACTCAATTCCCCTCAGAATTTAAGTTTCAGTATCCCCAGCCGAGCTAAAACTTCAAATTATCAATCCCCAGCGGAGCCAGACTAAGGAACCTTCTCCCCACAGAGTTTTGGGAGGGCAAATCTTGAGTTCCCCAGTGAAGTCGCCAGAAATACTTCCCACCAAGCTGAAGATTCTCAGTCTTACCTCCCCAGCGTGAGTCTATTAGATTGGAACTCCCCAGTGGAAGTCATCGGGAATTCCCCAGAAGATTGGTATGAAACCCAAGCTCTTTATCCCCCAGCAACAACCAGGAATTATTCTTCCCGGCAGCAGTCAAGATGCTTTTATCTTCAGCTATCTCGGATTCATCCATCCTTTGCAAGACGGCTCTCCAGCTTACATGCACATTCATTTACATTCATATCGTATGACATACATCATAACATTGCATATAACTAACTCTTTACCATTTCAGGTAAGACTAGTCGACAGACTAAAATCATTATCTTCCGAGATTTCTTTCCAGGAATAGTTCGGGTGTGACCCAGACACGGCAACATCCTAATGCTTATTCCAGATTTATCCGGATGCAGTTTTACACGAGCTCGTCATACGGGAACCCTACACCGGTTCTTCCTCCAACTTCTAGACTTCTGAAAATAGTTTACGGATTCTTCCCAACAACGGATGTTAATCTATCGCTTGTTCAGACTCTTCTCAATTTTTGAAAACAGTTTACGGACGCTTCCCAACAACGGATGCTGCTCTATTACTTATTCAACTTCAAGATTTCTGAAAACAGTTCACGGGTTCTCCAAGTAACGGATGTTAACCTATCACTTGTTCAGGTTCTTCTCAATTTATGAAAACAATTTACGGACGCTTCCCAACAACGGATGCTGCTCTATTGCTTATTCAACTTCAAGATTTCTGAAAACAGTTCACGGGTTCTCCAAGTAACGGATGTTAACCTATCGCTTGTTCAGTTTCTTCTCAAGACTTCTGAAAACAGTTTATGGATTCTTCCCAACAACGGATGTTAATCTATCACTTGTTCAGATGCAATTTTTGAAAACAGTTTACGGATTCCTCCCAACAACGGATGTCAATCTATTGCTTACTCAGACCCCCAGTTCAGAGATGGTCCCAAGCATGGACACCTTCCTGATACTCATTCCAGATGGCATCTTTAAGCCCATCCCCGACAAGTTTCTGTCATTCCTCCCGATGGCATCGTTAAGCCCATCTCCAAATGGAATCTCTAAGCCCATTCCCGCATCCCTTGCTTTGACGAGTGCAAATTTAAGGGCACTCTAGTGTCCAATCTCCTTTTACCCTCGAGTCACGAAAGGCAAACTTGCCAATCTAACTCTTCGGATTCAAGAAGATTGAACAGGGGCAACTGTTGTACCCCAAAATTTGCCCTCCCTTTTTTTCAACATTTCTCATCACCAAGCCCTTGGAGATCAAGATCCAGTTAGGGTTTCATCTGCTCAAGACTTCTCCTTGCATTGTTGACCCAAATTAGGGTTTGTGTTTGCACAGAGATGTTTTGACTTAAAATGCCTGAAATGACTTTCATGCTTCATTTTGGACTCCCAAGTTTATCCATATCAAGTTTCAAGTCTTGATTCCAAGTTTTGCCCAGTCAATTGGACAGTTGACCTAGAAATCAGCTGTATTGGGGAAAAAGTCAACTATGGCCAATTGACAGTCAAATCTCATGAAAATTGACCCACATCAATTTTATAAACTCACATGGACCATTTGATCAAGTTTGGATCACAATTCCACAAGAAATTTGATCAGATCACCAAAAGGGCAAAATGGTCATTTTTAGGGTTTTGACTGCACAAAGGCCATTTTTGACTATTTGACCTAGCCAATGGCAAACCAAGCTCACAAATGGATTCAAGGACCCCATGGAATTGTCTTGACATGCTCAACAAGTTCAAAAGATCCCAAATGCACAAGATTGACAGTTGAATTTCCCAGTCAATTGATCAATTTTGACTGTATACTAAAAAGTCAAACTTTGACTTTTTGGTCAAAATCAAGAGTCAAGATTCATTTTTCATCAAAACATGCCAAATCATGAAACTTGTTCACCAAGAAATCAAAAATTGCAAATTAGGGTTTGAAATGAGAATTTTTCATAACTTAGAATTTTTCTAAGTTATGAAAAACCCTATTTTTTCCCCCAACTTTGCCCCACTTTCTCACCAAGATTAATTTGGATTCAAGCAAAAGTCAAAACATGAAAGTTGTAGCCTATTGCATAATCTACAACTTTGATTCACAAAGTTTTCCCAAAATAGGCTTGTATCTCAAGTTACAATTTTTGGAATAAGGGTACTAAACCATTCTTAACTTAGTGAAAATTTGACCTATTTTGGCAAGGTTTTATACCTAACTTCAAGACCATTTTCCATATACTTACACTTGGAATTTCAATTTGCACTTCAAATATGGATTGTATTACACATTCCAGGCTTTCCAAAATGTCCAAGAACTCATCAAACAACCTCATAACTTGAGAGAATCGAATTTTGCAATATGGCAAAAACTCACTTTTGAATTGGCCAATTTCCATGTTCATAACTTATGCATTTTCAAGTCAGCTTGGTTTATGCTACATTACAGGCCTCTAAACCATCCAACACTCATAAATTTAATGCATACTCATTGTGCCAAAGCCTTATTTTGTGTATCCAAGCATTATATGCAAGATTAGGCCATAAATGGAAAAAGTGAAATAGCCATTTTTGCAAAAGCAAGCTTTATGTCATAATGCAAATCCAAGAAGTACAGATCAAATCCCCTTGGCACAAGTTTAGGGACTAATCACTCTGATCAAGACAAGGTTTTGCAGCATGTTATGAGGGCCTCTACCTGCCTAAACATCAACTTGACCTTTTTTTGCTTAAGTGTTAAGAAACCTAGCATATCACACCACAACTTTCATCTCAGCACAAGCAAGCCTAAACAAAGTTATCAAACATATCCTAAACATCAAACACAATCTAGAACACGAGCTAACCATCCCCAACACCCTCTGATTCCCAGAATCATCTTCAAACTGTCCAAACAGAGTAACCTCTGCAGATTGAGTTCCAACTTTCATCCCTTTCATGCTTTCTTGCTCAAAGCTCATCAAACACATTCCCTTGCACCACTTGAAGCTAACCAAAACATAAAAGACGACATGTAACTCCTCTAACCAGTTCCACCATTTTCACTTTCTTGTTTTGCAGTTGAAGGTCCATAGCTTGATTCAAGGTGTTTCAAAGCAAAGTAAGTATTGGAATAGCATCACCACACTTCAGGCAAGCTATACAGATCATCATCTTGCCCTGAAAGCTCCCCCATTACTAGATAGAACTTCAACTGAACAGGTATCTTTTTGAACTTCTAACTCTTAGTGTAGGCATCATTAGCTCTAGGTTTGTGAATAAGAAGTGTTCTACTCATGCCCCTGAACCTGTACATACTTTTACTTTTCATTTATTTTGCCTGAGCTATGAGAATTTAAGGTCTGAATATGGAAGAAAAGTTAGGTCAAGATTTGGGAATGTTAAAATTCTCTCTCATTTCTGAGAGTTAGGATGAGTTCTTTACATATTTAGAATCGTGGCTTGATGATTAACATTTCTTATGTTGTAAGTTTGTGCAAAAGATCAAAGAATCCAGGTGTTTGAATTGATGTTCAGGCGCGTGTTTTTGAACGTTTTCTGTCCAAAGGTTGAAGAAGAAGCTACATGGGCTGGGCTTGCTTTGACATTTCTTTTCACACCATGTTTTTGGTTTTACACCCCCTGAGCCCATTTTATTTATTTTGTTGATTTTTTGACTTTTCTTTTTTCATTCTGGTTTATTTATTTTTCCTCATGATATTAAAAATATAAAAATAATTTTTTACATCATTTTTACATTTTTTAGGCATTTATTTGTTTAAGGTAGTTATTTGTACATAAATAATTATATAAACTTACTTTTTTACTTAAAATACTAGAAAATAATGTAAGCATATTTTATTTTCAATTTTTATTTTGTTTTATCTTCTTAAAATATTTTGTATAAAATATACCTTTTTTTATAAATATTAAATATTATTATTTATATATATATAATACATATTTAGAAATTAATACATACATATATATATATATATATATATATATATATATATATATATATATATATATATATATATATATATATATATATATATATATATATATATATATATATATATATATATATATATATATATATATATATATATATATATATATATATATATATATATATATATATATATATATATATATATATATATATATATATATATATATATATATATATATATTAGAATATTTAGTAAAAAATACAAAAATATACACACTTTATTTTTATTAACAATTAATAGTAAAAATATCATTTTGACAAATATACTTCATTTTATTTTATTTTTTGTATATAGTAAATAAATACTTGTATAAATTAAATAATATATATATTTACTTAATAAAAATTAGGGTTTTACCCTTAAAACACAAAAACTCCAAAAATGTTACTTTTTTTATTTTATTCATTTTTGTTTATTTGACATAAAAAATATCATTTTTCCATACATATAAAAACTTTTTTTTGCATTTTGCATCTTTGTTTTATTTTCCATTTAATTTATGCAATTAATTACCTTGTAAATATTCCAAAATTGATGTAATAGTTAGGTTTAAATTCCTTGTCTAAATATCCCCCCATTTGAACATTTGTACCCCCCTTCCCATATTGTGTTGTAATAGTGTAGGAATTTTACTTTTCGCACTTTAACGCTTTCTAAATATACCATGCTAGATTAGGGTTTGTATGCAAATAAAAAGAACAAAATAGTTTGACCTAATTTCAAGATAATCAAGCATGAAAATGGACAACACATATCACACTTGCACCCCTAGGGTATTCCACTTGTTGCCTTCCATAAATGGGCCATATTGCATGTTAGGTTTCTTTGGGTAAAACAAACACAATTCAAATGATCATAGTCCCTCGATGACGCTTTCGAAAAGTTGCCTAAAATGATCAAGTCCCTTTCAAAGAAAAATTGCCCAAAGATACTTAGCACTATTGCAATTATGGTCTAAACGATGACTCGCGCCCGTCCCTTTCACCTCCTAACACAAGATTGTCCACCAAATGCAATGGTGGAACAAAATTGTTAAAAGGGTTAAAACATAACAAAAATCTTTGAGAACTTTAGGGTAGATAGCTCTTAAGTACTTGTCAACTTGCAAAATAAAACACTTGCCTATTTTCAAACCACACTTCACAAACACTTTCAAAACAAACTTTCAAAAAAACCTTGAAACATCTTTTCAAAAAGACAAAACACCTTTTGTAAAACATTCGAGTAAAGAATTGTTACAAGGGTAGCCTAGACAGGGCATCTTTTTCAAAACATTTTCAAAACCACACACAAAGCACCATTTCAAACAATTGTAAACCAAGGCAAGTTGATCTAAGCAAGTACCTAAGAGCCCATGGATAACCATGGATAGAAAGGGTGCTAATACCTTCCCTTTCTATAATCTACTCCCCGAACCCAAGAAAAATCTCAAAGGTTTTTGCTGTGCTTTTTAAACCTTTCCTTAGGATAAAATAAAAAGTCGGTGGCGACTCTTGCTCAACCGAAACATTTGCGAAAACAAACGCAAAACCATAGTCAGTTCTCCCACCGTATCACACATGAGATGCATTGTATGCTCACGTTCTCAAAATAAATGAGACTACATTATATGTGATGTATGCATATGTCATGATGTATGAACACGAAATGCTTGACATAACAATTTGAATCTGGGAAAATAAATCCCTGATTGCTATAAAAACCATAGTTCCTCTACTTCTGTCGGGGATGGTGAACAAAGATGACTACTGGGGATTTGCCCCTTGGCTGGTAAATATTCTGCCGGGGAGACCCTATCTGAGGATAATTCTGCGGGGAATAACTCTGTTGGAGAGGAAACATTCTGTTGATAGATCTGCCGATTTGGAGAAATAACTCAGCTGGGGATGAGTTTCTGTTGCTGGTGATAAATAAACTCTGCTTGGGGAAATTGTACCGACTCACTCGCGATTGCAAACCTCAGTTGGGAAGAGTTATTTCCTGTTCGAGAAAGTTAACATCACTTCCTTTGGATACTTTTACTCTGTGGGGAGTGTATGTACCACTTCTCGTGTTCTCGAGTTGGCTCTATCCCGGTACCTGATGGGCAGAGTAACTGTAAGGTTTGGGAATTTCTTGTTTTCCTTGTTCCTAGAATTATGAGTAATCGTCTTTTGTTTTTTATGTAAATATTTATGAGCAGCGATCATTTTCAAATGCATATACCAAAAATAACTCATTGGACGTTTTTTGCAAAACAAAACAGAAGAAGAAAAACAAATTGAAATTTCTTGTGAAAATGAATTGCATTGATTTTGAAGTTGGCCCGTACTAGGAGTTTTGTACAAGGAGGCTGACGTCCTAGTAAGAGAACGCCGCCGAAAGATAGAAATTACAATTTGAGTAAAAGAAATAAAAACAGCTATGTGAAACAACCCCATTGAGTTCTAACTCCGTTATGTCCTTTATGTCCTCAAGCATCTCATCACTTTGTTACTTGGCCGAAGGTTGATCAGATTGATTGGCGCCGTCCGAGCTTGATAGTTGATACCGGAGTCTGGTTGCAAGATGATCCAATGAGACATAGTGTTATGCTTTGATCCCTAATTTTTTCCTGGACTGCCCTTTCGGGTTTTCAGTCCACCGGGATACCCTTTTTTGCCCAAGCCGCCCTTTCTGGTTTTCGACTTGCCGGGTGTACAGTTTTTTTCATTTTCATCCCTTACTTTTGCCCGAACCCTTTTGGTTTGCCGGGAAGCCTTATTTTTGCCTAGGCCAGTCAACCTAGCGGGTCTTTGATTATGCGTAGTATATTTTCATTATGTATGCATTGACGGGGTGAGGAAGGTCGTCACCATCCATGGTGGTTAGAATCATAGCTCCTCCCGAGAAAATGTTCTTAACCACAAATGGCCCTTCGTAGGTGAGGGTCCATTTTCCCCTGGGATCACCTTGCGATAGTATGATGTGTTTAATCACTAGATCCCCGACTCGATATTCTTGACGTCTGACTTTCTTGTTAAAAGCCTTGATCATTCGCTTTTGATATGTCTGACCGTGACAAATAGCAGTAAGTCTCTTTTCATCAATTAGATTCAGCTGATCAAGTCGGGTTGGGATCCAGTCGTCTTTGTTCAAATCTGCATCCTTCATAATTCTGAGAGAGGGTATCTGGATTTCGATGGGTAGGACTGCCTCCATGCCATACACCAAGGAGTAGGGTGTTGCCCCCGTTGATGTCTGTGATGAGGTACGGTACCCATGAAGAGAGAATGGTAGCATCTTGTTCCAGACTTTGTATGTCACTGTCATCTTCTGCATAATTTTCTTGATGTTCTTGTTAGCCGCTTCAACAGCTCCATTCATCTTCGGCCGTAGGGAGAAGAGCTATGATGTTGTATCTTGAATTGTTTGCAGAGCTCGATGATCATTGTATTGTTAAGATTTGTGCCACTGTCTGTAATGATCCTCTCTGGTATACCATATCGAAAGATCAAATTGTGTCGGATAAACCGCGCCACGACGTTCTTGGTTACTGTAGAAAAGGAAGCTTCCTCAACCCACTTCGTAAAGTAATTAATTGCTACCAGAATGAAGCGATGCCCGTTAGACGCAGTAGGTCTGATCTCGCCGATCATGTCGATGCCCCACATTGCAAAGGGCCAAGGAGCTGTCAAAACATTCAGGGGAACTGGAGGTACATGCACCTTATCAGCATAGACTTGGCACTTATGACAGGTTCGAGAGTGCTGATAACAATCGGCTTCCATAGTGGACCAGTAATATCCTGCTCGTAGGATTTTCTTCGCCATGGTATGTCCACTGGAATGAGTTTCGAAGGTACCTTAATGTAATTCTGCCATGATCCTTTCTGCCTCGTTCTTGTCTATGCACCGCAATAAGGTTGAATCATGGTTACGCTTATAGAGGATACCATTACTGATGAAGAACTTCGCAGCGAATCTTCTCAGAAACTTCTTATCATTAATAGATGCCCCCTCGGGGTATTCTTGAGCCTCAAGATACCTTTTTACCTCGTGAAACTAGGGTTTATCTGCTACCTCTTTAGTCTAAATGTCACAGCAGTGTGCGGGTTCGTCCAACCTTTCAATGGTAATCTGGGGGGCTTCATTATCCCAACTCACTTTGAACATAGAAGACATGGTAGCTAGCGCGTCCGCTAACTGGTTCTCTTCTCTGGGGAAATGTTCAAAGGTTATCTCCTCGAAGTGTGGGAGCAACGTCAGTACATACTCTTTGTAAGCAATAAGATTCAGGTTCTTCGTATCCCACTCGCCTTTGATCTGACTTATCACCAGAGCGGAATCTCCGAATACACTCAAGAACTTAATCCTCAGGTCAATAGCAGCTCGAAGACCCATGATACATGCTTCATACTCTGCCATATTCTTGGTGCAGTTAAAACATAATTGGGCGGTGAGCAGAGTATGACAGCCCTCAGGAGATATAATTACAGCACCAATTCCATTACCCAATGCGTTCTAGGCTCCATCAAAATACATAGACCATCGGGTTCCCTCTTCAGGTCCTTCATCCGATCTAGGTTCTTCGCAGTTGGTCACTAACATGATATTCTCATCCGGGAACTCGAATTTCATGGACTGGTAGTCATCCACGGCCTGATGCGCCAAATGATCTGCCAATACACTCCCCTTGATTGATTTTTGGGTTGTGTATTAGATGTCATATTCGGGCAAGATCATCTTCCATCTTGCTATCCTTCCGGAGAGAGCGGGCTTCTCGAAGATATACTTGATCGGATCCATCTTTGATATCAACAAGGTGGTGTGAGTCAGCATATACTGTCTCGTCCGACGAGCAGCCCATGCCAAAGCGCATCAAGTTTTCTCGAGCAATGAGTATCGGGTCTCACAGTCGGTAAAGTTTTTGCTAAGGTAATAAATGGCATTCTCTTTTCGGCCAGACTTGTCATGCTGCCCCAGCACGCACCCCATTGAATTTTCTAGCATTGTCAAGTATAATATCAAAGGTCTTCCTTCAACTGGAGGCATCATAATTGGTGGTTCTTGAAGGTATTCCTTGATTCTTTCGAAATCGATCTGGAATTCATCATTCCACTTTACCACTTGATCTTTCTTCAGCAGCTTGAAGATTGGCTCACAAGTAGCAGTCAGATGTGAAATGAACCTGGCGATGTAATTCAAACGTCCCAAGAAACCTCTAACTTATTTTTCTGTGCAGGGAGGCGGAATCTCTTGTATGGCTTTTACCTTTGCAGGGTCCACTTGAATACCTTTATCACTGACGACGAAACCCAGAACCTTAGCAGACCTTACCCCGAAGGTATACTTGTTCGGATTCAACCTCAGCTTTTATGTCTTTAACCTATCAAATAGTTTCTGGAGATGATCAAGGTGCTCTTCCTCGGTCTGGGACCTGGCTATCATGTCATCAACATAAACCTCGATCTCGTGGTGAATCATATCATGGAACAAAGCGAACATGGCGCGCTGATAAGTTGCCCCAGCATTCTTCAACCCGAAAGGCATTACCTTGTAACAGAAAGTGCCCCACTATGTAACGAAGGTTGTCTTCTCCATGTCCTCAGGAGCCATCTTGATCTGGTTGTAGCCAGAAAAACCATCCATGAAAGAGAAGATCTTATGCTGCGCGATGTTGTCGACCAGAACATCAATATGATGAAGTGGGAAGTCATCCTTGGGGCTTGCCTTGTTTAGATCTCTATAATCCACACACATTCGTACCTTACCGTCCTTCTTAGGTACCAGAATGACGTTGGCAACCCACTGTGGATAAGAAGTGACAGCTAAGAACCTTGCGTTGAACTGTTTCATGACCTCTGCCTTGATTTTCTCGGACATTTCAGGGTGCATACGGCGGACCTTCTGCTTTACCAGAGGACAATCTACTTTAGTCGGAAAGCGATGAACCACAATATCAGTGTCCAAACCAGGCATATCTTTGTAGGACCAGACGAAGATCTTAACATAGTCGCGTAGCATCTGTATCAACCGTTGGTTGACACTAGGCTCTAGACTCGCACCTATTTTGACCTATTTCCTGTCTTCCTCTGTACCCAAATTCACTGACTCAACTGGCTCTTCATGAGGCTGTATGGCCTTCTCTTCCTGCTGTAACCGTCTAGCAAGTTCTCTAGGCACCTCATAATCATCCTCACCTTCGTCCTCGGCTTGGTTCTTCGGATTTTCGAAGTCATAATTGGCAGTAGCAGAGTCGTTATCAATGGGATCCAGAGTGGATATGGATCTGCATTATGATACGTGAGTGTGTGTAAGAGAATAACTGTTTTGATAAAGTGAGAGACAGAAAATAAAAACAAAGAGCGCAAAATTTGTAATGCAAGAAACGTCCAATGTTTTATTAATGTTATATGAAATGACAAATAATAAGCCCTCACAAGCTGAGCCAAGGTGTCTCGGGTAAGGCACCAGGCCGTAAAGTTTCAAACTATTTATTACAAATCTTAAAACAAAAAGTCAATTACTGCAGAATAAAAGAAACAGGTATGAAGTCCTTCGCTGTCCAGTTGTTCAATTCACCATTGGTTGTTGGGTAGATCCAGCTGTCGATGTCTGAATCCTCTTTACTGTCTTCAATTGCATTAACTCCTCGATTGCTGATGTGTAGAGGAGGTCTTCCGATCCGTGCATGCCTAACAGCCCTTTAAGCCCCTGTAGTAAAGCCCAAACCAAATTTGTCAGTTTTGTGAGTGAAGTCAGGGAGCTGACCCCAATTGGTACACCCACCTTCTTCAATTACAGCTCTGGCGTCTTTGAGAAAAGCCATTTTCAGTGGAGGTTTGTCGATAGTAACTTCAGTTGACGCCAAATTCTGAGGGACCTCTTCGAAGTTCTGACAAGGGGTTTCTATGAATTCCCCGTCCATTTCCATGTAGCGGAAAGAATTAAGATGACTCACCATATACTCCTCTTCACCTCACACCGTGACAATCTTCCCCTCTACCGGATATTTCAAAATTTGATGGAGTGTGGACGTAACTGCCCCAGCCTTATGAATCCAAGGACGACCCAGCAAGCAAGAATATGATGGCCTGATATCCATCACGTAGAAGGTGGATGCAAAATCCTGAGAGCCAACTTTGACAGGGATGTCCACTTCCTCGTGCACCATTCTTTTTTATCCATCAAAAGCCCTTACCACAATGTTACTCGGCTTTAGAATCAAACCTTCACAATCCAGACGGTCTAACGCTTTCTTTGGCAGAACATTCAATGAGGACCCGGTATCTACCAGTACATGGGCTATAGTGGTGCCCCTGCACTCGATCGAGACGTGCAGAGCATCATTATGATTCCTCCCTTTAGCAGTCAGATCCGTATCTGAGAAACCCAGCCCATTGTTGGCAGTCAGGCTAGCTACACAATCTTTGAACTGATCTACGGAAGTTTCCTGCGGCACATGCGCAGTCTTGAGAAATGCAATTAAAGCCTTCACATGGGCTTCAGAACATAACAACAAGGACAACATGGAGATCTTTGACGGGGTCTGCCACAGCTGCTCGACTATGTTGTAATCGCTCTTCTTGATAATTTTCAAAATTTCCTCTATTTCTTGTTTAGAGGTTTCTATAATGATTTTCTTAGGTGCCTCCGTCCGGGCAGGCTCACCTATGATTTCTTTTCCCCGAGTCCCAAATGGCCCGGCGACAGGGGTAACAACTGGAGTAGGAATTGGGGCGGTAGTCGATGTACTAGTAGACGGAATGACAATAGGTTCATGGACAATTGGAGGGGAAATCTCAGGAGAAAAGAGTCTTCCACTTCTGGTGACCTTGCTAGCCCCGACAATATTACCGATGTCAGCATCAGCCTCTTCAGCCTGCAGATCTTACTTAACACCATGGTAATATACATCAGCACCGTAATGCCATGGGATAGCCTTATCTGAGGTATATGGGATGGGACCCGGAGCGGTGATTATTAACGAAGTAATTCTTGGAACAGGTGTAACCCTAACAGGTTTTCTCGAGGAAACCTTGGAAGGATTGGTGGAAATGGTTATGATGGCAACATCTTCAAACAGAATCATAGTCTTCTCAAACAAAATCTCTTTATTATCCATCAGGCGCTGAACACCTGATTTCAACAAACAACAACCAGAAGGCAGGATCGCACACATGTGGCAACCTTCACCACAGCCCAGAAATAAACCGGACAACAACAAATTCTTCTTAACCGTCATCAAAGGAGTAGAAATTTATTCCATAGAGGTCACAAATGAATTGTTGTCCATAACATTGACTCCACGACCATGTTTAGGCATAGGAGCAGTTATAACGTTTGGCTTTTCCGGAGCATCAAACTCAATCTCTTTAGCTTCCAACAAATCTTGCACTTTATTCCTCAGAGCCCAGAAATCGTTTGTATCATGGCCCGGGCTTTCCAAATGGTAGGCGCACCGCGCGTTGGGATTATATCTGGGAGAAGCAGTGTTTGGATTCTTTGGAGCCTCTTTCAAGGTTGCCAAATTGGATTTTAACAGATGAGGCAGGACTTCATCCAAAGTCATGTTGATGCGGGTAAACTGCCATTGTGGTCTTTCCACCCTTTGCTGATTGTTGCATTGTGGAGCAACTGTTGGTCTTGATATCACTACAGCATTTACCGTTTAACGGTGTTCAGGTCTGCTTTGGCCCCTCGGGCCATAGACTGCACTAGCTTCCTTCTTATCAGTGAAAGGCTTCTTTACTGAACTCGACGAAGCATCCTTCTGTATTTTACCACTTCGAATGCCAGCTTCCACTCTCTCTCCAGTCAAAATCAACTCAGTAAACCCAGATGACGAACTGCCGACCAAGTGATTGAAAAATGGACCAGATAGCGTCCCTAGAAACATGTCAACCAACTCCCTATCAAACAAAGGGGGTTGGACTCTTCCAGCCAAGTCTCTCCACTTTTGAGCATAGTCCTTAAAACCTTCACATGCACCCATGAACATACCCTGGAGCTGAGTACGAGTGAGAGCAAGGTCGGCGTTGTACTGATACAGCTTGTAGAAAGCAGCAGCAAGATCTTCCCAGTTTCAGACACTGGCTCCTTCCAACTGATAAAACCATTCAAGATGAGTCCCTGATAGACTATCTTGAAAGAAGTGCACCCACAAATTCCTATCAGCAGTGTGGGGTTGAATTTTCCTGACATACGAGTGGAGATGATGTTTTGGGCAGGATACTCCATCATATTTAGCGAAAACTGGAGCTTTGAACTTATGAGGGATGACCACTCCAGATACCAGCCCCAATTCTCTGAAGTCCAAACCAGGTATTTTCTGAATCTCCATAGCACTCAGACGGTCTTCTAGCTGCTTTTACCTATCCTCAGCAGGAGGGTATTACTCATCGTCGTAATCCGTATCGTTATCAGAAACTATTGGACTAGGGTCCTTTACCCTCTCTTGGTTCTCCCCGTCCTTGGATGAGGAGGTCAGATCATGCTGGTTGTCTCAACCTTTCTCCGAATCTTCTACCCATGTTCGGAATACCGACCTTCTTCTTCTTCTTCTCTTTCAGAATAAGGGTCTTCATATCCTCCTGCCCTTTAGCCATACTTATGAACATCTGTTCGAATTGGGCGTTATGTGCCTAAAGATCTTTGATGGCTTGATCGGAAGACATTTCTGCTGAAATAAACAGCGAAGAAGATGAGAAACCTGTAAGGGTACCTGTAATGATGTGCATGATAATGGGATGCACATGTAATAATTTCAAATACTTTGGGAGATTTAAATTTGCAAACCAAAAATAAACAAAATTTATTAGATTAACTTGTAAAAGGTTCGACAATGCCTTTAAGGCGTTACAAAGAAGTAAATGAAACAAAATCCAAAACTAGAAAAAGAAAAATCAAAAGTCCCATGGTCGCTTCCTCTTTGTGCCGATATAGTCATTAATCACTCTTTCTTCCTCGAGCTGCCTGGCGAGCTTCAAAATCTTCCTTTCGTGTTCATGGTACTTTTCTCGGTAAGTATCCCGCTCATTCCTCAACTGAATCCAAGACCTCTGCAACTCCCCAGGATCAGTGGGCATGTAAGGATAGAGAACCGTGTAAGGAATGCCCTCTTCATTAGTGGGCTCCACAATCACTGGTAATACGACCTCATAGGGCATCCCAAGCTTCTGGGCATGAGCTCTAACCCATTAGAGGTAAGGCTGCATAGGAAGGGAAGTCTTTGGTCCCAACTCTTGGGGGTCATATCGGTTCACCATGCCCCAAGCTCGTATAAACCTCCGGCGGTGCTCCTTAATGTCCTCCTTGTAGTCAAATACAATGTCCTCAAGAAGTAGCTCATGGGGACCATCTCTCCGGGCACGACCAAATTTCCGTAAAGCTAGACAAGGATTGTAAGTTATACATCCTCTAATTCCAAGCAATAGGACATTAGGGTATCCCTCACAATGGTCAATAACAGTAGTGTCTTCCATAGCCCGGGAACACCAAAGAATATCTGTATGGGCAAGTAACATTATTCTGTAGGACCAACCCAAACCTTCTTCGTTCTTCAGCATGGACTTAAGGAGGTGCCAAATAAACTACCTCGACAGCAACGGCATGCAACACATGAGAGTCCCTCTTCTCCTTACAGTACGAGTATAGAGGGCATGCAAGATATCACCCAGCAGGGTAGGCACAAGATTACGAGAAAGGAAAATCTTGACAGCATTCACATCTACAAAGGAATCCGGATTCGGGAAGAGAACCAAACCATAGATAATGAGAGCCAAGATATCTTCAAAAGCCTGAAAATACAAATTATCCCAGAATAGATGAGCCTGGTCTATCAGAAATTTGGCTAGAAAACCTTCGACCCCGCTTCGTGTTTCCCAATTGGATACTACATCAGCCCGTTTCAAATGCAAAGCTGAGGCAATGTCTTCTGGTCTAGGAACTCCTTCCATACCTGTGAAGGGTACCTGTTCAAGGATGGATATGCCCAATAGGTGAGAGAACTCTTCCAAGATGGGAACCAGCTGGTAATCTGGAAAGGTGAAGCAGTGATGCCTGGGATCGAAGAACTGGAAAAGTACGCTCATCATCTGCTCATCAAGATTCTAAGTAACCAGGCTGAGAAGTTAACCGTGTCTCTTAATGAACATAGAAGTCTCGGAAACTCTTGAGGCTAGCTCTTTAAGTTGGGCACGTATTTGCACAAAGTTGACTCAGATGGTATTTCTATGCACGGAAGCCATAATCTGCAAAACAGAACAAAGATAAATTCCCTTGGTCTTTGAAATGGTTAGTGTAATGAAGCATGAATGCCATGTTATGATGCATGATGTCATGGTAAACCACAGGTATAGCAAACAACAGGTATTGCAAACACAATCAAATCACACAAAGCCCTTAGGTTTAAGGCTTGCATGAGGTCAAAGGTAATACCCTCTTGAAGTTAAGTTGGTTTCAACCTGTCCTAAAAAAAGTAATCGGGTTCTAGAGGACCTTAATATCACTGACCATCCTCCATCGGTCATGGTTTCAGCTCACGCAATTTTTTCTTGCGGCCAAAACTATCTCGAGAGTATGGTCTCAATGAGTGTAGCATCGAGTATCAACCAGTTCCCAGCTTTACACCGAGGCCGGCTATCTCACTACTATCTAAGGGCCAAGTTGGTCGATTAAAGGTTCTAAGGTCAGTTGATGCTTAACGACACCATGCAGCGGACCTGTATTCTCCTCGTTTCTCCATAAGGGATACCGGTACCAACCAATGTGCCACATCAACGTAGCTACTGCTTCAACCATATCGGTCTACGCTGTATAGTTCCCTCACAGTCTATTGCTACTTACCTAAAAGGTGTCCCCAGATCCGGGTTAGGATTTATAGTAACTCCCAAACAAAACCCTTAAAAGTAAAGAAAACAAAGCAATCAAGAAAAGCAATTATGATGAACTAGATCCTAAGGTATACCCCACTTATTAAGTCCTCGACAGAGTCGTCAGTTCTGTGATACGGTGGCAGAACCGACTGTTTTAAAATGCTGGTTTGTGTTTTGTGTTTGCAAAATTTCGCGGTAAGCAAGAGTCACCACCGACTTTTATTTCATCCAATCGGAAAGGAAAAAAGTACAGAAAAAAATCTTTTTTCGTGATATTCTGAGTACGGGGGGTAGATTATAGAAAAGAAAGGTGTTAGCACCCTTTCTACCCATGGTTTTCCATGGGCTCTTAGGTACTTGCTCATCTTTTTAAAATTGCTTGAGTATGTGCTTTGTTTTTGAAAAGTTTGACTTCGTGTTAACCCTTGTATCAGTCCTCAAAGGTGTGACGAAGTTGTTTTGAAAATTGTTTTGAAATGTGTAAGTATGAAAAGTTTTGGTTTGAGCAAGTACCTACTAGCATCTACCTACTCGAAAAAGATCATTTATATTCTTGTTTCCTTTAGACATTTCTATCATACTATTGAGAAATAGGTAACACCGTCGTTGGAGTTGTAAGGGTCAATTCGAAAGGGATGTACGATCACTAAAGCAATATTAGGATACGTTAGTAATAACCCTAGAGTCTTAAGATCATATTTGAGGCAACATTTCTGAGGCAACATTCTGAGGCAACATTTGAATGGGACATTTGATCTTTGTTAGACAGGAGGGAAACCACGAAGACACCCTATGCTTAATGATTGTTTACCAAAGGCAACCGAAGTGTGAGCATACCCTAAGAGTGATATGTGCCAGTGATTGGTTTCAGTTATTTATCTTTGCACATTAGGGTTTTCTAACCATGTTAATTTTGCCATGCATTCTTGCCATACAATCCTATTAGCATACATCTAAACAGTCAAATATTTGCGGGAATTAAAATGCGATAAAGTAAATCTAAGCTATTACAAGGCTTCGGGGAGGGGGATTAATTACATAGCCAAAAAAAACCAGAAAAAACAATAAGTAAAAGTCCTAAATTAAACTATTACAAACCAGTGAGCAGTTACAACAATATCGACAAAAATAAACAATAGGCACGCGGCGAATAAAATGCGAGACGATTAGGGTCTTGACCCTTGATTTAACCTAACTGTAATTGACTAAAGAAAACATGTTTTTGTCATTTTTGTTTTTTTTAAGAAAATAATGGAATAACTGAATTAAAAAGAAAATCCTAAGTTCTAATTAATTTTAAATTAACAAATAAATTAATTCACCCTAAAATCTGTTTTTGTATTTTATTTATTTGAGGAAAATAAAATAATTAAATCAAGAGTTAACCTAATTTTCTAATTAAATTTTAATTGTGAAAGAAATTAAAATTGCCCTAAATCCAATAAACTAATTAACTAAAAAACATTTATTAAGAAAATAAATCTTCTTTTTTGTGATTTTTGATTGGTTAACTTTAGAAAATAATTTTGGTGTTGATAAAAAAAAACAGAATAATTAAAGAAAAGAAATTAAAGAAAAAATAATAGAAATAACCCAAAGGTCTGCTGTCAGCGGCTCTGACTGGAGATGGATCCAGAAGATGATGGTCCAGAGGATGAGGTGTGCTGGATCTGATCCTGACTAATGGATCCAGAAGGTGATAGTCCTCAGAAGGTGCACGTGCTGGATCTGATTCTGGCTGATGGATCCAGAAGGATGATGCGCTGGATCTGGTCCTGGCTAGTGGATCCAGAAGGTGATAGTCCTCAGAAGGTGCATGTGCTGGATCTGATTCTGGCTGATGGATCCAGAAGGATGATGCGTTGGATCTGGTGAAAATAATGGAGAAAATACCAAAAGCTCATGCCTGGGATCGAACCCAGAACAATGAGCTTCTGACTTCCTTCTTCTGACCAACTACGCTGGATGTTAGTTTGTTAATACAATAAAAACAAACAATATATCAGAACAAAATTTTTCTGGCCAGAATAACGAGCCACAATTTTAATCATCCAATCAGGTTGTAACACGTTGTTGCCTTCTTCCCTGGAACCGTCGTTTTAAGTTATGATTCTTTTACCCACAGACGCAGGTCTATTGCTGAAACATGTGTCATTCAAAAATTAAGTATATGCAATATGAATTCAATTGGGGACCATGGATCAGCTGGATTTGAAACTCTGTCATCATGGTACCCATTATCAGGCCTAATTTTTCTTGAGAATCAAAACCCCAAATTGGAGCACGAAAAGCTAACAATGGCAAACACCTATTCCTGCACTATAACTCAAATCAAACTATCCAGAAACATTGCAAACATGATGATGAATACAAATACGAAATTAAAACATGCTGAATATGCAAGAATTACAGCAATTGAAGGTGGATAATTTTGCAAACCGTGAGAATGGTAGGAGGAGGTTCTGGATGTGCTGACACCGGCAACTGATTGGGAATGCTTCCTCAAACGTCAAGGAATTGATTTCTGGCTTTGAAACTCCTTGATTAGCCTTCTATTCCAGAATTTGGATCTCACTTTTTATCAAGAATTCTGAGTTTTATTTCTGGCAGTTTCACGTCTCCAGCCTTTTCTTTGATCTGCAAACCTTTCTTATATAACCTAGAATGAACTAGGTTAACAAACTTGGATTAAATCTTTGCATTTATCCAAGATTTGATTTGATTTTAAATGCATAAGATATCTTTCTATTATCATGCCAATCGTGCCTTTCTTGTATCAATTTCCATTGATGTGATTTGATTTTGATATGCCAGCATTATGAGCTTGTGATTCTGTCCAAAAATCCAATCAAAGCAAATCTTTGTCATTATTTACCAATTATTTGATTTAATTCAATTTTTAATAAATAAAAAATAAAAATAAAATAAATAATGAAGCAAATAACATGTGAGTGAGAATTTGGGTCGTGGACCATGTTATAAGTGAGGTGCAAGCATAAAAAATTGGGCCCATTTAGCATAAAATGCAAATTTGAGCATATTTGACTTTTGGCAATTTTGCAAAAAAGGTCAACTTGGCCAACGCATAACTCTCTCAATTTTGACCCTAGAGAGGTTTCCTTAGACTTTTTAGAAATCTTAGGATGTCCTCTAAGCAACCCTTTTGGTCTCATCTCAATTGATTCTTCCATGTTCATGTATGAAGCTTTGACCCAAAAGGTGTTTTTGTTGACTTTTCCAAAATGACCTATAATGTCAAAATTCATATCTTTTTGTGTTTGCATATTTTGAACTTGTGAGATGAATATGAATTGTATGGAATTGCATCATCTTCAAAATGAGCTTTAGATGGGTCATTTCTGATAAAGTATGAGAAAGTTATGCTTGGTCAAAGTTGAGTTGACTTTTCCTGCAAAATCCCTAATTTAGCAACTTTTGGGCTTTGATGAATTGTGATAAATCCTTGATGAATCATGATCAACCCTTGATAAAATGATGAATGATACTTCAAAATGAGGATGTTTGACCAAAAATCTTGAAGTTTGACTGTGTGTGGGCCATAGTTGACTTTTGACCTAGCACAGTCAATTTTCAGGTCTTTGAGCAATTGATTGAGCAAACTTACTCTGCAAGGCTTTAAACTTGACATGGATGATCTTGAGAACATGTTAGGACAATGGTGAGCATTTGGGATCCTTTGGACTCAAGCTTCTTGATGCAAAGTGAAACCCTAATTTGAGGTAGACTGCCCTAGGAGAGAGTTTGTCTGGTCAACCCTTGGACTTCCTTAGGCAATTTGAGGACCTCACTTGACATGTATTGAGAAATATGGGAGGGAAAATTTTGGGGTACAACAGCTGCTTCCACTGCGCCATTCATTTTAGGTCTATAAGGAGTACAATTGTGATGCTTGATTTTGAACTGAGTGCAAAGTTCTGTAATCATAGCATTATTGAGTTTGGTCCCATTGTTAGTGATGATTCTTTCGGGGATACCATAACGGAAGATGAGGTTATGCTTGATGAATCTGGCTACAACGTTCTTTGTGATTGAGGCAAATGAAGTGGCTTTAACCCATTTGGTGAAATAATTGATAGCGACAAGAATGAAGAGATGTCCATTGGAAGCAGTAGGTTTAATTTCTCCAATCATGTCAATGCCCCATATTGAAAACGGCCACGGAGCAGTCATGACATTTAGATGAATAGGAGGCACATGGACCTTGTCAGCATGGATTTGGCACTTGTGGCAAGTCCTTGAGTGATGATGGAAATCAGTTTCCATTGTTGACCAATAGTAACCAGCTCTCAGGATTTTATTGGCCATAGTATGCCCGCTACAGTGAGTCTCGAAGATACCATCATGCGTGTCCTCCATAATTCTTTCTGCCTCTTTCTTGTCCACACGTCAGAGTAGAGTAGAATCATGGTTGCGTTTGTACAGGGCTCCATTTCTTAGGAAGAATTTGGCTGAGAATCTTCGTAAGAATTTTTTATCATTGATGGAGGCTCCTTCAGGATACTCTTGTGCTTCAAGGTATCTCTTCACCTCATGGTACCATGGCTCATCTGTGTCAGTGTCAAGTTTATAGAAGTGTGCAGGTTCGTCAGATCTCTAAATTGTAGTCATAGGAGCTTCATTGTCCAATTTGACCTTGAACATAGAAGACATTGTGGCCAAAGCATCGGCTAACTGATTTTCTTCTCTAGGGAAGTGTTCAAAGGTGATTTCTTTGAAGTATGGAATCTGAGATAGCACAAGCTCCTTGTAAGGAATAAGATTATGATTCTTAGTGTACCAATATCCCTTTACTTGGCTAATCACTAGAGCAGAATCTCCGAACATATTCAAATGCTTGATCCTTAAATCAATGGCAGCCTTCATACCCAAAATGCATGCCTCATATTCAGCCATGTTATTTGTACAATTGAAGCACGGTCTAGCAGTGAAAGGGGTGTGGCAACCATCAGGAGAAACTATCACAACACCAATTACGTTACCCAAATCATTGGAATCCCCATCAAACACCATAGTCCATCGAGATCCTTGTTCAGGTCCGTCATACGGTTCAGGTTTTGCACAGTCGGTCACTAACATGATGTTCTCGTCCGAGAAGTCAAAGTTCATAGATTGGTAATCATCAACAGCTTGATGGGCCAAATGATCTGCCAATACACTTCCTTTTATGGCCTTTGTGTTGTATACTGAATATCATACTCAGTCAAGATCATTTGCCACCTAGCTATCCGTCTAGACAGTGCGGGTTTCTCGAAGATGTACTTGATAGGGTCCATCTTAAATATCAATAGAGTGGTATGAGTCAACATATACTGTCTTAGCCGGCGAGCATCCCATGCCAGAGTGCAACAAGTTTTCTCAAACAATGAATATCTGGTTTCACAGTCAGTAAACTTTTTGCTCAGGTAGTATATTGCATGCTCTTTTCGACCAGACTCGTCATGTTGGCCCAACACATACCCCATAGAATTCTCTAACACAATCAAGTACATGACCAAGGGTCTTCCTTCGACTGGAGGCATGAGGTTAGGAGGTTCTTGCAGATATTCCTTGATTTTTTCGAAGTCAGCTTGGCATTCATCATTCCATCTGACTACTTGATCTTTCTTTAAGAGTTTTAAGATCCGACTATAATCAATTTAAGACGACCCCAGAATACTCTAACCTCCTTTTCAGAATAGGGAACTGGCATTTCTTGAATGGATTTTACCTTTGCATGATCAAATTCGATGCCCTTACCACTGGCAACAAAACCTAGAAGTTTTCCAAATCTTACTCCAAATGTTCACTTATTAGGGTTCAATCTCAGCTTATACTTTTTCAGCCTCTCGAATAGTTTGTATAGGTGGTTGAGATGTTCTTCCTTAGTTTTTGATCTTGCAATCATATCATCCACATATACCTCTATTTCATGATGGATCATATCATGAAACAAAGCAACCATATCCCTTTGATATGTTGCCCCTGCATTCTTCAATTCGAATGGCATGACCTTATAACAAAAGGTGCCCCATTGCGTAACAAAGGTGTTCTTCTCCATGTCTTCGGGAGCCATCTTAATTTGATTATAGCCGGAGAAGCCATCCATGAAAGAGAAGACTTTATGTCGAGCGGTGTTATCGACCAAGACATCGTTATGAGGTAGAGGGAAGTCATCCTTGGGGCTTGCCCTATTCAGATCCTTATAATCTATCCACATACGAACTTTTACATCTTTCTTTGGTAACGGAACCACGTTTGTAACACATTGGGGATAAGATGTCACAACTAGGAATCATGCGTCGAATTATTTCATCACTTCAGCTTTTATCTTTTCAGACATGTCAGGCCGCATGCGACGAACTTTTTCCTTGATAGGAGGACAATCTTCCTTTGTTGGAAAATAATGAACTACAATGTCAGTATTAGCATCCTTTTCATCCATAGTTATCTATAGGCTCTTAGTTGCTTGCTAGATTATTGCTTTTGTTTTGAAAGTGGGCTTTGTGGTGGGTTTCGAAAGTATTTTGAAAAAAATCGCCTTCGATTAGGCAAACTTTGTAATGATTCTCGTCTTTATAAGAATGTATACAAAGTGTTGGACTTTTGAAAATATTTCATGGAAAGTGTTGATGCATTTAGAAAGGTGTTTGTGTTTGAAGATGAGCAAGCAACTAAGAACGTTTCTACTTACTCAAAAAGACTTTGTTCTTTTCCTCCTTTGTTATTGCTATCTTACCATTGATTGGTAAGAACCCTTATCTTTTGATGTAAAGGGACGGGTGTGGGTCATCGTATAGTCATGATAACAATGTTATGAGATATCTTAGCATTTCTCTTGAGGGACTAAGATCATTTGTAAGGCAACATTCGAAGCGTCATCGAGGGACTATGATCTTGTATTTTTTATTGTTTTTGCTAAGATGTTTCACATGCATAACATGACCATTTTTCATAAGGAAACAAGTGGAGTTAACCCTAGAGGTGCATGTGTGCAAAGTGTGTTTGATTGCATGCATTTTTGTCTTTTTGATCAGGGTGGTCTACTTGTTGATTTTATCTTGCCATACACCCTAATTACTAGCATTTTGTGTAAAGTAAAAAAAAATGTAGTAAGATAAAATCCTACACTATTACAACCATATTGAATTGCATGAAAATATAAAGGCAAAAATAAGATAAAAACAAGAAAAAAAGGGTCTTTTCGATTTAGGCAGAAAACCCTTCGATTCTGCACTTTCTAGCTCTCTTCGATCTGGCCTGAAAAGGGTGAAGGCATGACTTTAGATTGGGTGCCTGGAGGCCAGCATGTTAAGCCTTTCGAATGGGCCTGAAATCAGTGTGATGTGCCTCTTTCGTTTGACATGGAGTTTAGTATGGAAGCGAGAGGCTTCGTTTCCAACTTCCTGTTTCTTGTTTCTTTCGTTTGAGTTTGAATAGAAACATGGCCTAAGGCCATGCCAACATTACCTTGGAGCTAGGTTAGCCTTTAAAGCATGTTTGAAATGTATAAAGAGCAAAAAAACCAAGAAGGTTGTTAACCATGGAACATATTAAAAGGGTGGAAACAAAAAGAAAAACCATATTATGTACATGTTTGAAACGAAAAGAAAGTTTATTTACATGCTATGCTGGAAATGAAGGGTCCAAGTTTAAGAATGACTTACCTTGTTGGAGCCTGGAGCGTGTGCTATACCTTGAAGTGGTTACTTTGAATGCTTCTGGATTCGAAGGGAGAGACCAAGGGTTAGGCCTTTGATACTGGATTCGAAAGAGCAAAAACAAGTGAAATGTCTTTCTTGCTGGATTCGAAGGATAGCAAGATGTAAGGACGTTTCAGATTTGAAGGAGGCAAGTAGTTAGATTCTGGGTTTGGTGTTTTCACAAGAGTTTAAGTGTTTGAGAATTTTATGGTGTTTGAGAATTTTGAAGATACGTTCCTCTCTTCTTCAACAAGAAAAAACTAACCTCCTATCTTTGCAAAGGATCTCTCTATTTATTGAGAAAGGTTTTGGGAAGTTTGGGAGTAAAAATAATAAAATAAGGCTCAGCTGGAAAGAAAATGTCCACTTGTGTCATGATCCCAAGATGAGATAGCAAGATGAATGGTTTAGATGGATTGCTTCCTGCAGAAGGAAAAAAAACGCAAGGCTCAAGAAAAACTTTTCTAAAAGTAGTATTATACTATTAAGGGCAAGTTGTCTTGGACAACAAATGGGTAAAAGCCTATTTTAACTTGTATAAACAATTAAATATATAGTGAGTCATAGGTTTGAGGCCTGAAAAGGGGAAACACATAGCCAAGCCTATGGGTCTAAATGTTCAACTTGATCCTTTGAATCGAATCCTCCATCTTTCCAGAACTATTGACCAGACTAAAATAACATTCGTTCCCACCAGTTACGTGTCCTTCGGATGGACCAAACATGTATTCTTCGAATGGGTCTCTTGTGTGGCCTTCGACTGGGCCTTCTGCATGCTTCTTCAAATGTACCTCTTGTATACCCTTCGACTGGATCTAGTATTACTTCTTTCGAATGGGTCTCTTGTGTGGCCTTCGACTGGGCCTTCTGCATGTTGAAGTGTATACAAATATTTCAAAGGGGAGTCTGCGCCCAGTCGAAACTGGAACAAAGGTAGCCTATGCCTTGTGGATGCTAGAATGAAACAAGTCAAGGCAGGCATAAAAGAGGCTATTACCTGGGCGAAGCTGGCACAAAGGTGGCCAGTGTCTTGTGGTCAAAGGCAACTTTGAAGGAGTCTTTGCCTTGTGCTGAAGACAAACTGAAGAGGGATACGTATGCTGGTGACACGCTGAGGGATCTTTTGCCCAGTGGGAGTTTTTATGAATCGAAGGCCAGTTTGGAGAAGTTCTTGCTTTTGTGCGCTGAAGGCACTCCCAGAGGGATATTTTGCTCAGTAGAAGTAGGGAATAAGCTTGTCCAAGGAAAATAAATGCTCAATCGAAGTAAGGATTCAGCTTGCATGTGAGTAGCTATTTCATTTGTGAGTCAAACCAGTATGCAAAGATAGTGGTGCAATCGAAGAAGCAATGATAAGAAGCACTTCCCCTTTGGATCGAAGGAGGCTATTTTAAAGGGAAAAGATGCTCAATCGAAGCTTGTGTACAACAAGCAAGCAACAGTCCAAGACTTCAGTCGAAGCTTAGAAAATTGAGGCAAGCTTAGATGAGGATTCAAAGGTCATGTTCTGATTGAAGAATACAACACCCATACATTGAAGAATTGGATTCGAAGGGTGATGTTATGATCAAAGAATAGATCTTTTGTATGTTGAAGAGTGAGATTCGAAGGGTCATCTTTTGATTGAAGAGTAGAACTTTTGTATGTTGAAGAGTGAGATTTGAAGGGTCATGTTCTGAACGAAGCAAACTCCTGACCTTCGATTCTCCCTGCTTCAGCATGATCTGAAGGAATTCTTTAAAAAGCTTGTAACATGTTCTGCCGTCACTTTTGCAAATTCTGATTGTACTTATGTGAAAACTGACCCAGAAGTTCTGTATAAATTCTGACTAAAAAAGCCCAGAATTTACTAAGTGTTTTAGCTTCATGAACATGTCTTCAAGGATTTATAACTTGAAATCCCAGCATTTCTAGGAGAAGTTTTGTTCAGCAATGTTTTAGATCTCATTGAGATCTATAATTTTCATGTCTGAAGTTCTGATTGAATCATGTTGCATCATGATGAAAATTTGGCCCAAACTTATGTAATTATCATATTTTCTTAACACTTAGAAAAAATTTCTAAGTGCTTAAAAATTTGACTTTTCAAAGTAATTTTTGACTTTTGATTTCTTGATGAACCAACTTCATGTCTTGATGAAATATGATTTTTGAAACTTAATTTTGATCAAAAAGTCAAAGTTTGACTTTTCAGTGTGCATTTGACCATTTTGCCCTTGTGAATGACTTTCTTGGACAATTGTAATCCGAGACTTGAAACTTGACAGAAGAAAACCTGAGGGTCCAGGATGATCCCTTGAGAAATGAGAGGGCAAATTTTGGGGTACAACAGGAGGGAAAAGGAGTTTGAGTTGTGGGTGTAGGTTGTTGGGCCGAGGGTTTTTTTGATGGTGAAGAGGTTGTTTGGGTTCTTATTCGCGCGAGAGAGGAGTATGTTGGGCTATTGGTGATGGTGGTTGGGTGACTTTTATGTTAGGAGAGGAGGTCGGTGGAGGTGTGGTGTACACTTGCAAGGTCAGAAGTGGGATTATACCTTCATTTAAGAAGTTATAGTTAGTCGTTGTAGGAGCGTTTATGGTGGAAAAGAGAAACATATTTTCCTCAAAGATAACATGCCGAGAGATAATGATTTTGCGACTTGGAAATTCTTAACACTTATAAGCTATATGATCAGACGGGTATCCTAGAAAGACATATGGTGTAGACCGAGGATGGAGTTTATTCCTAGTGGTGGAAGGAATTAAGGGAAAACAAAGGCATCTGAATACTCAGAGGTGTGAATAAACTTGGTCTTTTTGGTAGAGATTTTTGTGTGGATGATTAGAGAGTTAGTTTATTATTTTTAAGTATGTTTTATAGGTAAGTGGGCATATGAAGGGCATGGTGCTAAAAAATTGGTGGAATAGACGCGTAAGAAAGAAGGGTTCAGACGATGTTATTAATTGTACAAATTTTTCTTTTGAATTTTCCATTTTGAGGGGAGGTGTAAGGACAAGAAAATATAAAGGACATTTCATATAGTTCACAAGACTTTTGAAAGAGAGAGTTATCCTATTCTTTTCCGTTGTCACATTGAGAATATTTTATTTCACATTCAAATTGGGTTTCAATGTGAGCATAAATTTGTAAAAAAAATTAAATGTACTTGTGATTTGTTTGAGATTGAAAAAGTCCATAAATAGTTTTTAAAACCATCAATGAATAATACATAATAATGATGCCCTATGGAGCATAATATCGGAGAAGTCCAAAGATCACTATGAACAATGTCAAAAGGCATGTATGTAAATGACAAAGAATTATGAAAAGATAATTTTATTTTTTCCAAAGGGGACAAGAGTGACAAAAGAAATAATTTAGAAACTTATTACATAGAAATTTTTTGTTTCAATAAAGAAAATTTAAAATATGAGCTCATGTATGCCCTAAACTAATATGCCATAACTCGATAGATGAAGAGGAAAAAGAAGATGGTAGTGATGCTGTTGTGTTTTGTCTTATGCGAATGGGTGTGAAAATCACCAAAACTGTTACATCTCATTAAAAGTATTCATGTATGAAAATACTTCATAGAAAAACCAAAAGGGTCAAGTTCAACTGAGACATTATTATCAATTGTAAATTTTTGGAAAGAAATAAGAATTTTATAAGTTTCGGTGCATGTAAGACATTATTTAAAGTTTGGAAATTGGGTAAAGATGCATGTCCACAACCTATAACAAGAATATGATGATGATTTCCAAAAGTAAAATTATTACTCATATTAAAATAATATGTGAGGTTACCTTTATTTCTTGTCACACGAGAATTCGCTTTGCTCTCCATATACCACTGACCATTAAGGGAGAGATAGAGAAAGTGTGAATATCAACCTTAATGTCTGTCGAAACATAGTATTACAGTGCTTTCTTACCGGTGGAAGTTGATGGAGCAATGGCTATACGGGCTTGCTGAGGCCTAGGACCAAGTATGCCAGATTGTTTCTATGACACACCTATTGTCGGATATGGGCATGGTAGAGTTTCCCATGGTTGGCATGGATATGCCCACGACTGCTGTTGACAGAGAGATGGAAACCGTTGTTGTTGTTGTTGCAGTAGAGAGCTACTTCCACCTCGACCATTGTATATTCCTCTGCCACGAACGTCGCGGTCATTGTGCCGGCCACCGCAAGCACTATTATTGTGCCTGCTATAATTGTTGTTGTAGTTATAACCTGTCGAGGCTGAAACATCATCTTGAGAGGATAGGAAAAAAGAGTTCTCAACCAAACTCGTTGCCTTCTTTTCCTTAGCTATTTTTCTAGGATAATTATGGAAAGAGCTTTGTAAAAATTGGGAGAGAATCTCTGTGACGTATCTGTGATCCAACTATGGCATACATATCAGTGAAGCCAGAGATGAGTTGAAGTACGAGCCTTTCATTAGACATGGGAGAAATGATATTATAGATTTTATTTGATAGTGATTTTAGATGTTGACAGTAGGCGGAGGCATTAGGAAATAGTTCCATACATGCATTCAAAAATTCTTGCACTATGTGGGGAGCCTGAGAATTTTTGTTGTCATAAAATATATTGAACAACTGGTTCCATGCTTATCCTACGATTGAGTCGTGCTCGATAATTGTAAGAAGAAGATCATCTGATATTGTATCGTAAATCTATTGAAGGGCAACATCATTTAAACGATGTCAGAGATGAGGATTAGTGTTTTTGAGATCGGGAGAGGATGCATGTTTGGTCGGAATAATATGATCAATAACTTGATGAACATGAATATGAATTTTGCAGAGTTCACACCATGTGTTGTACAGGCTGTAACACGGTGGGAGAAATGACTTGTTTGTTTTGCGTTTGATCGCAAATGTTGCGGTTAGCAAGAGTCGCCACCGACTTTTCTTTTATCCAAAAGGAAAGACTGAAAATAACAGGAAAGACCTTTAGAGGTGTTTTCTGAGTCCGGGGGGTAGATTATGAAAAGGGAAGGTATTAGCACCCTTTTCATCCGTAGTTATTTACGGGCTCTTAGTTTCTTTCTAGATCACTTGCTTTTGTTTGAAAATGTTCTTTGTGTGGTTTTTGAAAGTATTTGGAAAAGGCGCCATCGTTTAGGAAAACTTTGTAATAGTTCTCGTTCGTAAGAACGTATACAAAGTGTTTGATCTTTTTAAAATGGTTCAAGTTTGAAAGATGTTTTGAAAGTGTTGGTGTTTGTTTTGAAAATAGCAAGGATGTTTTGGTTTGGAAATGAGCAAGCAACTAGGAAAATTCTACCTACTCAAAAGTCTTTCTTGTTTATTTCCTCTTTCCTTTGACATTGTTATTTTACCATGGATTGGTAAAATAACCTTATCTTTAGGTATGGGTCATCGTATAGCCATGATTAGAAATGTTGTAAGATATCTTAGCATTTTCTTTAAGGGACTAAGTTCATTTTTGAAAGGGACCTTTGATAGCGTCATCGAGGGACTATGATCTTGTATTTTTTTGATTGCTTTTTCTAAGATACCCCACATGCATAATATGGCCATTTTATAAGGCAACAAAGTGGATTTACCCTAAGGGTGTAAGTGTGCAAGTGTGTTGATTTACATGTATAGTTTTATCTTGAATTAGGGTTTGCTAATTTGTTGATTTTAATCTTTCCATACAAACCCTAATTTACTAGCATAAAACATTAAATTGCGGAAAATAAAAATACTAAGTTATTACATCATTAGGGGAGGGGGTGTATAAATTTACAAATGGGGATTTTGTAAGAAAATTAAATCTAATTAGTTATTACAACCATATTGAATAAATAAACAAAATTGGAGATAAAAATGCAAGAATGCAAATGGAAAAAAAAAGAAATGATTTTTGTTTTGTTTTTTTATGAAAGGATTTTAACCTAAACCTAATTAAGAAAATAAATAATGAAAATCAAATAAAATTAGCTTAAACTAATTAAAAAAAGAAGTTAACTAAAAAAGGATTTTTTAGGTTTTTTTTATGAAAAGGTTTTAAGAATAATACATAAAAATTAATTAATTAAGAGAAACATAAATTCTAAGTTAATTTTAATTAGGAAAATAAAATAATAATTAAACCTAAGTCTAAATATTAATTAATTAAGAAAAAAATAAATTTATTTATTAAAAGAAAAATGTTTTTGTTCTTTTTGTCTTTGTAAAGAAAATAAAATAAATAAGTGTAAATAATAAATAAAAATATTTTTATATTTTTTTCATTAATAAAAAAAATAATAATAATAGTAGTAGTAATAAAAATAATAGAATAAAACTGAAAATAAAATAAAATAAGAAAGGAAATAAATAAAAATGAAATAAATAAAATAAAATTGGGTCAGGTGTGCAAAAGTAAGGCAGGGAGTTAGAAGCAGCAAAAAGGAACAAAAGCCCAAAGGAGAGGCCCAGGCGCTACTGTGTGACAAAAAAGAGAGAAAATGTGAGAAATAAGGAAAAAAGGTAGCGCGCTGGATGTTGAACCCACACCCTCTTGGTTACCAGCACGCTGCCTTTCCATTAGGGTGGCTATACATCTGTTTACATATATGAAATGATAAATACATAACATATAATGCTTCCAAGGCATGTACTTCATCTTCAACCTTCAGCCAGCCAGAGTGCCCGTAACTTCTTCATCTCTCAACAAAAATGGAAAGTACAAACATGAAAGTTGTGGCATTTCTTCCCATGAATCCAACCATATAAATAACTAAAGCTATAAATCCCAGATGAGTGAGAATTTTTCTGGCCCTAATTTAAAACCTAAAAATTTCAGAAACTTCAACTCCAAAATTCTCTAAGCTCAGGCCATATAAATTCAAACTATGGATATGTACAGTTTCGTGGCAATGCTATCTACATTTTATCTTTGAAAATGAAAGCTTAACAATGCCTATATGAGGATTTCAAAAATCAGAAAACTCACCTTACAAGAGGGTATCGTGTTTTGAGTTTGAGCAGCTTTCAATGAGTTCTAGTGATTGGGTTAGCTTCCTCAAGTTCCCAGGAAGCTAATGTGATGCTTGACTTGAGTTGAAAGTGGTTGGGGAGTTCTAGAGAAGTCCACTTGCAGTGCTCTATTTTTGAGTTTGGACAATGGTGGAAATGGAGTTGCAAAATTGTAACATGTATTGGGATGAGTTGTGGATGATGTTTAGGAACTTTTGGAATGGTTTGGAGAGGAAACGCACGAGTAATTTGAGAGATGGGAGTGTAAGGTCAGTTTCTGCATAAAAGTGGAGTTTTGTGTACAATTTGAGTTTGTGTGAGTTTGAGTGAGTTTAAGGGCTTGTACATGCTTCCGTTATCCTGCCAATAGTGTATGTATTTATAGGCAAGAGGTTTTATGTTCTAAAACAAGTCAGAATTTGAAAATCTCAAGCTGTAGCATCTTTCTTATTTTTGAAGCAAAGTTGAAACATCTTGTTTCAAGGCATGGTACATGGCTGCATAGAGTGGTTTGTACTTTAGACATGCTTTCTTTTGATTTATAGGGTTTGTGTGTGCATAAAGAACAAGTTCAATGCTCAAGGAGAGTGGACTTTGTGATTAAAGCCACTTTTCAAGAATAGCAATGGTGTATTTCTTCCAAAAATGGAAATGCAACTTGGATAATGGTTAAAATGATTGGACAATGGCTCTATATGTTGTGTAAACATTTAATTAAGGAGTGAATTGCAAGTTAGAATCCTGAAAAGTGAGATTATGCAGCATGGCTATGTCATTTGGTCCATTGTGCATCACAAATTCTGCCTTGTAAAACAACTTGAAACCCTAACTTCTGACCTTCGATCCTCCTTGCTCAAAAATGATCTCAAGGAGTTCTTGGACATTTTGGAAAGCTTGTAATGTTCTCTACAATCCCTCTTTGAATCACTTTTGCAAAATCCAATTGGAACTATATGAAACTTGGCCAAGAAGTTAGGTCAAAATCCTGACCAAAATGCTCAAAATTTCACTAAGTGTTTTAGTTTCATGACCATGATTTCATGGATTAATAGCTTGAAATACAAGAATTTATAGGAGGAGTTGTGTAAAGAAAAGTTTTAGATATCATTGATATCTACAACTTTCATGTTGAAAGTTTCCTTTGAATCATCTTGCATCATGGTGAAAAATTGGCTCAAAGTTGTGAAAAAATATGAAGTTTTCAACACTTAGAAAAATTTCTAAGTTTGGAAACTTTGACTTTTCAAAATGAAATCTTGAATTTTTGATTTCTTGATGAACAAGTTTCATATTTTTACATGTTTTGATGAATTGTGATCTTTGACACTTGATTTTGACCAAAAAGTCAAAGTTTGACTTTTCAGTGTACAGTTGACTTTTGATCAGTTGACTGAAAATCAACTATCAATCAATTGACCTTGAGAAATGTTTTGAGTCATGCCATTAGGTTAAATGATGCATTTGAAACCTTGAGATCACGTCTCAAACCAATTAACCATTTGCTAGGCCAAAAATCAGAAATTGCTCTTTCTTAGTCAAAACCCTAATTTTGACCATTTTGCCCTTTTGATGATCTCATCAAATTTATTGAAGAATTGTGGTCCAAACTTGACCAAATGACATATATGAGTTCATAATGTTGATATGGATAAAAAATTATGAAGTTTGACTATAAATTGGTCACAGTTGACTTTTCCCCCAATACAGCTGATTTTTAGGTCAACTAATCAATTGACTGAGCAAAAATGTGATACAAGACTTGAAACTTGACATGAGAAATATTGAGGGTCCATAATGATCCATGAAAGTCATATGAGGCATTAAAAGTTCAATTGTCCTTGTGCAATCTCAAACCCTAATTTCAGTCATCAATGCTTAAGGAGGTGTCTTGAGCTAATCAACCCTAATGCAGTCTTGAACCAAAGGAGATCTTGTGAGAAAAAGTTTGATAAATGAGAGGGAAAATTTTGGGGTACAACAACTGCCCCTGTTCAATCTTCTTAAACCTGAAGATTTAGATTGGTGGATCCGCCATTCGTGACTTGAAGGTGGAAGATGATTGAACACTAGAGTTCCCAGAAATTTCCACTCGAAGATGAATTATGAATGGGCTTATAGATTCCATTTGGAGGAATGGAGGAGATTTGCTGGAGATGGGCTTGTAGATTCCATCCAAAGGTGGATGTTGACAGAAAATGGACTAAGTCTGAACTTGATTTCAACTGGAAAAGAATTAGAATAAATCTTTGGAGCGATTTATCTGAAACTAGCAGAAGTCTTGTATGTTGTTTGACTGGGAAGAATCAGAATAAATCTTAGAGCAATTTATCTGAACTAGAAGTGTTCATTTGTAAAGTATCAGGATAAACCATTGAGAGGTTTAAACTAAACCAAAAGAGGTCTTGAATATTCTTTAACTGGAGAGAATCAGAGTAGATCTTTTGAGGTATTTATCTGGACCAGAGAAAGTGCCTGCTAGGAAAGAATCAGAATAAATTGTTGAGAGATTTATCTGAACCACTGGGGATTTGGAGAAGAATAGGAATAAACCGTTGAGAGATTTAAATTGAACCGCCGGGGATCTGGAGAAGAATCAGAATAAATCATTGAGAGATTTATCTGAACCAGAGAAAACGTCTGCGGGAAAGAATCAGAATAAATCATTGAGAGATTTAAACTAAACTGGCAGGGATATGGAGAAGAATCAGAACCAATCATTGAGAGATTTATCTGAACCAGAGAAAACGTCTGCAGGAAAGAATCAGAATAAATCATTGAGAGATTTAAACTGAACCGACAGGGATCTAGAGAAGAATCAGAACAAATCATTGAGAGATTTATCTGAACCAGAGAAAACGTCTGCGGGAAAGAATTAGAATAAATCGTTGAGAGATTTAATCTGAATCGACATGGACCTGGAGAAGAATCAGAACAAATCATTGAGAGATTTATCTGAACCCGAGAAAACATTTGTGGGAAAGAATCAGAATAAATCATTGAGAGATTTAAACTGAACCAGCAGGGATCTGGAGAAGAATCAGAACCAATCATTGAGAGATTTATCTGAACCAGAGAAAACGTCTGCGGGAAAGAATCAGAATAAATCATTGATAGATTTAAACTAAACCGGCAGGTATCTGGAGAAGAATCGGAACAAATCATTAAGAGATTTATCTGAACCAGAGAAAATTTATATGGGAAAGAATCATAATAAATCATTG
Source organism: Vicia faba (assembly GCA_948472305.1). Lineage (NCBI taxonomy): Eukaryota > Viridiplantae > Streptophyta > Magnoliopsida > Fabales > Fabaceae > Vicia > Vicia faba. Next base: position 1,363,304,894 of record OX451736.1, on the reverse strand, counting down.
AGAGATTTAAACTGAACCAGCAGGGATCTAAAGAAGAATCAGAACAAATCATTGAGAGATTTATCTAAACCAGAGAAAACGTCTGCAGGAAAGAATCAGAATAAATTGTTGAGAGATTTAAACTGAACTAGCAGGGATCTGGAGAAGAATCAGAACAAATCATTGAGAAATTTATCTGAACCAGAGAAAACATCTGCGAGAAAGAATCAGAATAAACCGTTGAGAGATTTAAACTGAACTAGCAGGGGTCTGAAGGAAATATCTGTTATGTAGATGGTCAACCAGTCCTTTCTCGGGAATTGATCTATAATTGACTTTTTGAAAATTTTGACGATAATTTTCTATTGATTGATCTTTCCTGAAAAGGTTTAGGGTTAGTTGGATGCAATTCTATGATGTATGAAATGCATGGTATAATGTTGTTTCTCAAAATAAATGAGATCGCGTTGTATGCATCTGTGTTATCAATGCTATGATGTATGGATGTAATGTATGGACACATTAATCATTATGCCGCAATGTTGCTGGAGTTGGGGAAAATAAATCCCTGAGTATTGTTGGGAATGTAAGTCTTCAATATTTTGAAGTTGAAGTGTTGATGAGTTTCTATTTGTTAGAGAAATAAACTCTGTTGTGGAAGGGAAACACCGTGCATTGCTTGTGGACCTCGTGAAATCCTACTCGGGAATCCTGAGAAATTGGGCGACTTTCACTTGGGAATCTTTGGAGCCGTAACTGGAAGTTTTGTTCCGTCGGGGATGTGAGAGCACTTGATACCATTAGGTTGTATACTGGAGATACGTTAGTGACCTTGTAGTGGAATGCCCCGGTTTCCGCTCTTGCTGGAAAAAGTACATGCGGGGGATTTTATGGAATGGTCTATAGATATTATCTTGTTTCTTAAATCCATTAGTGATTGTCTTTCTATTTTTTGTTCCCTTTTTTTTTCATTTGTAAACAGTAATCACGTTCAAATGCATATATTCAAAAATAATCATTGGACGCTTTTGCAAACAAAACATGGAAATAAAAGAAAAAAAGATAGTTTTGCACTTTCAAAGGAATATCTTTATATTAACTTGAATAAGTATTTTTTATACAACAAGATGAACATCCTAGTAAGGGAGTGTCGTCGTAGAAAATGAAAATTGATACAAAGAAAAGATAGCTATGTGAAATAATCCCACGGGGTTCCCATTCTGCTATAGCCTTCATGTCTCTGAGTGTCTCGTCCACTTGCTGCCTTGTCCAAAGTTGATTGGATTGATTAGACCCATTTGAGTTTGTCAGTCGATGCTAAAGGTTGTCTGTAAGGTGATCCAATGGGACATAGTCATATGCTTTAATTCCCTAACTTTTGCCTGGACCGCCCTTTCGGGTTTTCAGTCCACCAGGATACCCTTTTTTGCCCAAGCCGCCCTTTCGGGTTTTCAGCTTGCCGGGTGTACAGATTTTTTTGTATTTTATCCCTAATTTTTTCCCGAACCTTGGTGGTTCTCCGGAATGCCCTAATTTTTTCCTAGGCCAGTCGACCTAGCGGGTCTTTATTCATGCATAGTATCTTTTGACTATGTCTGTGTTCATAGGGTACGGAAGGTCATCGCCATCCATAGTAGTTAAGATCATTGCGCTGTCAGAGAATATGCTTTTGATCACAAATGGTCCTTCGTATGTAGGAGTTCATTTTCCCCTGGGATCACCTTGTGGCAATATGATACGCTTGATTACCAAGTCACCAATCTGATATACCTGACGACTGACCTTCTTGTTAAAAGCTTTGATCATACGTTTTTGGTAGATCTGACCGTGACAGACAACCGTAAGTCTCTTCTCATCAATCAAGTTCAACTGGTCAAGTCGAGTTTGAACCCATTCATCTTCATTCAGCCATGCATCTTTTAAGATTCTCAGAGAAGGTATTTGTACTTCAATTGGTAGGACGACTTCCATGCCGTATACCAAAGAGAAAGGAGTTTCCCCTGTCAACATTTGCGCCGTGGTACAGTAACCATGGGGAGAAAATGGTAACATCTCATGCCAGTCCTTGTAGGTCACTGTCATTTTTTGTATGATCGACTTGATGTTTTTATTTACGGCTTTGACAGCGCCATTCATCTTTGGCTGGTATGGAGAAGAGTTATGGTGTTGGATCTTGAATTGCACGTATAGTACGGCGATCATAGTATTGTTGAGATTTGTCCCATTATCCATAATGATTCTCTCTGGGATACCATATCGACAGATGAGATTCTGTTTGATGAATCGGGCCACAATATTCTTGGTAACAGAAGCAAAAGAAGCTGCCTCAACCTACTTTGTGAAGTAGTCAATGGCCACCAAGATGAAGCAGTGTCCATTAGAAGCTATAGGTTTGACTTCTCCAATCATGTCGATTCCCCAGATCACGAATGGCCAGGGAGCAGTCAGGATGTTTAGAGGAACTGGAGGCACATGTACTTTGTCATCATAGATCTAACACTTGTGATAGGTTCTTGAATGTTGATGGCAATCTGCTTCCATGGTAGAGCATTAGTACCCTTCCCGTAGGATCTTTTTAGCCATCGTGTTCCCACTAGAATGGGTGCCAAAATTCCTTCATGTAGATCAGCTATGATCTTGTCTGCCTCAACCTTGTCTACACAATGAAGCAAAGTAGAGTCATGGTTGCGCTTGTAGAGAATGCCATTACTGAAGAAGAACTTAGCAGAGAATCTTCTCAAGAACTTCTTATCATTGACTTAATCTCCCTCTGGATACTCTTGTGCCTCGAGATACCTCTTAACTTCATGGAACCAAGGCTTGTCCACTACTTCTTCAGTATCGATCTCATGACAGTAAGCTGGTTCATCCATCCGCCCAATGGTGATCTGGGGAGCCTCGTAACCCCACTTGATTTTAAACATGGATGACATAGTGGTTAGTGCGTCCGCTAGTTGATTTTCCTCTCGTGGAAAATGCTCAAAGGTAATTTCCTCAAAATGTGGGATTAATGTCAACACATGTTCTTTGTAGGGGATGAGATTAGGGTGCTTCGTATTCCATTCTCCTTTGATCTGACTGATGACTAAGGCTGAATATCCAAATACACTTAAGGACTTGATTCCCAAATCTATAGCAGCTTTGAGACCCATAATACACGCTTCATATTACGCCATATTATTGGAACAGTTAAAACAAAGTCTTGCAGTGAAGGGAGTATGACATCCTTCAGGGGATATGATCACAGCACCTATGCCATTTCCGAGTGCGTTGGAAGCTCCGTCAAAAACCAAAGTCTATCGGGATCCTTGTTCAGGTCCGTCATATGGTCTGAATTCTTCACAATTGTTTACCATCATGATGTCTTCATCTGGGAACTCGAATTTCATGGATTGGTAGTCATCCACAGCCTGATGAGCAAGGTAATCGGCTAGCACACTGCTCTTTATTGCTTTTTAGGTAGTGTACTGAATGTCGTATTCAGTCAGGATCATCTACCATCTTGCTATTCTTCCAGAGAGGGCGGGCTTTTCGAATATGTATTTAATTGGATCCATCTTGGATATCAATAAGGTAGTATGGGTCAACATATACTGTCTTAGTCGGCGAGCAGCCCATGCCAGAGCGCATCAAGTTTTCTCGAGCAGTGAATATCTGGTTTCACAGTCGGTAAACTTGTCGCTCAAGTAGTATATTGCATGCTCTTTTCGGCCAGACTCGTCATGCTGCCCCAACACACACCCCGTTGAATTTTCCAAGACAGTTAGATACATGATCAAAGTTCTTCCCTCGAATGGCAGCATCAAAAAAGAAGGCTCTTAAAGGTACTCTTTGATCTTTTCGAAGGCAGCCTGGAAGTCGTCGTTCCAATCCAACACTTGATCTTTCTTCAGTAATTTGAAGATTATTCACAAGTAGCGGTTAGGTGAGAAATGAATCTGGAGATGTAGTTTAGCCGTCCTAAGAATCCTCTGACTTCCTTCTCGGTGCGAGGAGCAGACATTTCTTGTATTGCTTTTACCTTTGCAGGGTCCACTTCGATACCTTTACCGCTGACGATGAATCCTAGGAGTTTACCGGACCTCACTCGAAATGTGCATTTACTCGGGTTCAACCTTAGCTTGTATTTCTTTAGCCTTTCAAACAGTTTCTGCAAATGGTCAAGATGTTCCTCTTCAGTTTGAGATCTGGCTATCATGTCATCCACGTAGACCTCTATTTCGTGATGGATCATGTCGTGAAATAGAGCTACCATGGAACGCTGATAAGTTGCCCAAACGTTCTTCAACCCGAATGGCATAACCTTGTAACAGAATGTACCCCACTGTGTGACGAATATCGTTTTTTCCATGTCCTTGGGTGCCATTTTGATCTGGTTGTATCCGGAGAAACCATCCATGAAAGAAAATACTTTATGATGTGCGGTGTTGTCAACCATAATATCGATGTGGGGAAGCGAGAAGTCATCCTTAGGGCCTGCCCTATTCAAATCTCGGTAATCCATACACATGCGTACTTTACCGTCCTTTTTAGGCACTGGAACAACATTGGCGACCCATTGTGGATAGGAGGTGACGGCTAAGAATCCGGTGTTGAGTTGTTTCATGACTTCAGTCTCGATCTTCTCTGACATGTCTGGCCGCATGCGACAGACTTTCTGTTTTATCGGAGGGCAGTCTTCTTTTGTCGGTAGACGATGGACCATGATATCAGCGTCAAGTCCTGGCATGTCTTTGTATGACCAAGCAAAGACTTCAACATAGTCATGTAGTAACTGAGTTAAGCGTTTCTTAACACTAGGTTCTAGATTGGCACCTACCTTGACTTCTTTTTTATCCTCTCTGGTACCTAAGTTAACTATGTCAACCGGTTCTTCGTGGGGCTGTATGGTCCTTTCTTCCTGTTGTAGTAACCTGGATAGTTCCCCTGGCACTTCACAATCTTCCTCACCTTTGTCTTCGGCTTTGTAGATCAGATTTTCAAAGTCACAATAGGCCGTAGTAGAATCGTTACCCATGGGATCCTGAGTGGATGTGGATCTGCATTTTCATATGTGAGTGTGTGTAAGAGCATAGCTATCTTTCAAAAAAATAAAAATGTAGAAAAAAAAAGAACATAGAGCATAAAATTTTGCATGCAAAAACGTCCATGATTCATTGATGACATATGAAAATGAAGTAACAACCCTTACAAATGGACCGTTGTGCCTCGGGTAAGACACAAGGTTTTAAAAGTCTAAATTGTTTAATTATTAAGAGTCTGACAAAAATTTAAAGACAATTACTGTTGGATAAAAGTAATAGGGATAAATTATTTGGATTCCCAGTTGTTGAGTCCTCCGCAGATAGTCGGAAAAATCCAATCCTCCAGGTCACAACTGTCATCACTATCCTCCACTGTGTTGACTCCATGGTTGCTGATCCTCAAAGGTGGTTCCCCGGCACGAGCATGAAGAACAACTTTATGGGCTCCTGAAGTAAAAACCAAACCAAATTTGTCAGACTTGTAGGGAATATCCGGGAGTTGGCCCCAAATAGTACATCCACCTTCTTCAACTGCTGCCTTGGCATCTTTCAAAGAAGCCATCTTCAGCGGGGGTTTGGTAATCTTCGGAACTTTGGAAACAGTCTTGGTTGCCGCAACTGTTTGTGGGACTTCCTCGAAATGTTGACACGGAGTTTCGATGAATTCACCATCTATTTCCACATATCTGAAGGAGTTCAAGTGACTGACCATATATTCCTCCTCTCCATGGACAGTGATGATTTTTCCTTTGATCGGGTACTTCAACATCTGATGTAATGTAGAGGTGACGACACCAACTTCATGAATCTAAGGTCGGCCCAATAAACAGGAATAGGAAGGGCGAATATCCATCACATAGAAAGTTGAATCAAAGGTCTGAGTTCCAACTTTAATGGGGATGCCCACCTCCCCGTGCACCATTCTCTTTGAACCGTCGAAGGCCCTTACCACGATGTTGTTGGGTTTTAAGGTAAAACCTTCACAGTCTAGTCTATCCAGAGGCTTCTTAGGCAGCACATTCAATGATGAACCAGTATCTACCAGGACATGGGCCAAAGTAGTGCCCCTGCATTCGACAGAGACATGCAATGCCTCATTGTGTTTCCTCCCTCTAGGTGTCAGGTCAGCATCAGAAAAGCCCAAACCATTATCGGCTATCAAACTGGCCACACAATCTTCAAATTAGTCAGCAGAGGTTTCTTGTGGCACATGGGAAATTTTAAGAAATTTCACCAAGGCCTTCGCATGAGCTTCGGAGCATAACAGTAAAGCTAGCATAGAAATCTTTGAAGGGGTATGCCCTAGCTGTTCGACTACATTGTAGTCGCTTCTCTTTATAATTTCAAAATTTGTTCCATCTCCTTCTTGGAAGTCTCTGGGATAGATACTGATTGCCCCTTCATCCGGACAGGTTCAACCAAAATGCCTTTTCCCCGAGTCTCGGTCGACTCGGCGATAGGGGTGTCAGCAGGGATAACCACAGGAAATGTAGTAGTATCATCAACAAGAAAAAAAGCAGGGATGATCACAGAACCGGTAACAATTTTCGGAGGAGCAATCTCAGGGGAGAACACTCTTCCACTTCTAGTTATTTTGCTGGTTCCCACAATGTTGCCGATATCGGGGTCAGCCCTCTCAAAAAACGAGTCTTCATCAGCTATCCAATCTTGCTTGACATTGTGGTAGTAGATGTCACCCCCATAGTTACAGGAGACAGTTTTATCTAAGGAGTACGGGATTGGCCCTAGCATAGTAATTATCAGTAGAGTCACCTTCGGAATAGATGTAATCCTAACGGTTCTTTTGGTGGAGACCCTGGGAGGATTGGCGGAAAGGGTTACTATTGAAACATCCTTGTAAGCAATGGTTGGAACGAGAGTCTTTTCAAACAAAATCTCTTTGTCATCCATTAGGCGCTGGACACCTGCCTTCAATAAATGACAACCAGTTGGTAGGGATAAACAAAGATGGCAGCCTTCGCCAGAGCCCGGAAATAAACTGGCCTTCAACAGGTTACTTTTGACGGTTAGGAGAGGAGTAACAAGTTCATCAATAATAGCAACAAACACAACATCTTCAACGACGTTAACACCACGGTCGTGCTTGGGCATAGAAGCGGTGATAACATTTGGGATCTCAGGAGCATCAAATTCAATTTCTTTTGCCTCGAGAAGGTCTTGCACCTTGTTTTTCAAAATCCAGCAGTCGTTTGTATCGTGACTTGGACTTTCTGAGTGGTAAGAACAATGAGCGTTTGGGTTATAACAAGGAGAGGCAGTGTTGGGATTCTTCTGAGCTTCCCGCAAAGTCACCAGATTAGATTTCAACAAATGCGACAAGACTTGAGACAACGTCATATTTATCCGGGTAAACTGTCTTACTGGTCTTTCTGTTCTAGGTTGGTTGTTCCTTTGTTGAATAGGTGCAGGCTTAGGGATCATGACAGTCCCTACCACTGGAGGATGTTCAGTTATGTCCTGATTCCTATGGTCATATGCAACACTGACCTCCTTCTTCTCAGCAAATGGTTTCCTCAACGCGCTCGAGGATGCATCTTTTTGAATTTTACCACTTCTTATACCCGCTTCTACTCGTTCTCCAGTCATGATTAATTCGATAAATCCAGCCGAGGAGCTTCTGACCAAGTGTTTGAAGAATGGACCAGACAGCGTGCCTAAGAACATATCCACCAATTCCTGGTCAGATAGAGGGGGTTGGACTCTTCCTGCAAGATCCCGCCATTTTTGAGCATAGGTCTTGAAACCTTCACTTGCACCCATAGACATGCCTTGCAACTGTGTCCGTGTTGGAGCTAAGTCAACATTATATTGGTATTATTTGTAAAAGGCGGCAGCCAAGTCTTCCCAATTGCGAATATTGGTCCCTTAGAACTGATAGAACCAATCCAACTGCGTCCCTGACAAGCTTTCTTGGAAGAAATGTATCCATAGGTCTCTATCGGTAGTGTGGGGTTGAATTTTCCTGAAGTACGATCTTAAATGCAACTTTGGACAAGAGACGCCGTCATATTTAGCGAAAGTGGGGACCTTGAATTTTTGTGGCATGACAACCCCTGAGACAAGTCCTAGATCCTCAAAATCTAACCTGGGTACTTTCTGGATCTCCATAGCATTTAATCGATCTTCCAACTATTTGTATTTGTCGTCAGCTAGAGGATACTGCTCTTCAAAATAATCAACCTCTTCTTCCTCTTCAGATTCTGGATGGTCAGTCACTTCCTTGTCTTTCCCTTCTTGATTATCCCTTTCACCTGACGATGTTGTGAAGTCTAGGGTCCGTCTGGCTGGCCCTTGGAACCTTCTTCCCAGATTCAAACACCGGTTGATTTCTTCGCTTTCTTCTTCTTTTCTTTGATCAGTAAAGTTTTCAAATCCTCTTGTCCTTTTGCCAGAGTCAAGAACATTTGTTGAAACTGAGCGTTCTACACCTGGAGATATTTTACTGCTTGTTCAATATCCATCTCACTTAAATAAACAGTAGAAAGATAAGGAGACCTATTGTAAGAAACCAGTTTGTGTTATGATGAATGAAGATGCATGTGCAAATGATTTCAAGGAAATTAGAGATTTAAATTTGCTTTAGACAAAAAAGGAACACATGTTATATTAATAAATAAAGTTTGAGTACATCATGCCTCTTTGGACTTACAATAAGAGAAATAAAATACAAAACTCTAAGACAAAAAAGTTGAACGCATCCTCTTTGGTGCGATGTAGGCGTTCAGACTCCTCTCTTCATGAAGTTGCTTGGTGAGTTCCAGAACTTTCTTCTCGCTGGCGTAGAATTGGGCTTCGAAAGTGTCTCGCTCTTCCTTAAGTTGTATCCAATCCCTTTGCAAGTCTTCGAGAGAGGTGGGCATGTTAGGATGAAGGATAGTGTATGGGACATCTCCTTCCATAACAGGCTCTATGATAACTGGGAGAATGGAGGGGTAAGGCATCCTAAGACTTTGAGCACGAGCTCGTACCCATTTGAGATAAGGCTCAAGAGGGATGGAATTCTTGTGCCTCAGTGTCTTGCTATCAAATCTTTGTACCATGCCCCAAGCTCGCATGAACCTTTTGCGGTAACCCTGAGCATCATCCTCGTAGTTGAAGATGATTCCTTGGATAAGTGTATCATGAGGACCATCCCTTCTCGCATATCCAAACTGTCGCAGTGCCAAACAAGGATTGTAAGTGATTCCTCCCCTAATGCCTAAGAGAGGGACATTAGGGAATTCTCCGTATTGATCAATGATGGTAACATTCTCTGAGAGTTGAGGACACCAATGAATGCCTGAATGTGTAAGAGTCATTAGCCTATGAGACCATCTCAAGCCCTGTTTGTTCTTCAAGACAGATCGGGGTAGGTGCGAAATAAACCACCTATCCAAAAGAGGTGTGCAGCACAGAAGGGTTCCTCTCCTCTTTATAGTGCGAGTATGCAAAGAATGTAGGATATCTCCAAGCAGAGTAGGTACCGGATTGCGTGACAGGAAAACCTTAACCACATTCACGTCTATGAGCTGGTCCGGATTAGGAAACAGTACCAACCCATAGATGAGAAGGGATAACACCTCTTCAAAATCTTGTAAGTCCAGGGTATCCCAAAAATGATGAGCTTTCTCGAACAAGAACTTAGCCAAAAAAAACCCTGACACCTCTCCTGGTTTCCCAATTTGCTACTACGTCAGACCATTGTAAGGATAGAGCTTTAGAAATATCTTCAGGTTTAGGGTCTCTTTCCATACCAATGAAAGGTACCTCGTTAAGGATAGGCACCCCCAGTAACAGAGAAAACTCCTCCATAGTAGGCACTAAATGGTAATCCAGAAAAGTAAAGCAGTGATGTAGAGGGTCAAAGAATTGAAAGAGCACTTTTAACATTTCTTCATCAGAGTTTGAGGTGATCAAACTGAGAAGTCGAACATGTCTTTCAGTGAAGGGAGAGCTTTTGGGAACCCTTGATACCAATTCCTTAAGCTGAGGAGGTAGCTTTACCAGACTGACTTGGATAGTGAATCTGTGGGCGAGGGCCATGTCCTACAAAACAAGACAAAAATAAACCCTAAGAATCCTTGAAATGGTTAGTATGACATGTTATGTTATAATGTCATGATTATGCTCAGATATAAAAGATATAGAAAACACAAGCAAATCTCAGAGACCTTAGGTTTAAAGTTTGCATGGATTTTAAGGTGATACCCTCTTGAAGTTGGATTGGCTCAACATGTCCTAAATATAGTAATCGGGTTTTAAGGAATCTCAATATCACCGGTCTTTCCCCCAAATCTCGTTCTGATAGACAATTGACTTGCCACCAAACAAAACTCAAGGGTCAAACCTCAATGAGTGTAGCATCGAGTATCAACCGACTTTAGGTTTACACCAAAGACGGCTATCTCACTACGTCCTAAAAGTCAAGTTGGTCAATTAAGGTGCTAAGATCAGTTGACGCTTTATGATACCACACAGCGGCCCCGTATTCTCCTTGATTACTCAAGGGCTACTTGTACACACCAAAGTATCGCATCAATGTAGCTACTGTTTCAACCGTATCGGTATACCCCGCAGTTCCCTCACAGTTTATTGCTACTTACCTAAATGGTGCCCCAAATCCGGGTGTAGGATATTTAATAGTAACCCAAACAAGGACCCAAAATGTAAAGCATACAAGTCAAACAAAGAAAGCAAGTAAAGATGATCTAACCCTAAGGTAACCCCTCTTTTAAGTTTCATCCCCAGCAGAGTCGCCAGTTCTGTAACGCGGTAGGAGAATTGACTTGGTTATTTTGCGTTTGATCACAAATATTGCGGTTAGCAAGAGTCGCCACCGACTTTTCTTTTATCCAAAAAGAAAGGCTGAAAAGAACAGGAAAGACCTTTAGATATGTTTTTTGAGTTCGGGGGGTAGATAATGAAAAGGGAAGGTATTAGCACCCTTTTCATCCGTAGTTATCTACGGGCTCTTAGTTGCTTGCTAGATCACTTGCTTTTGTTTGAAAATGTGATTTGTGTGGTTTTTAAAAGTATTTGGAAAAGGCGCCATCGTTTAGGCAAACTTTATAATAGTTCTCGTTCATAAGAATGTATACAAAGTATTTGATCTTTTGAAAATGTTTCAAGTTTGAAAGATGTTTTGAAAGTGTTTGTGTCTGTGTTTCTTTGAAACAATTAGAGTAATGTTGCTTAACCCTTTAATCCATTCACCTTTCCTTTTCAAAGTTGTGATATGATTAACTCTTTATCTAATTTTTAACATCTGATAAGTCTCATTCCTTAATCCACCACTTATATCTAATTTTTGTCTTAAACATGTGGATTGAGAAGATATCTTTCCTTGATGACCTGATTTTCTTTCCATGAACAACATGTCTATAACACCTAACAAATTTTTGAATAAACCCATTTATTCAATGCCATTGATATTTTAATTCATTGCATTGCTTTTCTCACCACTGTCTATGATACTGATTATAGTTGGCAATAATTCTTAAACAAAAATAGATTATTTTTTATCAACTTTCACAATTGAATTTGCTGAAACATCGAGTCATGATTGCATACAAAGTGTATCTTCATTCCTTGTGAATAACTCTCATAATTTTTTTTAATACACTACGCCAAAAATAAGCTTTAGCATCACACATACGAAAGCGCTTTTAGGAAAAAGCGCTGCTATAGGTATTAAAAAAAATTCGCTTAAAAAAAGCGCTTTCAAAGGGTACCTTAAGAAAGCGCTTTTCAAAAGCGCTGCTAAAGGTCACCCTTAGAAAGCGCTTTTTGAGAAGCGCTGCTATAGGGTGCCTTTCAGAGGGAACCTAAGAAAGCGCTTTTCAAAAGCGCTGCTAAAGGTCAGCCTAAGAAAGCGCTTTTGAAAAGCGCTGCTAAATCTGGCCTTTAGAAAGTGCTTTTAAAAGCGCTGCTATAGGGTATGATACGAAAGCGCTTTTTTATGAAAAAGCGTTGTTATACATGACCATTAGAAAGCGCTTTTAAAAGCGCTTTCGTAGGTTGTTTTATAATAAAATTTTAATGTTTTTGATTAAAGCTTTGTGTTCGTACTGTACGTGGCTCTTGTGTTTCCTCCTCTCTTCCAACGTTCCAAACCCTTTCGCTCCTGTTCCTTCTTCGTCCAAAGCGATTTTTCACGGTAGCCACCATCGTCAACTCTCATCGCCGCCGCACGAGTCGCCCCTCTCTTCACAAGGTTCGTTGATTATTATTTTCTTCTCATTTACAGTGTATTGGTTGTTGTTGTTTGTTTGATGATTTTTGATGATTATTTTCTTCTCATTTACAGTGTATTTTCTTCTCATTGATTATTAATATGTTATGTTCATTTTGAGTTAATCTTGAATGAATTAAACTTGGTGTTGATTTTGATTGTTCCTAATTTTGTTTTAAAACATGTTGGCTTTGAATTTGTGATGACATTGTGTGATTTGGTTTTGAATGACGAACTCGGTTATGGTATTGTTGTTTATCGTGTGCACATGGAACACTTGTTTGAGATGAGTTTTATTGAGCATTATTAGGATTACATAGTTGTTTCCCGGAATTTGGTTCGGTTGATTTTAGCTTACTTTGAGCTTGATTTTTCATATCATGAACTTGAATTGGATAAGAGCTTGAATTTTTGGTTCCCGTTAGGTGATTATGTTTTAAAAGTTATTGAGAGTTTATTGAATAATCGGGCACGGAATATATTCTTGGAAGCCATAGTGACATACAAAATTCTTGTTTCATTGATTAGCAGGCACAGTTAGTGTTTCTCATTCACACTAGTTGGACGGCAGGTAATTGTGATTCCCGATTAAGGCTCTCTGTCTTTTGATGTTTGTTTAATGTGTTTTGGAAATTAATCGGTTTCTTTAACTTCTTCAGGACCTTCCGATTCAGAGCAACATATCTCACCGGAGAACTCAAACGTGTCAAATCGTCAGAAAACAAGAGAACCGCCAGGTGATTGTTTCTTCTTTTCAATCTATACAAAATATTTTCTTCAATTGATTAGACACTTAATAATGAGTTCAATACCAAAGACAGTAGCACAAAATAGAAGGAAATGTAAGAAACCTTCATGTATGAATGCACTTAAATCGACAGTACAAATGAACGTTGTTGTTGTGTATTGCACTTGAAAGCACCAATAGATATTGTAGAGGTATTGTAGAGGTTTTACGAATTAATACAATAAAGTTGCATCTACGAAAGATATTATTGTATAAAATCTTTTTACCTTGTCAATGAATTAATATAATAAAGTTGCATCTTTTTACCTTCACTGAATTTCTTTGTACATGAGATGTGAGAGAAAAATGATTCTGCAGATTTGATATTATTAGATAGATCAAGAAATTTTTGCAATTTTAGGTTAGGAAAATGGAATACGGTTCAGTTTGGATGGAAAAAGTACAAGGGTACGATTCTGAAAGAAAATGAAAACGCGATAGAATTTGGAAAACATAGCCGTGTAAATTGGAAAATGGGTATATAGGAACATGGTGGCTGGTGGAGAACGGTCGTGGAATTTGAGGGAGGTCGGTTCTTATGACCGCCGATCGGGAAACTCCTTAAACAAATTTATCTCTCCTTCTCTTTCACTCATTTTTATTGTAAATTGTGAATTCATTGATTGTGCAATCAACATATTGAGATAATTTTCTTATCAATAATATTTTAAACAATTTTTTGTTGAGTTGATTGTAATCTATAAAATTGCAATTGATTTTTCATATCAACAAAACCAAAGAAAAATCTGATTAAAATTGATTTCACACCAAGTGTTCGACAAATTGATTAAGTTAAGTTTTTGTTTAGCTCAGATTGACTCAGAAACCGTAAACCATGGATAAGACATGGATGTATTCCAATCGATTGTCGAAAGAGTACGAGAACGGGGTATCGGAATTCATTAAGTTTGTTGTTGCGCACGCCGAAGACCCCGGTCGAATGACATGTCCTTGTTTGTGTTGCTGTTATGGGAATCGGGTTGACGCGGTTCAGTTGGCATCGCATCTAATACGGTATGGAATTGATAGAAGTTATACATGTTGGAATATGCATGGTGAGAAAAGTGACGGGAATGATGAATCGGGGGATAATAGGACCTATGCTTCAAACGAGAATGGCACAGATACATACGATTATGATCGAGTTGAAGAGATTGCAGAAGCGCTTGAAGAAGATCTTAATGATTGTCCCAAAATGTTCGAGAGGTTGGTAAGCGATGCAGAGAAACCGTTGTATAATGGTTGTACAAAATTCACAAGATTGTCTGCGGTATTAAAGTTGTACAACTTAAAGGCGGGCAATGGATGGTCGGATAAAAGTTTCACAGAGTTATTAGCCCTTATGAAAGATATGCTACCAGAGGATAATGTTCTCCCCAATCGAACGTATGAGGCCAAAAAGATGTTGTACTTTATTGGCATGAGCTATGACAAGATACATGCCTGTCCAAAAGATTGCGTTTTGTTTCGAAACGAGTATTCATCGTTAAATGAGTGTCCTAAATGCGGTGCCCCTCGATATAAGAAAAAGTTGTCTCCGGCAAAAGTCTTATGGTATTTTCCTATAATTCCGAGATTTAGACGGATGTATCGTAGTGAAACCGATTCAAGACATTTAACTTGGCATGCAGATGAAAGAATTGTTGATGGAAAGTTTCGACATCCGGCAGATTCACCACAGTGGATGAAAATTGATAATGATTATCCTGAATTTGGAAAAGACGCAAGAAACCTTCGCTTGGCATTGTCTATTGATGGAATGAACCCACACGGTATTCAAAGTATCTCGCATAGCACATGGCCTGTAATTCTTATGATTTATAACCTACCTCCGTGGCTATGTATGAAGCGTAAGTACATGATGTTATCTATGTTAATTTCTGGGCCTAAACAACCAGGAAATGACATAGACGTATATTTGGAACCTTTAATCGAAGATTTGAAGATTTTGTGGGAGAACGGTGTGGAGGTTTATGATGGGTATAGGAAAGAAAGTTTCAACTTGAGGGCGATGTTGTTTGGAACAATTAACGATTTTCCAGCCTACGGAAATCTATCCGGGTATAGCATTAAAGGTGAAAAAGCGTGTCCTATCTGTGAAGATGGAACCGATACGATGCGATTGAAACTTTGTCAGAAGAATGTCTTTCTCGGTCATCGTAGATTCTTAAATTCTAAACATCAATATCATGGATGGAGAAAAGCGTTCGACGGAGATACCGAACAACGTAGAGCTCCGCCTGGATTGACAGGTGATCAATTATTTGAAAAGGTGAAAGATGTGAGTATTCAGTTTGGCAAGCCTTTTGCACATAAAGTTGTTACAGGTGGGTGGAAGAAGAGGTCGATTTTTTTTGAATTGCCATATTGGAAATCTTTGTACGTAAGACATTTTCTTGATGTTATGCATATTGAAAAAAATGTATTTGACAGTGTTATTGGTACGTTACTCAATATAAAAGGGAAGTCTAAGGATGGTCTTAAAGCAAGGGAGGACATGGTAGAGATGGGAATAAGAACTGAATTGGGACCCGTGAAAAAAGGAACACGAACATATCTACCACCTGCTGTTTACACTCTATCCAGAAAGGAGAAAAAAATATTGTGTAAGTTCCTAAGTGAGGTTAAAGTTCCAGAAGGCTACTCATCAGATATTAGAAGACTTGTGTCTATGCAAGACCTCAAGTTAAAGAGTTTAAAGACGCATGATTGCCATGTTATAATGGAACATTTTCTACCGATAGGTATACGTTCTATTCTTCCAGAAAAAGTAAGAAGCACAATAACTAAACTGTGTTTTTTCTTCAAGTCAATTTGCAGCAAGGTGATCGATCCTGAGATCTTACCAACATTGCAAAAAGAAATAGTTGTTACTTTGTGTGATCTTGAAATGTATTTCCCTCCCTCGTTTTTTGACATAATGGTTCATCTTGTCGTTCATCTTGTCAAAGAGACACAACTGTGTGGACCAGCTTATATGAGATGGATGTACCCTACTGAACGTTATATGAAAATATTAAAAGGGTATGTGAAAAACCAAAGTCGACCAGAGGGTTGTATTGCTGAACGATATATTGTTGAAGAAGCGATTGAGTTTTGTACTGAATATCTGTCAAATGTTCAATCAATTGGACTCCCCAAATCTCACATTGTTGAAAAAAAAGAAGGTAAGAAGCTAATTGGAAATAAAGTTGTGACAGTATCCATGGTCGAACGGGATCAAGTGCATTTGTATGTTCTGCATAATGAGCTTGAAGTTGAGCCGTATGTTGAAATTCATAAGGGTGTTCTTCGAGGTTTAAATCCGAATAGAAATGAGAATTGGATTGTACGAGAGCACAATCGAAGTTTCATACCATGGTTTAAGGAACATATTTATTCAAAGTATCGTTCAGATCATGCTTCAGTAACAGAAAGATTGAGATGTTTAGCATACGGTCCAAGTTTAATTGTGTTTTCTTATAGCGCATATGCAATTAATGGATACACATTTTATACCAAAGAACAGGATGACAAAAGTACTATGCAAAATAGTGGTGTCACCTTGATCGCTGAAGCAATGCATATATCAAGTGTGAAGGACTTAAACCCAAAATTTGCAAACCTGTTATATTTTGGGGTTATCGAGCGCATTTGGATGTTTGATTACGAGAAGTTTCAGATTCCTATATTTGGTTGC
The DNA here is from genome assembly GCA_948472305.1 of Vicia faba. Taxonomy (NCBI): domain Eukaryota; kingdom Viridiplantae; phylum Streptophyta; class Magnoliopsida; order Fabales; family Fabaceae; genus Vicia; species Vicia faba. Next base: position 1,363,288,194 of record OX451736.1, on the reverse strand, counting down.
AAGTGGGTTGAAAATAATAATGGCATACGAATGGATAAGTCAGGTTTTTTGCAAGTGGATCTTAATAGGGTGGGGTACAAAGATGAGCCTTTCATTCTAGCCTCTCAAGCTAAACAAGTGTTCTATGTCAATGATCCGACAATACGAAATGGTATATAGTGCTACTATCTAACAAAGTAATTGATGAAAGCATTGGAGATCAAAGTAATATTGGTGTTGACATTGAATCTTTAACCATAACTGATCAAAATGATAATGAATCATGTATTAGAAACGATCATAATGAGGGTATTTGGATCAATCCAACTGTCCGCGTTGTTAAGAGACGAGTAGAACACATTCCTACCAAGAAAAGAAAGAGACCTTAGTGAAAAGGGTAATAGTATATATAACTTGCCATTTCATTTTTATATTTGTCATTTCATTTTAATTTGCCATTTCATTTTTATTTGTCATTTCATTTTTATATTTGTCATTTCATTTTTATATTTGTCATTTCATTTTTATTTGCTATTTCATTTATATTTGTCATTTCATTTTAATTTGCCATTTCATTTTTATTTGTCATTTCTTTTTTATATTTGTCATTTCATTTTAATTTGCCATTTCATTTTTATTTGTCATTTCATTTTTATATTTGTCATTTCATTTTTATTTGACATTTCATGTTTATTTTTTTTCATTATTACAGGTCAAATGGCTAGTAATCAAGATAATGCAAATGCTCCTGAAAATGCTCCTGAAAATACTCAAGAAAATACTTCAGAAAAAGATATTACACGAGGTATTACTATTATGAGGGGAATCATACGTGATAGAGATAGAGGAGTAACCTATAATGTAGAATGGAATGATAATGACCAATTAATTAGGTCTAATGCTGCAAAGTTGACAAGCTAAATTGGTACGCTTGTTCGTATACACATTCCGATCACCACTCCTAGATGGAAAAGAGGAGAATTGGATGAGGCTAAGGAGAAAGTTTGGACTGAGATAAAGGTACATATATGGTTTTTGTTATTTGCTTTATCTTGACGATAATATGTGTTTAAATTTCTTTTACTAACACACTTTATGCGTATGTTTTTTTGTAGAGGTCTTTTAACATTGAAGATACCCGTAAAAAGTATATAATGGGTTTGGCTGGAAAAAGACACAGAGGGTGGAGAACATTTTTAACCAACAAGTATCTTAAAGATGATGAAGGAAATTTTCTTGAAGAGGATCCGGAACGTCCAAAGAAGTATGAGAACTTCATTACACCTGAAGAATGGGTTGGTTTTGTAGGCCAAAGAAGAGATGAGAATTTCAAGAAAGTGAGTGCTATAAATCGCGAGAGAGCGTTAAAACCCGCATATCCATACAAAAAAGGGCGTTTGGGATATGCTCGCTTAGAGGAAAAAATTGTAAGTAAATATAAACTCTATGATCTTATTAATTCTCTCAATGTGTTATATAGTTGATGATCTTAAGACCTCCGTCATTGTGTAGTTAGAAGAGACGAAAAATGACGCAACATCACTACCGGCACATTTGTTGTGGAAGGAAGCCCGTGTGGGCAAGGATCAAGCTATTAATCCTGATATTCAACATGTGTATGATGAATGTGTAAGTATAAGATTGTGTCTTTAGTTAAATCAATTAATGTTTATTAATATTTAAGTAATTTTTTATCTCCACTAATAATTTTTTATATGTAATTGAATTACAGGAGACCTTGTCCCAATCGGTATCCCCAAGTGAGGATCCTCACGATACCAGGAGCGTACTTAGTCGAGCACTAAATATTGCTGAGTATCCGGGTCGGGTGAGGGGTAAAGGTCATGGTGTGACTCCAACCTCTTTGTATAAGCATCCAAGGAGAAGAAATCCTAGCAATGCAGAAGTGATGCAAACATTGCAGGATTTACAAGCTCAAGTTCGTGAATTGCAGAAGGATAAAGAGAGATATATGGCGGAAAAGAGCAGTTCACACTTGAAAGAAACTAGTGACAAAGCTAGTATCAACTTTCAGCATAAATTTCCCGAGGTAATTTTCAATATATATCTGTTATTATTATAGAATATTTTTAGTCACTTCTAACGGTTATTATTGGTTTAGGGCATTTCATCTTGCCAGCTCTACCTATCGTCACCGACTTATCGACTAGTTGGCAAGGGAAAAGTCCATAACAGTTCGAGAGATTTACTTCATAATAGACCGCTTCCGGATGGTCACATGAAAGTATCGGTTGACATTGCTTTAGATATGGATGCATTGCTGCCGGTACCTGACATTGTTGCTGAGACCACATTGCTGCGAGATGCAATTGGATCTTTTGTTGCATGGCCATCCGACCTCATTTTCATAGATGATCAGGTATGTTGAAAACAATTATGAATCTTTAAGTCTTCAACTGTCAGTTCTGACCTCAGTTATTTCTACGGTAATTATAGACTCCTACAACACCCGCATCTAAGGGTAAAGGGATTTTGCGACACGACGAGTCTGACGTATCACCAAAAGAGGTACGTTTAAAGTGTTAATTATATGATCCGAATAAAAAACTGCATAATTTTATAATTTAACCGAGTTTATATGATTTTTAGGTACCTTTTCATGGGTCACAACAAGTGAGCCAGAAAATCATTGGCGTACCACCCAAGAAAAGGGTGCCTACTAGATTTTTCCCTCGATACCGGCAGTGTCTTGAAACAATAGTGGGAACAACAAATTTGATGGATGGTGGTATTCGTCAAATTGATATGGATCAAGGTATTTTTGGTTTTCCTTGCACAGAAATAATTGGACATGAGGACGTGGAACAGATTTTCCGTCATAAAGAATTGGGCGTCAGTATTATGCACGCATACATCCGGTAACCCCATCTTTATATTATGTAATTAGCTGAAATCTTTTTTAAACATTTTCAATGAATATACTCTAATATTAATTATGTTTCTATTTAAGGTTGTTATATGACAAATTGATGCGCGGGAATCAATTGTCAAACAGATTCCATTTTGTGTCTTCCTCCCGTGTCAGCGGAGCGACAATTGGTAGGGAACCGGATTCAGTAAGAGAGCACTTAGTCGAAAGATTCATGGCAACTGGCAGTACAGAAAGCTTATATCTTTGGGCGTATAATACTATTCCTACAGGGTTAGATTTTCATTCTAAATTCATTTTAATATTTGTAATTTTTGCGTAGAAAAATTTCTTCTAAACTGTTGTTTTAATTTATAGACGTCACTGGTTGTTGGTTGCTATCGATCCTATAAAAGAAGTGGTCTATTATCTGAATTCGGTTGACGGTGATTGGACAAATTATCCGGATATGAAGTTAATGATTGATACGTAAGTGAGATTATTCTAAATATTTATGTGTATTTATGTATTTAATTATTTCTGTGACATTGTTCTAAATATATATTTTTAATTTTGTTAGAGCGATACAAGTATTCCGGTGTCAAAGAGAAGCTCGGGTACGACGGTCTAAATCAAACAACATTAATTGGATCAAAGTGCAGGTATATTAATTTCCACTATTTTGATTATAATATTTATGCTATTTGATAAAACAATACAACTATATATTCTTATTTGTTTTTCTATGTAGTGTCCTCAACAACAAAACGGTATAGATTGCGGATACTTCGTTATGCGGTTTATCAAAGAAATCATTCAACTGAATCAAATAGAGATTCCAATCACGGTATGAATTTATAACTTAGAATTTATTTTATTATTTCTCGGGTATTCCATATAATTTTTTACTTTTAACTAAATCATGCGTATTATGTTTTCTTATGTAGTACTTCGATGAGTACAAATGTGCATAATACACGAAACTTCAGTTGGAAGAAACCAAAGAGGAGTTGTGTCAATATTTTATTGAGCAGAGAATAATATAAGGACTGGTTTAGTTGTTGTTAGAGTTGATTTTGTAATACTGACTTTGAGTTAGAATACAGATAACAATGGTTTATATATAATTTGAGATACAAACATAATTTATGATTGATTTTGAGCAATGATAGTTTCTTGTTTATGGTTTCTTGTGTTATACTTGTGTACTAAAGTAGTTGATAGAATAAAATGAATTTAGTGAAAAGTATTGAGTATTGGTTTTGTTATATTGAGTATTGGTTTTGACTCAGAAACCGTAAACCATGGATAAGACACGGTTGTATTCCAATCGATTGTCGAAAGAGTACGAGAACGGGGTATCGGAATTACAATGCATTACCGCTATTTATGAATTACAGGTTATGGCAAACAATGCAGGTATATGAATGATATAAATAATACCTCTAAAAAAAAACACCCTATGAAAACGCTTTTTGGAGAAAAGCGCTTTCATAGGTAGACCTATGACAACGCTTTTTCACATAAAGCGCTTTCATAGGTAGACCTATGACAGCGCTTTTCCAAGAAAAAGCGCTGCTAAAAGACAACCTATGGAAGCTTTTTTCCAAAAAAAGCGCCACCAATGAAAGCGCTTTTTCATAAAAAAGCGCTGCCAAAAGCCTACTTAAGAGAGCGCTTTTTAGAAAAAGCGCTGCCAAAAGCCTACTTAAGAGAGCGCTTTTTGGAAAAAGCGCTGCCATAAGGATACTTAAGAGAGCGCTTTTTAGAAAAAGCGTTGTCATAAGTAGACCTATGAGAGCGCTTTTCATTAAACAAAAAGCGCTGCTAAAACCTTTAGCAGCGCCACCTTAGAAAGCGCTTTTAAAGGCCAAAAAAAGCGCTTTCGTAGGTCTTTTTTGACGTAGTGATAGAATGTCTTTCTTCTTCGATTGTAATATTTTCAAGACCAACTTGAATTGAAAATTATAAAATTTGATGTTCAGACATAAATCCCATCAATTTTTCAGGTTTATGATGAAAAATCTCCACCTCATAAATATTTATTTGAGATTTATAATATATATATATATATATATATATATATATATATATATATATATATATATATATATATATATATATATATATATATATATATATATATATATATATATATATATATATATATATATATATATATATATATATATATATATATATATATATATATATATATATATATATATATATATATATATATATATATATATATATATATATATATATATATATATATATATATATATATATATATATACATACACGGGAGTTGGTTGGTGACAATAAAATTATGGTAAAATTTGTTGGTGGTGGTAGAAATTGAAAATTACAAGAATTATGATATTGATAATTTTGCATGAGATGAAATATAGGTCGTTGAAAGTCACACTGATCTAAAAAAATAATAATTTTGAAGAAGATGAAAAATTGATGAAAATATAATGTTAAATAAATTTTTAATGAGTTAAAATTGTGATTTTAAAAAAAACTTAAGAGTAAAGAATTATTTATTATAAAATTTAATATTATTTAGGTCAAATAAATCTTAATCAATATAATTTTTAAATTTAAAAATTATATGTAAATATTACGTCCTCTAAGGAAAGGGAATGGTCTGCAATGAGCACTCACTTTTCTTGGATTATAGTGTAAGTGGCAATGGTGGTGGAGAGTGGTGTGCAAATGTGCAATCTATTGCTGTCCACATGCACCACTGCAACATCTATTATTAATGGACTGAATTCAACAAAGGTTGGTAGGGTCCTTATGCAAACTCTTGTTTTACACTATTCTTTTTTTAAGGAAAATTTGTCTCACCAGATATTAACTTATTTATATGAGTGGAATTTAGTGCCTCATGTGGTATCTAACTGACAAGGGCGACCCCCTTATTTAGGAACACTTGTCAAAGACAACTGATTGGCAGATACACAATTATAAGTGACTTTGATAAGTGTCCATTTTATATAAATTCAACTATATATAGTATCAGATACTTATTAACTTGTTTTATAAGTAATATAACAAAGTTCTCTTAATTTGTTTTAAATATTAGATAATTAGGTTTTTAGTATTATCATAGAAATAAATCACATGTTTCTAATGCCATTGTAGAATTAAAAGACTAAAAAGTGTTTGGAGATTAAAAATAGCAAAAATTATGAACGCATACAATTCGCTAGGCATACTCATATCGAGTCAAGTCAGAAAGATTGAAGAAAAACAAAGAGTGGCAGTTGATTAAGCGAGCTGACAATGAGCCAGTAACGAAGAAATTTGGAGAATTAAAAGTGTTTTGCAAAAGAAAACTCTTTATTAAGGTCTGTTTAAGAGTTGATTTTTGAAGAGTTTAGAAAGAAAGATTTTGGAGGATTGTGTTTATATCTTGAAGTGTCTATAATATTTTTAAAAAATTTAAAAAATAATATATTATATTAGTATATAAAATCATATAGTTTTTAAAAATTTTTAAAAATATTAAACACATTTTAAGATATAGACACAACCTTCCAAAGCTTTCATCTTCAAAATCCTTCAAAAATCAATTCTCAAACAAACCCTTAATAATATATGACGATTTTAAAAAGAATTCTTGCAAATAAACGGTAATTTTTGATTAGATTTAACTTGTAACTTTCAAATGTCATTCACAACTCTTAGATGCAAATTTTCATTCTCTTGACACTAAGAAAATGTTTGGAAGAAGTAATTGCGAATGTTTAAAAAATTCAAAATTCTAAACAATTCAAATAATTTAATTAAAATTCATTCAATTTTAAATTCTTTTGTTTGGATATAATATTAAAATAATTCATTATTAAATTTTTGTGGTTATTTTCATAAATTTAAAAAAAAATTGTATCAAATATAAAATATGAAAAATAGTGACTAATTTACAATTTTTAAAAATTTTAATGAATCAATTTATAAAATTTAAAAATAATTTTAGACTTATTTGGGGTACATTTCTAATTTTTATAAAATATAAGGACCATCTTTCGCAATTTGAAAAAAAAACAATTTAACATTTAAATTATAGAATAATTTCAAAAAATTTATTATTTTGGTGTCATTTGAAATTCATTAAATTTAATTTGAATAAAATATTTCATAAATTTACATCATTTTAACAATTATCCATATTTTTATCCAAATAATAGATTTTGATGAAGTCATTTTAAATTCACTCAAAATATTATTTTTCTTCATTAAAATTCTTAATTCAAACACACTATAAGAAAACGAGTGTGCTTGGATGAATCATTTTGACGAAGAAAAATAATTTTTTAAGAGAATTTAAAATGATTTGATCAAAATTTATTGTTTAGATAAAAAAATATGGAGAATTGTTAAAGTGATGTAAATTTATGAAGTATTTTATTCAAGTCAAATTTAAGGAATTTCAAATGACATTAAAAAGTAAAGAATTTTAGATTATTCTATAATTTAAATGTTAAATTATTTATTAATAATTTTTAAAATTTGTAAAATAGTCCTTATATTTTATAAAAAAAATACAAAATTACTCCTAAAATATTCAAAAAATTGTAAATAAATCTCTAAATAATTTTCAAAATTTATAAATTGGTCTCTTGAAATTTTTAAAAATTGAAAATTAATCCCTATTCACTATTAATATTATGAAATTATTGATGTGGTGTAGTTGATGGTATAACTAAATATGTCATGTTCTATTATTTTATGTCTGATGATTTCTTCATGTGATTAGTCATTGTTGTAACAAAATTCAACTTTACAAGCTGGGTGAGCTTAATTAAAGTTCAACATATAACAGTTTTTAAAATGTTTATATTTTAAAGGGTAACTCAACATATAACAGTTTCAAATAATTTACCAATCGAGTAAAGAAAAAAGAATTTCAATATTTTAAATTTAAATTTCTTTATAGAATGTGATAGTGACACATTTTTGACTACTACCAACCAACAACAGCAATTCCCTTACGAATCAAAATGGTATTAATATGAAGTCAACAAACATGAATTACACAAAATCTGTCGTGGGATCAAAACACACTAAAGGACAAATCGGTAATATTATAAGGTAGTTGGGAGATGGGACCTTGTTCATTTTGAAGATAATGTGACAAGACGAAACAAATTCGTTGAATATGTCCTTTTGTCACCATTTTTTTGTGTGATCAAAATTTTAGGCTTGTGCATTATCATATGTCGGTTGTATTCAATTTTTTTAATTTTTTTTTTTGCAGATTCAGACTTAGCATAAGTTTTTACATTTTTTTTAGATTAAACATGTAGTGTCTACGGATCCATCATACAACACTCTACATAATATCCGTTCCATTTTTATGTGAATTTTGTGGAGCATACATAATCATTTGCCATGATCGTATATTTTAGAATTTTTTTTTTGTATATTTTTATATTTTTTAATCACTTCTGATGAAATTCTATTTTTATCTTTAGAATTTGAAGATGTATCTTCGAAAGCATCATATTTTATTTTTCTAAAGTGATTTTGAAGATGTATTGTCAGAGTTACAGAATATTCTTTTTTGGGTGAATTCAGAGATATATTTCCGAATATATCTAATGAACTATTTCAGTAGTTCATTTTCGAAATAAACACTGAGAGGTATGCAAAACATAAACACAGAAACATTGACATTGAAACATAGAGAAAACAAAATAGAAACCTTGAAACATATATATGACATATAAGCTGAAACATTGATATTACATAAACAATAACATAAATTAAATATTGAAAGTCAAAATTACATAGATATTGAAACATAAATTTAACATTACATATTGTTATAAACGGGTAACTGCGGACGTCACAACATTTTGATAACATCTTCAGCGGATCTCTGAATTTTTGCATCCAACTCAATCAGATCCTTAGTAGAGTATTGATGAAAAGTATTTCACATAACTTATAAATCATCATCCGTCTTCAGCTCAAACTTGGTGAACTTGAGCTTTCCATCAGTGTCAAGTGATGGTGTACGATATTCGACCTTGACTACCCTATGATTTTTTGGATATTGAAAGAAAGAGTTGAGTATGGTAAAGAGCTCGGCAAGAAGCGTATCCTCGCAGAACCTAAATTGAAGTGGCGGTATCACACCATTGAAGTAGACAAAAGCAAGGTGATGATATGTTTGTGTCATATCTGATTTGTGGTGTGTGATATCTGATTTGTGGTGTATGATGTTGAAGAATAGGTTTAGGACACCCTATTTATAGAAGTTTTGGAGCAATGTGGTCCTAAGAATTCTTATCATGTGTTAGGGAATTTTTCGGATATACACTTCAAAAACAACCCCTTATATTTTTAAAAAAAGAAAGGTGTTTTCGAAAGTGTAGTTCCAAAATATTCTGTGATTATTTTTTTAAAATAATTCAGAAATGCACTTCTGAATTATGCAAAGACAGAATAAGAAGTTGACAGAATTAATATCATTCAAAGATAAATATATAATTCAATTGGAAAAAATATAAATCGGTAAAATGTATAAATTGATAAAATGGTGAATCGTGTACATACATTCCAAAATGATTCGATTATATTGTGCAGGAAAATACATACGAAAAATGGTTCGATACCATTCTAAAATGTATCGAACGAATGATTACCACTTAAATCTAAAATCGGTTCTTTCTTACACTTCTACTTATTTGATTTTATTTCAAGTTTTGACAACTTTGTGAATTCGACCATCCTTTCCAAAAAATGACCCGGTCAGTTTCTGCCTCTTATGCATGATGTGTCGTCCATTACACTGACGTAGCCGGGATATGACACTCTGACATAAAAAATACTTGAACAAAATGGAGAGATCTATGATACCCAATAAAGATGATGCGGCCATATGGGTCTTGAGGTGGACGACTTTGTAGAGGAAAAAAAGTCTCTGAAAAATCATATCTCATGAGATCGATGCACACACTCTCATATGCACTTGCTATAAGATGACTCATTTTAGAGAAGGACAGCCACTTCTCAGGTGGTGCGTAACCGTTAAGAGTTAGAACAAGAGCATTATAAATTTTATTGAAACATTCCCTACCCTCATAAAGTCGTAGTAATCTTCCCTATGCGCCATCAATTCCGAAATTAGTGTTTGTCGTACAATTGTGTGGTTCTCCTCACTTTTACCAAGTAAACCGGACACAGACCGACACCCGAAATTACCGTTCCCTCACATCTACAATCCTTTCAATATATTTGTGCATAAAAATAGGAATCTCATCGATGTGAATAATCGGCGATGGAATTTGTTATTTTTTTATCGAAGGTGTACGAGGTGGTTTGGTGATGCGAGCTCATTTGAAAACACTTTTTTTGCGATTTTGGGGCTGGAGAATCCAGAAAATGAGAATCAACAACTTCATGGTAACACGGGGTCCGCCTTGTTGAATTGTCATGTTGTGTACTTTTACACTTTTTCGGCGCACCTTTCGTTTTTACCGGTTGTGAAGGAGGTTTCATATCGGTGGTTTCTCAATAGGCGATTTTCCATAGTTGTTCTTTTATGTGCAATCTCATAGTGTTATCCTCTTTAGAAAATCTATCCATGATCACTTCTAAATTGGTTGCGATGGTAGTACTCGAAGTACCATCTTTCTTAAAATCATAGTCATCAAATCAAAGCCCTTTCCAATGATCGTAGACCTCGTCCATATGTATGGGGGAGTTTAGCTTCATCTTTTTAGAAATGAGACAAGCACATGGTAACCCGTATATTTTCCTAATTGTACACCCACACTTTAAACTATTCGGCCCCGTTGTCTCGGCACGCTTCGCTTCATGAAAATAAAATTCAATCTCGCTCGGGATATGTTAAGATTCAACTGTGAGTATAAAGTGATATCTTTAAAATGGTGTTCTACGGCAGTTATGCTCCAGCCAAAAGTTGTTTGAATTTCATTATGTTGGTTTTGGAGTATTTTATTCACCGTGATTCATTCTCTACAAAAGTCTTTATTGCTATTACCCAACCATTTCTTCAACGCCACATGCGCAAATTCGACTCTATTAGTTGTTGTGTTTCTCAAGTGTCGAACCCGGTCCGTCCAAGCACACACCATGTTCCCTTTCACCGTATCAAGAATAATGGTTTCAACATATTTTAGAAAATTTGGAAACTTGACACACAAACTCCTAAAATGTACCAAATTCTCAGCATACAACTCTTCCGTAGAAAAATTCAATATATTTCCCCATACGTCCATTATATTCTCCATCACAACACTAGCTTTGACAATGCTTCCGTCTCCACCCTTGAAATCTTTGGTACCAACCTCTAGTTTGAGCTTAATTCTCACTTTTTTTATATGATACCGACAAAGTAATGTATATGATGTTGAAAACACACTTTTAACCGCATTCATAATGGCGTTATCTCGATCGATTATAATGACACTAGGAAACTTTTGTGGATCCTTCAATAAAGTCTTGCATATATCCAACACCCATGTAACGTTGTCTTCTTTCTCACATTCGAGGAATGAAAATCCAACTGAAAAAGTATTACACGTAGAAGTAACACCAATAATTTCTAGTAGCGAAAGCCTATACTTGTTGGTCTTGTATGTTGAATAAATTATAAGGACAGTTAGAAATGTGTTGAACAACTTGATACTTTCTGGACGAGTCCAAAAAATATCACAGACATTAACTTTATCACCACACAATCTGTACCTTGAAATGTAGTGGTTATCGTCCAAAAGTTTCAACCGTCGTTGCATTTCGTACCTCGGACCTCTACTCGCAATAAGTTGTTTATAACGTTCATTGTATACCTGCTTGATATTTGAAACATTTTATGGTCGTTTACGTTTCTAATTTATAAGTATGTTTCATGGTGTAACTTTGATTATCGATATTTCCAAAATAATTTCTTTCTCCTCCGGCTTAAGTCGACCTACAATTGGATGACTTTGTAGCTTGGTGTCTAACGCATGATTATGTTTATCAAAAATGACAGAAAACCGCAACGTATCATCCACCCTACATGATTCGCGCACTTTGAATGAGCACTCACATTTTCTCGATCCGGTGTCATCGTGTTTTAAATTCTGAACTTTTGGAACATATTTTCCACTTCTCTCGCATCTCATGGTTACAAATGCTTGCCTTCTACTAATGCCATTGTCGGACCTTCCAATCACAACACCAAAGTCGAGTTTGCTAGCTTTCACTCAAACATAATTAAGCAATTGTTGTCGATTATTGAAAACTTGATCATTTGCAAATTGGTGTCCAACATCTATGTCGACAACAATCGATTTAACGTTGTTCTTCACCTCATCCGACTTAGCATTCAACTTAGCATCATTATTCACGTTGTCTGAAACATCCTTGGGAAACATGTCAGGATGTAACATATCTAACACAGACAAAAATATATAAATTCTTAATAATTCTGTTTTGTGACAGGGGAAGTTTTGGAAATGTATTTTCAAAATCGGTTAGGTGGATTTCGGAAATACATTTTCGAAGTGACGTTGTTTTGATCTCAAAAATCAGCATCAATGTAAGGAATTGAGAGATGAAATGAGAAATTTTTACCTTAAATTGCAACTTTATATACTCTATTTGACATGATAAACCGCTTGAAACTTCTTTTGGAGACGAAAAATTGATTGAGTTTTTGGTGAAGTTTTGAGTTTTGAGAAGCAAATGAACACAATGAAATAGTTCATGCAGCAGGTGGTATAAGACACATATTTTCAGAAATGCACTTCCGAACATCTACCTGTATGTTTAAATCTAACGTTTCACTAGAAACAAAATATTTTTAGAGATGCATTTTCAAATTTATCTCAAAATATCATATTGAGTACTTTCATAAATGCATCTTCGAAACACATTGACTCGAGATACGTTCGAAAATATATTTCCAAATAGTATTTTCAGAAATAAAAAATATGAAAAACGTCATGTGATATATATACGTAAATAATTTAATTACTATATACTATCAGTGTAAATATTTTTATACTATCAATACATCATAACCACTCAATTTTATCACTTAAAGAAAAATTAAAATCAAAGTCAAACATTTTAAATAATTCAACGAATGTAGTTAATTGACGATCTATAGCTGCTTTATACCGTTAATATATTCCAATTAAATTCATAAGTAAAAGTAGATATGCCAAAAGGAATATTTAATTATTAACCACGTGTAAGCTATCAATAAGTTCCACATAAAGTTAGACAAAACACTTATTCTTCTTCTTAGTAATATTTAAGTTCCAACCTCACAAGGCACAAACAACATACTTCAACAATTGTATCTCAAATAAATTTATAAGTTGAATGTCACATTCTACTAGTGTTGCATTACTCCAATGGCTTCCTTAGCATCCCTCCATTTTCTTGCTATTTACTCCATCCTCTAACTTCTTTTGACCCATTCTTTTCTTTATCCTTTAGTACTACCTATTTCCATTATTACTCTTTCATCGCATCACCCTAGCTAGAGAACTTAACTCAATCAACTTTTTTCTGAGATGATAACAATGATGTTACCTAGGGAAAAAGGGGACCAATATAAAAGAGTTACATTTAATGATTCAAACCATGTGCAAGAACGAAATGAGTTGTAAATTTTTGTTCTTTATTGTAGAATATTTATTTTAAGCACATAGCTTTTGTTAAAGCTGTAAGTCATGTGCTCTCTTGAACAACATTCTCCATGCGAGTCAGTTGGCTCTTTTTTTATATATATTTTTTTTATTTTATAGTTTTACTCGAGAGTCTTACAAATTAAGTCATATATTGACTAAATCTCTCTATATAATACACTCAGCTACTAAAATATAAATATTTTTAAGATGATAATTATTTTTAATTGTTTTAAAAAATACATCATGGCATTTCATTGATAGTTAGAATTCAAAATAAATAAATAAATAAATAAATAAATAAATAAATAAATAAATAAATAAATAAATCCATTCTCACTAATTAACAAAGGAATTTTTTATAGGGGTGTAAATAAAACTTTTATATAAGAGGCCCATATTTGGAGCGGGCCCTTTTAAATAAAACTTTCATCTGCATTTGTCATGAACATTTGCATTCACCATCATTTTCATTTCATTTGAGTACATTGCATTAGGGTTAGAAAGATTTTTCTTTTTTTTGGTGTCAACTAATTCATACCTTTGGTTTTGAAATTCAAGTTAATTTTCTCATGCACCTTCATTTTGTTTCAAACCCAAATTGGTGTGATTTAGTCTTGTTTTGTTTCACTTTGTCATGTTGCCATTTTATCATCTTTCCATAGGTTTTGAACCAAAACTTTGATTTGGAATCATGACTTCATTTTTTGCAACCATCATTGTCACACTTTGTTTTAAGCCAAATTTGATTAGTTTTGAACATAAAACTTGAACTTGAAGTTGGATTCTACATCTAACTTCAAGTTACAAAGATAATTCAAAGTCCTATGGCATGGTTTTCAAATTATATTATCATCTATAATATAAGAACAAGTCTTTTCCTATTGTAACTTCAACTACCACATCAATCCAATACAAGAACACTCAAGGTTTCCTATGGTCTAACATAAACTACATCATCAATTCTACACATTTTACAAATATTTCATGATTTTTTTCCTAAAACTTAAGTTGCTTTGTTAAAGCCTTTTGAGTTTATACTTTGCAAGTCCACTTTCTTCGAAGCTTCATGCCATGGCCGCGATTCACCATGGTTTCTTCAAGGTCTCTTTGTTCATGCTCAAACACCATTGCATTCAACACATGAAAAAGAATAGCAAAATGAAAATTAAAGTTAACATACTTTGTTCAATGGAAAGCAAGTTTAGAATCAACAAGATCAAACAAAAAGTATTTGACAAAGGTGCAATTGGCAAAGGAACGTTCAATATTAATCATGTGTTGGCCCACGATTTACATCAAATAGAAAAAATAAACCATTCAAACAAAAACAACAAATTCACAAGAGTTTAACAACATATCCAACTTTAATCATATCACAAATTTCATTGAATTCAAAGGCCCAAGATAACACAGAAGTAAGCCTCAAATGGCATGAAAGACATTGCAAACAAAATTGAAAATTTTGGACTAAAAGGATTCCCAAAAAGAATCGATTTCGGCTGGACTATTTTTAAAAGATTTGCAGCTTGTTTTCTTTGGAACTCACCTCAACACATAATTTCTCACACGTTTAAGGTTATCTCACCAAAACTCTAATATAAACAGATATATGAGACCAATGATTGACACTGAAAAAGTGTCGACAATGCTCATTCGAAAAACAATTCAAAATTAACAAACAGAAAGAACTTAAATCTAATGCAAAAGCAATAGCAATACAGAGAAAATTCATCCGTTCAAATATAGACTTTAATAGAAGAAAGACGAAGGAGAAACGAGAGTGTCAAGAGCTTACTGTCGTCGCCCTTGCCTTCGCCGGAACCTCTGTCTCCGTTCAACGTATTTTACACTCTTTTTTCCATGTGTTATACCCTAATTTTTACCCCTCAGATCCCTCACTATTTTGCCTCTTTACAATACATCATATCACAACCTTAGGTTATCTTTCACCTCTCTCTCTCTCTCTCTCTCTCTCTCTCTCTCTCTCTCTCTCTCTCTCTCTCTCTCTCTCTCTCTCTCTCTCTCTCTCTCTCTCTCTCTCTCCTTTAAATGTGTGTCTGAGAGATCACCAAGCATACTAATTGTGTATCTTGTACATACATGTTTTATGTTTACTAACCTCTAACCAAAATTCAAAAAAATATTTTGTTTCTCTTTTGTGCTTTTGTACATTGTAGGTGTTGAGCCAAGTGTATTTATCTCACTTCCTAAGCTAGGGTTTTGAGAATTAATCCTCGATCAATTGATTATTTATTGAATCTCAAAGGCTTGAACTTCAAAGCCATGCCTCTATCATCTAAGTGCTATGTCTTGAGCATCTCTCAACTTCATATGGTCAAGTTTACCTCAAGGTTTTGTGGTTTGATTCATCAAGAAACTTCATAGGTTCATGTGTTTATTTCCATGCCTTCTTCAATAAGTTTCATCAAGCTATGAGCCTCATCATCAAGTGCGCTTCAAAATAACATCATTTCAAGGTACTATGTGCTTCATCATGCCTTAGATGGCAAGCAAACTCAAAAGTCAAAATATTCAAAGTTGATTCAAGTTGTTTGACCTAATTTGGCAAGTTCTTGATTCTATGGTCACAAGTGCATAACTCTCTCAATATTCAATATTTCGAAGTGATTCTTTTTGCTATGGAATTTTCTCATCCTCCTTAACAACTTCTCTTTACATGACAAGAGCCAATTATGCTTGGAGGATCATCAAATGTTTGATTACATTATAGGTCATTTGTGGACTTCGTGAAATTTTTACAAGTTTCAAAGTGACATTTTGCTAACTTTCAAGGATCATAACTTGATAAATTTTCATTATTTGAAGCTCATTCTTTTATACCATAATCTTGAGGATGTTTTCTACAAGTTTGATTCAAGGAGCAAGACCTAAAAATTCTTGGAAGGTCATTGAATTGAAAGAAGCATTATAGGTCATTTCCAGTCCTTCGTGATTTGAAATTTGACTAAGTTAAATGTGTTTATTTTTATCCAATTTTGCAATGCCATACCTTTTGACTCAAGTTTCCACATGGAAACTTTCTCTGCGCATTATAAAGCTTGTGGGAATGCCTTTCAATCACAAAATGAATGAGACCGTAAAGCATCTTGTGCATGATGCCCCATGAATTTGAAAATAGTTGCTTGGACCTGAAGTTTCTTTCCATGATCAGATTTTCAAATCTACTAAACTCCAATTACAAGTCAAATTGACACGCATTTTTTATTCTAAATATGTTTAGCAACCTTTTACAAATGGTTTAGCACTCAAAATGCATTAAAGGAGAGAGTTTTGACAGGTTTGCAAGTCACACATTCCATGATTTCGGTCTTCACATGATTTCACTCCTTTTGGATTCAATTCTCACGCTTGAACATTGCATCATCTTCAGATATAAATAGAGAACTCATTCACATTATTTTCTAAGCTTTTGATAGCCAAAATATGAGGAGTTAACATGTAACCCCCTCTTATATATGGCACCCCCCAAAAGGTATGAAATACCAAATTACCCTGACCCAAATATTTTCCAGAAATTCCAAATTTCTGTGACCAATCGGATTTTTCAATTCTCTGAGGCGATACTGGAAATTTCGAGGCGACTACCAGAAATTTAGTGATACAATAAGGAATTTCCGATATTTTTGCAAAAGATCTGATATTTTGTACCAAAATTTTCAAAATATCCAGTACTTTCGTACCAGAAATTTTGAAATTTCTGGTGTAAACATTTTTCCTACGTACTGAAAATTTTAAAATTCCTGGTACCTTACTGAATACCGGAAATTTTGAAATTTATGGTAGTTTAAATTTTTTTGAAAAATATCAGAAATTTTGAAATTTTCAGTAGTTCATATTTTCCTAATATTTTTTTATTTTGCAGTGAGGACCAGGGGCAAAGACGGTACCGCTGCAGGCAGACAGACTGATATAGTGGAAGCTCGGGCCAGAGCTGATGAGGGACAAGCTTCTAAGCTATGGGCCGGCCGACATCCTCCGACGGGTTCTCACTAGAAACGGTTGGCGGAGTAGCAAGCTCAGTTTCGCGCATCCTGCCGTCGAGGACATAGAGTTTCCACTGCTAAGGAGCCAGTCACAGAGAATATTATAGAGCCATCTGTTGCGTAGGTTCATGCTTTTGTTCCTGTTATTGAGTCGGCAACTGTAGTGGTTATTGAGGAGGTACATGTGCATGTGCCTGTTGTGGATCCAGAGCTTGAGTAGGTTGTGGAGCAGGAGGTTATGTTATATCCCAATTTTTGCCCCTAAGATCTCTCATTATCTCATTTTATCAATACATCAAGATCACACATTAGGGTTGGTTCTCCTTTCTACTTCATCCTATCTTTAAGTTTGCTCTTGAGGGATCACCAAACACCTTGAATTGTGTATCTCGTGCATGTGTTTTTAGGTGGATTAACTAACATAAAAAATATGTATATATGTTTCTTTTAATTTTCATATTGTATGTGATGACACAATTGAATCCATCTCACCATCTAACCTAGGGTTTGAGGGTTGGTCCTTAGTCAATTGGTTCTTCAATGGATGGAAAAATCTTAAGCTTCAAGGATATGTCTATGATATCATTGTCTTTTGTTCAAAGGGATCTCTCACTTTATTTAGGTCAAGTTTTCCTCAAGATTGGTGGTAGTATTCATCAATAAGATTCATAGGTTCATTTGTTTATACATGCCTTCTTCAATAAATTTCATTAAGACTTAAGCTCCATCTTTGATTATTCTTCAAGATAATATAATTTCAAGGTCTAATGTGATTTATCATGCTCTATTTTGCAAAGAAGTTCTAAAAGATTCAACGTAGATTCAACAAGTTTGACCTAATTGAGCAAGTGCTTGATTCAGTGATCACAAGTGCATAATTCTCTCAATTTTCAATATTTTTAGTTGGTTATTTTTGCTATAGATTATTATCATCATCTACAATAACTTCTCTTCACATGACAAGATCCAATTGTGCAAGGAAAATCATCAAAAGTTGAAAGGGGTTTTAAGTCATTTTGACACTCTCTGAGCTAGGGTTTGTCGACTTCCAAGGACCATATCATGATCATTCTTTGAGATTTTTGATTTATTCCAAAGCCATGATTATCTTTAAAGGGTCCTTAACATTTCTCTTCAAGGATCTAAGGCTAACTTTGAATGGAAGATCACTAATGGTTGAGAAACATTACAAGTCCTTTGGGAAAGCTATCAAATTCTCTTATGTGACTTCAAAGGATCATAACTTGGTCAATTTTTATCTCCTTGAACTCATTATTTTTCCATAATAATCTTCGGGATGTCTACTACAACTTTATTTTAATATGCAAGACTTGGAAATGCTTGGAAAGTTATTTAAGAATTGAAAAGATTATAGGTGTTTTGTGAATTTTCCCAAATTTGTTCATCATATTCCAAAGACTATAACTCTTTCAATTTTTATGATTTTTGAGTGATCTCAATTCCACAATTCAACTCAAAGCGTCTACTTCATTTCATCTTCATGGATCAAGACCAAATTTTGAGTGGAAGGACATGTAACTTTGAAGAACATTATATGTCATTTTGAAGCTCAACACTTAGAAATATTTCTAAGTACAAAGATCTGTGTATTTTTCTTGATTTCAATTGATCTTAACTTTCAGCTCAGATCACCAAATGGAGTCTTTCTTGGCACATTGTGAAGATGGTGACATGATCTTTCAAAAGCTTCAAGAACCATCTCATAAAGCCTCCTAAATTGTATGCACTATGTATTCAAAGATGGTACCTTGGAACTGAAATTTCTCACTGAAGTTAGATTTGATTTTGATTAGTGTGGCCTCTAAACATAAATTTTCCGCGCGTTAGATGTTTAAATATGATTAACTAAGTTTCCTGAAAGGTTTAGCACATCAAAATGCAAGGAATGGTTGAGTTTTGACAACTTGCAAGTCACACTATGCTCATGATGCAAGTGCACATGAATTCCCCTCATACTTGATCATTTCTATCACTTTTTGTTTCCATCATGCTTAGCTATCAATAAGGATCATCCCTCACTCATTTGGAGAAGCTTTAGAGAGCCAGAAAAACTTTGTCGAACTTCCTCCATACCTCTCAATTCCGCAACTTCGAATTTGGTTTTAAAGCATTTTTCAATCCAATTTATTTGTTCATTCTTCATCCTTGAACTTCACTGAAGATAACAGAAGAAGAACCAAGTCTTGAAGCGCCCTAAATTGTGCTAGCCAAGTCAAGTTTCAGAGCTCTGAAGTTGAACTTCAACAAGTAGATTCCTCCATCAATTCTCTCCAAACTTGTTACCACAATGTAACTCTCATCACTCTGATACTCATAGGATCCTTAGTTTTTAATTGGAAGTGAGTTTTTCTCATGAATTTTCAAATCCCTTTTCAATTGTTTCCTTCTAGTTTTTTCCAAATCGACTAAGTCGTGGTTAATATAAATTTTTCGCGAGGGTACATTGGAATTGTCTTGATGAGACAAAGCGAATGACACCGGTTTGAGCTTCCAATTTTACCGTTTGTGATACCTGCAACTCGCGTGTGGTCAGAGGTTGAAGATGATGACATGCCATCTCTCAACCAATGACAAGGCACCACTTGTTTTTTTCAAATATATTTTTTAATTAATGATTCAGTGTGTTATTCACTAATGTCCATATCATGCACAATGTGTTCAATCCTTTGGATTAGCTTACTAACGCGTTTTGACATTGATCCAATGGTCCATATTATTTTGATATTATTTTTATTTTTTGATTTTTTGTTTTAATTATTTTAAACCTCAAAAATTCATAAAAAAATCATTTCAACTTCTAAAATTGTGAAAAAATTATCAAAAATACTTTTGATTTTTCTATTTCTGATTTTTATTTTTTTATAATTTTATTTTGTGATTTGTTTTTTTTAATGATTTTTCACTTTATTTGACTTGTTTTAATTGTTTAACAATACTTTTCTTGATTTTTAAATTCTGAAAAAATTATGGAAGGATTCAATGACCTTTTGACAAATATTTGGGACATCATTTTATTTTTATTTTTTATTTTAATATTTTTCAAAAAATTTGGTTTATTTTTCTTATTTATTTATATTTTAAAAATAGTTTCTGACTTTAAAAAATTCTAAAAAATCTTGTCAACACTTGTTGACTCATGTTTGGCCTCTGATATTTTTTTAGGATTTTCATTTGGTGTTTTAACATATGTTGTGTATTTTACCAATTATTTCCCTTTTAAATCATTTAAAATTTATTTTATATGAAATATATTTTATTATTATTTTGGTTGGACCTGATTTGGATCTTGGGTGTTGATAAGTTGAGAAACCAAATCCGCCAAAATGGATGTATGATGTTGATGATATTTAAAACCCTAGTTTCATCTAACACATCATATCCCTCTTCATCTTATCCATTTCTTGTTTTTACTTGTGCTACATGTTTTTTGGAGAATAATCTACATATCATCTCTCTAACATGTTGGTACATAGATTATTATTGACCGGTCTCAAAATAGGTGTGACTTCTACATAAGTCCACTTACGATTGCTTAACATTATGCTAAATTTGTCCTGATTCAAAAAATGATTATTCATGGTCCAAACCTATGTTTGCAAGCCCAAATATGTTTAATTTGAAACCTTGGATCTAATAACTTTGAAGTTCATTGTTTTGAGGCTTTTATTCTATCAATCCTCTAATGGACTTCATGAATTTTGGTCTAAGTGAATCATTTGAACATTGTTGATCATATGTAGTCGCTTTGAGCACTTGAAATGAATGATATACTTGACAAAAAAGCAAATGAAACTTGTTGTTGAGAAGCTTTAATTTTATCAATCTTCTAATGAGTTTTAAAATGCAGGCTTTAATATGGTCATTCAACTAACCCTCTAACTTCTAATTCATTAACAATTAACTTTACTTTATGCCTTTATTTTTATGTACCATTTACTTTAGCATTTACATTCCATGCCATTTTTTTTATTTTGCTCACTTGAGCATCTATCTTTATGTCATTTTATCTTTGCTCATTTGAGCTTTAATTTTCCTTTGAAGACACTTAATAATCAACTTGAACATTAAAAAACTTTAAGGTTACTTGGACTATCTAGTTACTATCCTTGGCATTGTGGAGTTGTGGATCTCTCGGACCTAGGATTAAAAGCCTTGATACTTGGGGACCTTGTTGCTCTGTTGTTATTTTGTCTGAAATTCTTGGGGTTTAATCTAAAGTATTGAGTTGATTTTCTTTGTGTGCAGATTATTCTGATTATATGTTTCATCTATGATTAAGAATTTCTCTGTATACAGCTGTTACTTTGCCTAATTTTTGTGAATATTTAATTTATATGAAGCTTGGTATTTCTCAGAGGTTTAGTATCTTTGCTTTCTTGGTTTTAATCAAAAGGATGAGAATTCTATATTGACTTATTATGTCAAGTGTTGGCTTCTTTTTGGTTAGATCATACTTTTCCTTAGCTTTTACCTTATGCTTTAGGATAGTCCCTCCATATCCTCCTATCTTCTTTAATTTCAAAAATCTTCTCCCTCCTTTTCAAAACTCTTCTTGTTTTCTAACTTGAACTGCTTTTATAATAAACTTGGTCTTAGGTCCATGCATTTCCAAAAATGTTTTTCTTAATCAAACTTTAATCAACTTAACCATACTTTGACATATTTCTCAAGACCAAAAGTCATTACCCTTATTCAAACCATTTTGCCACTTTGGTTTTTTATTTAAACCCTTTTTCTTAAAAGATTAGACTCTTATAGATTCTTGTAGTGATTCGAGCTACTATACTTCTATAATATGTAGTAAAGTGAGATATTTTCCACTCGAGTGTTGAGTTAGGCTTTATTGATTTCAAAATCCGACATATATCCTCCATTTTGAGATGATGCAAATTCTCGTTTCTGATAATGGGTAGTAAGTATGTTTTCCACTCGGATATGACGATGATGTCTCTTCTCTTAAAATTAACCAACACATATGTGTTTTAAAACTTTTAAGGTGAACTACGAGTACCCTGATCCTCTATTGCACAGAAGGTGGTACGTAGGTGTTGTACCCCAATTTTTTCCCCTAAGATTCCTCTATCATCTCATTTCAACTCAATCATATCAAGATCACACTAGGGTTTGGTTCTTCTCCTTATATTTAGGTTTGCTCATGAGGGATCACTAGGCATTTTGATTTGTATATTATGATCATATATGTCTTGTGTTGGTTAACTTTTAACTAACAAATACAATTAATTTTTGATCTAATTGATGATACTATAGGTGAGGGCACAACACATTTCATCAGGTGGATTCATAGGTTCATGAGTTTATTTCCATGCCTTCTTCAACAAAAGCTTCATTGAGATTCAAGCTTCATCATTGAGAATTCTTTAAAGTGATATCATGAAAAGGTCTACTATGATTCATCATGCCTCAATTTGTCAAAAGAAGTTAAAAGATGCAAGAATTGATTGAAGAAGTTTGACCTAATTGGACAAGTTCTTGATTCCTTGATCACAAGTGCATAACTCTCTCAATTCTTAATATTTGGAAATGGTTATTATTGCTATGGTTTCTTATTATCATCCACAACAACTTTATTCACATGGAAAAAGTGATTATTCAAGAAAGATTGTCAAAATTAAAATGGGTTTCCAAGTTATTTTGGTGCTTTAGGAGCTAGGGTTTTGAACTTCTAAGGGCTATATCTCGTTCATCTTTTGAGATTTTTGAGTTATTCCAAAGATATGATTCTCTTTAAAGGGATATAAACCAATAATTTCAAAGGTTTCAAGCAAATTGTTTGTGGAAGATTCCTAATGATGGGGAAAGATTACAAGTCCTCTAGATAGGCCATCAATTTCCCTTATGTGACTTCAAAGTATCATAACTTGGTCATTTTTATCATCTTGAGCTCATTATTATTATAAAATGATCTTAAGGATTTTAAATTCAATTTCATTTTAGTTTAAATCTTTAAAATGGTTGGAAGATACATTTTGAGATCAAAAGATTATAGGCCACCTCATGGATTTTCACCAATTTCACAAGGCCATAACTTTTTCAATACTTGGTATTTTTGAGTGATTTAAGTTTCATAATGCTCTTTGGGAAGTATACTTCATGAAAGCATCATTTTTCAAAGCAAGATTTTGGAGGAAGGCCTTGTTTGGAATCAAAACATTATAGGTCACTTTTGAAGAAGAAACATGAAAATTTTCTAAGTATAAAAGTCATCATCTTTTTCTCAACTTTGACTCATCACAATGTTTAGCTCAAGCATCCAAATTAAACATTTCTTGGAACATTGTAAAGAGTGTTACACCATATTTCAAATGCATCAAGAATCATGCCATAAAGCTTCCTACATTGTGCACATCATGGATTCAAAGTTGGTACCTTAGAACTGAAGTTTCACTTGCAGTCAGAATTTGAAATCCATAATGTGGCTTCTAATCACAAAATTAACATGCGTTTTTGATCTAAACATGTTTAAACAACTTGACAAAGATGATTATAGCCTTGAAACACAAGTTTTGAGTGAGTTTTGATGCACATAGAGTCACACGTTTCTCATGTCCACGGCCTCTCACGATTTCCCTTTAAACTCGACTAATTCTTCCAATTCTCATTCACTTCCCTATAAATAGGTGACCATATTCCACTCATTTACACAAGATTTGAGAGCCAAACACACCCTGCTAAAGTTCATTCGAAACTCAGAAAATTGAAATTCCATTTCACAGTTTCAAGCTCTCTCTTCACAATTTCTTTACATATTCATCATCCTCCATAAACATACAAACTCTCCAACACTTAAACCAAGCAAATCGAGCCATATTCTGAGTTTCATAAGTTCACTTTCAGAGCTATTTTCGTGAGCTTCATTCAGGCTATTCTGATTATATGATTTGTCTGTGATTGGGAATTCATCTGTATACATATGTTACTCTGCCCAATTTTTGTGAAGACTTAATGCATTTGAAGTTTGGTATTCTTAAGAGGTTTAATATCTTTACTTGTTTGGTTTCAATCCAAAGGATGCGAATTATACATTGACTCATTATGTCAAGTGTTGTCTTCTTGTTGGTTAGACGGTTCTTTTCCCTAGCTTTTACCTTATGCTTTAGGATAGTCCCTTCATCTCCTCCCATCTTCTTTAATTTCAAAAATCTAAACCCTCATTTTTAAAATTATTCTTATTTTCCAAACTTGAACAACTTTCACAATAAACTTAGACTTAGTTCCATGCATTTTTAAAAATATTTTCTTAATCAAACTTTAACCAACTTAATAATACTTTGACATTTTTTGTGAGAAGACTAAAAGTCAATCGATCTCATGCAAACCATTTTGCCATTTTGGCTTTTTACCTTAAAACTTTCTCAAAATATTAGACTCTTGTCAATCCTTGTAGTGATGTGAACTACTATACTTCTAAGATATGTAGTGAAGTGAGATATTTTCCACTTGGGTGTTGAGCGAGGCTTTGTTGATTTCAAAATCCAAGCTATATCCTCAACTTTGAGATGACGCAAATTCTCCTTTCTCATAATCGTGGTTAGTAAGTATGTTTTTCACTCGGATAAGACAATGATGTCTCGTCTCTTAAAATTAACCAATAAACTTGTGTTTTAAAATTTTAAAGGTGAACTATGAGTACCCTGAACCCCTATTGCATGAAAGATGGTACGTAGGCACTAAAGGTTCACAATCGTGGCAGGTGTAAAAATTGTAAAAAATGTTTCTTTTCTCATCTCCACCATCTATTTTTTTTACAACACTTATAGCCAAAATACATAAATTTTCAAAGAGGTTCCTGCGGAGTACCGTAGATGTTTAGGGTGCTAGTACCTTCCCTTTGCATAACCAACCCCCGTACCTAGATTCTCTCCCCCTCTTTTTTGGTAATTCACTCTTTTCCCATTCCTCTGGAAACAATAAAGCATGGTGGCAATTTTTATTTGATTTGTGTGAGTCAAGTCAATCCAATGGCTTAGTCTCAATATTTCTACTGCTACAGGAAAAAAATGGCGACTCTGCTGGGGAAAGATTGACCAAATGCTGGTCCATCTCTAAGTGGGTTAAGCCTATTTTTGTTTATTTGTGTATGTGTTGTTATTTGTTGTATATTATGTGTTGTATATGTTTGTCTGGATTTTCCTGGTTTTCAGGGTGCTTGGTGACTTCTCATAAGTCTTCTACACGGAGTTGGGAAAACTTAAGATAGGACGAGCGGTATAGTCATGTTAACTTTGAGGGAGTAATCCCCAAAAAGGAGGCATGAGATCCCATACTCAGTGGAGGCCCCTTTAACTGTAGTATCGTTTATCGAGTAATCGGGAAGACGTGCTGCTTTCGACCTGGGAGCCTGCTGAAATTGAGGACCGTAGAACCCTTAACCCATCATGGCCTTTTAAGTACAGTGCAAAAAATATGACGGAGTAATCCAGAAATGGTTGTCACACTATATTATACTTAGACGAGTTTCTCCTGAGAATATTACTAATTACCGAGTCAATCGGGATGTTGGTAATTTCTGAAGGAAGGATGTAGACTATGGGAACCTCTTAGAACCTTGTTCGACTAGTGATAAACTATTAGTCCATACCTTGTGGGTAGTACCTTTGACCTCATGCTCGTGACGTCGAACCTATGACCCCCCATGTTTGTGATCTTGTGTGTGATTGTTGCATCATGCATTCATGAACCCATGAGTATCCTTTAAACAGTTGTTTCAAGGGACTTAAAGTTGACTTTTTGCGAATATCTCAGGTACTATTTGGTCATGGATTCTGGAAAAAGAAAGACTTGGAAGTACGGTTTCAAGGATCTTAAGATAGATGAATTGATGAGTCTTATTCCCGAGATCGAGAGTTCTACTGATTTTCGGATGAAATATGGATCCATCGTGTCTCTTATGAAGCTTAGGATGAAGGAGGGTATTCTTTCGAATTTGGTCTAGTTATATGATCTGATGTATCGATGTTTTACCTTTCCTGATTATCAGTTGATCCCTACATTGGAGGAGTATTTTTACCTAGTGGGTTTACCTGTTACATATCATGTTCCTTTCACCGGTTTGGAGGGAGAGCCTAAGTCTCATGACATTGGTGCTTTGATTCATTTGGGGAAGTCTGAGATTGAGGCCATCATGACTACCAAAGGAGGAATCAGAGGATTACCCGTTAAGTTTTTAATAGAGAAAGCTTATTATTTTGCTAAGATGAAGAGTACGATTACGTTTGAGGCTATCTTTGCTCTACTTGCATATGGGTTGTTCTTATTTCCTAATATCGACAAATTTGTGGATATCAATGTCATCAGGATCTTTTTGATTAGGAATCCAGTTCTACATTATTAGGAGATGATTATTACTTCATTCATCTTCTGGATTCTTATCATGGAGGGATGATCATTTGTTTCACGCCTTTGTTATATCAGTGGTTTATTTCTCACTTACCTCAGTCTGATGCTTTCTAGGATATCAGGAAGGAACCTCATTGGGCTCCGAAGATTATGGCTCTCACTCATTCCGACATTGTTTGGTATCATTAGGCTAACCATGATATGGAGATTGTTAATAGTTGTGGTGGTTTCCCCAATGTACCTCTTCTCGGTACAAAGGGAGGAATTAATTACAATCCCATTCTTGCATGATGTCAGCTTGGATATCCAATGAGAGACAAGCTGAACAATATTCATCTGAGTTGTTTCTTTCTCAAAGAAGGAGAGGATCACGAGAAAGCTAAGGAGGAGATTGTGAAGGCTTGGCGCCATATTCATATGAAGAATAGAAAAGACTTAGGACCAAGAGGAGTTGTTTCTTTGGAGCCTCATCTTTTGTGGGTACAAGCAAGGGCAATTCATTTAAAGATGCCATATTCTCGTGAAGAACCTATACTTGATATGTTTGTGAAGACCAATGCTCCCCTTTTAGATGATGTGGAAGAGCTTCAACTTTCCCTAGTTAGGATGCAGCAGGAGAAAGAGTCCGGGAAGAACAAGTGTCTGACTTTAGAGATGTCCTACCAAGCAGACTTGAAAGAGAAGGATGACCTAATTGAGATTCTTGAGAGACGTGATGTAGAGATGATGGAGAGGCAAGATGATTTATTTTCCTCTAGAGCTCAACCAGGACTTAGTTACTCACTTCCTAACTCTGGTGATTGGAAAGAGGTCGCCAACAGGTATGCAGAAGAGAACAAGCAGTTGAAGGCTCAGATTGCAAGACTCACGGGAAAGTGTCAGTGTGTGGAGAGATCTTCATCAACTTTGCCTCCTTAGTATTTTAGATTTTATCTTCTCTTGTACTTAGGATTGTTTAAACTTGTACTAAAATTTGTAATCCATTTTGAAGTTATTATAATCAAATTTTCAAAAAGTTGTAATACAAAAAAATTATTATAATTACAATATTAAATGTGACAATAAATAGTAACTAACGTGTAACAATATTTAACTAATTCTACCAAATATCAAATTATTTTTCATGGAGTTGAGTTTTTAGTACGTACCCGAAAGAGACGGCTAAGATAAAAGTGACGGCCGGAATGAGATTATAAACCGCGGAAGCAAATGTCGCCGATATCAATGCCAATGACTAAAAGTATAGGTTTTGAAATAAACTTCCCCTGATATTTTTATTATATGATTTGAAAAAAATGTTAATTAATCAGTCCTTGTTCTCTTTGATGGTTGAGTTCTGATTCGAAGCGTTCAGAACTTCCTTCATCAGAAGATTTTAGATTAAGACACCTCTACACTGATATGCCATTCGAAGGATACTTTGCTCTGATATGCCAATTGAAGGCACTTTGTTCTGATGTTTCAATCGAAGGAAACTTTGATGCTCCAATCGAAGGACACCCTGATGTTCCAACCGAACAACACCCTGATGTTCCAATCGAAGGAAGCTCTGATGTTCCAATCAAAGGAAGTTTTGATGTTCCAATCGAAATAAGCTCTGATGTTCCAATCGAAGGAAGCCCTGATGTTCCAATCGAAGTAAGCTCTGATGTTCCAATCGAAGGAAACTCTGATGTTCCAATCGAAGGACATTTTGTTCATCTTCAAATTTTACTTTCCTCAAGAAAATGTTTGCAACCACCCATGTAAGAGAAGATCTTGAAAGAAAATGAGAGGGCAAATTTTGGGGTACAACAACTATCCTCCCCTTGGCCATTCACATGGTGGGGAATGGATATCCTCAAACCTTTCATGCAAGGAACATATCAAAACAAGTTTCTTATTGTAACCGTTGACTACTTCACAAATTGGATAGAAGTCAGAGCTCTTCCAAAATCACTTGACACAACATCCTCCATTTCTACAAGCAAAACATACTTGCCCGGTTTGGAATACCGCGAGCGCTTGTTACCGACAACGGGACACAATTCACTGATCAAAGTTTCCAAAACTTCGTCGCCAGGCTCAACACCAAGCAACATTTCACCTTGGTCGAACACCCCCAGACTAACGGATAGGCCGAGGCCGCAAATAGAGTCATCCTACGGGGACTCAAATGCAGGCTGGGCGAAGCCAAGAGGGGTTGGGTCGAAGAACTACACATCGTCCTATGGGCCTATCGAATGACGCCTCATTCGACGACCGGCAAGATGCCATTCCGACTGACCTACGGCACCGAAGCCTTCATCCCGGTAGAAATCATGGAGCCGTCTAGGCGAACTGAAATGCCCCTCGACGAGGTGATGAATGATGAGGCCCTCAGAGATGAGCTCGACCTAGTCGAAGAGATCCGATCAGGAGCATCTCTTTGCGAGGCCACTCTAAAACAACAGGTAGCTCTATGCCATGACAACAATGTCATAAAGCGCGAATTTTAAGTCGGAAGCCTAGTCTTACGGAGAAACCTGAAGGATTCTCGCAAAGGGAAAGTGGCCGCAAACTGGGAAGGGCCTTATCGCGTCCAGGGAGCTACGGGCACAAAAGCATATTACCTAGAACAATTAAATGGAGAACCACTATATCGATCTTGGAATGTTGTGAAGCTAAAACAATATTATAGCTAAGTCCTTCACCTACTAAGGGCATTAGTTGTCGACCAATCCTCTTAAATCAACGAAGGTATGAGCTTGGCCATGTAGGCGTGTCTAGGTACGGAAGTGGCCTCCAAACATCAACAAAAGTCAAGGGGTTGTTCATTTGACGAGCAGCATCTTAGCCTGACAAGGACACCTCAATCGAGCTCTACTGTCGAAGTATCCAACATGGAAGAACAACCAGCTCACAATGGACAATTCACGCCACGAGTTTAGGATCCCGGCCGCGATCTTACGCTCGTTCTGCGGATCCCTACTCCGCCTCCTCGACACATTTCAACATGTGTTGAACTAATACGAGGGTCGAGCACATATCTCCACATGGAAAACACGAACTTTCAGGGAAAATTTATATCGATCACAACAAAGGTCGAACACATATCCATATGGAATATCCAAGTATTCATGGAATAAATAAGTCAAATGAAACAAAGAACAAAAATAATAATAAGTTAACATCAGCAAAAACATAGGCATCAAAGAAAAGCAAAGGAATTATAAAATGTCGACCTCTAGAGCCGACAATGTCTGAATATTACAAAAAATTATGGGCACGCAGGCCCAAATACAAATAAAAATTATCAAAAGAAAAACACTAATCACTCCTCAGAGTGCCCACTTCGATCTCGGGAGAATCAGGGGGAGGAACGACCCGACCATCGACCACCTGGGACAGAACCCCTGTTCCTTCAGTGTTAAGCCCCGGATTCAGAATAGATAGTTGGTTCACGGTAACTTTGAAACCGTCGGCCAAAGCATCGATGCAATCCGACTCGAGGATATGAATTTGGGAAACGAAATTTGCGCGAGTGCGCAAATCAGTTACACTCTCGGGCTTAACCTCCAAGGGCTCCATAGCAGCCTTCAGATCAGCAACTTCTCTCTCCAGCCGCTTCCTTTCTCTCTCCCACAATTCTCTGGCGAGAAGGAGGTAGTCCTTTTCCTTAAGGGCTTTGTCAGCTCTCTCTTTCTCCTACTCCAGAGCATCAGCCTACTCCTGAAACATCTATTTGCTCCATTCAATGGCGGTCTTTAGCTTCTACGTCTTTGTTTGAAGAGTCACGTTCTCTGACTCTAGTTCCCTGACCCGACTAGAGGAGTTGGCCCATTCATCTGCGAGGACCATGACCATATCCACCATCTTCATAACCCGACCATACTGGAAGCCAAATGCTTCCTTCGACCTTCATCATCGAAGCGCCTTATGATGTCGGACTCGTTGTCAGACACCGTTAGGGGGAAACCCTCAAAGAAATCCTTCCCCACAAAGAAAGGACGGAGGCTGAAGGCTCGGGCAGTCGCCCCTTCGGTCACACCAGCAGCCCTATCTACGGGGCGAATCCTCTTCCTGTTTGACACAACAACATTTTGGTCAGCACCGCGGGTTCCCGATGACCCGTTGGATCCATCCTTGGCCAGCTCGGAGACTCCCATGTGTGTAGGCTGATGCGGATTCACCAACCTCTTGTGGCTTTTCTTCTCTTGGGTCAGCTTCAACAACCTCTCGTGACATTCTTCCATGTTTCCTGCAAAAAAAAGGGTATCCTCGGGTCAGCCTCGGTAAACAAAACAAAAGAAAGCAAGTAAAAATATAAGAACCAAGCAAGTAAAAACCTAAAAGTTCCACGGCCTATCCATAAGATCGACACTCGACCAACGCCTTGGTATTGATCAGGTGTGCCTCAAACATCGGCTCACCATCTTCATCAAGGATGTCGTGTCCTTCCCTCGTGACCCACCTGGAGGGGAAGAAACCGTCGACGAACCGATTAAGGACGCCATATGCTTCTTCGTCTTTGGCGCTTATACCGCCGACAGAAGTATGGTAATGTCTGGTACCATGATCGTAGTGGCCCGAACACTAGTGGATGGGAAACTTCAATACTTTCCCGATCTCCGGATTACCCTTGGCATCATAGCACGGTTCTTCATCCTTGTCTATAATGGAAGTTGGGTCGAACATGGCGTCCACAACTGTTTGAGTAGAGGGTTGCAAGATATACCACCTGTCTTTAAAGTCCTGGACATAGTCCATATACATCCTGAATAGCCTCTTCGACTATTTGCGGGAGACCCAACTGTGTTTCCCTTCCCGGGACTACCGTTGCAAGTGAAAACCTCTGAAGAACAGGGGAATGGTCGCCTCGATCCTCAGGAGCTGACAAGTAAGTTCAAATTCTCGGATGAAAGCAATAACATTGGGATAAAGCTGAGAGGGTGCTAAGTTCAAGTGATTGAGCACCCTCACTTGGAAATCATTGAAGGGGAGTCGAAGTCCTAAGTCTTTAAACATGACCTCGTACATAGGGAAGGTATCATAGGTGAACTCCGAGCATATACGAGCAACATTTGTCGGCCTCATGATTTTGAAGTTCCTTTAGAAACCTTCCTGGTCGCCGCCATACTCGATGATAGTATATGCTTGCCTCCTAGTATAACTATATATCGAGGCTATTCCTCGAGGCTCGGGACCAACCCAATCCAAAGTAGGATCGTCGATTGTGTCGACCAAATTGATGCCCTCCTCGGCTACATTGGTATTTTCAGTGTCCATATGCTCTGATGATTCGGGAGTGTCGGCCATTTACCTATAAAGCAGAGGAAACCAGTGAATTCGACAGTGTAACACGGTGGGAGAACTGACTTAGGTGTTTTGTGTTTGATCGCAATTGTTGTGGATAGCAAGAGTCGCCACAGACCTTTCTTTTATCCAATAAGGAAAGGTTAAAAAGAACAGGAAAGACCTTTCGAGATTATTTCTTGAGTTCGGGGGGTAGGTTATAAAAGGGAAGATATTAGCACCCTTTCCATCCGTAGTTATCTACGGGCTCTTAGTTGCTTGTTAGATCACTTACTTTTGTTTGAAAATATGCTTGTGGTGTGGGTTTTTGAAATTATTTTGAAAATGTCTTTGTAATGGTTCTCGTCTCTATAAGAACGCGTACAAAGTGTTGTTTTTGAAAATAGTTCAAAGAGGTGTTTGTGGAACGTGTTTTTTGAAAGTGATTTTGAAAAGCAAGCGAGCAACTAGGAGCAACCTAACTACTCAAAAGGTCTTGAATGTTCTTTTCCTCCTCCTTTAGATGTTTCTATCTTACCATTGATTTGATAAGAAGCCCCATCATTGGATGTGAAGGGACGGGTGTGGGACGTTTATATAGTCATAGAAGGCAACTTGTGAGACGCTTTAGCAATTTTCCTAAAGGACTAGATCGTTTTATCGAAGGCAACATCGAGGGACATCGAGGGACTATGATATTTTTCATAGAAGGGTCTTTTTTAAAGCGTCCCATATTCGAGGGACATGACTGTTTTCCGAAAGGCAACAAAGGGAGATTACCCTAGAGGTGCTAGTGTGCAAATGTGTTTGATTTCATGCATTTTGTCTTGCCTTTAAGGTTATCTACTTATTGATATTATCTTGCCATACACACTAATTACTAACAATGTATGAAAGCAATAAAAATGCGGAAAATAAATCCTAAGCTATTACATAATTTCAGGGATGGGGATACATATTTACAAATGGGGATTGCAAGAATTTAAATCCTAATTATCTATTACAACCATATTGAATTATACAATACAAGAAAAGGAAATTATTTGTTTTGAAAAGGGTTTTTTTGTCTTAATAAATTAAAAGAAAAATAATTAGTTAATAAGAAAAAAAGAAAATATTTTTTGTCTTTTTTATATTAATAAAAATAGTACTAATTCTAAAAATAATGAAAATAAGAAAGAAAAGGAAAAATAATGAAAACAGGATCAGCAAGTTGCTGAAAACAAAAATGAGAGGGACCAGAAGTTCTGATGCTAGGCACGCTATAGTTCAGAAAGAAACGTTAGAGGAAACCAAAAGTTCTGGGTTGCTGCGCGCTGAAGTTCTAGGTGTTAAAACAGTGAGGAAAACCTAGAAGTTCTGTGTGCTGTGTTACAACTGTGAGAAAGACCTAGAAGTTTAGTGTGTTGTGTTACAATAGCGATAAAAACCTAGAAGTTCTGTGTGCTATGTTACAACAGTGAGAAAAATCTAGAAGTTCTGTGTGTTGTGTTGAAACAGTTAGAAAAGCCTAGAAGTTGTGTGTACTATGTTACAACAGTGAGAAAAGCCTAGAAGTTCTGTGTTATGTTAAAACAGTGAGAAAAATTTAGAAGTTCTAGTCCTAATTCTGAGCCTAGTTTTCTTCAAGAAGTTTTGATCCACGGTTTTTCTACTTAGGCAATGATATGTACAGTCTCAACACTATAATATCTACATTTTTAATGATGTTCTGAATGAAAAGTTCAAAGTCAGGATGACTTACCTTGAATATGAAGCGTGTGTTTGGGACTTGAGCTGCTGCCTTCATATGTTCTGGGGTTAGCAAGAAACGGAATAGAAATGTTATGTTCTTTGATTCGAAGGGAAGAACAAGGGTATTGTTTTTGAGAATTCTGGGTTTAAGAGTGTTTGAGTATTTTCTTCTCTTTCTTTTTGCATTCAATAACTCTCTCTCCAAAAGCCAGCCCCTTAGATGTGTGGTGGAACAATTTATTTATAGATGATTTTGCTGTGGTTTTGGGGGGGAAAACAAATGGGATTTGAACCGTTTTGGCATATTATTTCATTGCTTTTTAAATACATCTTTTATGTGCTAATTTTGTGCAAATATGGGGTTTGAGAAAATGCAGGCGTGGACTGGGTCAGTAGCAGTTTTGGAGTGTTGTGGCAGTTGGATGCAAGATTGTGTCATAGCAGCACAACAGACTGTTCAAAACGAGGTTTTGAGCTTGGTGATGTTCTGATCGAAGAGTGGAAAGACCAGAGTGAGATTCAAATGGTGATGTTCTGATCGAAGAGTAGAACATAGTCTCCATATGCTGAAGAATGATATTTGAAGGGTCATGTTCTGATCGAAGAACACAACTTCCATACGTTGAAGAATGAGATTTGAAGGGTCATGTTCTGATCGAAGAGTAGAGCTTCTATATGTTGAAGAGTGAGATTCAAAGGGTCATGTTCTAATCGAAGAGTGGGACGAAGAAAACTTCTGACCTTTGATTCTCCCTTCTTCAGCATGATCTGAAGGAGTTCTCTATAAAGCTTGTAACATGTTCTGCCATCCCTTTTTGAATCACTTTTGCAAATTCTGATTGTACTTGTGTGAAAACTGGCCCAGAAGTTCTGTCCAAATTCTGACTTAAAAATGCTCAGAATTTACTAAGTGTTTTAGCTTCAAGAATGTCTTCATGGATTTATAACTTGAAATCCCAGCCTTTCTAGAAGAAGTTCTGTTCTGCAATATTTTAGATCTCATTGAGATCTAAAACTTTCATGTCAGAAGTTTTGATTGAATCATCTTGCATCATGATGAAAATCTGGCCCAAAGTTATGAAATTATCATATTTTCTTAACACTTGAAATTTTTTCTAAGTGTTTAGAAATTTGACTTTTCAAAGTAATCTTTGACTTTTGATTTCTTGATGAACCAACTTCATGTCTTGATGAAATATGATTTTTGAAACTTGATTTTGATCAAAAAGTCAAAGTTTAACTTTTCAGTATGCATTTGACCATTTTGCCCTTGTGAATGACTTTCTTGGAAAATTGTAATTCGAGACTTGAAACTTGACAGAAGCAATCCTGAGGGTCCAGGATGATCCCTTGAGAAATGGGAGGGAAATGTTTGGGGTACAACAGACAATAAATCCAAATCCATCTTCCCACGACGCAGATGAAAAGGCTAAGCAAAGCCCAAACCAAGTCGACTGTCATTCGCGCAGAAAGGGGAAATACATGGCTCTCGGATAGCCCATGAAAATCACGTCAGTCTTATAAGACCACACGACGATTGTAACCATACAATGACTGTAGAGACGGACACTTCTTATGAATACCCCGGGCCCGGGAAGAGTGCGCCGAGCATAGTATGAATTTGTCGACCAAACTCATGAATTCACCGGGGATCGCAACAATGTTATGTACAAAAATCACGAGTTTCGCGGGGATATAGGGAGACCACGGGATGATCCATCTAAACATCAAGGATAAGATGAATATCACGGGCATAATCATGAATTATACCCCTAGACACATGGATCCCCCGGGCAAAACCCCCCAGTTGCAAAGTCTTACTACTAAATCATCATCAAAACCATTTTACATAAAGAGTATCACGGAAAAATACTTACTTGAAAAAGATTGGATGAAGAACAACGGTGATAGGTGAGGAACACGCAGCAGATGGTGCGGTGGCTTCAACGGTTACAGAGAATGGCACGATGTTGGCAGGAGGGAGAATGAAGAGCGCGAAAATATAAATATGAATAATGGGCCTTGATTCTCTATTTATAGAGCTGACGTGGAATGCAAAGCGTCGCACCGGGAAGCTCACCAATCGCCTTTCTCCTCGACACCTACGTGCTCGGTCAATGATGGCCCCTATTTCCTAGGCCATCATTACTATCCCAAAGGTCACGCCACGTGTCTGTTAAGAGTATTATCTCCTCCCCGCGAGTCGAGAAACAATTAGAATGATTGCACCCCGAATCCTTTCCGAACGCTGCTCGGCTAAAACCGCATACCGACAACCCTCTCCGTTACCGACGACCCTCTCCGTCAATTCAATGAAAATTTTGCGTCAAGCAGCTCTCCTCGCGAAAGAAAAGGCTGGACTTAAGTCATAACTCCTTCATCAGAAGCAACGACTTGGGGGGCTCATGTTCTGTACTGAGCCTGCCCTTGGCCCAACTCCATGTGAGGCCCAACCCAATTATATCGATCAGGATATACTGGCCAGTTCTGACCTCGAGGAGGAAACTTCTACGCCCCCGCCAGGAGGCAACCTCACTGCACGGGGATAAACCCACTCAGTCTGGGGAAGGTCACCACCAGCCAGGGGGGCCTCGAGGTCAACCTCTGATTCCCTTCTCGACCAAGACCGACCTCTTTGCACGAACTCGCGTCTGGCGGGGAGCATCTGCGACCTCTGCGACGAAGAGGGGCACCTTGTAACGCCCTGGTATTAATTATTTATTTAATTAAATATTTTTGAAGATTTTTTTTATTAATTCAAATTTTTATCGTCGAAGCCGGAATTATTTTATTATGTTGGAATAATAATTAATCGGATTTAATTTGGTGGAATTAAGTTAAAGTGTTATTTTATTATTAAGCTTAAATATGAATTTGGGCTTAATTGGTGGTGTTGTGTAGTAATAGAGGGGTATGTCATTTAGGCCCATTTGAGTTTTTTAATGATTAAATAAATATGACTATTATATTAGAATTAGAATTAGAAGAATAGGAGAGAGTATTGTTATCAGGAAGAATAGAACAAAGGAAAAAAAATAGGGTTTGTGAGAGGAGGAGAAGAAGAACAAGAGGAAAATTGCTTCTAGTGCCAAATTCCCTAAAAATTCGGTTGAAGTCTCTTACCGCTGCTCTTAATCCAAGGTAAGGGTGGGGTTCTGACTCTATAATAGGGTGTATGATTAATAGTATGTGAATTTGGGTTATGAAAATTATTTCTAATTGTGTTTGAAATTGGTATATTGATGAAATTGAGAGATGATTTAGGACCCAATATAATTAGATATGCATATAAATAAGTGCCTTAGTATTTTCTTTGCAAAATCCCATACTTGCATACAGTAGCGATGAGGTTAAGTAGCGCTTGGAGACAATTGTTTACATATTGTGGCGCTGAGGTGGAGTAGTATTTAGAAGCACTTGTTTT
The DNA here is from genome assembly GCA_948472305.1 of Vicia faba. NCBI lineage: Eukaryota > Viridiplantae > Streptophyta > Magnoliopsida > Fabales > Fabaceae > Vicia > Vicia faba. Next base: position 1,363,250,883 of record OX451736.1, on the reverse strand, counting down.
GCAACACTGTAGCAATATTTATGAAGAAGCATTTAAAGGTACTTGCTTTGCATACAGTAGCGACATTATGTAGTGGTATTGAAAAGCAATGGCAATTAGCTGCATGTTGTAGCGCAAGTAAGATAAAGTAGTATGTGGAGTATTAACTTGTTTTGTTACTGTAGCGAATATGGGAAGTAGTGTTTAAAGGCACTTGGAGTATTAACTTGCTTGCTGTAGCGATAATTGAGAAGTAGTATTTAGGATATATGTTTGATACTTGATGACACACAAATATGTGATATTTCTGGCTTGATATACACCAAATATTTCTCATACTTTAGTTTAAATTAAATTATTTTATAAGTATTATGCAGGTATTTTTCTATTTTTGCAGATATGCACCGAGCCGAACACTTTTGAAGAAATGAAGAAAAAAGGGTGCAAAAAGTAGTAAAAAGGCCTAAGGAGAAGAAACCATCCCAAAAGCCCATCACACATGTGAGCACGTGGCCCACAAGTAAGAAAGCCCTGACGACCGTCAAGGGGACGTGACGAACGTCACGCGCCATGAAGACCAAGTGACGATAGTCACTTGAGTGTGACGAACGTCACAGCCCATTACTCCACTTTCTCCTCATCCAACGGGCAGAAGCGCGTTCAAGGGTTAATCCAACGATGTCCTACATTTTCTCACCCACTCAGTCAAAGGAGCAACAAACGTGACAATTGAATGGCCTATTATTTCTCAAAGAAGGAAGTAAATTGTTCCTATATTTTCGAGAGCAACGGATCAAGCAAGCAATATAAATAGAGCCTGAGACCACAGTAGAAAGGGTGCTTCTTTTTGGCAAGAAAGTTTAGAGATTTTATTGGGCGAATATTATTTTCAGCAGAATATTATTTTCAGCATTATTTCTTTTCCCAGTTATTTCTTTCCAGCATTATTCTTTTCAGTTTTATTTTCTTCTGTACGGTTAAATATATCCTCCGATTGAAGCAAATCCTACAATTTGTGCAGGAGTGCTTCTGTCTTCAGAGTTATTGCCAGGTTTATGTTTACAAATTCTTATTGTTTATTAATTAATATAATTATGCTTATTTGTGTTTGTCCTTTAAATTATTTTGCGATTTGGTTTAATATTATGTCAGGCTAGAAATCTTATACCGGTATGTAAAGTCAATCAACCGAGGGAACGAGTAGCTTAGTCGGGACTATTTTTACTACGAAACTTTCTTTTCTGGCCTAAGTTACTATTTTTCAAATCATTAAATTGTTTTATTACGGAAGTAAAAAACAGATAGAGGTTAGGGTCAACAAATCGGAAGTTTGAGATCTTTTAACTGGACAGTAGTAATTAGGCATTGGCTTAAAATACAGCGGAAACACTTTAAAGTTAATTAAGATTTTGTTTAGTTTCCAAAAAGTGTTTTTAACTCCTGCGGGATGGCGGAAGCGTACGTTAAGACTTAACTGCATAGCCTAGATCAACAAAACGACAGTGTGAGACGAGGGTTTTTAAACTAGATAGGTTTTACTGAAAACTGTTTTAAAAATATAAAGACGCCCGACAGGTTGCTAGTTCCCGAGGTACGACTGTTGCATGCTGGTAATTAAGCTCATTGATTATTAAAATACAACTTAATTTAGTAATTAGTTTCCCCTACAACCCAAATCAAATATTCATTAGCTTTAGATTTACAAAGTAACAATAGAAGACGGTAGATCGATTCATCAGTCTCTGTGGTTCGATATCTTTTAAAACTACTCGACAAGACTGTGCACTTGCAGTCTGAATCATTGGATACATAAGTACAAATCCCACGATCAAGTTTTTGGCACCGTTGTCGGGGACTGATTTAAGTCGATATCGCTACTCTTTTGTTACGCAGTAGAGACTAGAGCAAAAACCTCTTTTTTTCTTTTCTTTTTCTTTTCTTTTTCTTTTCTATTTCTTTTCTATTTCTTTTCTTATTTGTATGCCAAACACTCGTTCGTAAGGCGAGTCGTTATACATACAAATCAACAATATCAAGCGGTATCTCAGACTTAGACGCCGCATTCAAGAGTATCATCTCAAATTTTTGTCCCAATTACTATGTATCACCCAACTTTATTCTACAACTCCCACTCCAAGTATTTCGAGGAATCACAAGAATCCTATAAATCCGACCTCGAAATACTGTTGGAGAATTTCAATACGTCACAAACTCATTCTCACCCGAATTACCTTTCCAACTACCAATCCCAAAATTTTGAGGAATCGCAAGAATATTATAATTCCAACCAAACTTATCCTCAACCAAATTTCCCTTACAATCACTACACCCAATATTTCGAGGCGACGCAAGAATCCTATAAATCTGACCTCGAAATATTAATGGAAAATGAAATATATATGATGACATAGCGCTCTGTGGAAACACAAAATGTGACTCTAACTCACTTTGAAGAATCAGAAGAATCGCATGATTTCAACTTCGAAACATCAATGGAGGATTTTGATGCGACAGTAATTCACTCTAGGTTAGAATCTATGATGGAGCACTTCGTAGAGACACAAATTGTCCAGAACAAAGAGTTTAGAAAACAAAGTCTTAAAAATAGTGAAAACCTTAGGCAACTGACCACTGTGGTTGAGTCGCTCTTGACTCACAACATAGCCTTAGAGACTCAAATCTCCCAGCTTGAACAAAACCCTCTAGGACCATTCCCTGAGGTGAAATTGGATGTTGTAACAACCAGTAGTGAAAAACAAATTGAAAATCCTAAGGAGGGTGATAATGAGGTTGAGGAGAGTGATAATGTGGTTGAGGAGAGTTCAGACGGGAAAAGAGTAAAGATTGAGAAAAATCCTCCAACACCATATAAAAGTGAGGTTGTAGAAGAGGTAGAGAAGGAATCACCTAGTGTTGTTCCTCATCCCTATACCCCACCGATTCCTTTCCTGCAAAGTTTTATGGAAGCTCAGGTAGACTCTCAATCTAAAACATATGTAGAGGTATTGGAAAATACCCACACCAATGCACCCTTGTTTGAAGTCTTGCATAAAAAGAGAAAATTAGAGGACCATGAAACTAGGGATATAATTACTCTTAAGAGGGTAAGGTTAACCTTTAGGGTGGCAGATGAAATCACTAAGACCACACTTGAAAAGTTGATACTTAGGATAGATCCAGAACCACCACCACAAGTTCATAAGAATGAACCACCCCACAGAAGAAAGAAAAGAAAAGGTGAGGGATATGTGAGATGGCTTGATAAGTGGCCATGGAAAATGAGAACTACTAAAAGTTCAACTGAGGAGTCATCCTCGAGAGAACCACCATGAGTGCTTGCACTCCTGAGCCGTCAAGCTAACGGCATTAAACAAGCGCTGTGTGGGAGGCAACCCACAAGTTTTTCATTTAATTGTTATCTTTAATTAAATTATATCTTATTTATTTCTTATTTTTTATTTCGATTATCATTCCTCCGATTCTACTATGTGCCACTAACTATTCACATAGATATATATCCCTTATAACACTACTCAAACTATATGAATTAGTTAATTAATAAACTTTTGCTCAGGCACTCGCTGCCCAACACCCTGCCGACCCTGACGGACGTCAGGAAGCATGTGAAGAGCGTCAGAAGCCTGTCTCCCACGATTCTCTTCCCGTGACCATTGAATCATTGAAACTTGAACTTGCTTTAAAACCCCCACTACCCCATTACTCATATTCACCCTTAACTTCCATAACCTCTCATATTCATAATTATCCCATAAACCTCATTCAATTTCCTACTCAATAAAATCCATCTATTTAAACCCTTCTCCAATCCCTTAGTTTTCATCACTACCACCCACCTTCCATCTCTTCATCACAAATACATTTTCCTTCTCTATCAAGTTCAAAATCATGGCCGCCCAAAGGAATCCACCAAACCAACCCGAACCCGACATGCGACATATCATACTCCGACAAGGAGAAGTAGGTGAACTTTAAAAGGAAAGGTACATAAAATTCCATCGTCGAGGGCTAACATCCACACGGTTCGTCGATAACAATTGCTTGCAAGAATTAGGCTTGCAACCTCATATGGAAGGTTTGCTGAATAAAGTTGGCCTAAGCTTTATTAGCACGATGAACACACCAACTTACGAAGCTCTCACGTTGGAATTCTTGAGTTCCTACGCATATCACACTCGAGATGATGCAGACGCACACCTAACGGGAGCCGCTCATTTTCGGATGTTCAACCGAGAGTACCAACTCAACCATGAGATTTTGAGCGACATATTTCATTTTCCCCGAGGGAATAATGTGCAATATCGCATCCCCCAGAATTGGATTGGAATGGAAGTGCATACGCACCATGGGAGAGAATAACCGGCGAACCAAATGTCACACCCGAAGCACGGTACGCCTCTCACATCCACAACCCGAACATCCGCTTCTTACACCGTGTTATGGCGAACATCATTTTCGGAAGGGCAAACAACAACAAGGTAAACACTAAAGAATTGTATGCTCTTCACTGTACCTTTTCGCAAAACCTCCGCCTTAATCCTGTTACTTTAATGATGGCCCACATTCAAAACCTCATTGCAAGAGAAGGGACCACACCTTTTTGCATCGGAGGCATCGTCACCGCCATCGCAGTTCACTTGAACTGGGGGGAAAGGATCCAACGCCTACCTCCGCTGCCAGCAGTTTTTATGGACATTGATAACTGTAGGGTTGGCCGCCTGATCAAAGTACGAGAAGCTGGAGGGTACTATCTAATGGTTAAGAATGCAAGGGTTCATAGTGTGATCATTCCAAATCATAATCCTACTTACTTGGGTAATCCGGATAACTGACTTTACAACCTGAACGCCCCAGAACCCGGAGAAAATGTGAAAGGAAATCAAGGTCAGGCCAACAACGCTGCCGCTGATGAAATCGAAGAAGAATTAGAGCAGCAAGAGCCCTAACCCCAGCAAGCCAACAATCCTGCCACCATCGACGCAATATATGCCACAATAATACAACAAAACCAGTTGTCCACTCAACGCCACCAAAGTATCGAGACGCGCCAAATCGAGATGATGACTCTCATGCAACAAATGAAGAGAGACCAAAATGACTATGCTCGCAGGCACGATCAAAGTATGCTGGAATTCACCACTGGAATAACGGCAGATATGCGAGCCTTAACACTCCGTGTTGATGACTTGCATAATATCATATCCCAGAGAGATGGCGGCAAATCTTCCAGACATGGAGGGCAAGCACGTTGAAGAGCAAGGACACGTGGCTGATACCAAAGACAAGAGGAGGAAGAATGATTATCCAATTTCCATTTCCCCTTTCCCGCTTCTATCAATACATTGAGGACAATGTATGATTCAAGTATGGGGGAGGAAGTATTTCCCTTTTTCCTAGTAATTTTTATTTTCTTTGTAATTTCCCTTCTGTTATCTTTAATTCAATAAAAAAAATTTATCAAGTTATCTATTGCAACAATTTGTGTTGTTCTTTTAGACTTCCCCTTCTTTTTCAGCCCATAAAATTTTTTTTTCTCACTCGACAAAGTAAATAGACTGCAAAATCTTTAATCATCAGGAATTGGGGCGAGATTAAGCTAAATTTCTACCGTCTAGACACTCTACAACCCCAGAGTATGATAGATCAGTTCAAGTACCTGTTGTTTCCAACACCCTCAGTTTAGTCTTTATAGTAACCTTGAGTAGTTTATATTAGCAGTCAGCACCGTCTTAAACATAAACTACGCAGGAAGTCGATGAATATAAGTGGATGATAGAATATTTCAGCAAAATATTGCAAGGAAACACACCGATTAAATTGGACGATCCTCACCCGATCGCCTAATCCAAAGGATGTAAACCTTACAAAGTAACATGAAAATTCATTTGATGGATGGTTCAGGAGCACCTGGTACTGAACTCGGTAGGGTAGATTACGGTCTGATCCCCCGCATCCAACATTTGAATTAAAGGTTGCCACATTACTGTGCCAGAAACCTCTAAAAGTCTAAAAGGATCATAACCACTAATCGAATATTCTGCTATGTGCATGTGAAGATAAAGGGCTTAATGTGATTGCGCTAGAATGAAAGGGGCAAAACAAGACAAATACTCGAGGTAGGCTATGATAGGACCTGTAACTAGTTTACGTAAAATGGGATTGTCTAGCGTCGTAGACGAAGTAATGGAGCACGAATCAAACCACCGATTTTCTGACAAAAACACAATGCAGCTATATATTAGTTGATCTGAGTCATAACCTTGTTTAGAAAAACATCGTACTTAGCATTTGCTTGAGGACAAGCAAAGTTTAAGTATGGGGGAGTTTGATGACACACAAATATGTGATATTTCTGGCTTGATATACACCAAATATTTCTCATACTTTAGTTTAAATTAAATTATTTTATAAGTATTATGCAGGTATTTTTCTATTTTTGCAGATTTGCACCGAGCCGAACACTTTTGAAGAAATGAAGAAAAAAGGGTGCAAAAAGTAGTAAGAAGGCCTAAGGAGAAGAAACCAGCCCAAAAGCCCATCACACATGTGAGCACGTGGCCCACAAGTAAGAAAGCCCTGACAACCGTCAAGGGGACGTGACGAACGTCACGCGCCATGAACCCCAAGTGACGATAGTCACTTGAGTGTGACGAACGTCACAGCCCATTACTCCACTTTCTCCTCATCCAACGGGCAGAAGCGCGTTCAAGGGTTAATCCAACGATGTCCTACATTTTCTCACCCACTCAGTCAAAGGAGAAACGAACGTGACAATTGAATGGCCTATTATTTCTCAAAGAAGGAATTAAACTGTTCCTATATTTTCGAGAGCAACGGATCAAGCAAGCAATATAAATAGAGCCTGAGACCACAGTAGAAAGGGTGCTTCTTTTTGGCAAGAAAGTTTAGAGATTTTATTGGGCGAATATTATTTTCAGCAGAATATTATTTTCAGCAGTATTCTTTTCAGCATTATTTCTTTTCCCAATTATTTCTTTCCAGCATTATTCTTTTCAGTTTTATTTTCTTCTGTACGGTTAAATATATCCTCCGATCGAAGCAAAGCCTACAATTTGTGCAGGAGTGCTTCTGTCTTCAGAGTTATTGCCAGGTTTATGTTTACAAATTCTTATTGTTTATTAATTAATATAATTATGCTTATTTGTGTTTGTCCTTTAAATTATTCTACGATTTGGTTTATTATTATGTCAGGCTAGAAATCTTATACCGGTATGTAAAGTCAATCAACCGAGGGAACGAGTAGCTTAGTCGGGACTATTTTAACTACAAAACTTTCTTTTCTGGCCTAAGTTACTATTTTTCAAATCATTAAATTGTTTTGTTACGGAAGTAAAAAATAGATAGAAGTTAGGGTCAACAAAGCGGAAGTTTGAGATCTTTTAACTGGACAATAGTAATTAGGCATTGGCTTAAAATACAGCGGAAGCACTTTAAAGTTAATTAAAATTTTGTTTAGTTTCCAAAAAGTGTTTTTAACTCCTGCGGGATGGCGGAAGCGTACGTTAGGACTTAACTGCATAGCCTAGATCAACAAAACGACAGTGTGAGACGAGGGTTTTGAAACTAGATAGGTTTTACTGAAAACTGTTTTAAAAATATAAAGACGCCCAACAGGTCGCTACTTCCCGAGGTACGACTGTTGCATGCTGGTAATTAAGCTCATTGATTATTAAAATACAACTTAATTTAGTAATTAGTTTCCCCTACAACCCAAATCAAATATTCATTAGCTTTAAATTTACAAAGTAACAATAGAAGACGGTAGATCGATTCATCAGTCTCTGGTTTGATATCTTTTAAAACTACTCGACAAGACTGTGCACTTGCAGTCCGAATCATTGGATCCCACGATCAATACTGTAGCGTAAAATTAAATAGTATGTAGGAGAAGCACTTGGTTTCTTACTGTAGCGTAATTTAAGAAGTAGTATTTAAAAGCAATGCTTGCTACTGTGGCGCTGAGGCGGAGTAGTATTTAGAAGCAATTAATTTGCAATACTGTAACAATAATTGTGAAGTGGCACTTAGAAGTAATAGCTTGCAATACAGTAGCGCATATAATGAATTAACACTAAAAGGCATTTGGCTTGCCACTGTAGCAATATTAGGAAGTAGTATTAGAAGCATTTGTTTTGGCAACACAGTAGCGCAAGAAAGAAGTAACATTTAATGGCATTTGGCTTGCAATACTGTAGCGATAATTATGGAGTAACACTTAGAGATAATTGTTAGCATAAATATTGTGGCCACTGTACTCTGATACAAATAATAAATTGGTATAGAATAAATAATAGATATAATGTAGCTACTATGTTCCGGTTTACAAATACAAAATATTTAATAATAATGATTTAATATCTTTAATAAATAATTTTGTAGGATTTATAAAGTAGAAATAATAGAATTTTTGACCGATAATTAATTAACTGATTTTAGCCAAAATAGTCTGAATAATTATGCAGTTTATTGTAGTAATTTTTGGTTGATCTGTTGGGTGGTATTTTTGTTGAAAAAATGTGAATTTGTAGGTGATTTCATTGCCTCTATTTATGGGCAAAATATTAAGTTGCAGGCTTATGGCTAATGTTGAGTTAAGTTGAATTATTGTTGTTGCTGTTGTTATTACGTTCATGTCGGTAATGCATAAATAACATATCATATTGGAGTTGATGCTTGTCAAGTTGGCCTGGATTGGCAAATATAAAGTTGAAGGCTTATGCCTTGTTGATGCCTCTATTTATTGGCATATTTCTAAGTTGGGAGTTCTGCTCCATTGGTACCACATGCATGTGCATAAAAACGAGTTGCATTTCATGTTGCATTCTGAGTTGTCGTATGGATGAATTAATTATGTTGAATATTGATAAAAAGTTGTGAAGTGGTGAATTGTATGGTCTAATACTAATATATTATTTATTGTATATCCGATTATATGGTTCGATATCTCACCCCTTCTGTTTGAATGTTGCCCTCTGTTGGTAACGTGCAGGTGATCAAGAAGGTTTGTTGTTACCCTCGTTAGTTTCGAATCGGTGTTGTCGCTCTGATACGTAGCACTCGGGGGGATGAACACATGTTTTCTTTATTGTTGATTTTCATTATGTTACTGAATTTTTAGTTATTTCCATTAAAAGACTTGTTGTCTTAGAATTGTTTTGAGTTGGATAAGATGTTATGGTGTTTTCAGTTGAATTTTTTGAATCCGCTGCGTAGTAATGAAAGTTGTTTTTATTTTTAAATTTTAAGCAGGTTGTTATCGGTTCATCCAAAATTCATGTGTTATGTATCTGAACTATAGATGATTGAATGTCGTAGTTTTAAGTTGAAAGTGTAGCATTCCATTTGTTTGTTAGAAATTTTTATAACTCTGATTTTATTTAACTCGTTGGGTAGAAATGGGGTGTTACATTAGTGGTATCAGAGCAAGTTGATCCGTCCGGTCGAGTTGTCAAGTCGTAGTTTTGTTTAATAATTGAGTATTGTTAGTCTGAGTCCTAATTGTTGTTTATGTTGTAGAGATAAGTTGAGATGGCTGGAAGGAATGATGTTGCACTTGTTATTGCTCTGCAAGCGATGACTCAGGCTATGCAGAATCAACTAAATACTGACGAGAATGTTGGATCTCGCAGTTTGGCGACCTTCCAAAGGGAGAATCCGCCTACCTTCAAGGGTAAGTATAATCCTGGCGGTGCGTTGGATTGGTTGAAGGAGATTGAGAGAATCTTCCGTGTGATGGACTGCACTCCAGCGCAAAAGGTTCGTTATGGTACTCATATGCTAGGGGACGAGGCTGATGACTGGTGGTTAGAGACTTGTCAAAGATTGGAAGCTGCAGGAGAGAATGTCACTTGGGTTGTGTTCCGTAGAGAATTTTTGAGGAAGTATTTTCCGGAAGACGTTCATGGTAAGAAGGAAATTGAGTTTCTTGAGCTGAAGCAAGGGAGTATGTTGGTTGTTGAGTATGCTGCAAAGTTTTCTGAGTTGGCTAAGTTTTATCCACACTATAGTGAGGCAGATGCTGAGTTTTCGAAGTGTATCAAGTTTGAGAACGGGTTGCGCCCAGAGATCAAGAAGGCAATTGGATACCAGAAGATTCGTGTCTTTGCTGATTTGATTGATAGTTGTGGGATTTATGAAGAGGATAATAATTCTCACTATAAGATTATCAATGAGAAGAGAGGTAAGCACCAGCAGAACTGTGGTAAGCCTTATGATTCCCCAGTTGGTAAAGGTAAACATAAAGTTGCTCAGAGTCAAATTACTAGTGGGGGAGATGCTCCTGCTAGTGTGGTGTGCTTCAAATGTGGAAAACCTGGTCATAAGAGCAATGTGTGTACTGTTGAGGTGAAGAGATGTTTCTGTTGTGGTAAGACTGGACATGTTGTATCTGAATGCAAGCATAAAGAGATGATTTATTTCAACCGTGGTGAAGAAGGACACATTGGTAGTCAATGTCGGAAACCAAAGAAGGCGCAAACCAGTGGAAAGGTGTTTGCTTTGGCTGGGACTCCGTCATCTAGTGAGGACAGACTTATCAGAGGTACATGTTTCATTAATAATACGCCTTTAATTACTATTATCGATACCGGTTCTACTCATTGTTTTATTATCGTTGATTGTATTGAAAGATTGGGTCTTATGTAGTCTTCCATGAATGGAAAAATGGTCGTCGAGATTCTGGCTAAGGGATCAGTGACTACTTCTCGTGTGTGTCTGAATTGCCCTTTGTCGATCTTCGGCAAGGACTTTGTTGTTGACTTGATTTGTTTGCCATTAAGAGGATTGGATGTGATCTTGGGTATGAACTGGTTAGAGTATAACTATGTTCATATCAATTGCCATGACAAGTCTGTGAGGTTTTCTACTTCTGAAGAGGAAGGGGTCGGTTTGTTGACTGGTAAATAGTTACGACAACTGATGCAAGACAAAGCGCAGATATTCTCGTTGATGGCGTCGTTATCAACGGAGAACCAAGTTAGAATTGATGAGTTGCAGGTGGTGCGCGAATTTCCTGAAGTGTTTCCGGATGAAATTCCTGGTGTACCGCCAGAAAGAGAAGTTGAACTTACGATCGATCTTGTACCTGGTACCAGACCTGTTCCTATGGCACCATACAGGATGTCTGCATCTGAATTGTCTAAATTAAAGAAGCAGTTAGAAGAGTTGCTAGAGAAAATTTTTGTAAGACCAAGTGTGTCGCTGTGGGGAGCGCATGTGTTGTTAGTAAAGAACAAAGATGGAAGTATGAGACTTTGTGTTGATTATAGACAGCTGAATAAAGTGACGATTAAGAACAAGTACCCGCTACCGAGAATTGATTACTTAATGGATTAATTGGTGGGTGCAAGTGTGTTTTCTAAGATTTATTTGAGGCCAGGATATCACCAGATTAGAGTGAAAGAAGATGATATTCAGAAGACCGCGTTCAGAACTCGGTATGGACACTAAGAGTATTCGGTGATGCCTTTCGGTGTGACCAATGCGCCGGGAGTATTCATGGAGTACATGAATCGTATCTTTCATACTTACTTAGATCGGTTTATGGTGGTATTCATTGATGACATCCTGATTTACTCTAAATCGGAAGAAGAACATGAAGAGCACCTAAGAGTTGTATTGCAAGTTTTGAAAGAGAAGAAGTTGTATGCGAAGTTGTCCAAGTGTGAATTCTGGTTACAAGAGGTTAGTTTCCTTGGTCATGTCATTTCTGGTGATGGCATTATCGTGGATCCTTCTAAAGTCGATGATGTGTTGCAATGGGAAGCTCCGAAGTCGGTTACTGAGATTAGAAGCTTCTTGGGATTAGCCGGTTACTATAGACGGTTTATCGAAGGTTTTTGTAAGTTGGCACTTCCATTGACTAAGTTGACTTGTAAGGGTAAGGCTTTTGTGTGGGATACTCGATGTGAATAAAGTTTTACCAAGTTGAAGAAGAGATTGACGTCGGATCCAGTTTTGACTTTGCCTAATCCAGAAGAGCCTTATGTTGTGTATTGTGATGCTTGTCTAATGGGGTTAGGTGGTGTGCTCGTGCAGAATAGTAAGGTGGTTGCTTATGCGTCGAGGCAATTGAGGACTCATGAAAAGAATTATCCTACACATGATTTAGAATTAGCTGCAGTTGTCTTTGTGTTGAAAATCTGGAGGCATTATCTTTATGGTTCTAGATTTGAAGTGTTTAGTGACCATAAGAGTTTGAAGTATCTTTTTTATCAGAAAGAGTTGAATATGAGGCAGCGAAGGTGGTTAGAATTGTTGAAGGATTATGATTTAAGTTTGAATTATCATCCAATAAAAGCTAATGTTGTGGCCGATGCTTTAAGTCGAAAGACTTTGCACGTGTCGACAATGATGGTTAAGGAGTTGGAGTTGATTGAGAAATTCCGAGATTTGAGTTTGGTTTGTGAAGTGACACCGCGAAGTGTTATGTTGGGAATATTAAAGATTAATAATGAATTTATGGATAGTATCAGAGAAGCTCAGAAGTTAGATGTGAAGTTGGTAGATTCGATGGTTGGGATTGATCAGTCTGAGAATAATGATTTTAAGTTAGATGCGCAAGGTATATTGAGATTTCGTAATCGGATTTATATTCCTGATTATGCGGAGATGAATAAAGTGATTCTTGAAGAGAGTCATAGAAGCAAGTTGAGTATTCATCCAGGAGCTACAAAGATGTATCAAGATTTGAAGAATTTGTTTTGGTGGCCTGGAACGAAGAGTGGTGTGGCTCGATTTGTGTATGCATGTTTGACTTGTCAAAAGTCGAAAGTTGAACATTAGAAGCCTGCAGGGTTGATGTAACCGTTAGAGATTCCAGAATGGAAATGGGATAGCATTTCAATGGATTTTGTAACGGGATTACCTAGTACCTTGAGAGGACATGATTCGATTTGGGTTATTGTTGATAGGCTTACGAAGTCGGCACAGTTTATACCTATTAACATCACATATCCGATTTTAAAGTTGGAAGAGATTTACACCAGTGTAATTGTGAAGTTGCATAGTGTTCCTTTGTGTATTGTGTCGGACAGGGATCCGAGGTTTACTTTTGATTTCTGGAAAAGTTTTCAAGAGGCGTTGGGATCTAAGTTAAGGTTGAGTTCGGCATATCATCCTCAGACGGATGGTCAGACCGAGAGGACTATTCAGTCATTGGAGGATCTGTTGAGAGCATGTGTTCTTGAGCAGGAAGGTTCATGGGATACTTATATTCCTTTGATTGAGTTCACTTACAATAACAGTTACCATTCTAGTATTGGTATGGCACCTTTTGAGGCGTTGTATGGTCGGAGGTGTAAGACTCCTTTGTGTTGGCATGAATCTGGTGAAAGTGTAGTACTTGGACCTGAACTTGTTCGTGAGACTACTGAGAAGGTGAAGTTGATTCGAGAAAAGATGAAAGCTTCACAAAGTAGACAGAAGAGTTATCGTGACAAGAGAAGAAAAGATTTAGAATTCCAAGCTGGTGATCATGTGTTTTTTAGAGTCACACCTGTGACTGGTGTTGGGAAAGCTCTGAAGTCTAAGAAGCTCAGTCCTTATTTTATTGGTCTGTATCGGATTTCGAAAAGAGTGGGAAATGTTGCTTATAGAGTGGCTTTACCGCCTAATCTTTCGAATTTGCATGATGTGTTTCATGTGTCACAACTCCGGAAGTATATTCCTGATCCGTCTCATGTGATTCAGATGGACGATGTACAAGTACGGGATAATCTCACGATGGAGACGATGCCTGTGAGAATCGCAGATCGCGAGATGAAGATTCTAAGAGGAAAAGAGATTGCATTGGTGAAGGTTGTTTGGTTAGGTGCTGCTGGAGAGAGCATGACCTGGGAGTTGGAGAGCAAGATGCGAGACTCCTATCCCGAGTTATTTGAACCAGGTACCCTTTTATTTTCGAGGACGAAAATATTCTAAGTGGGGGAGAGTTGTAACGCCCTGGTATTTAATTATTTATTTAATTAAATATTTTTGAATATTTTTTTTCTATTAATTCAAATTTGTTATCGTCAAAGTCGGAATTATTTTTATTAAGTTCGAATAATAATTAATCGGATTTAATTTGGTGGAATTAAGTTAAAGTGTTATTTTATTATTAAGCTTAAATATGAATTTGGGCTTAATTGGTGGTGTTGTGTAGTAATAGATGGGCATGTCATTTAGGCCCATTTGAGTTTTTTAATGATTAAATAAATATGACTATTATATTAGAATTATAATTAATAGAATAGGAGAGAGTATTGTTATCAGGAAGAATAGAACAAAGGAAAAAAATAGGGTTTGTGAGAGGAGAAGAAGAACAATAGGAAAATTGCTTCTAGTGCTAAATTCCCCAAAAATTCGGTTGAAGTCTATTAGAGTTGCTCTTAATCCAAGGTAAGGGTGGAGTTCTGACTCTATAACAGGGTGTATGATTAATAGTACGTGAATTTGGGTTATGAAAATTATTTCTAATTGTGTTTGAAATTGGTATATTGATGAAATTGAGAGATGATTTAGGACCCAATATAATTAGATGTGCATATAAATAAGTGCCTTAGTATTTTCTTTGCAAAATCCCATACTTGCATACTGTAGCGATAAGGTCAAGTAGCGCTTGGAGACAGTTGTTTACATACTGTGGCACTGAGGTGGAGTAGTATTTAGAAGCACTTGTTTTGCAACACTGTAGCAATATTTATGAAGAAGCATTTAAAGGTACTTGCTTTGCATACAGTAGCGACATTATGTAGTGGTATTGAAAAGTAATGGCAATTAGTTGTATGTTGTAGCGCAAGTAAGATGAAGTAGTATGTTGGAATATTAACTTGTTTTTTTACTGTAGCGAATATTGGGAAGTAGTCTCTAAGGCACTTGGAGTATTAACTTGCTTGCTGTAGCGATAATTGAGAAGTAGTATTTAGGATATATCTTTGATACTGTAGCGTAAAATGAAATAGTATGTAGGAGAAGCACTTGGTTGCTTACTGTAGCGTAATTTAAGAAGTAATATTTAAAACCAATGCTTGCTACTGTGGCGCTGAGGCGGAGTAGTATTTAGAAGCAATTAGTTTGCAATATTGTAACAATAATTGTGAAGTGGCACTTAGAAGTAATAGCTTGTAATACAGTAGCGCATAGAATGAATTAACACTAAAAGGCATTTGGCTTGCCACTGTAGCAATATTAGGAAGTAGTATTAGAAGCATTTGTTTTGGCAACACAGTAGCGCAAGAAAGAAGTAACATTTAATGGCATTTGGCTTGCAATACTGTAGCGGTAATTATGGAGTAACACTTAGATATAATTGTTAGCATAAATACTGTGGCCACTGTACTCTGATACAAATAATAAATTGGTATAGAATAAATAATAGATATAATGTAGCTACTACGTTCCGGTTTACAAATACAAAATATTTAATAATAATGATTTAATATCTTTAATAAATAATTTTGTAGGATTTATAAAGTAGAAATAATAGAATTTTTGGCCGATAATTAATTAACCGATTTTAGCCAAAATAGTCCGAATAATTATGCGGTTTATTATAGTAATTTATGGTTGATCTGTTGGGTGGTATTTTTGTTGAAAAATGTGAATTTGCAGGTGATTTCATTGCCTCTATTTATGGGGAAAATATTAAGTTGCGGCTTATGGCCAATGTTGAGTTAAATTGAATTATTATTGTTGTTGTTGTTATTACGTTCATGTCGGAAATGCATACATAGCATATCATGTTGGAGCTGATGCTCGTCAAGTTGGCCTGGATTGGCAAATATAAAGTTGAAGGCTTATGCCTTGTTGATGTTTCTATTTATTGGCAGATTTCTAAGTTGGGAGTTCTACTCCATTGGTACCACATGCATGTGCATAAAAACGAGTTGCATTTCATGTTGCATTCTGAGTTGTCGCGTGGATGAATTAATCATGTTGAATGTTGATAAAAAGCTGTGAAGTGGTGAATTGTATGATCTAATACTAATATATTATTTATTGTATATCCGATTATATGGTTCGATATCTCACCCCTTCTGTTTGAATGTTTCCCTCTGTTGGTAACGTTCAGGTGATCAAGAAGGTTAGTTGTTACCCTCGTTAGTTTCGAATCGGTGTTGTCGCTCTGATACGTAGCACTCGGGGGGATGAACACATGTTTTCTTTATTGTTGATTTTCATTATGTTACTGAATTTTTAGTTGTTTCCATTAAAAGACTTGTTGTCTTAGAATTGTTTTGAGTTGGATAATATGTTATGGTGTTTTCAGTTGAATTTTGTGAATCCGTTGCGTAGTAATGAAAGTTGTTTTTATTTTTAAAGTTTAAGCAGGTTGTTATCGGTTCATCCGAAATTCATGTGTTATGTATCTGAACTATAGATGATTGAATGTTGTAGTTTTATGTTAAAAGTGTAGCATTCCATTGGTTTGTTGGAAATTTCTATAACTATGATTTTATTTAACTCGTTGGGTATTGTGATACGGTGGAAGAACTGACTTGATTGTTTTGCGTTTGATCGCAAATTTTTCGGTTAGCAAGAGTCGCCACTGACTTTTCTTTTATCCAAAAGGAAAGGTGAAAAAGCACAGGAAAGACCTTTAGAGATGTTTTCTTGGGTTCGGGGGGTAGATTATGAAAAGGGAAGGTATTAGCACCCTTTTCATCCATGATTTTCCATGGGCTCTTAGTTACTAGCTAGATCACTTGCTTTTGTTTGAAAATATGCTTTGTGTGGTTTTTTTGAAAGTATTTTGTAAAAGAGGCCATTGTTTAGGCAATCTTTGTAATGATTCTCGTTCGTAAGAATGTATACAAAGATGTTTGTCTTTTAAAAATGTTTTCAATGTTTGTAAGTTGTTTGGAAATGTGTGTGTTTGTTTTGAAAACAACAAGGATATTTGTTTGAAATGGAGCAAGTAACTAAAAGTAATCTACCTAGTCGAATGTCTTTCTTGTTCATTTTTCTTTTCCTTTGATATTGTTGTCTTACCATTGATTTGGTAAGTAACCCTATCTTTGGATATAAACAGGACAGACGTGGGTTATCGCTTAGTCATGATTAGCAATGTTGCAAAGTATCTTAGCATTTTTTGAGGGACTAAAATCATCTTGTAAGGCAACTTTGGATAGCGTCATCGAGGGACTATGACCTTGTATTTGTTTGTTTTTGCTAAGACACTTTAGATGCGTAATATGGCCATTTTGTAAGGCAACCAAGTGGATTTTACCCTATGGGTGCTTGTGTGCAAGTGTGTTGTTTTCATGTATTTTAGTCTTGATTAGGGTGATCTATTTATTGATTTTCATATCTTTCCATATACACCCTAATTACTAACAATATATGAAAGTAATAAAAGTACGGAAAGTAAAGATTCTACGTTATTACAATCATTATGGGGATGGGGGTATACAAATTTTGAATGGGGATTGCAAGAAAATAATTCCCAATCATTTATTACTGTTGTACCCCAAAATTTTCCCTCCCATATTTCTCAAAACATTACAAGAAAGATCCTCAAGTTGCTCAAGGTAGTCCAAGGGTTGGCCAAACAAGCTCTCTCCTAAGGCAGTCTACTTCAAATTAGGGTTTCATGTTGCATCAAGATGCTTGAGTCCAAGTGATCCCAAGTTCTCACCAATGTCCTAATATGTTCTTAAGATCATCCATGTCAAGTTTTAAGCCTTGCAGAGGAAGTTTGCTCAGTCAATTGCTCAAAGGCCTAAAAATCGACTGTGCTAGGGCAAAAGTCAACTGTGACCTACATACAGTCAAACTTCAAGATTTTTTATCAACATACTTATTTTGAAGTATGTTTCATCATTTTATCAAGGATTGATCATGATTCATCAAGGATTGCTCATGATTCATCAAGACTCAAAAGTTGTTAAATTAGGGTTTTGTATGAAAAGTCAACCCAACTTTGACCAAGCATAACTTTCTCATACTTTATGAGATATGACCCATCAAAAGCTCATTTTGAAGAGGATGCAATTCACTACAATCCATCCTCATCTCCCAAGTTCAAAATATGCAATAAAAAGAAGTTATGAATTTGGACATTATAGGTCATTTTGAAAAGTCAACAAAAATACCTTTTTTGTCAAAGCTTCATACATGAGCATGGAATATAAAAATTAGATGAGACAAAAAGTGTTGCTTAGAGGACATCTCAAGATTTCTAAAAATTCTAATAACACCTCCAAAGAATCAAAATTGAGGAAGTTATGCATTGTTGAAGTTGACCTTTTTTGCAAAATTGCCAAAAGTCAACTATGCCCAAAACTTCAAATTTTGCCAAATGGGCCCAATCTTGTTCACTTGTTTTGATTTTGCAACGTATCCCACGGGCTCTAGCCTTTTCCACTTGTCCATATTTTATTTTTATTATTTATTTTGGTTTTTATTTGAATTAATTCAATTTAAATCAAAACAAATCAAATAAAATCCAAAACATTGATAACAAGGGATTTTGTGCTTGTTTCAGGTTCCAATTACACAGCTAGCATCATTCAAATTCATATCAAGGCATGTGTGCACAAAAATATTGGAAATAAGCCAAATTTGGAAGGTTTTCAAAGTGAATCAAATCAAATATCAAAAGCATTGAAGGAGAAGGATTGGGATACAATTTTCAACCCTAATGCATTCACTCATACATATAGGCTATGTGCAGACCTAAAGACTGGTTGAAAAGAGGCGTGAGAGCAAGAACCAGATTTGAAAAAAAAGAAGCAAAAAGTGTGAGATCGAATTGATAGTTAGAGGCATCCTCAAGGCTTGTTATCTATCCCAATCGCTTCCTGGCACTCTCAGCACTCTAAAGCAATTAAGAACTAAGTCGTTCCAGTCCCAAATTGCGCTGTAAGTCCATCACGACATACCCCTGTTCTTGAATTCGCATCTTGTAATTTAAGCATTGTTAACATGAATTAATGGCATATTGTTGATCTATGAGGCATTTGCAAATTTTCTGCATGATTTGATTTCATTTATATGGCCTGTAGCATTAATCACCATTGTTAGGTTTTCGAGCTTGGTTTTAGGGTTTTTGATTTCAGGAACAATTGGCCTTTGTAAGTGGTACGGTTGTAATCAGGAGGACGAAACAGACACAACCATGGCATTGGATGTTATTTCCATGGCCTATGGAGGATTTTGAGAGAGCACAGTCTGTAGCAACGGACATTTGTCCGTAGGTATAGGTGAACGAACCTTTACCCACAGAGAGAGGAAGGAGACGATGAAGTGTCGCTCCCCTAGTGGCCCATTCAAATGATCAGTGTGCCTTTTCTTTTGTTCTCCACTAACACATGTTTTGTATATTATTTCTATTATTCATTAATTGTACAATAAAAATAAAGTGCCCCAGTGGTTGCCAGGTAGATGATTAAGGCGTTAGGAGGCTGGAGGTCAGGGGTTCGATCCCTGCCTCCAGCATTTTCTATTTTCACATTTTATTTCAGGAGATCCAATGCGCGCATGAGCCAGAGATCTACCGTGGGTCTTCATCATCAATGCGCCAAATGGTCAGGTGGCCAAATCTGGTGGCCACCATTGAGAGTGCACCATAAGCCAAGTCAAACGTGCCATACAGGTTCAAGAAAGTCAGCATGGACCTCCACAAATGGGCCCAGATTCCTGCTATTTACACCCTCCAAAAATGCTTAACTCAGGCCCATCTCTATCCTTTTTTTTATATTCTATTTAATTTATTTACTATTTATTTTATTAACCATTAATTATTTTCTTTTATCAAAAATCACCAAAAAATATTCTTATGTCCAATTAAAATTAGAATTTTATTTTTCATCAATTAACTAATTAATTTAATTAGGTTTGCTAAAATTAGATAACTTTAACTTATTTTTGTAAATAATTAAAATCAATTAGAATAAATAGGATTTATACTAACTTAATTATTTTATTTCTTTCCTAAAATAACAAAACCCAAAAATATGTCATTTAATTATTTTCATTAATTAACTTAATAACTAATTAATTTAGCATTTAATTTAAAACCTTAATTCTTTTCTTTAAAAATATTAAAAAAACAACAAAAACATTTTTCTTTTAAATTAGGATAGAAGGGTCAAAACCCTAGCTTCGCATTCGGTCTAATTTGTCATCGCGCGCTTTATTTTTATTTTTTATCCAATTATTGTATCTGCTCCCGGTTTGTAATAATTTAAATTAGGACATTTATTTATTTTTTACCGCTTTTAATTTCAAGGGTTTGTTTTTGGCTATGTAAATACCCGAAGCCTTGTAATAGCGTAGTTTAACTTCCGCATTTTTAATTCCGCAAACTATTAACTGTTAGATGTATGAATAACTAGGGTTTGCATGACAAGAATGTATGACTAAATTTAAAACAGTTAGATCACCCTAAATGTGCAAAGATAAAAATAATCTGAAACTGAATCATTCGCACATGCGCACTCCTAGGGTACACTCCCACTTGGTTGCCTTCGTTAAAACGGTCATTGAGTATAGGATGTTTTAGAGGTCGTCCTCTTGTCTAAAAGATCAAAGTTGCCTCGGAAAGGTTGCCTCGGATATTGTTGCCTCGGATAAATGATCTAAGACATTAGGGTTACCACTAAGACGTCTTGGCGTTGCTTTAGTGACTGTATGTCCCTTTCAAATTGACCCTCAATCTCCAACGACGGTGCTACCTACTCACTAATAGTGGGATAGCATTGTCTAAAGGAAACAAACATAAAACGATTCCTTTTTCGAGTAGGTAGATTAGTTCTTAAGTACTTGCTCAATCAAAACAAAACTTTTTCACACTTACACTTTTACGAACAAGTTTTCAAAAACACTTCATTACACTCTTGAAGACAGAAGCAAGAGTTAAATCAAAATTAAAACAAAAACTTTTCAAAACCCACAAACACAAAGAAAACAATTTTGAAAACAATGAGCAAGTACCTAAGAGCCCATGGAAAACCATGAATAGAAAGGGTGCTAATACCTTCCCTTTCTATAATCTACCCCCCATACTCAGAAATATCTCGAAAAAGGAATTTTTCTGTGCTTTTTTCCTTTCCTTGTTGGATAAAATAAAAGACGGTGGCGACTCTTGCTTACCGCGACATTTTGCGAATACAAACGCAAAACACAAACCAGTATTCCAAAAACAGTCAGTTCTTCCACCGTATCACAATTACAACCATATTGAAATAATAATGCAAGAAAGAAAAAGGATTTGTTTAGAAAATGGTTTTTTGTCTTAATGAAAAAAGAAATAATTTAATTAATAAAAGAAAAATATTTTTATGTCTTTTTATGCTAAAAAAAAGAGTAAATATTAAAAATGATGCAAAGGAAAATAAATGAAAGATAGAAACATCATGCTGCTGCAAGCAAAACCACAAGGATCAGAAGTTCTAAAGTCAGGCACGTGGTGATTCAGAAAGGAACATCAGTGGAATCAGAAGTTCTGGATTAGTACCTTCGGAGGTCCTGCAATAAACGTTAGGGGAAAGACGCAGAAGTTCTGGGTTGCTATGTGTTGAACTTCTGATTGTTAGAACAGTGAGAAAGTCTTAGAAATTCTGTGCATATTAGAATAATGAGTGGAAACATCAGAAGTTTTGTATTGTGCTAAGCCAGTGAATGAACATCAACAGTTCCAGTGCTTTATCAGCATGTAAGCATCAGAAGTTCAGTGTGTGTTAACAGTGAGAAAATCATAGAAGTTATGTATGTTAAAACTATGAATGAACATCATAAGTTTTATGCCATATTTCAACTCTTAATCAGCACATCAGTAAACTATTCAGTTTTCAACAAACAGCAAATCAGAAGGATAAAAACATAACAGTTTATGGAAGTTCTAATTCTGATCCTGGGTCTAGCCTTAATTAAGAGGTTCTGATCCATAGTTTTTCTACTTACGCAGTGATATGAACAACAATAATACTATGATATTTACATGTTTGATGATATTCTGAATGGAAAGATGCAGAGTCAAGGAGACTTACCTTGAACCTGGAGTGTGTGTTTGGGAACTTGAGTTGATGCCTTAAGATGTTCTGGAGTCAGCAAGAACAATGGAAGAGAGAATACCAAATTCTTTTACTTCAAGGGAAGAACGAATGTTTTGGTTTTCTGTTTGGGAATTTTGTAGTTTTTTAGGACTCTTGGAATTCTTGCAGGGGTTCAAGGCTTTTCTTTTTTTTCAAAATTTTCGACCTCTTTACAGTTGCCAATGGTTTCCAATTTATAGGCAAGGATCTTGTAGCTTGGAGAGATCAAGGGTACAACTATCATGTGCTAGGCGCTGACTTATTCTTGAAGCAAGTTCAAATAGGTGTAGTAGTTGGCAGTTTTTTAGCCATGCCTAAACTGGATTAGAAAGTTGGGATTAAGGAAAAGTAAGCTAAAAAGAAAAAAAGCAACGCATGGGCCCTAACATATTTCTGTACAATAGTTGCTTTCAAGGACAGCAAAGGTACTTCTATGCCACACATGGGGAGATCTTTCGGATAAAGACTCAGAAGTGGTTGTGAGCATTAAATGAGCATTAAATGATGATGAGATTTATCAACCAAGAAATCTTGTAATGTGAGATTTTGCATCATTGCTTGGATAAGAAATCCTGCTTCAACGTAGCATCCAATCTTCTGATCCTTTTATCTTCTAGCTTCAGCATGTTCTGAAGGAACTCCCAGACTTTCTAGGAAGGTTGTAACACACTTTATAAACCTTCTTTGAACTGCTCTTGCATGTTCTGACTGTACCTTTGTGAAAACTGGCCCAGAAGTTCTGACCAAACTCTGTCTTGAGAGTGTCCAGAATTAGCTGAGTGTTTCAGTTTCAAGGACGTGCTTTTGAGGAGTTATAACTTGAAGTCTCAGCATTTTTAGGAGAAGTTCTGTTCAACAATGTTTTAGATCTTATGGGGGTCTATAACTCTTGTGCCAGAAGTTGATCTAGAATCAACTTGCATCAAGGTGAAAATCTGGCCAGAAGTTCTGAGTTTTGTCATGCTTCTTAAACACTCAGAAAAGTTCTAAATATTTTAAAATTTTGACTTTCCCCAAAGTAAATTGACTTTTGATTTTCTTGATGAAACAAACTTCATATTTCAACAGGTCTTGATGAAGTATGATTCTTGAAACTTGGTTTTGGTCCAAAAGTCAAAGTTTGACTTTTCAGCGTGCAAATGACCATTTTGCCCTTGCGAATGACTTTCTTGAAAAATTGCAGTTCAAGGCTTGGAATTGGATGGAAGCAAACTTGAGGATCCAGGGTGATTCCTTGAGAAATGAGAGGGCAAATTTTGGGGTACAACAGCTGCCCCTGTTCAATCTTCTTTAACCTGAAGAGTTAGATTGACGGATTTGCCATTCATGACTTGAAGGTGGAAGATTATTGAACACTAGAGTGCCTAGAAATTTGCACTCGGTGATGGTTAATGGTAGAGGGAATGGGCTTAAATACGCCATTTGGAAGGATGAGGGAAAGTTGTTGGAGATGGGATTGTAGATGCCATCCAGAAATGATTGTTGAATTGTAATTGGTAAGCTGAAAGAATGAGCATCAGAATGGCGTCCGTGTCTGGAGCGTATATGTACTATATCTGAAAGCTGATTCTGAATGAGTATTAGAATAGTGTCTGTGTCTAGAGCGTATATGTACTATATCTGAAATCTGATTCTGAATGAGTATCAGAATGGTGTCCGTGTCTGGAGTGTATCTGTACTGTATCTGAATTTGAAATCTGAATGAGTATCAGAATGGCATCCGTGTCTGGAGCGTATCTATACTATATCTGAAAGCTGATTTTGAATGAGTATGAGAATGGCGTCCGTGTTTGGAGCGTATCTGTACTGTATCTGAAAGCTGATTCTGAATGAGTATCAAAATGGCGTTCGTGTCTGGAGTGTATCTGAACTGTATCTGAAAGTTGAATCTGAATGAGTATCAGGATGGCATCCGTATCTGGAGCGTATCTGAACTGTATCTGAAAGTTGAATCTGAATGAGTATCAGAATGGCATCCGTGTCTGGAGCGTATCTGTATTGTATCTGAAAGTTGATTCTGAATTAGTATCAGAATGGGATCCGTGTTTGGAGCGTATCTGAACTGTATCTGAAAGTTGATTCTGAATGAGTATCAGAATGACGTCCGTGTCTGGAGCGTATATGAAATGTATTTGAAAGTTGATTCTGAATGAGTATCAGAATGGCATCCGTATCTAGAGCGTATCTAAACTGTATCTGAAAGTTGATTCTGAATGAGTATCAGAACAGCGTCCGTGTCTGGAGCGTATCTGAATTGTATCTGAAAGTTGATTCTGAATGAGTATCAGAATGGCATCCGTATTTGGAGTGTATCTGAATTGTATCTGAAAGTTCTAAACATTATTAATGGTAGTTGTTGATCTTCTCCTGAAAAGGGTAAAATGTTAGCTAAAATGCAAAGTCATGTTGCATGAAATGTATGAGGTAATGTATTTTCTTCATCCATGTTTATGATATATGGATGCAATGTATGCGTATATGAGCTAATCTGTTGCATTGTTGTTGGATTGAGGAAAATAAATCCCTGAATGCTGTTGAGGATATGTTAGTCTTCATGTCTTGAAGTTGAAGTATTGATGGATTTCTGCTGAGAGAAATAAATTATGTTGTAAAGGCAATGTCGTGTATTGCTTGTAAAATCCGTTGGGGAGCCCTGAGAAATTTGACGACTTTTGTTGGGGATTGATAACTGGGAGTTTTGTTCTGCTGGGGAATATTGAAAACTTTGTGGGGAATGGCCTAGAGATATTTTCATATCCTTTCAACCTATCAGTAGTTGTCCTTCTTATTTTGTTTATTTGTAAACAATGATTATGTTCAAATGCACATGTTCAACAATGAATCATTGGACGTTTTTTGCAAACAAAACACAAGCGTAAAGAAAAAGGCAAATAGTTTTTACACCTTCAAAGGGATATCTTTGTATTGACTTTGAATAAATATTTTTATACAAAGGGAACAAACATTCTAGTAAGAGAATGATATCGTAAAACAAGAAAAATTTGATACAAAGAAAGATAGCTAGGTGTAATAATCCCATGGGGTTCTCATTCTTCTATAGCCTTCGTATCTCTGAGCATATTATCTATTTGTTGTCTTGTCCGAAGATGACTGAATTGATCAGAACCTCTGAGTTTGTCAGTGAAAGTCAAAGGTTATTTGTAAAGTGATCTAACGGGACATAGTCGTACGCCTCAATTCCCTAACTTTTGCCTGGACCGCCCTTTCGAGTTTTCAGTCTACCGGGAAACCCCTTTTTGCCCAAGTCGCCCTTTCGGGTTTTCAACTTGTCGGGTGTACATATTTTTTTTGCTTTATCCCTAATTTTTGCCCGAACCTTTTGGTTCTTCGGGATGCCCTTGTTTTTCCTAGGTATGTCAACCTAGCAGGTCTTTTATGCGTAGTATCTTTTGACTATGTCCGCATTCGCAGGGTGTGGCAGATCGTCGACATCCATGATGGTCAAAATCATGGCCCCACCGAAGAATATGTTTTTTATTACAAATGGTCCTTCATAGGTAGGAGTCTATTTACCCCTGGGATCACCTTGTGGCAATATGATGCGTTTGATCACCAGATCCCCAACTTGATACACTTGTCGTTTGACCTTTTTGTTGAAAGCATTGATCATCCGTTTTTGATACATTTGACCATGACAGACAACAATAAGCCTTTTCTCATCAATCAAGTTTAGTTGATCAAGTCGAGTCTGGATCCAATCGTCATCGTCCAAACCTGCATCCTTCATGATCCTCAGAGAGGGGATCTGAACCTTGATAAGCAAGACAACTTCCATGTCGTATACCAAAAAATAGGGTGTTGCCTCGGTTGATGTGTGAGCCGTGGTACGATACCTGTGGAGAGAAAATGGTAGCATCTCGTGCTAGTCTTTGTATGTGACTGTCATTATCTGTATGATCTTTTTAATGTTTTTATTTGCAGCTTCGACATCACCATTCATCTTTGGCCGACAGGGAGAAGAATTGTGATGCTGAATCTTGAATTGCTCGCACAATGTGGTGATCATAGTGTTGTTGACATTTGTACCATTGTCAGTGATGACCCTTTCCGGGATACCGTACCGGCAAATAATGTTTTGCTTGATAAAGCGGGCAACAACATTCTTGGTAACGGAGGCGAAGGAGGCTGCTTCAACACACTTTGTGAAATAGTCAATGGCTACTAGGATGAAGCGGTGTCCACTGGAGGCTGTCGGCTTGATTTCCCTGATCATGTCAATCCCCCACATAGCAAAGGGCCAAGGAGACGTCAAGACATTCAGAGGAACCGGAGGTACGTGCACCTTGTCAGCATAAATTTGACACTTATGACAGGTTCGAGAGTGTTGATAGCAATCTGCTTCCATGGTAGACCAATAATAGCCTGTCCGTAGGATTTTCTTCGCCATCGTATGCCCACTGGAATGGGTGCCAAAAGTACCTTCATGTAATTCAGCCATGATCCTTTCAGCTTCAACCTTATCTACGCACCGAAGTAATACAGAGTCATGATTGTGTTTGTATAGGATGTCGTTACTAAGGAAGAATTTAGCAGAGAATCTCCTTAAGAACTTCTTATCATTGATTGAAGCTCCTTCTGGATATTCTTGAGTCTCGAGATACCTCTTGACTTCATGAAACCAAGGTTGGTCCACTACTTCTTCAGTATTAATCTCGTGACAGTGTGTTGGTTCATCCATCTGTTCGATGGTGATCTGGGGAATCTCGTTGTCCTAATTCAGTTTAAACATATATGACATTGTGGCTAGAGCATCTGCTAGCTGATTTTCTTCTCGCAGGAAATGCTCGAAGGTAATTTCCTCAAAATATGGTAGCAGTGTCAATACATGTTCTTTATAAGGGATAAGGTTAGGGTGTTTGGTGTCCCATTCCGCTCTGATCTAGCTGATGACCAAAGCCGAATCTCCAAATACATCCAAGGATTTGATCCCTGAGTCTATGGCTGCTTTGAGACCGAAGATGCATGCTTCGTACTCCACCATGTTGTTTATGCAATTGAAGCAGAGCCTTGCGGTAAAGGGAGTATGACACCCTTCTGGAGATATAAGTACAACACCGATACCATTACCAAGTGCATTGGATGCTTCATCAAAGAACATGGTCCATCTGGATCCTTGTTTAGGTCCGTCATATGGCCTGATTTCTTTACAGCTGTCTAATGTCATGATGTCTTCATCCGGAAATTCGAATTTCATGGACTGGTAGTCTTCTACAGCTTGGTGAGCAAGGTGACCAGCTAGTACACTGCCCTTTATTTCTTTCTGGGTAGTATGCTGTATGTCATATTCTGTCAGGATCATCTGCCATCTCGCTATTCTCCCAGAAAGAGCAGGCTTCTCGAAGATGTATTTTATCGGATCCATTTTAGATATCAACAAGGTAGTATGAGTCAGCATATACTGTCTTAGCCAGCGAGCAGCCCATGCCAGAGCGTAGCAAGTTTTCTCGAGCAGTGAATATCTGGTTTCACAGTCGGTAAACTTTTTACTCATGTAGTAAATAGCGTGCTCTTTTCGGCCAGACTCGTCATACTGCCCCAATACACACCCCATTGAGTTTTCTAAAACAGTCAGATACATGATTAATGGTCTCCCCTCGATTGGTGGCATCAATACAAGAGGCTCTTGTAAGTATTCTTTAATTTTTTCAAAAGCAACTTGGCATTCATCATTCCATTTGGCTACTTGATCTTTCTTTAATAGTTTAAAGATTGGCTCACAAGTAGCTGTTAGGTGAGAAATGAATCTGGTAATATAGTTCAAACGTCCCAAGAATCCTATGACTTCCTTCTCAGTACGAGGAGCACGCACCTCTTGTATTGCTTTAACTTTTACAGGATCAACCTCGATACCTTTGTTACTGACGACAAAGCCTAGGAGTTTACCAGACCGTACCCCAAATGTGCATTTGTTTGGATTCAACCTCAACTTGTACTTCTTCAGTCTCTCAAACAGTTTTTGAAAGTGGTCAAGGTGCTCTTCTTCTGTTTGCGATCTGGCTATCATATCGTCTACTTAGACCTCTATTTCATGATGTATCATGTCATGAAATAAAGCTACCATGGCGCGCTGATAGGTTTCCCCAACATTCTTCAGTACGAATGGCATTACCTTGTAGTATAATGTCCCCCACTGTGTGACAAATGTTGTTTTCTCCATGTCCTCAGGTGCCATTTTGATTTGGTTGTAACATGAGAATCCGTCCATGAAGGAAAAACACTTTGTGTTGTGTCGTATTGTCAACTAGGATATCAATGTGGGGGAGTGGAAAATCATCTTTAGGGCTCGCCCTATTCAAATCTCTATAGTCCACACACATTCGTACTTTGCCGTCTTTTTTAGGTACGGGAACAATGTTGGCAACCCATTGAGGGTAGGAAGTGACAACCAAGAATCCAGCATTGAATTGCTTCATAACCTCTGCTTTAATCTTTTCTGACATATCAGGTCTCATGCAGCGAACCTTTTGTTTTACTGGCGGACAATCTTCTCTTGTAGGCAAACAATGTACTACAATGTCTGTATCAAGTCCCGACATGTCTTCATATGACCAGGCAAAGATTTCAACATAGTCATGTAACAACTGAATTAGACGCTCTTTGACCCTGGGTTCCATATTGGCACCCACCTTGACCTCTTTTTTGTCTTCTTCGGTACCCAGGTTGATTATATCCACGGATTCTTCGTGAGGCTGAATGGTTCTCTCCTCTCGTTGTAGCAGTATGGCAAGTTCCCCTGGTACTTCACAATCTTCCTCACCTTCGTCTTCGGCTTGGTAGATTAGATTCTCAAAGCCACAAAAGGCCATAGCAGTATTGTTACCCATGGGATCCAGAATGGATGGGTATCTACATTGTGAGTGTGGGTGTGTGTAAGGGTATAACTATCTTTGAAAGAAACTAAAATGTAAAAGAAAAACAATGAGCACAAAAGTTTGTATGCGAAAACGTCCATGATTCATTGATGTCATATGAAGATGAAATAATATAACCCTTACAAATGGACCATTGTGCCTCGGGTAAGACACAAGGTTTTAAGAGTGCGAATTGTTTTTGAATATTACAGATCCAACAAAATGTAAAGATAAATTATTGTGGGATAAAAGTTATTGGGACAAAGTCTCTAGCCTCCCAATTGCTGAGTCCTCCATTGACAGTCAGAAAGATCCAATCCTCCAGGTTACAATCATCTTCACCATCTTCTACCGTGTTGACCTCACGGTTTCTAATCTTCAAGGGTGGCCCTCCAGCACGAGCACGACGTACAACCTTTTGAGCACTTGAAGTGAAACCTAGGCAAAACTTGTCAGACTTATACGGGATATCTGGAAGTTGCCCCCAGATGGTGCGTCCACCTTCCTCTACCACTGCTTTGGCATCCTTCAGAGATGACATCCAAAGTGGAGGTCTTGTGATATTGGGAATCTGGGACACAGTCTTGGTCACTGCCACCTCTTGGGGGACCTCTTTGAAGTGTTGAAATGGAGTTTCAATGAATTCGCCGTCCAATTCCACATATCTGAAGGAATTGAGATGGCTGATCATGTATTCTTCCTCTCCATGGATAGTGATAATCTTCCCTTGAACCGGATACTTCAGCATCTGGTGCAATGTAGAGGTAACAGCGCCAGTATTATGGATCCATGGCCATCCTAGCAGACAAGAGTAAGAAGGGCGGATATCCATTACATAAAAGGTTGAATTGAAAGTTTGTGTTCCAACCTTTATGGGGATATCCACTTCCCCGTGCACCATCCTCTTCGAGCCATCAAATGCCCTTACTACTATGTTGTTTGGCTTTAACGTTAGCCCCCCGCAGTCAAGTCTGTCAAGAGCTTTTTTCGATAAAACATTCAAAGATGAGCCAGTGTCCACCAAAACATGGGCCAGAGTTGTGCCCCTACATTCTACAGAGACATGTAATGCATCATTGTGCTTTCTTCTCCTCGGTGTTAGATCAACATCCGAGAAACCTAGGCCGTTATCCGCTGTCAAGCTGGCTACGCAGTCTTGGAATTGATCAGCAAACGTCTCTTAAGGCACGTGGGCTGTTTTTAAGAACTTCACCAAGGCTTTCGCATGTGCCTCGGAACACAGTAGTAATTCCAGCATGGAGATCTTGGAGGGGGTTTGCCCCAACTGTTCAACTACATCGTAGTTGCTCCTCTTTATAATTTTTAGGATCTCCTCCATTTCTTTCTTAGATGTCTCAAGGATAGTCAGTGATTGAGTCTTCGTCCGGATAGGCTCCACTTGAATACTCTTTCCTCGAGTTTCAGCAGCAGGAGTGTTGGTAGGAATGACAACAGGGGTTGTAACGTCTTCGTTAATAGGAGCATTTGCATAGATGATTATGGGTACGGAAGTAACCTTTGGAGCAACCACAGGGATGATCACGGGTCCATAAACTGCCTTTGGGGGAGCAATTTCTGGAGAAAAGATCCTACCGCTTCGGGTAATTTTACTAGTTCTGGAAATATTGCTGATGTTAGAATCTTCTTCTTCGGAGTTTACCTCTTCGGTGGCCGGCCAGTCTTGTTTGATACCATGGTAGTAAATGTCCCCTCCGTAATTCCACAACACTGTCTTGTCTGATTCATATGGGACTTGCCCAGACATTGTGATTATTAAAGGAGTTGCTTTCGGAACCAATGTAATTCTAATGGGTCTTTTGGTGGAGACCCTGGAAGAATTGGAGGAAATGGTAATGATTGAAACATCTTCAACAGGAATAGGCGAAACAGGAGTACTTTCAAACAAAATCTCTTTGTTATCTATCAGGCGCTGAATGCCTGCTTTCAACAAAGGGAATCAGTTGGTAAGGACAAGCAGAGATGGCAAACTTCATTACAGCCCGGGAACACACCGCCTTTGAACAAGTTTATCTTAATGGTCGGAAGTGGAGTCATGAGTTTATCAACTGTGGTAACAAATAAATCTTTTTCAATAACATTGGTATTGTGACCATGTCTGGGCATAGGAGCTGAAATGACATTTGGCTTCTCAGGAACATCAAACTCAATTTCTTTTGCTTCAATGAGGTCTTGTATTTTGTTTTTCAAGGCCCAACAGTTATTAGTATCGTGACCAGGACTTTCAGAGTGATATGCGCAACGGGCATTAGGGTGATAATGAGGGGATGTTGTATTAGGGTTTTTCAGAGCTTCTTTCAAGGTTGCCAAGTTGGATCTCAGAAGATGCGGTAATACTTGAGACAAAGTCATGTTAATTCTGGTGAATTGCTTGACTGGCCTTTCCATCCTTGGTTGATTACTTCTTTGTTAATCAGACGTAGGCTTTGGAATTATAACAGCCCCCACCATTGGTCGGCATTCGGCCCTCTCTTGGTTTCTTTACGGATATACATCAACTACCTATTTCTTCCCAATAAAAGGCTTCCTTACAGCTGTAGAAGAATATGAATCCTTCAGAATCTTTCCACTTTTTATGCCAGCTTCCACCCTCTCTCCGGTTAATATTAGTTCAGTAAAGCCTGCAGATGAACTTTCGATTAAATGGTTGGAAAAGGGGCCAAATAAGGTGCCTAAGAACATGTCCACCAATTCCCTTTCAGACAGAGGGGGTTGAACTCTTCCAGCCAAATCTCTCTATTTTTGTGCGTAATCCTTGAAACCTTCATTGGAAGCCATGGCCATACTCTGGAGTTGAGTACGGGTAGGCGCCAAATCAGCATTGTATTGATATTTCTTGTAGAAAGCTGCGGCAAGATCTTCCCAATTATGGATGTTGGCTCTTTCTAGTTGGTAAAACCAGACGAGTTGTGTTCCAGACAAACTGTCTTGGAAAAAGTGTACCCATAAGTCTTTATCAGCGGTATGGGGTTAGATTTTTCTCACATATGATCGAAGATGCATTTTAGGGCATGGCACTCCATCATATTTGGCAAATATAGGCGCTTTGAATTTCGGAGGAATCACAATCCCCGATACTAGTCCCAATTCCTCAAAGTCTAAGCTTGACACCTTTTGTATTTCTATCGCGCTCAACCGCTCTTCAAGATGTATGTACTTGTCATCAGCTGGAGGATATTGTTCCTCAGAGAAGTCTTCCTCTTCTTCCTCCTCTTCAGATTCTGACGGGAGAGTTGTTTCCTTTCCTTTCCCTTCTCCTTCACCAGATGTTGTTGCAAAGTTCAAAGTCCTTCTTGTCTGCCCATGAAACCTTCTCCCCATGTTTAAGACTCCAGTTACCTTCTTTGTTTTCTTTTTCCTCTCTTCAGCTAGCAGAGTCTTTAGTTCTTCTTGCCCCTTGGCTAGGGTCATGAGCAATTGTTGAAACTGCGTATCTCGCTCTCCTTTGAGTTGTATCCAATCCCTTTGTAAGTCTTCAAGAGATGTGGGCATGTCAGGATGTAGGATAGTGTATGGAACATCTCCTTCCTTAACAGGCTCAATGATTACCGGGAGAATGGAGGGGTAAGGCATCATAAGAATCAGAGCACGAGTTTGTACCCATTTGAGGTAGGCCTCAAGAGGGATGGAATTCTTGTGCCCCAAAGTCTTGCTATCCACCTTGTTGAGCATCCTCCATGCTCGGATAAATCTCGGTCGAAGACCTTGATCTTCGTTGTCGTAGTCGAATACCAAACCTTGAATCAACATCTCGTGCGGCCCATCCCTTCGGGCGTAACCAAACTGTCTTAAGGCTAAGCATGGGTTGTAGGTGATGCCTCCCCTAATGCTGAGTAGAGGGACATTAGGGAATTCTCCACAACGGTCGACGGTGATAATATTCTCTTTGGATCTAGAGCACCAATGAATGTTTGAATGTTTGAGCGTCATCATCCTTTGTGACCACCTTAATCCTTGCTCATTATTTATGACTGATTGGGGAAGATGAGAAATAAACCATCTTACCAAGAGAGGAGTGAAACACATAAGGACACCTCTTTTCCTCATTGTGTGAGTGTGAAAAGAGTGTAGGATATCCCCTAGCAATGTAGGCACCGGGTTGCGTGACATGAAGATTTTGACAGCGTTCACATCTATGAGTTAGCCAGGATTTGGAAATAAAACCATTCCATAGATGAGAAGGGCCACAATTTCCTCAAAGACTTGCAAGTCTAAGGAATTCCAACAACTCTGGGCTTTCTCAAATTGGAACTTTGCTAAGAAACCTTTGACACCACTCCTTGTTTCCCAATGGGTTGTGACATTAGATGAGTGCAAGTGTAGAACTTGAGAAATCTCTTCTGGCTTTGGGTCTCTTTCTGTACCGTTGAAAGGTAGTTGATTGAGAATGGGAATCCTCGAGAGTTGGGAGAATTCTTCCAAAGTAGGCACAAGTTGATAGTCGGGAAATGTGAAGCAATGGTGCAAAGGATCAAAGAACTGAAAGAGCACCTTCATCATATCCTCATATGTGTTGGAGGTGACCAAGTTGAGTAGGCGACCATATCTTTCGGTGAATGGAGAGTTTTCAGGAATCCTTGAAGCTAGCTCCTTAAGTTGTGGAGGGATCATTACAAGGTTGACTTGAATAGTTTTCCTGCGAAGTGAATCCATATCCTACAAAACAAGAACAATGATGAATCCCAAAAATCCTTGAAATGGTTAGTGGATGTATATGATGTTCATGATGTTCACGATGTTATGTACAAATATGCATATACAAAGCAAACAAATCCTTAGTTTTAGGCTTGCATGGGGTTTTATAGGTAAGTACCCTCTTGAAGTTTAGTTGGCTCAAACCTGTCCTAGTAATGGTAATCGGGTTCTAAGGAGCTCAATATCACTAGTTTGTTTCCTTGGTCATTGTTTCAGCACAAGCCTATTTAATGGCGACCGAAATATCCCAAGAAACCAAACCTCAATGAGTGTAGTATCGAGTATCTACCAACTTCGGATTGCACCAAAGTCGGTCATCTCACTACATCCTAAAGGCCAAGTTGGTCAAGTAAAGGTTCTAGAAGTTCATTAGTGCTTCATGACATCACTCAGCGGCCCCGTATTCTCTTTGATTAACTCAAAGGCTACTGGTACCCACAAATATGCCGCACTAACGTAGCTATTGCTTAGACCATGTTGGTACACCCCGCACAGTTTCCACAACGTATTGCTACTTACCTATAATGTATCCCAAATCTGGGTAGAGGATTCAAACCCAAACAAAGAACCATAATGTAAAGCATACAAGTAAAATAATATAAGCAAGTAAATGTGATCTAATCCCTAAGGTAACCCCACTTTTAGAAGAATCCCCAGCAGAGTCGCCAGTTCTGTGATACGGTGGGAGAACTGACTTGATTGTTTTGCATTTGATCGCAAATGTTGCAGTTAGCAAGATTCGCCACCGACTTTTATTTTATCCAAAAGGAAAGGTGAAAAAGCACAGGAAAGACCTTTAGAGATGTTTTCTTGAGTTCAGGGGGTAGATTGTGAAAAGGGAAGGTATTAGCACCCTTTTCATCCATGGTTTTCCATGGGCTCTTAGTTACTTGAAAGTATTTTGTAAAAGAGGCAATTGTTTAGGCAATCTTTGTAATGATTCTCGTTCGTAAGAATGTATACAAAGATGTTTGTCTTTTAAAAAATGTTTTCAATGTTTGTAAGATGTTTGTAAATGTGTGTGTTTGTTTTGAAAACAGCAAGGATATTTGTTTGAAATGGAGCAAGTAACTAAAAGTAATCTACCTACTCGAATGTCTTTCTTGTTCATTTTTCTTTTCCTTTGATATTGTTGTCTTACCATTGATTTGGTAAGCAACCCTATCTTTGGATGTAAACGGGATGGGCGTGGGTTATTGCATAGCCATGATTAGCAATGTTGCAAAGTATCTTAGCATTTTTTGAGGGACTAAAATCATCTTGTAAGGCAACTTTGGATAGCGTCATCGAGGGACTATGACCTTGTATTTGTTTGTTTTTGCTAAGACACTTTACATGTGTAATATGGCCATTTTGTAAGGCAACCAAGTGGATTTTACCCTAGAGGTGCTTGTGTGCAAGTGTGTTGTTTTCGTGTATTTTAGTCTTGATTAGGGTGATCTATTTATTGATTTTCATATCTTGCCATATACACTCTAATTACTAACAATATATGAAAGTAATAAAAGTACGGAAAGTAAAGATTCTACACTATTACAATCATTATGGGGATGGGGGTATACAAATTTCAAATGGGGATTGCAAGAAAATAAATCCTAATTATTTATTACAACCATATTGAAATAATAATGCAAGAAAGAAAAGGGATTTGTTTAGAAAATGGTTTTTTTTCTTAATGAAAAAAGAAATAATTTAATTAATAAAAGAAAATATTTTTTATGTCTTTTTATGCTAAAAAAAAGAGTTAATATTAAAAATGATGCAAAGGAAAATAAATGAAAGATAGAAACAGCGTGTTGCTGCAAGCAAAATCACAAGGATCAGAAGCTCTGAAGTCAGGCACGTGGTGATTCAGAAAGGAACTTCAGTAGAATCAAAAGTTCTGGATTAGTACCTTCTGAGGTCCTGCAATAAATGTTAGGGGAAAGACGCAGAAGTTCTGGGTTGCTATGTGCTGAACTTCTGATCGTTAGAACAGTGAGAAAGTCTTAGAAATTTTGTGCATATTAGAACAATGAGTGGAAACATCAGAAATTATGTATTGTGCTAAGCCAGTGAATGAACATCAACAGTTCCAGTGCGTTATCAGCATGTAAGCATCAGAAGTTCAGTGTGTGTTAATAGTGAGAAAAATCATAGAAGTTATGTATGTTAAAATTATGAATGAACATCAGAAATTTTATGCCATATTTCAACTCTTAATCAACACATAAGTAAACTATTCAGTTTTCAACAAACAGCAAATCAGAAGGACAAAAACATAACAGTTTGTGGAAGTTCTGATTCTGATCCTGGTTCTAGCCTTAATTAAGAGGTTCTGATCCACAATTGTTCTACTTACGCAGTGATATGAACAATAATAATACTATGATATTTACATGTTTGATGATATTATGAATGGAAAGATGCAGAGTCAGGGAGACTTACCTTGAACCTGGAGTGTGTGTTTGGGAACTTGAGTTGCTGCCTTCAGATGTTCTGGAGTCAGCAAGAACAATGGAAGAGAGAATACCAAATTATTTTACTTCAAGGGAAGAATGAATGCTTTAGTTTTCTGTTTGGGAATTCTGGATTTTCTATGAGGATATCACAATTTTCTTTTCTTTCTTTTGACAAATCTCTCTCTAAAAGCCAACAGGTTTTTTTGTAGTTTTTTGGGACTCTTGGAATTCTTGTAGGGGTTCAAGCCTTTTCTTTTTTTTTTCTTTTAAAATTTTCGACCTCTTTACAGTTGTCAATGGTTTCCAATTTATAGGTAAGGATCTTGTAGCTTGGAGAGATCAAGGGTACAATTATCATGTGCTAGGCGCTGACTTGTTCTTGAAGCAAGTTCAAATAGGTGTAGTAGTTGGCAGTTTTTTAGCCATGCCTAAACTGGATTAGCAAGCTGAGATTAAGGAAAAGTAAGCCCAAAAGAAAAAAAGCAACGCATGGGTCCTAACATATTTCTGTATAAAAGTTGCTTTTAAGGACAACAAAGGTACTTCTATGCCACACGTGGGGAGATCCTTTGGATAAAGACTCAAAAGTGATTGTGAGTATTAAATGATGATGAGATTTATCAACCCAAAAATCCTGTAATGTGAGATTTTGCATCATTGCTTGGATCAGAAATTTTGCTCCAGCGTAGCATCCAATCTTATGATCCTTTTATCTTCTGGCTCCAGCATGTTCTGAAGGAACTCCTAGACTTTCGAGGAAGGTTGTGACACACTCTGTAAATCTTCTTTGAACTGCTCTTGCAGGTTCTGACTGGACCTTTGTGAAAACTGGCCCAGAAGTTCTGACCAAACTCTGTCTTAAGAGTGTCCAGAATTAGCTGAGTGTGTTAGTTTCAAGGACGTGCTTTTGAGGAGTTATAACTTGAAATCTCATCATTTCTAGGAGAAGTTCTATTCAACAATGTTTTAGATCTTGTGGGGGTCTATAACTCTTATGTCAGAAGTTGATCTAGAATCAACTTGCATCAAGGTGAAAATCTGGCCAGAAGTTCTGAGTTTTGTCATGCTTCTTAAACACTCAGAAAAGTTCTAAATATTTTAAAATTTTGAATTTTCCCAAAGTAAATTGACTTTTGATTTTCTTGATGAAACAAACTTCACATTTCAACATGTCTTGATGAAGTATGATTCTTGAAATTTGGTTTTGGTCCAAAAGTCAAAGTT
Source organism: Vicia faba (assembly GCA_948472305.1). Taxonomy (NCBI): domain Eukaryota; kingdom Viridiplantae; phylum Streptophyta; class Magnoliopsida; order Fabales; family Fabaceae; genus Vicia; species Vicia faba. The sequence goes on along the minus strand of OX451736.1, from coordinate 1,363,213,599 downwards.
TAACTTTTCAACGTGCAAATGACCATTTTGCTCTTGCGGATGACTTTCTTGAAAAATTGCAGTTCAAGGCTTAGAATTGGATGGAAGCAAACTTGAGGATCCAGGGTGATTCCTTGAGAAATGAGAGGGAGAATTTTGGGGTACAACGGGTAGAAATGGGGTGTTACACACCTCGCGAGCATCTTCCTCGTAAGGCTGATTGTGACGTCTCAGAATATCATGGAGTCTTCGTGACCCCGGAAATACCGCATCCATATTCTCCTGATCTTGCGGAGGAAGTCATTAAGGTAGGGGATCACGTGCGAGTCCCCACTACTCACATAGGACTTGACAATCTCCATGTTAGACCCGCTAGACCAGCCCAATGAGTAGGCCTTGGCCCAACGCTGGGGTTTATAAATACCCTCTCTTTCGAGAGGGTCAGGTATTGAACATTTCTTACTCTCATACTTGCTTGCTCATTCCGAAACTTACTTTGACATCAGAGTGTCCTGCAAGTAACCCTCTACCTCACTCTCAAGTTCTGCTCAGAGTAAGTTGTGACAGTCCATTCTAGTCGGATACAATCTTATATATATATATATATATATATATATATATATATATATATATATATATATATATATATATATATATATATATATATATATATATATATATATATATATATATATATATATATATATATATATATATATATATATATATATATATATATATATATATATATATATATATATTACAAACTTTATTGTGTTTTCTTTTTTACATTTTCTAATAAGTAATATATTTCTTCATGCAGTTGTAAAATGACAAAAGTTGTTATTGACTTATTGTTGTAATAATAAAGTTTAAGGGTTTATGATTTATTTGAGAGATCATTTTCAAAATGTTAACATGTTTTCTTATCAAGTTTGTAATAACTATATACTATTACAAGTTTTAGTCATGTTAATTTTGTTTTTTAATATACTATTTAGATAAAGATATAACGTTTGGTGAATTATATTAGTTTATGTTTGAATTATATATAATCATTAACAATCCTAAAATGTTAATTAAAATTAATAATTAATTATAAATGGTAACTGAGTAAATGTTAACTAACCGAATAAATAAATAGAAACTATCACACGGAAAATTAAAAGACGTGTATGAATTCAATATTAGGTACTACAATATTATAGGTTCTCTATCTGAAATCAATTACATTTGTTAAATGAGAACATCACAAATATAAAATTCTACAAAATAATTCTCAAATAAAATAATGATGTGCATATTTAAAAGAAAAATTCAACAAGGCTGAACACATAAGGTACAAATTGGTGTTTTAGGAATTTTCTTTTAGACTAGAAAATTTGTTTTATAAAAGAATTTGTTTCTGCAATTAAAAGTTTAAGTCAAGGCCAAAACAACAAAAAATAAATATATAATAATAAGCAGAAGAAATAGACAATGAATCTTCTGCAGTCGGTAAAAAGTTACATTTACGCAGTCGGAGCATTATCAACCGTTGAATTTTAAGTAAGTATAAAATTATTTGGAAAATAATTATGAACACTCTTTTTTTTAACACACGTATCTCTCACTTTAAAAATAGATCTCATAAAAGGTAGGATTCACTTAATATTTAATAAAAAGTGAGTAAAAAGAATATTGGAAAGAGATTGTTGATAACTTTTTGTATTGTCACTTGAGAGGTATTAAAAGTAATTATAGCTAATTGGACTTGTTCAAATTTATTTCGGGGATAATTTCGAAATGAACAATTAGATACTACTCCAATATTAGATTGGAGATCAAACCGACAAGTCTTTCGATTCAAGTTTCATTTAGTTCAATCGTTAAATTTACGATCGAATCGTTTATTAAATAAATTAATAATATCAAACCAAATTTAATAGATAAGTCACGTAATTATATGTTCACAAATTAATAAAATAAATATCTTAAAAATTTATTACAAACTTAATACTATAAGATCAATAATAAACATAATTACACAATATTTATTTTAAATATAACAGAGTGTTATAACTTAAAAATTTGTATTGCTCTTTTGTGTTAAAGAAGAATTTCATTTTTATGAAAGGAAAATATTTTAAATATTGATGCTAACATAATAAGCATTTCTTTGAACCAGACGGTTTTATAAAAGTGTCTCTGATTCTTTAATTCGAACGGTTTTAAACGGTTCAATCAGATTTTTTTGGTTTTACTCTCGTTTTGGCTAGGGGTGGAAAAGGCACGGCCCGTTGGGCATGTATATTTTTCTCACACTTTAGCACGGGCGGACTAAGCATTTAAGCCCTCACCCTCTAATTTGTCCGTTCCTCCCTGCTCCGTTTTCAACGCGGACTTTTGCGAACACATATTTTTCATAAATTTTTACATTTTTAGGTTTAAAAGATGCAATTTCTGCGGGATTTTCCCGCTTCCGTCTTCACTTTTTGTGAGACAGAGTCAGGTTAGGCCCACATCCTCACCTATGTCTGTCCCGCCCTATTTTTTACGTATTTTTGCGTGACAGGCCTTAACAGGACGAGCGTGCCCGTCTGTCACCCCTAGTTTTGATCCACCTGCAATATTATAAGATTGACCGGACAAAATCATCGTCGATTCTCGATTCAACCGATTGAATCAAATGGCTCGATCCAATTTTAAAAACATTAGATGAAATAAAAGTTAGTGGTATTTTCTATCATAAATGAGTGTCAAAACCTTCTATCATAAATGAGTGTCAAAACCAATAGAACATATCACAAAGAAAATCATATGAAAACTAGTTATTAAGTTGATTACCAATCTTTTTTGAATAAATTTCATATTTATGCAACTCATATTAATCACTATTTTTTTTTCAAAAAAAAAGTAAAATTGGAGGTCAAATCAAGCGAATATCGAACAAGAAACAAAAAAAAAAAGGAAAATAAATTTAGTACAGCTTCTTTATATATTCGATGACATTTAATTAATCACTTATAGAATTATAACTAATTTAATTTATGTTATAATTATGATTAATTTATGTATTGATTTTAAAATTTTTTAAATTTAAATTTAAAGTAATTAATTAATCAACTGAATTAAATACATCTTTATACATAATTAGTGATGAAAAATTAAGACAAAATATCATAACAAACGTAACGGATATAATATTTTTTAAATTTGTAAAAATCTTGAGGATCAACAATAAATATAAGACGATAACCGAACCTGTGAAAAATCCCTCAATATAAGAGTAAAAACTACTAGTCGTCAAGACCAAAGAAAATAATTTCACTATAATCAATTGAGGTTACAAGAGAGTTTTAAAGTGATTCACAAAATAGTGATAACAACCGCAAATCAGAAAGTAAACTAACATATAAATAAGAATAAAAAAACTAAATTTTTTTCCCAAATCTGCAGCTTCAATGTCATGTCCATATCTCTCAACTCAGACCTTGTTTTGAAGATCCCAACGATTAAAATTTAGATATATGTGTTACGAACATGCCTACCAAATTTCAACTTGATCCGACAGTGACGAATTGGGGATCATCAATTTAGTGAGGCTGCTGTAGAAAAAACGAGAATTAACTTCTCTTAATTTTTCTCTCTTTGAATCCTCATTTTTCTCTATCTTTCTTAACCTAAATTGACATATAAGATAAATGAACTATTAATATTTTTGTCTTTCTCAACATAAAAAAAACCCAAATCCAATAATTAGTAAGATATCAAACTATAGCGATATAAAATTTCTAGCGTTCAGATTGGTATATAAAATACGACAAATGAAAATGAAAAAGTAGACACAATATTTATTAGTAAAACTTTGCATGGGACAAAATCACTTTCTTTTCAAGTTCCAGTAAACACATTATTGGTTTTAGCTATTCTTTTTCAGTTATAAATTTGGAAAATAGTCTAGTTTAAATATGGCATTGCATGTTATAAAAATTTATTGAGAATACTATTAGATTTATTTGGCTTTTAATCCTAGCATTATAGTATACCTCTGGACCTTTGGGGTCTAAGCAGCGATGTTGCTTAAGCAAAATAAATGTATGAGATGGTTTGGGATTATTGTCTACTTCATATAAATATATGTTATTTCTAAGATGGCATTTACTATTCTTTGCACTTTTTATGCATATAATGAAAAATGTTGTCGAAACATGTATATACGGGTTACACTAGAGATTGGTGGAAAGGATGCATTTATTGTTTGTGAAGATGTATATGTAGACAATGCATGAATGAATACCTTTCGCATTTTATAATTTCCACTTTTTTTATTAATCATTTGTTTTGAAACATAGAGTCAATATCTAAATCAGTTAATATTTAAACACATAGTGTTGCAAAATAGTTTTTTTTAAACAGTCGTAATATTTAGAGATTAGTTTAATTATTTAAAATTTTGTTAGTAAAATAAAAATTGATAAATATATTTTCACTAATATTTAAGAAAGTCAAATTATTCTTTAAAATTTTAATAAATTTTAGAGCTTAATTTTAATAATTTTTTATTGTAAATAATATTCTTAAAAATATATTATTAAATATTTTATTTATATAAATTTGAATTTGGAATTTTTTTTATTTTTACGATATATTTAATCAATTCTATTTATTTATTATAATTCAAAATATTAATTATTAATGGAAAAAATATGAAATTGTAAATATTTTTATAAACGAGAATTAATTATAAATACTTTTATAAATTAGAAAAAGTATATTTTAAATATAATTATTTTAAAAAATAGGAATAAATTATAACTATTTTTATAAATGGAAAAAAAGTTAAAAGTCTATGCACCACACCAGTATATCCGTGCGAATACACATGTATCCAATCCAAAATTCCTACAAACACACGAGTAAAACATCATGACCATGTGAACGCACGGATAATTATATTAAAATCTTCGCAAACATATCGGTTACTATATTTTTTGTATAATTAAACAAAAATAAAAGTAAAAATAATATATTAATTCAAACATGAGAAAAATGTGTTATTTTTATGTATTTATGTATCTAATATATGAAAAATTGTATTATATATTAATGATGTAATGGTAAAACAATTTTTTTATTTTAAAAATATGTCTTTATTTTTTAAAAATTATAAAGTTTTTTGGTAAAATAATTTTATTTTTCTTATTTACATTTTTATTATAGTTTGAAAATAAAAGTGTGTGTATCACACTAATACTCATACGAACGCACGGATAACATATTAATACTGTGTGAATATACAGATAACTATATAAAAATCCGTGGGAACACACGACTAACCATATCAAAATCCGTGCGAATGCACATGTAACCATATCAAAATCCGTGCGAATGCACGAGTTATTACTTTTTTTTTACAATTAAAGAAAATAAAATTTAAAATAATATATTAATCTAAACACGAAAAAAATGTGTTATTTTTTAATTATTTATATATTTAATTTTTTTTTTGAAATTATTTTTAATTTAATATATAATATTTTTAAGATAATATATGAAAATTATTGATGTAAAAAAAATTAAGTAAAACAATTTTATTTTTATTTATAAAATATATATTTTTAAATAATAAACTATTTTGATAAAATAATTTTATTTTTGTTATTGTATTTTTATTACATTTTAAAAGTAAAAGCATATATATCACACCAATATATAAAATTAAAATATTTGATTAACTACTAAATTATTTTAAATAATAATAAATATTAATAATAATACTCATATTCATAGGAATTCATTATGCATTAATATTTAGTACATGTTGATAATAATAATAAAACAAACCGAATTCTAAATTATAACAATAATAAAACATTTATAAATATAAGTCTTCAAGTCAAGTTTCATTACTTCACTGATCCAAGTTGTTGCATTGGCACTCGAACTCCAACAACCGTCCCAACAGCAGCTGGTGAAGATGATGACCTTGGAGGAGATTTCTTAAGGTTCTGATTTGGATTATTTATCACCGGAAACACATCTTGATGAAGTGTAGATGCGAAATGTGAAGAAATACTGTGTTCGTAATACATATGGCGAGAATAAATTGGATCTATTTTACGATTAAATTATATTTATATTTAATGAAATAAAAAAAAAAATTCTGTTGATCAATTTTTAAATCATGAAAGATTCTTCAAATTTATGAAGACTCTACCTATATTCACATTGAGACCAATTTTACTATCTAACTTATCTAACTTTTGACCAATAGAAGAAGACAAATTTTTGAACAAAAGGTATATAATATATTGTGTGTTATGGGAGAAATTTTCACATTGATTTTATAGAATTCGTATTCTTATCAAATAATAATAGTACGTCTTAATTAGAAAACGGTTTCTCTTTCCATTCAAATTCCAATTTATTAGCCTGTAATTATCCTATAATTATGGCATTATATATTTGTAATTTTCCATCTATATTTATCATAATAATAATGGTATTTTATATATGTAACTTCCAATTCAAGAATTTGAAAAATTCACAAGTACAATGAATTTTGTACAAACCGTACAACTCCATGCATTTGTTATATCATTAATTTATTTCAAAATAAATATGCTCAATTTGTTTTATATCATTTATAATTTTAATTTGTGCTAGCAAAATTGTAATAATATTTCATTTTAGAATATTTTAATTATTAATTAAATTCTATAATTTATTTATAGAGTAATAAAATAATTTTTTAGTAAAACTCAAAACATTTGTTTGTGTGTGACCTAATAGATTCAATATTAAGTCGATAATATAATAATTAAATTAATATATTAATCAAGATAAATATCTAGTAATACTTATTAACGTCCTAATAATATAAAGTGTTTAACTTTCAAGAACCACTAGAAAAAATAGTATAATATTTTCTTCTATCATTACAACTCTGCCTAACTCTAAATATAATATTATTGTCAAACTCTATTAAGTTAATATCTATGACTTAAGAAATTTATTTTTTTTTATTGAATTTTCCTGATCAGGATTTTTAATTTTATCATAGAGTTCAAACTCATTAATAAGAGTTGACAAATTTCATCTTAATTATTCATTAATTATATAAGTGCTTAATTGTATCCAATATTCTTTCAAATAGCACCCTAAGGTATTAGGTGTCTATAATCAAAATACAATAAATAATTTATTAATTACTATGATAATCTCATGTCAAAGAAAATTATTATATTTCTTCTTGGGAATTTCTATTGACAAATTAAAGTAATATTAACCATTAGAAATCTCGGTTAAGTTAGTTCAATAATCGTATCAACATATACATCATCTATATATGCAACTTAATAAATGAGTTCTATTAATCTTCATCCAATAAAGATCATCACATATATATTGATCTATTTGAATTATTGATATCCTAGTCATAATCATTCTACGATCAAGAACGATTTAGATTAAAATATTTGAAAAACTTGTTTCTCATTATCATAATCTCTATCATGATAACAAGTATATAATTTTAGTCAAGGACTTATCAAATTAACTATTAGACTAAATAGTAATTATGATAATGAAATGTAATATTTTATTAATTCTAAATCTTATTACATGATCAATTGAGTCTTTGGCATATCTAATTATTCCCAACAATCTCTTACTTGCACTAGAGTCAATTTGTCATGTATTTCAATCCTATTTCCAACTTGTGGTTGTCTAAAACATTTATGGCAAGTGCCTTGGTGAATGGATCTACCGCATTCTCCTTTCCATCTACCTTTTCAATCTTGATGTCACTACGTTCAATGATTTCTCTTATCAAATTATATCTTCGAAGGATGTGCTTAGATTTCTGGTGTGATCTTGGCTCTTTTGCTGCAATGACACCATTATTGTCACATAATAATGGTACAAATTCTTCTATTGATGGAACCACTCTAAGTTCAGATATGAACTTTTTCATCCATACAGCTTCTTTAGCAGCCTCGCTTGTTGCTATATACGCATCTTTAGTAGTTGAATCTACTACTGTAGCTTGCTTGGAACTTTTCCAACTGATTGCACCATCGTTTAAAGTGAAAACATAACATGAAGTAGATTTTCTATGATCCTTGCATCAATATAACCTTTTAGTTTTAGTTCAGAATCTCCATAAATCTGGTCTTTAGTTCTTCTTAATTAGTTGAGAATGGACTTAATCACTTTTCAGTGTAAATGTATTTATGGAGATTCTAAACTAAAACTAAAAGGTTATACTGATGTAAGTTTTGCATTAGACAGGGATGATAACAAATCTACTCCAGGTTATGTATTCACTTTAAACGTTGGTGCAATAAGTTGGAAAAGTTTCAAGCAAGCTATAGTAGCATATTTAACCACTGAAGCTGAGTATATAGTAGTAAGCGAGGTTGCTAAAAAAACTGTATGAATGAAAAAGTTCATATCTGAATATGAAGTGGTTCTATCAATAGAAGAATTTGTACCATTATTATATGAACATAATTACTACAACAAAAATGAGTTTAGGCAATGGATGAAAACCACGACTAAATATCAAAAAACCGTAGCCTAAGCCGTTAGCCTACGGTTATCTAGGTGTGGAATAATTGGTCGTTGCCTATTATTATAGGCTTTGGTTTTGTCACTTTATCCCACGCATGAGAATATGTGAATAGGCCGCGGTTTTTGAACTAGTTATAGACTACAATTTTGTTTAAGCTACACATGTATAAATGTTGTCTACTGATTATTAAGTTAGTTTTAGTCCACGGTTTTGTTTAAGCCACACGATAAAACGGTTTCCTATTAAGTTCTTTTTATAACAAAATTAAACAATGTAGGAGAAATTTCATAAAATGTAACTAAAAATTCAATAAACCATGTACAAAATAACAAAGTTGTTGCATGAAACCTTTAACATGTTCAACGCCCAACCACTAGACCATCAATTTTTATTTGTAAATGACTTTTATCAAATTGTATTTATTCTCTGATCCCTAATCTACCTTCCATCTTCTTCACCAAACATTGGTTAACCCTCTGGAAAAAGAAAGAGGGATAAAAAGACAGAAGTTAATACTTCTCAAACCTCCCCATGCATGGTGAGAATTCAAAGCAAAGCATGGAACTTTATTAAGAAAGAAATTGTATTTCTTGAAAATAAAGCTTCAACTTTTATTTTAACTAACCTGTAGACCAAAGAGGTACCAACATGCACCGACAACATGTCCAGATAGCATAAGAATGAGAAGATTTAAAATGAAACTTGTCCAAACTGAATCAAATATGAATCTGGTTGGAGACTGACCAATTAGCAGAGACAAAAATCTAAACAATTTAGGAATATACTGTATTAGGATCGCTAAACGCAAAAGATTCTTAGCATAATTTACTTCTGAAGACACCAAAGAACTCGGTAGGACAAAGTATATTATCATCTGCAAGTATTTCAAAACATATATCATGACAACAAATTTGATGAGTTCATCATAAATCCGTAGTTTTTTTTCACAGATTAAAATTCCTTTCTCCCAAAGACTATTCATTTGTTAGTATATCACACAAAAGGATGCATCCATTGCAGACTCATGTTGAGTTTAAACATGATAATTTTTTTTGAAAGTTAAACATAATTAACTTGAAAAATAAGTTATTTATATAAAGATAGAAATAAGAAAGCAAAGTTCTTTGACATAACACTGCCACAACACAAAAGTTATTATAGATAGAAAAACTAACTTCTAACCGAAAACAAATAGCTTAAGCTTTTAAGATAGTTAGAACAAGGTATCACTAGTTCAACATGAACATCTCTATAAGGAAAATGTTTTTTCATGTAGAAATTCAATAGATAAAAAGTATTTATATGGATGCATATGGAGAGATAAGAGATAATATATTTGAGGAAGAGATAATACAACAAATAAGTCGAAGAAAAAATAACTCTTCAAGAAACTAAGAGCAATTTTCTTATGCTGGTCAACTAAATCTCCAGCACCAACCACTGTTGACCAGGAGAAACATAGGCCAAACTAAACTTTGTGAAATTGCAATAGAAATGGAAGATTAGTTCCAGACCTGTCAATTTGGTGAAGAAGATGGAAGTTAGATTAGGGATCAGAGAATAAATATAATTTGAGGGAATTCATTTCCAAATAAAAGTTGATGGTCTAGTGGTTGAGGATAATTTCTAACTTATACAAGGTCCAACATGACAATTTGTTTCTAGTCAGCCACATTGAATTGATCACGTAGACCAAACCGTGCAATTTAGTCCAGTTAACAAATAGATTCTGGCCACGTTTGCATTTTAAATGGAATCTTATATTAAAATAATAAATCAAATCTCACTACTATTACAAGAGGTAAAATACATTTAATCTTAAATCAATTTTAAGAATTTTACATGAATTACAACAATTTGCATCCGACACCTATTGCTTAATAAACAACTATAAAACATTGTGAACCTATCAACAACTCATAAACTATATATCATAACATCACAACCTATATCATGCTCCCTTTCAAATTGGTTTTCTCAAAACAAATTATAAATTAATAAATTTCATTAACTTACATATTCGAAAGCTAATGAACAACCTAACTCAACATGAAACCTATCAAATTGATTTGGTTCTCAATTGCAATGACACAAATAATATAAAGGAAATTAAAGATCAATTACTCACAAATTGATACAATGAATTTTAACTACTCCATATGATACAATGATTCTTATTATACATGATACAAAATAATAGTTTGATATAGAAAAGAAAAAAACGCCTTATGATAAAAAAAAAAGAAGCATGAGGACAACCACAAAACAATAAATCCAGTGGTATGATATTAAATCAGAGGCAAGAATCCATGTTTAATTTGTGAAAAACTTAAGAAACCAATTATTCAATTAACAATAATTAAAAAGTAAACACCTGAGTACTATCAAAATATCTATTATTGAGTTGGTGCTACATTATAAAATAAAAAAAAAACAGAACTAAGATAAAACAGGAGGAAAATAAAACAATAAACCAAAACAAATTAAATTCTGAGTTGTTAAAAAAAAGTTTAACTAGTAAAAACAATGGAAACACGAGGAAAATAAACAATAAACTAAACCAAATTAAATTTTGAATTGTTGCAAAATAGCTCAAATAGTAAAAAACAAATGGAAAACATCTGAGTTAAATCTTCAAATAAAGAGTTAAAGCATACCTCTTGACAGAGACGTATTTTTGCTAGAATTAATTTATATTTTTAGATATTAATTTATATTTTAAGAATATTTTTTTATATCTTTGTTAGAGAATATTTAGAATTTTATTATATTTTAATTTTGTGTATAAATAGTTTAGTGAGGTAGGTCAATGTAATTTATTGTAAATTATTATTCCTTATTTTTGTAGTCGTTATTAAATATATTCCTTTTGTCTTTTCATCTCTCATTTGTGCACCAATAATTGATATCTAGAGTCCCGATTAGAAATCCACGGGGAAACACGGGAAACACGAGAGAACAATGAGGTACTGTGTGATTGATAATCGTTGTTTCTGATTTTGGGGATTTGAGAAACACTGCTTTATTGAGTTTCTGCGTTGCATAAGGTAGAAGATGAACGGAAACGGCATCGATATCCATTCCAAGCTTCCAGTATTTTATGACAAAAACTGAAATCGTTGAAAGATCCAGATGCGCGTGCTGTTTGGTTCTCAAGATGTGTTAGATCTTATCACCGATGGCTATGATATGTTAGAAGCAGACGCAACAGAGGCACAAAAGATAACACAAAGGGTGCTAAGGAAGAAAGATCAGAAGGCGTTGTTCTACATCCATCAATGTGTGGATGCGAATGTGTTTGAGAAGATTGTTGATTCTGAAACAGCAAAGGCTGCGTGGGACACACTAGTCAGATGTTACGGTGGTGACGCATCAGTGAAGAAGGTGAAGCTTCAGTCTCTCAGAAAGCAAAATGAAAATCTCAACATGAAGGAAAACAAGAAGGTTTCTGAGTACATCTCTAGAGTGATTCTGATCACTAATGAGATGAAAGCTTGTGGAGAAATCCTTTATGAATAAATAATCATTGAGAAGATCTTGAGATCTTTAACTTCTCAGTTTGAATACATTATGGTAGCAATTGAATATTCCAAAGATCTGAGCACCATGAGAGTTGAAGAGCTTCAAAGTAGTCTAGAGGCGCATGAGTTGCGTATGACTGCGAGAACTTCTGAGAGGGAAGTAGAGCAGTAGGCTCTGAAAGTAACTTCTGGTAAGAAGTATCAGAAAGATAACACAAAGGGCGCTAAGGAAGAAAGATCAGAAGGCGTTGTTCTACATCCATCAATGTGTGGATGCGAATGTGTTTGAGAAGATTGTTGATTCTGAAACAGCAAAGGCTGCGTGGGACACACTAGTCAGATGTTACGGTGGTGACGCATCAGTGAAGAATGTGAAGCTTCAGTCTCTCAGAAAGCAAAATGAAAATCTCAACATGAAGGAAAACAAGAAGGTTTCTGAGTACATCTCTAGAGTGATTCTGATCACTAATGAGATGAAAGCTTGTGGAGAAACCCTTTATGAATAAATAATCATTGAGAAGATCTTGAGATCTTTAACTTCTCAGTTTGAATACATTATGGTAGCAATTGAATATTCCAAAGATCTGAGCACCATGAGAGTTGAAGAGCTTCAAAGTAGTCTAGAGGCGCATGAGTTGCGTATGACTGCGAGAACTTCTGAGAGGGAAGTAGAGCAGTAGGCTCTGAAAGTAACTTCTGGTAAGAAGTATCAGAAGTAGACTTGGTCAGAAGCCAAGAAGAAAACTAATGATGGTCAAAAGTCAGAAGCTCCAAACTCTGATAGGCAGAAGAATGTCTAGAAGAGAAAGGAGAAGTCTGACAAGAAGAATGTTCAGTGTTACTGTTGCAAGAACTTTGATCACTATGCCAAAGATTACTGGTCAAACAAAGAAAGGAAGTCAGAAGAAGCAAATATAGCCAGAGGAGAGTGTGATGATGAACCTGTACTTTTGTTGACTTCTGAACCTGATGATCTGAATTCATCAGAATGGTGGTATATGGACACAGGATGTTCAAATCATCTTACTGGAAACAAGAAATGGTTGGTTGATTTTGACTCTGGGAAGAGTATAAAGATCATATGTGCTTATGATAAATACCTCAATGCAGAAGGTATGAGAAATGTGAGAATCATTTTAAACAATGGGAAAGCAATAGTGATCTAGAATGTATGGTATGTACCTGACATGAAAAGAAATTTGATGAGTGTGGGAAAACTAATTGAGAAAGATTTTTCGATTACCATGAAGGACAATCTTCTGAAGTTGTATGAATGTAATCAGAAGCTAATTATAGAGTCAGAACAGGGAAGGAACATAACATTCAAGGTGAATGTTAGAACTACAGACTTTGAATGCATTAGTGCAACAAGTGTTGTCAAGGAGAGTGAGTTGTGGTACAGAAGATTTGGTCATCTGAATTTCAGAAGCTTAGGGCATCTGAAATCAAAGAAGATGGTACATGGAATTCCTACAATCAAAAAGCCTGAGAATTCATGCAAGGTGTGCATGGAAGGGAAGCAACTAAGATTACCATTTGCATCAGAAGTAGCTCAAAGAGCAAAGCATGCCTTGGGAGTAGTGCATTCTGATGTGTGTGGTCTATTTCCAGTAGCATCAACTGGAGGAAATAAATACTTTGTGTCATTCGTTGATGAGTTCACCAGAATGACATGGGTATCACTCATAAAGTTCAAACACGAGGTGTTTGCCGAATTTTTAAGAAGTTCAGACTGAAGGCTGAGAATCAGAGTGGCCAGACTTTGAAGATTCTTAGAACTGATGGTGGTGGTGAGTATAACTCCACATAATTCAGAAGGTTCTGTCAGGAGAATGGAATTGAGCATGAGGTTACTGCTCCCTATACTCCTCAACATAATGGTCTTGCTGAAGGAAGAAACCGCACTTTGCTTAATATGGTGAGAAGTATGCTGAAAGAGAAGAAGCTTCCTCATACTTTGTGGGGAGAAGCTATTGGCACTACTTGTTATGTGCTCAACATATGTCCAACAAAGAAATTGAAGGAAATAGTTCATATTCAGAAGTGGAATGGAGATAAGCAAAGTGTTAGTCATCTGAAGGTGTTTGGTTCTGTATGTTACAAACATATCCCAGAAGCCAGAAGACAAAAGCTGGATGGTAGAAGTAAAGTAATGTTACTGATGGGGTACCACAATACAGGTTCTTACAAACTTTATTGTCCAGAAACTAACAAAGTTGAGTTCAGCAGAGACATCATTGTAAAGGAATCATAAGTTTGGAATTGGGAAAGGTATCGTCTAACTCTGAAGAGAGAGCTTCTGAAGAAAAGTCAGAAACACGTGTTTTTGAAGCTGGTAAAGACTCTGACTCTGAAGAAGATACAAAAGGAGAAAATGATTTTGACTCTGACTCCAATGGTGATTCAGACTCTGGGAATTTTATAGACTCTGAAGACAGTCAAGGTTCTGGAGAAAGTCAAATTTCTGAAGCAAGAGCTTCTGAAGGGGAAAGTTCTGGTGTTCGAGGTTCTGAAGTTCAAATTCAGAGGCAACAAAAAGTCAGAAGCATCCCAAAAAAATCTGCAGAGTTTGACATGTTACAAGACACTGAAGTAGACTCTGAAGGAGAAGTTATTCAGTGTGCAATGTTAGTAGACTCTGAACCCGTGAGTACGAAAGAGGCTCTTAAGTAGCAAGTCTGGTTGCAGGCCATGAAAGAAGAACTTGATGCTTTAGAGAGAAATAAGACGTGGAAGTTGACAGAACTTCCAAAAGGAAAGAAAGCCATCATCGTCAGATGAGTTTTCAAGCAGAAGCTAAAGCCATATAGATCAACTGGAAAACACAAAGCAAGATTAGTAGCAAGAGGCTTTCTACAAAACCCTGAGCTGGATTACTCTGAAGTGTTTGCACATGTAGCGAGACATGAAACGATCAGACTAGTGATTGCAATAGCTGCTAACAGAAATAGGCATCTGATGCACTTAGATGTAAAATCTGCATTTCTGAATGGTCCATTACAAGAAGAGGTATACGTATCACAACCTCCTGGATTTGAGAAAAAGAATTAGGAAGGGATGATGTTCAAATTACACAAAGCCTTGTATGGATTGAAGCAAGCGCCCAGAGCTTGAAATTTGAAGATTGATTCCTTTTTCAAGGAACAAGGTTTTCAGAAGTGTGAGATGGAGTATGGTGTTTATGACATATTACTCAGATGAAGTTCTAAACAAAAGATAGTCGAGTTCAAGAAAGTTCTTCAGAAGGTAATATGATTCTAGTCTGTTTGTATGTTGATGACATATTACTCACAGGAAGTTCTGAACAAAAGATAGCTGAGTTCAAGAAAGTTCTGATGAATGCATTTGAGATGACAGATCTTGGGAAAATGAGTTTCTTTCTAGGGATGGAATTTATGTACTCTGAGAAAGGAATTATTTTGCATCAGATGAAGTATGAACTTCAACTTCTGAAGATATTTGAGCTAGAGAATTGCAAAGTTGCTATCACACCTGCTAATACGAATCAGAAGATGGAATCTGATTCTGATGGAGAGGATGTGGATGCTACAACCTTCAAACAGATGGTTGGTTCTCTGAGGTATTTGTGTAATACCATACCTGATATTTGCTATGTAGTTGGAATGGTTAGCAGATTTATGAGTAAACCAAAGTGGTCTCATTACCAAGCTGCTGTCAGGATTCTGAGGTATGTGAAGGGAACTCTGAAATATGAAGTATTATTTTCGTCTGGATGAAATATCGAATCAAAACTTCTGAGTTATTTAGACTCTGATTGGTGTGGAGATAGAGTCGATAGAAGAAGTACTTCTAGGTACTTATTCAAATTTCTGAGAGGTCCTATTTCTTGGTGTTCCAAGAATCAACCTGTTGTTGCACTGTCAACATGTGAAACTGAATATATTGCAGGCGCTCTGACTACATGCCAAACTGTGTGGATTTTGAACTTGCTGCAAGATCTGAAGATTGAAGTAGACAAACCTCTGAAGCTGATGATTGATAACAAGTCTACAATCAATCTTGCCAAAAATCCAGTGCTGCATGGAAGAAGCAAGCATATTGAGACTAAATATCACTTTCTGAGGAATCAAGTTTAGAGCGAAATATTAGAAGTTGTGCACTGTAGCACCCAGAAGCAGCTGTCAGATATTCTAACAAAGACTATCAAGACTGATCAATTTCTTTGTTTGAGAGATAAAATTGGTGTTATCAGTATTGGGTAAATATAAATTAAGGGATGATGTTATAATTAATTTATACTTTTAAATATTAATTTATATTTTACGAATATCCTTTTATATCTTTTTATATCTTTGTTAGATGATATTTATAATTTATTATACCCTAATTTTGTGTATAAATAGTCTAGTGAGGTAGGTCAATATAATTCATTGTAAATCAGTATTCCTTATTTTTGTAGCCGTTATTAAATATATTTCTTTTGTCTTTTCATCTCTTTTGTCTGCACTAATAATTTTTTCATCAAATAGGAGTCAAGAATGTAGACAAGGTCATCTCTAAACAATAAGTGAAAAACAATAAGTAAAAGGAGCAAAATCCCCATTCATAAAGAGTATTGTACAAACAACAAGTAAAACCTAACTGAACATCTTCCCCTCTAATATGATGTAATGAAGTTACAAAGCAATCTCCAGTGCAGAAGATAATTGAAATATAGCAACTATGGTGACTTTGAAGCGAGAAGAAAGAAATAGTTTTGCGATAGCATGAATCTGAGAACCGAGAGAAAAGGGTTTCGGATGAGAATAACAACTATGTTTATAAATTTTTTATATTTATTTTTTATTGAGCCGATGTCTTTATAATTAACCATTTTAATATGCAAAATTATTTAACTTAATTAACATCATACAATTTAAATAAATCTTAATTAACTATTTTAATTATAGTTATGAGAAGGATAAGATTGATATTATTTATATTTAATGGTTTTAGAATAAATTTTTGATATAATTTTTATTTAAATTAAAATAATAAACTATAAATTTAATTATTTTTAAAATTTTTACAAGTGCTTTGTAAAAATTTATTTTAGTTCATTTGTTTTTAAAAAGGATTTCTATAAAATAATTTTTTTGAAAAATTTATTTTCAACTTGTTAATAAAAAATATTTCTATAAATAATTTTTATTTGTGTAAACTTCTATTTTTTTTACCTATAAAAAAAATACATGTCTTGAAAAGATATGTCATTATATGACACAAAATCTCTAACAAAAAAAAATCTAAATATATGAAAAGATATGAAAATATATTATAGTTTTTTTTTAAGATGTGAAAAGATACTATTGTAATTGATAATAAATTTGATTTATTTTACAATAAATTTTAATTAATTATTTTTTTTTTCAATTTTCACAATCAATATAGTTTAGTTCAGAATAATTATGTCATCAAATAGTTCCAGCTCCTTCTCGATTACGATTGTAAAGGATTTTAATTAAATATATTAATGATAGTTATAATAAGGACAAAAGTAATCTCCTTTTCAATTTTTATTAATTTTTGAATAAATTTCTAATATAATTTTGTTTATTTAATTTAAAATAATAAACTATAATGTTTAAAATTTATCTCCTCAAGATAATTCATTTTAAATTGTGTGATATAATTTAAAGTAATTTTTTTCCTCAAGAAAATAATTTGAGTTGTATGATGTTTATTTTAAATAATTTTATATATTAAGATAGTAAATTATAAAAACAAAGTGATCAATATGAAATAATTTAAATAAAAAAAAATAGTAAATCATAACACATAAACAGAAGAATACGTTACGCATAATGGCTTGGTGGCAACCTCACAAGCAGTAAGTCAAGCTCCATGGGGTGAATTCGAGGTCTTATTTTTTTCTTTTATTTTGTTATACCCGTAATTTCAAACCGTAGTTTAAAAGAATAAGGGACGGTTTTGTTGTGCCCATAATTTCAAACCGTAGTTTAAAAAGAATAGACAACGGTTCTGTTACGTTCACGTTTTTGGAAGCCAATGTACTATAAGGTAATAAGCCACAATTTTTTAGAAAAAATCAAGAAATATGACAACACCTAATAACTGTGGTTTTACCCATTTAAGAAACGGTTTATCAGTCGTTGTTTAATGTTCCGTTGTCAGGACTTGACGTAGATTTTTTCTCCACTGAATAGTCAGACAAGGGTAATATCTTTTCTAAGAAGTATTGAGACAGCTGTCAAATTTTTTGGGTTTTCTCTCGCCGAGTGTTGAGTTTGATTTAAAATCTCCATAATTTTGACTTCGGTTGCATTGTTAACTTCTCAGATCCTCAAACGAAACGAAGATGATGCTTCTCTCTGAAAGTTGTTATCTCCATGAAGTTTCATAATTTCTTCCCCAGAGAAGTTGACACAACCATTACTCTTGATATCAAAGATTGTATTTGGGCTCTCTTCGACGATGTGGTGTTGTTTTCCCCCAATGAAGTTAGTTTGGAAACCCCAGTTGAAGTCTAGATGATATGACATTGTCTTCCCTAGCGAAGTTTGTATGATATTCCCCGGTGAAGCCCGAAGGAAGGGGTTATATCCCTGTAACTGTATTGGTTTATTGCTATCAAATTATGCTGGGATTATTTTTAATCCACGTTTCTTCCCAGTGGAGTTAAGTCGTAAAGTAGGAATTTGTTTCCTCAGTTGGTGCTTACTCTCTTATGAAATCTTCATCTTGGATGTGATTTAGCCGAGTGTTGTCTTTACCCAAGTTGGTTTTGTCTGGTTTATTTTCAGTGTTGTATGTCTATTTTTTCAACATATACGTGATAACATTCATACATTCATACATACATCATGCGTAACTAATTTAAAATTTATTGCTCATTTGCATCCATTGATGTTTTTGTTGGCGTATTACCCTTTTTGCAGTTTTATGATTACCCTCTCTCCAATAGATTGTCAACCTTAAGCAGAAAGTGTATATCCTTTCAATTTCCCCACTGAGTTATTCCTCGTGGAAGAATTTTGCTTTAGCCTTCCTACCCAGTTCATTATATGGATGGAATGTGATCCCCATCTGAGCTTATTCCTTATTGGGTGGTGTCTTGGTTGACTATTTCACTCCGTTTTGTTCCTGGTTTGAATCTATGGTCCCCGACAGCAATATTATTTTTATTTATGTAGGCTTTGAGCCCTAGATTGAGAATGAACATTTATTTTGCACGTGAAGACTTTATCTCTTTAGAAGGAATGTATTTCCACTTTTCTAGGAAGTTAAGATTCATTTCCCAACAGCATTATCGCAATCCTCTTTGTAAACAGCAAGTGACATGTCTCTTTATTTGAGCAATATGTTCTTCTCCAGTAAATTTTTCAATGCAAGAGAAGATGTTTTACTCCGATTAATGGTAGTCTCGTCAATATGGGAGATAGTTTGTTGTTGAGATTCGTACTTCGATGGATGCTAATCTCTTTGTTATAGGAGATAGTTTGTTGTTGAGATTTTTTACTTCGATGGATGGTAGTCTCATCATTATGGGAGAAAGTTCGTTATTAAGGTTTTACTCTGATGGATGGTAGTCTCTTTGTTATGGGAGATAGTTCGTTTTTGAGATTTTTACTCTGATGAATGGTAGTCTCGTCATTATGGGAGATAGTTCGTTGTTGAGATTTGTACTATGATGGATATTAGTCTCTTCGTTATAGGGACATAGTTCGTTGTTGAGATTTGTACTCCGATGGATGGTAGTCTCGTTATTATGGAAGATAGTTCGTTGTTGAGATTTGTACTCCGATGGATGGTAGTATATTCATTATGGGAGATAGTCCATTGTTAATATTTGTACTCCAATGGATGGTAGTCTTGTCATTATGGGAGATAGTTCGTTATTGACATGTTTTACTCCGATGAATGGTAGTCTCGTCATTATGAGAGATAGTTTGTTGTTGAGATGTTTTACTCCGATGGATGGTAATCTCGTCATTATGGGAGATAGTTCATTGTTGAGATGTTTTACTTTGATGGATGTTAGTCTCGTCCTTATGGGAGATAGTTCGTTGTTGAGATGTTTTACTCCGATGAATGGTAGTCTCGTTACTATGGGAGATAATTTATTGTTGAGGTTTTACTCTGATGAATGGTAGTCTCGTCATTATGGGAGATAGTTCGTTGTTGAGATGTTTTACTCTAATGAATGGTAGTCTCGTCATTATGGGAGATAGTTTATTATTTAGATTTGTACTGTAATGGATGATAGTCTCTTCATTATGGGAGATAGTTCATTGTTGAGATTTGTACTCCGATGAATGGTAGTCTTGTCATTTTGGGAGATAGTCTGTTATTGAGATTTGTACTTTGATGGATGGTAGTCTCGTCATTATAGGAGATAGTTCTTCGTTGAGATTCACTTTACTCTAATAGAGTTACTTTTTCCCCAACCATGAGTCTTGATGTTAATCATATGTTTCTAGTCCTAAGTACTGATGCCAATCATTTGTTACCGACCCCAATATTGTTATTTACTGGTATTATCTCACTGTTTCTATTTGCATCCTTCGGGTCATTAATTTTTCGATCCCTTGTGAGTCGACGTTACCCTCTTTTTTCTATCCCTACTAAGAGTGGGTATTTCACAGTTATCTACAATCGTTGTCATCCATTGCTTTTTCCTCATTTATTGAGTTGATGACACTTTATCTCCTTTTCAGGCTTTACCCCAATATAGTTATTTATGTTTCTCTTATTCCCCAGCAATTTATTTTCCTGATCGAACTCTCTTTTTGACCTTTTGTTTTATCTTCTGCTTCCCCAATGATGTTCTATGACACTTTTGGAGTAGGTCATTTGCATTCATGATCATAAGCATTACATGGAATCTTAGGGACAAAAATAGGGCTTCTTTTATATTCAAGTGTCTTCAATCACATCGAGATGAAGATTTTAACCTTTGTATCTTCGGATAGAAGACACTTATATAAGGGCAACTGTTATACCCCAACTTTTGCCCCTAAGATTTCTCATCATCTCATGTCACAATGCATCCAAACACACACATTAGGATTGTTTCTCTCTTTATCCTATCTTAAAGTTTGCTCTTGAGGGATCAACAAGCATCTTGAAATGTGTTTCTTGTACACGTGTTCTATTAACTAACGTCAATATGCATATATATGTTTCTTTGAATGTTCATATTGTAGGTGATCGCAATTGCATTCATCTCACCATCTAACCCAGGGTTTGAAAGGATGGTTCTCAGTCAAATGTTTCTTCAATGGACGACAAGAACTCAAGTATCAAGGCCATGTATATAATGTCAAATATTTGTGGTTCAAGGAGTTTCCTCACTTCATTTAGGTTAAACTTTCCTCAAAGTTGGTGGTGGAATTCATTAAGAAGATTCGTAGGTTCATATGTTTATTTCCATGTCTTCTTCAATAAGCATCATTGAGACTTAAGCTCCATATTTGAGTGTGCTTCAAGACAACACCATTTCAATACCTCTTATGATTCATCATTCTTATTTTTCCAACAAAGTTCAAAAATATTCAAGGTTGACTCAACAAGTTTGACCTAATTGAGAAAATACTAGATTCAGTAATCACAAGTTCATAACTCTCTCAATTTTCAACATTTTGAGTTGGTTCTTTTTAATAGGGATTATTATCATCATCAATAATAACCTCTCTTAACATGACAATATCCATTTGTGCAAGAAAAATCATCAAAAGTTGAAAGGGATTTCAAGTTATTTTGACACTCTCTGAACTAGGGTTCGTTGACTTTTAAGGACCATATCTTTCTCATTTTTTTGAGATTTTTGAGTGACTCCAAAGCCATGATTCTCTTTAAAGGGTCCTTAACAAGCTTTCTTCATAAATCTAAGGCTAATTTTGAATGGAAGATCACTAAAGATTGAGGAAGATTACAAGTCTCCTTGAAAGGCCTTTGAATTTTAGGGTTTGACTTCAAAGATCATAACTTGGTTAATTTTTATCATCTTGAGCCCATTCTTTTCCCACAATAATCTTTAGGATGTCTACTAAAACTTTTTTTTTCATGTGCAAGACCTGAAGATGCTTAGAAAGTTGTTGAAGAATTGAAAAGATTATAGGTCTTTTGTGATTTTCCCCAAAGTTATTCATCATCTTCCAAAGACCATAACTCTTTCAATTTTTATAATTTTTGAGTGATCTCAATTCCACAATTTAATTCAAAGGGTCTACTTCAGGCCATCTTCAGATATCAAGGTCAAATTTTGAGTGGAAAGTTATGAAACTTTGAAGAATATTATTGTTCATTTTGAAGTTCAACACTTAGAATTTTTCTAAGTACAAAATATTCGTGTGTTTTTCACAAATTCAAATGGACATAACTTTTTGCTCAAACATCCAAATGATGTCTTTATTGGCACATTGTGAAGTTTGTTGTGATATTTTCCATTGCAAAAAGAATGAGATCATAAAGCCTCCTACATTGTGTTCCCCATGCTCTTGAAGTTGCTTCCATGAAACTGAATTTTTGTTTGCAGTCAGTTTGCAAGTTCCATATTGTGGCTTCTAATGACCATTTTGCTGCATATTTTTTATTTAAACATGTTTAACAAAGTTCCAAAGCATAATTAGAGCATTGAAACGCAAGAATTATTTGAGTTTTGAGCAAGTTCAAGTCACACATTTCTCATTTTTGGGCTTCACTCAATTTCCCTCCAAACCCCACTATTTCTTCTAATTCTTTTCACCATTCACTCTCGTATAAATAGAGGGACATATTGCACTCGTTTCCTCAAGCTTGGATAGCCAAAATTAACCTGCCACTTTTTCTCAACAACTCACTTTTCTGAGTTTTCAAATTCACTCTTTCTTTGTTTTTCAATTCATTTTCTTATGTTATTCTTCTTCAGTGAACTTGTGTGGAGCTT
Organism: Vicia faba; assembly: GCA_948472305.1. NCBI lineage: Eukaryota > Viridiplantae > Streptophyta > Magnoliopsida > Fabales > Fabaceae > Vicia > Vicia faba. The sequence goes on along the minus strand of OX451736.1, from coordinate 1,363,190,654 downwards.
CTAAAAAAAAGCAAGCCAAATTGTGCCCTATTCTTTTCAAGCAAAGTCAAGTTTCAGAGCAATCTCAGTGGACCTCGCTCAGGTAGATTAAGGCACAAATTCTTCTAACTCAAATTACTAGAGTGATCTATGATGTTCGTTAATGCTTGCTATTAACTTAATTTTATTAAACCAATGCATTTGATGCTTATGTTTTTTGATTTCAAAACTCTCTAGGTTTTTCCAAATCGAGTAAGATGTGCTTTATATAAATTTCCCGCGAGGATATGGTTGTGATCGTCTTGAAGAGACTGATAACACTTACTTTACACTTGTTTTTGACTCTGATTTCACATGTTATTTAGGTTTTTTATTATTGTTTTCTCGTATTATGCCTATCTTTTGTTTCCTTTTCAGGTATTTCAATTATCCAGAGCTCCCCTGAAGAAATGAAGGAAAACAAGCTGAAAAACAGGAGTTTAGGTCAAATTTGCACTCATGGCGTCCACCATGGTGCCAACCATAGGGTAGGCCATGACGTGGACCACCTCCTGCTGACCTCAACTGCCACGTTCCCCACTTCCTTTCATTTTCACTCATGGAGGGCACCACCTTTGGACGATGTCCCCCCCCCCCCCCCCAAAAAAAAGGAGTTGAGGGCATTCCTGTGATTTCCTGCATTCTTCATCCTCTATAAATAGAAGTTCCTGATTTCATTTCAATTCACCCAAGCTTAGTTGCAAACTTGATCAAACCATAGTTGCGAACTTAATCCATATAATTTCACCATTGTAAAGCGATAATTCTTCATATCGGGGAATTATTACACTGTTGATTAAGTCAGTGATCGAGTTCGTAGATTGAGTCTGTAATCGAGTTTGGAGCACTTCGGCAGAAGTTTATCCTTCCACATTTATTTTCAACTGCTGTTTATTTCCATTCGCATTTTACTTCCAGTTTGTACCAGATTTAAAACCTCCCCATTTGGAGCAGGTTTCTATTTATATTTCCCGCACCTGCTTTTACTTTGTTTATTTCCCGCACCTGCTTTTACTTTGTTTATTTCCCGCACCTGCTTTTACTTTGTTTATTTCTCGCACCTGCTTTTACTTTGTTTATTTTCTGCACTGCTTTTACTTTGTTTATTTCCCGCACCGCACTTTAAATTATTTACTTTCTTGCATGATTTATTTTAACATGTCTATTTACATTCCCATGTAAGGAATCTAATTAGATCGATATTCCAAATAATGTGTCAATAAAAATGCTTATGGGCTATTTTGGTTTTTAATACGAGTTTTCTATACTTTATTGTTGTTGGGTAAGATCGAAAGCCGTCCAACCCTTTGTTAAACTCGGTTAGTTCTAACTGGTCAAAGGAAGAGAAAGCGCTTTGTCCGGTTAGTTAGGGATTTTTATTATCAAAGAAATCAATTTTGAAACTATTTTCGGACGCGTTTATAGGGTTAAAGTTAGGTCCCCTTTTTATTAGAAATTTCAGATCAAAATAATTTTCAACTTGGTCTAGTACTTTATTTATTAAAAATAGGTTTATTACTTTAACGCAATGCGCGCCTTTTTATAAGTGACGATAAGAAGGTGTGATTAGAGAGTAAACTCAGTTCTGATTACGCGAAAGCGACAGTTCCTGTTAAATTAATTCGTTCTTTAGTAGAAAATATTGCCCTATAAGTAGTTCTATTTCGAAGCATTATGAATATCATCTGACTATGTGAATTACATTTGACACTGCTTTTATATATGAAGTTTATTTTGCCGCACTTTACTTTCTTGCATGCTTAATTCCCTGTTTAATATTGAATTAGCTAAACACCATAACAATAGGAAACGATAGATTGATGATTGATCTCTGTGGATCGATAATCTTTTATATTACTCTGACGCAATTCATACACTTGCGAATACACCGCATCAAGTTTTTGGCGCCATTGCCGGGGGACAATTTCATCAAATTTTTCACCCTAAAGTCGCACCATCTAGACTAAGTTTTACAGTCCAGTTAATGCGAAGATCTCGCAGCACCGAAACCTTATTCAATCCTTTAGCAGAACCTGAACGTTACATCCATTTTCTCCGTAGAATTAGAAAAACTATGGCCGAGAATCGTATCCAAAGACCCCTTAAGGAATTTTCCCAACCGTCAGATGAGGAACCTAGTTCAAGTATCGTAAACCTAGCTATAACCACAAATAATTTCGAACTAAAACCCTCATTGCTACAATTGGTGCAACAAAACCAATTCGGTGGTCTCGCTACTGAGAACCCGAATCAACACTTAAAAACTTTTATACAATTAGCAGACACTTTAAAATGCAATGGTGCTTCGCATGAGGCAATACGACTAAGATTATTCCCTTTTTCCCTCAGAGATAAAGCACGAGATTGGTTGGATTCCATTCCACCCAATTCAATAACAACCTGGGAAGACCTTAGGAGAGTATTTCTCGCAAGATATTTTCCGCCCAGAAAAGCTGTTGTCCTTAGAAACCAAATCACCAGATTTAACCAAAACCTGGGAGAATCACTTTTTGAAGCATGGGAGAGATATAAGGACCTGTTAAGAGCCTGTCCACACCATGGCCTAGAACAATGGCTAATCATACACACCTTCTATAATGGACTCCATTACAACACAAAGATGTATATCGATGCTGCCGCTGGTGGAGCATTGATGAATAAACCTTACCTAAAAGCATGCGCTCTCATTGAGGACATGGCCCAAAACCATTACCAATGGGGAACAGGACGAGCTACGGTAGATAAAAAGGAGACCCAAGGAGGAAAACATGAGATAAGTTCTCTAGACATGATGCAAGTTAAAATGGACACTCTTGCCTTAAAAGTTCAAAACATGTGTCAAAACCCTAATACTGTAGCCGCAGTAGCTTCAGAATGCGAACTATGTGGGACCCAAGGACATCAACTTGTGGAATGTAACTTGTTGAATGAGCCTTGCTCAGACCAAGTAAACTACACCCAAGGAAACCTATTTTCAAACACTTACAACCCCGAATGGAGGAATCACCCAAACTTTTCTTATAAAAACAATAGCCTAATACAAAACTCTGCACCTCCGAGACCTATAGGTTTCCAAGCCCAAAGACCAAATCAACCTATGCAAGCTGTGGCACCCAAACCAAACCTTGAGAAAATCATGGAAAATTTCATTCAGCTCAAACCCAGCAAAACAAAGAGTTCCTAAATCAGAACATTCACATAAACGAACTAATCACACAATTAGGATTTAAGGTTGATCAGATAATTACGCATAACAAGATGCTTGAAACCCTGATCTCGCAGATAGCCCAAATACAAGCCCCACAAACTACACCTGGAGGATAATTCCCTGGACAACCTCAACCAAATCCTAAAGGGCAAGCTAATGCCATTTCCTTACAAAGTGGGACTACTTACGATGGACCCAAGAATCTAGCCATGAGTACACCCTCACAACCTAAGACACATGTTTTGCCTACAGACCAAGTGGAGGAACCAGAGGAACCCGAAAAGCAAAAAGAACCAGAATTAAAAGATAAAACTAATAAATCACCACCCCGGTACAAACCCCCAGTCCCATTTCCGTAAAGACTTAAACAAACCAAACTTGACAGTTAATACCAGAGATTCATTAAAGTTATAGAAAAAATCCACGTAGAGATTCCTTTCACCGAAGCCATCACTCAGATACCATCTTATGCTAAATTCCTAAAATACATCCTGACCAACAAGCGTAGACTTGATGATCCCAAACCCATCGAATGCAATTTTATTTCAGAAAATAAACTTGCCAAGAAAGAAAAGGATCCAGGAAGTTTTTTCCATTCCTTGTATCTTAGGAAATCATACTATTGACAAAGCCTTCTTAGATCTAGGAGCTAGCGTCATCCTTATGCCTTTAGCAGTTTGTAGAAGGTTAAACTTAGGAGAATTGCAGCCGACTAAAATGTCTCTCCAGCTGGCTTATAGACCAGTTAAGTATCCTATATGCATACTTGAAGACATACCAGTTAAGATCAGTCAGCTATATATCCCAACTGATTTCGTGGTTATGGATATTAAAGACGAAGAAATCCCAATCCTCTTAGGTAGACCATTCCTATCAACAGCCGGAGCCATAATTGACGTTAAGAAAGGAAAATTAACATTTGAGGTGGGTGATAAAAAGATAGAATTTATTCTTTCAAAGTTCTTAATAGCACCAGTCATAGGAGATGCCTGTTATGCCATCGACGTCATTGACGAGTGCATATTAGAACTTAAGCGAGAGGAATCTAACAAAAATATCAAGTTACCTTCGACCCCTATTATGGAGGACGATAGATTTAAAAGTTTAGAACCTTACATCGATGAGGACCTCTATGAATGTTTATCGCTTACTCCCGATCCCATGCCTTGCCTTTTGAAACCATCTTTAGAACTGAAGGAACTTCCCAAGAACCTCAGATACGAATTCTTAGATAAAGAGATGAATCGTCCTGTTATAGTTAACGCTATTTTAAGTCAAGACGAGACAATTCAACTCTTAGAGATCTTACAAAAATATCCCTTAACTTTAGGGTATAACATCTTCGATTTAAAAGGAATAAGTCCATCGATGTGCATGCACCGGATCTTGTTAGAGGAAAACTCAAAACCCTCAAGAGAACATCAAAGAAGAATAAACCCTATAATAAGCAATGTTGTTAAAAGAGAAGTTCTTAAGTTACTAGAGGCTGGTATAATTTACCAAATATCAGATAGTAATTGGGTGAGCCCTGTGCATGTGGTGCCAAAGAAAGGAGGCATCACAGTCATAGAAAATGAGAAAGGTGAGCATATTTCTAGACGAACAGAAGGAGGTTGGCGTATGTGTATAGATTATAGAAAATTAAACAAAGCAACCAGGAAGGATCATTTCCCTATTCCATTTATAGATCAAATGTTTGAACGTCTAGCCAAACACTCACAATTTTGTTATCTAGATGGATACTCAGGATTTTTCCAAATACCTATTCACCCTGAGGATCAAGAGAAAACAACCTTCACCTGTCCTTATGGAACGTTCGCCTATAGAAGAATGCCCTTCAGACTCTGTAATGTCCCTGCCACTTTTCAATGTTGTATGATGTCTATATTTGCAGATTACCTAGATGGAATAATGGAAGTTTTCATGGACGATTTCTCGGTGTGTGGATTCAATTTTAAAGATTGTCTCTCCAACCTCGAAAAAATTCTTGAAAGATGCGTAGAGGTGAACCTAGTGCTAAATTGGGAAAAATGCCATTTTATGGTTAATGAAGGTTTAGTATTAGGATACATTGTCTCCGAAAGAGGAATTGAGGTCGATAGAGCCAAAATTGAAGTTATAGAAAACCTTAGCCCACCTAAAACCATTAGGGAGATTAGAAGTTTTCTTGGACATGCTGGTTTTTATCGGCGTTTTATAAAAGACTTCTCTAAAATAACAAAACCTTTGACTAATCTTCTAATGAAGGATGTTGAATTTGTTTTTGACGATAAATGTCTCAAAGCTTTTAAATTTTTGAAACAAGCACTGATTTCAGCTCCGATCATGCAACCCCCAGATTGGACACAACCTTTTTGAAATCATGTGCGATGTCAGCGATTATGCAGTTGGTGCTGTTCTAGGACAACGAAATACAAGAAATTACATGTTATATATTATGCTAGTAGAACCCTAGATACCGCCCAGCTCAACTATGCAACAACAGATAAAGAATTACTGGAAGTAATTTTTGCGATAGATAAGTTTAGGTCCTACCTAGTTGGAGCAAAGATCATTGTTTACACTGATCATGCTGCCATACATTATCTATTAAATAAAAAGGATGCTAAACCTAGATTACTTAGATGGATCCTGTTACTCCAAGAGTTTGATCTAGAAATTATGGATAAGAAAGGCACAGAGAATGTTATCGCTGACCACCTCTCTAGATTGGAACACTTAAAACCTGACTTATTGCCTATAAATGATGATTTCACCTATGACAGACTTATAGCTAAGACTGGTGATTTCGAGCCTTACAAAGATAAAGATTTTGAAAATATTTCAGTAATGAAGAGCGTACCTTGGTATGCTGATTTTGTAAACTACCTAGCTGCAGATATCATACCCCCTGATCTAAATTACCAACAGGAAAAGAAGTTCTTCAAAGATGTTAAACATTTTTATTGGGATGAACCACTCCTATTCAAGAGAGGAATAGATTATTTTCAGGCGTTGCCTCCCAGAAGAGGAAATAAAAGACATCATCAGACACTGCCATTCTGCACCTTATGGTGGACATGCAGGTATATCTAAAATGCACGCTAAGATTCTTTAAGCAGGGCTCTATTGGCCAACTTTATGGCGTGATGTTCATGCCTACATTGTAAAGTGCGACCGATGCCAATGCACCAGGAACATATAAAGACGTGACGAGATGCCAATGAGGAATATCCAGGAAGTTGAACTCTTTGATGTTTGGGGTATAGACTTTATGGGACCATTTCCACATTCAATGGGAAATAGGTACATTTTTGTAGCTGTGGACTATGTGTCTAAATGGATTGAGGCTATTGCATCACCCACAAATGACACAAGAGTGGTAGTTAAGTTATTTAAGAATACCATTTTTCCGAGGTTTGGAACACCCCGTCTCGTTATAAGTGATGGAGGATCACATTTCATATCCAGAATCTTTGATAAGCTCTTGAGTAAGTATGGAGTAAAGCACAAAGTAACAACACCTTATCATCCACATACTAACGGTGAAGTAGAAGTGTCTAACAGGGAGATTAAACAAATCTTAGAAAAAAACCGTTTCAATTTCCAGAAAAGATTGGTCTCAGAAGCTACATGAAGCATTATGGGCCTACATAACAGCTTTTAAAACCCCTATTGGAACAACCCCTTACCAATTAGTCTATGGAAAATCTTGGCATTTACCCTTCGAGTTAGAGCATAAAGCCTATTGGGCCATTAAGACCCTGAATTTGGAATATTTGACTGCTGGTGAAAAGCGCATCCTTGACATTCATAAATTGGAGGAATTCCGCCAGTCTGCCTTTGAGAATGCTATAATATATAAAGAAAGAACCAAAACTTGGCATGACAGAAGAATTGTAAAGAAATATTTCAATATAGGCGACCTTGTTCTCCTTTTCAATTCCAGGTTGCGACTTTTTCCTGGCAAGCTACGTTCAAGATGGACTGGTCCTTTTGAGGTCTCTAGAATCCTAAGATCTGGAGCAGTCGAGATCAAGACCAATTCTTGTAGCCTATTCATCGTCAATGGGCAGAGGTTGAAGCACTACGAAGGAGGTGACATTCCCACCAACTACTCCAGCCACACTCTGATTGATCCACCAGTACCAGTTTTCAATATATGAAGTTTACTCGTCAAGCTAACGACGTTAAACAAGCGCTGCATGGGAGGCAACCCATGGGTTTATTTTTATTTTTTGCATTTATTTACTTTTCAATTTATCAAATTTTATTTTTATCTTTATACTATACGTACTAATGTACGAATTGTGAGGAACTTGACCTACGATCTAGATGCTCCACCTTTTACGGGTCCGTTATCTCCTAATGTTCCACTTGGGGACGGACACGAGACTGATGAAGAATATGAGCAGAGGAATGAACCTCATGCCAAACCTGTGTTCCCCCACCATGCTTCACCCACACATACTGCACCTTTTACTTCTAACACTTTTCAGGTATGGCTCCTGGCTTCTACATCACTGAAGAGATGTGGCGTGACCAGCTAGCCTGGGAGGAGAGAAGAGATGGTTTACTTTCTGCCATCCAACAACAGATGGAAGATAACATGAGTTTTATGGAGGCGTCACGACAGCAGATGAACCGCTCTTTTCAAAGTCTTATGGAATCTCAATTAGTGATATCCCGCGAGCAACATAGGCAACAAGCCCAGTTTCAGAGGCACTCCTCCCTCATGGAGGCCACTCAAGGTTCCCTTTTAGGCAACCTTCGCGAGATTCAGAGTTCACAGATTGCCTTGTCCGCCAGATTCGACCAGTTCGAGGCTTCTCAGAGCAGTCATCGTCGCAGCCGATCCCATCATCCTAGACATTCACCGCAGGATGGAGAGGGACCCAGACATCCTTAGTACTTTACCAGGTGACTCTTTCCTTATCTTATTTCGTAACATTGGGGACAATGTTCGATTTAAGTGTGGGAGGAGATTTACTCGCTTTATTTTTCTCGCTATATTTTTTCTTGCTTTATTTTTCCTTTCCTGCATTTTCCTTCTCGTTATTTTACTTATTTATTTTCTTTAGTTTGCTTGTTTGCTTTCTTTTCAAAATGATACACGTGTTTTACGAGTCATCTATATCTGTATGGTCTAGTGTATGTCCACTCCCCCATTTATTGAGCCTAACCGAGATTTTTTCTAAGAATAACACTGTGTTTTGAACTTAGTTGGGCTATAAGACCTGGTTGAGATAGGATGTGGTATGACTTGGGAAAGCCCTTTTGAAGCATCGACATCGTTTTTACACCTTAAGCTTCGTAAATTTAGGAATTCGATTCCGATACCCCCTATGCCATGGCCTTAAAATTTTCATTCTTAAATCCTTGAATAGTTTATCCTAGCAGTCAGCTTCGGTCTAAGCATGCTCTACGTAGGGGACCAGAGAGAAGTGAATAATCTATATGCTATGTTCTTATTATAAACTACAACCCCGGGATAGGTGACCCTCACAAAGTCATTTAACTCAACAAAAGTTGTATGTTGAAAAATAAAGCAAAAGCAAAAGCAAAAGAAAAAGAAACTTTTTTACCCATCTTTAGTTGGTTCAGAGGTATCTGGTGCTGAACTTGGTAGGGTGGATTACGACCCGATCCCCCGCAACTATAAATGGGTCAATAAAAGGGGTTACACCAACTTTTTGTACCAGAGCCCTGCATTTTATGATCAGAATCACTACCCGGTCACTTTACTATGAGCATGTATGAATAACGGGCTTAATGTGATTGCGCCTGAATGAAAAAAGATTTGAAAAAAGGAAAAATATAGGCCTAAGCATAGTGGCATGATATGGATTGGTTCGTAAAAGAACGAAGCTTATGTCCGTTTTACGGAAGAGTGTCACTACAATATCCTTGGTTTGAATCAGTCAGTACCTATTAATACATCCCTGTTTTAATTCTAGAGGCCCCTTGCAGCCCAACTTGTTCACTAACACCATTTTTCTTCTTAATCTATTTAGAGTTTTTGCTTGAGGACAAGCAAAGGTTTAAGTGTGGGAGAATTTGATAACACTTACTTTACACTTGTTTTTTACTCTGATTTCACATGTTATTTAGGTTTTTTATTATTGTTTTCTTGTATTATGCCTTTTCAGGTATTTCAATTATCTAGAGCTCCCCTGAAGAAATGAAGGAAAACAGGCTGAAAAATAGGAGTTTAGGTCAAATTTGCACTCATGGCGTCCACCATGGCGCCAACCATAGGGTAGGCCATGACGTGGATCACCTCCTGCTGACCTCAACTGCCACGTTCCCCACTTCCTTTCATTTACACTCATAGTGGGCGCCATGGCCTCCATGGAGGGCGCCACCTTTGGACAATGTTTTCCCCCCCAAAAGAAGTCGGGGGGCATTCCTGTGATTTCCTGCATTTTTCATCCTCTATAAATAGAAGTTCCGGATTTCATTTCAATTCACCCAAGCTTAGTTGCAAACTTGATCCAACCATAGTTGCGAACTTAAGCCATATAATTTCACCATTGTAAAGCGATAATTCCTCACATCGGGGAATTATTGCACTGTTGATTGAGTCTATGATCGAGTTCTTAGATTGATCAGTAATCGAGTTTGGAGCACTTCGGCAGAAGTTTATCCTGCCACATTTATTTTCAACTGCTGTTTATTTCCAGTCGCATTTTACTTCCAGTTTGTACCAGATTTAAAACCTCCCCATTTGGAGCAGGTTTCTATTTATATTTCCCGCACCTGCTTTTACTTTTTTTATTTCCCGCACCTGCTTTTACTTTGTTTATTTTCCGCACCTGCTTTGACTTTGTTTATTTCCCGCATCTGCTTTTACTTTGTTTATTTTCTGCACTACTTTTACTTTGTTTATTTCCCACACCGCAATTTAAATTATTTACTTTCTCACATGATTTATTTTAACATGTCTGTTTACATTCCCATGTCAGGCTGAACCTTACTGGGCTAGAATGTAAGGAATCTAGTTAGATCGATATTCCAAATAATGTGTCAATAGAAATGCTTATGGGATATTTTGGTTTTTAATACGAGTTTTCTGTACTTTATTGTTGTAGGGTAAGATCGAAAGCCGTCCAACCCTTCGTTAAACTCGGTTAGTTCTAACTGGTCAAAGGAAGCGAAAGCGCTTTGTCCGGTTAGTTAGGGATTTTTATTATCAAAGAAATCAATTTTGAAATTATTTTTGGACGCGTTTATAGGGTTAAAGTTAAGTCCCCTTTTTATTAGAAATTCCAGATCAAAATACTTTTTAACTTGGTCAAGTAATTTATTTCTTAAAAATAGGTTTATTACTTTAACGCAATGCGTGCCTTTTTATAAGTGACGATAAGAAGGTCTGATTAGAGAGTAAACTCGATTCTGATTACGCGAAAGCGACAATTCTTGTTAAATTAGTTCTTTTCTTTAGTAGAAAATATTGCCCTATAAGTAGTTCTTTTCCGAATATCATCTGACTATGTGAATTACATTCGACCCTTCTTTTATATATGAAGTTTATTTCGCCGCACTTTACTTTCTTGCATGCTCAATTCCCTGTTTAATACTGACTTAGCTAAACACCGTAACAATAGGAAACGATAGATTGACGATTGGTCTCTGTGGATCGATAATCTTTTATATTACTCTGACGCGATTCGTACACTTGCGAATACACCGCATCAGAGACGCATCCAATGATACCACTATAATCATCTAAATTTACAGATTTAAGAATCTTGATCTCGCCCTAGTTGCAGGGTAGTTGGAGGTTGAAGATGACCTACATGTCTTATTCAACCAATGAGAGCGTGACAATTGAAATGTTGTAATTGGTCTGACTTTTGTGACTTTAGTGCGCGCTTATTGATTATAGATCACCATACATCATCACTCCTGAGCTATTAGATGTGCCAGCGTATTTTAATGAGCCAGATCTAACGCCTCATATTATTTCTAATTTATTTTATTTTACAAAATTTGATTTAAAATTTGTTTTAATTTCAAAATTTCGTAACTCTCTTATTTTTTATTCAAAAATTATAAAAAAAATACTTTGAATTATTTCTGACTTGTGAATATTTTTCATATTTTTATTTTGATGTTTAATATTTTTTATAATTTTTGTATTGTTTGCCTTATTTTAATCGTTTTAAAAATACTTTTCTTGATTTTAAAATTCTGGAAAAATTCTGGAAGGATCCAATGACCTCTTGACAAATATTGGTGACCTTATCTCATTTTTATTTCTGATTTTTCTATTTTTCTATTTTTCACAATTTTTGGTTTATTTTACTTATTTCTTTAAATTTTAAAAAATAGTATCTGACTTTAAGATTTCTATTTGGTATTTTAATATACTTTGTATATTTTACCAATTATTCCCCTTTTATTAATCATTTAAATATTGTTTTATTAAATATTATTTTCTTATTTTTGTTTGATCCTGATTTGGGTGTTATTTTGGGACAAGTTCCTCGACCTCATTGGATTTTGGGTGTTGATAGGTTGAAAAACCAAATCCACCAAAATGGATGAATGATGTTGATGATATTTTAAACCCTAATTTCATCTGATACATCTCTCCCTCTTCATCTTATCCCTTTCTTACTTGTGCTATATGTTGTTGGAGAATGATCTACATATCATTTCTCTAACATGTGGTACATATATTGCTATTGACCAACCTTAAAATAGGTGTGATTTCTACCTTAGTCCACTTACGATATCTTAACATAGCGCTAAATTTGTCCCAATTCGAGAAATGATCATTCGTGGTCCAAACCTATGTTTGCAAGCCAAAGTATGTTAATTTGAAACCTTTGATCCAATAACCTTGAGGTTCATTGTTAGGAGGCTTTGATCTTATCAAACCTCTAATGAATTTTGGTCTAAGTGGATCATTTAAACATCATTGATAATATATGCTTACCTCGAGTACTTGAAATGAACGTGTTGTACCCCAAAATTTTCTCTCTCATTTATCAAGACTTTTCTCACAAGATCTCTTTGACTCAAGACTGGATTAGGGTTTAGTCAGCTCAAGACATCTCATCTTACACTGTTGACCCAAAATTAGGGTTTGAGTTTGCACAAGGATTCTTGGACTATCAATTCTTCATATGACTTTCAAACATCATTATGGACCCCTAATATTACTCATGACAAGTTTCAAGCCTTGAACCACATTTTTGATCAGTCAATTGGACAGTTGACCTAAAAATCAGCTGTATTGGAAAAAAGTCAACCATGGCCAATTTACAGTCAAAATTCATAATTTTTTGATCAACATCAACATTTTAGACTCATATGTATCATTTGATCAAGTTTGGATTACAATTCCTCAAGAAATTTGATCAAATCATCAAAAGGGCAAAATGGTCAAAATTAGGGTTTTGATTGAGAAAGGGCAATTTCTGATTTTTTTACCTAGAAAATGACCAATTGAGTTGAAGCATGATTTAAAGGGTTCATTTGTATCATCTTGACCTAATTACATAGTTCAAAATATTGCAAATCCATTGGATAGACAGATGAAATTTGCAGTAAACTGATCAAAATCAACTGTATACTGAAAAGTCAAACTTTGACTTTTTGGTCAAAATCAAGTGCCAAGGATCATAATTCATCAAAACATGTCAAAATGTGAAACTTGTTCATCAAGAAATCAAAGATTGAAGATTTGATTTTAAAATTTGAATTTTTCTTAACTTAGAAAATTTTCTAAGTATAGAAAAATTTCTTATTTTTTCTCAACTTTAAGCCATTTTTTCACTATGATACAAGATGATTCAAAGAAAATTCCCAACATGAAAGTTGTAGATCTCCATGAAATCTACAACTTTGCTTCTTACATTTTTTCCTAAAGATGTTTGGATCTCAAGATATAATTTTATGAATACATGCTCATGAACTAAAATAACTTAGTGAAATTTTGCCCTAATTTAGGCAGGTTTTGGACCCAACTTCATGGCAATTTTTCACCTAGTTCCAAGAGGAATATTGAAATTAATTTCAAAGATGAGTTATATAGCACATTTCAAGCTTTTCAAAATGTCCAATAACTCCTTGAGACTATTTTTGAGTAGGGAGAATCGAAGAGATGAAGTTGACAATTTCTCACTTTGAATTCAAGCCATTTCATGAAGAACAAATTTCAAGTCAGTACCTATGCTGCCTAATCCATGCTTTACAGGTCCCAAAATTGTTTCTCACTTCATAATTTAATGCTTACTCAGTTGAGAAAGCTTTAATCCAAGCCCTAGAGTCTTTATCCAAGTTGTAATTCCATAAATGACACAAAGTGGCCATTGCCATTTTGGAAAAGGTTCACTTTTGCAACTTTCCAATTCTTGAGCATTGAGCTTGTATTCTCTGCCACACAAGTACTACAGACCTAAGGAAACTTGTATAAAGCTCATACCAACTCCAAGCAAGCCATTACAAGCAGGTAGAGACTTGTCCCTTCACTTTGCTTCAAAAGCAAGAAAGTGTGCAAAAAGCCTAGGATTGAAAAATTTGTTGAAGAGCTGACTTGAAACCTTTTCCATAATAATACACAAACATATTACAGTTGAGAACACGATTATTAAAGGGCTGAAACACTCCAAAACTCCATATCACCAAAAAATTGTCAAAACTTGCAGTTTGTGCATAAGCATAGCAATCCATCATTTGGCTCGTGCGTTCCAAGTTTTAATCATCAAAACACTTTACCTACTTCATATCTAAGAGATCCAGACCATCATCCCTGCACTGTAACTCCTCTTTCTTCATCTGCCATTTTTGTTTTCAAAGCTTGCAGGTTGACTTGGATAGAGAGTTCTAGGCACTTCTAAAGAAAGGCAAGGATTGGAACACACTCAGGGAGGTTCAAGCAAGCTAAAGAAACCTTCAGGCCTTCCTAAATCTCACTCAAACTCCATTCACGATCTCAACTTAAAGAGGTAAGAATCTCAACTTCTATCTCTTCATACAGGCATCCATTGGCCATGATTTGTGAATAAACAATATAGATATCATTACTACGAAGCTGTACATATATATAACTTGCATTTATTTGGCCTGAGTTAAGAGAATTTTGAACTTGAAGTTCCTGGAAAAATTAGGTTTAAATTTAGGGCTTTTAAAATTCGTTTTGATCTTTGATTGTTAGCTTACATGATTTACATGGTTGAAATCATGGGAATGAGTACTACCATTTTCATGTTGGAAGCTTTCATTTTCATGGAGAAATGAGAAAGTTACAGAGCTTCTGGCCAGCTTGAGGAAGAAGATGAAGTACAGGGCAAGGACATTGTTTGTGTTATGTTTTTTTTTGTTTCATATAAACCAACGGATGTATAGCCACCCCAGTGGCAAGGTAGCGCGCTGGTAAGGCCCAGGTTGTGGGTTCGAACCTTGGCGCTACCTTTTGTTTTTCATACTTTTCCATTTTTCATTTTTTACTGTTCTGCAGGATTGGGCTTCAACGTTGGGCCTAGCTTTTTTTCTAACATAACACACTTGGTTTCTCAGGATACCCCCCTGGCCCAACTATATTCATATATTTTACTTATTTGTTTTATTTTCATTTTTTGTTTATTAAATATTTTCTTTAATACATAAAAATCATAAAAAATATAAATATGATAATATTGCATTTTTATTTTTTTATATTTTATTTTTCACATGAAAAATATATTTTATCTTTAATATATACTAACTATCTTAAATAAATTTGTAAAAAATAAATTAAACTTAGATATATTCTTATCTTTTCTTTTATATTTATATATATATACTTGTAAATATTTATTTTAACATATAAAAACTAGATATTTTTTATAAAATATTATTTATTATTTTTAATACAAAAAATACAAAAAAAATAATACATAAGAACTTTATTTTCTTTTAAACTAGAAATTAGGGTTAACCTTGTTTTTTTCAAGAATTAATTTCTTTTCCTTATATTTTTAGGATTAGGTTAAAATTATTTTTCACATAAAAAATAAAACAAAATATTCTTTGCATATATATATATATATATATATATATATATATATATATATATATATATATATATATATATATATATATATATATATCATTGCATATTTTTATTTAAATATTGTATATTGCTTATTCCAATATTTGTACAAATTCGATTTGGTTGTAATAGCTTAATTAGATTTATATTATTGCAAACCTCCATTCATAATTTGTATTCCCCCCTCCCATAAAAATGTTGTAATAGCGTAGTGATCTTTAAATTACACAATTTACCGCTTTTACATACCATGCTAGTAATTAGGGTTTGAATGGCAAGATAAAAAAACAAATCAAATAGAAAACCCTAATCCAAGACCAAATCAAAGCATGAAAATAACACACTTGCACACAAGCATCCTTAGGGTTTCTCCACTTGGTTACCTTATACAAAAATAGCCATATTACGCATGCGAAGTATCTTGGCAAAAACAAACAAATATAAGGTCATGGTCCCTCGATGACGCTATTCAAAGTTGCCTTACAAAATGATCTTGGTCCCTAAAAAATGCTAAGATACTTTGCAATATTGCTAATCATGGTTATACGATGACCCACGCCCGTCCCGTTTACATCCAAAGATAGGGTTGCTTACCAAATCAATGGTAAGACAATAATTTCAAAGGAATAGAAAATGCACAAGAAAGACATTTGAGTAGGTAGATTACTTCTAGTTACTTGCTCTATTTCCAAACAACTATCCTTGCTATTTTCAAAACGAACACACACATTTCCAAACATTTTAAAAACATTGAAAACATTTTCAAAAATACAAACATCTTTGTATACATTCTTACGAGCGAGAATCCTTACAAAGATTGCCTAAACGAATGGCCTCTTTTACAAAATAATTTCAAAACCACACCAAACACATTTTCAAACAACAAAAGCAAGTGATCTAGCAAGTAACTAAGAGCCCATGGAAAACCATGGATGAAAAGGGTGCTAATACCTTCCCTTTTCATAATCTACCCCCCGAACTCAAGAAACAATCTCAAAGGTCTTTCCTGTGCTTTTTCACCTTTCCTTTTGGATAAAAGAAAAGTCGGTGGCGACTCTTGCTAACCGCAACATTTGCAATAAAACGCAAAACCTCAAGTCAGTTCTCCCACCGTATCACAGAACGATATACTTGACAAAAAGCATATGAAAATTATTATTGAGAAGCTTTGATTTTATCAACCTTCTAATGAGTTTTCAAATGCAAGTTTCAAGATGGTCATTCAACTAATCTCTAACTTCTAATTCACTAACAATTAACTTTACTTTTTGAATTTACTTTATGCCCTTTATTTTATGTCCTTACTTTTATGCACCATTTACTTTAGCATATACATTTCATGCTATTTTCATCTTTTCTCATTTGAGCATTTATCTTTATGTCATTTTATCTTTGCTCATTTGAGCATTTATCTTTATGACATTTTATCTTCGCTCATTTGAGCATTTATCTTTATGTCATTTTATCTTTGCTCATTTGAGCTTTTATTTTCTTTTTTAAAGACACTTAATAAAAAACTTCAACAATAAAAAACTTTAAGGTTACTTGGACTATATGGTTACTATCCTTGGCATAATGGAGTTTTGGAGCTCTTGGACTTAGGATTAGAAGCCTTGATTACCCTTGGTACCTTGTAACTCTATTGTTATTTTGTATGGAGTTCTTGGGGTTTACCCCAAGAAATTGGGTGGATTTTCTTTGTATGCGGGTTATTCTGATTATGTGCTTTGTCTGTGATTGAGAAATCCTCTGTATACAGCCGTTACTCTGCCTAATTTTTCTGAAGACTTAATGTATCTGAAGCTTGGTATTCTTGAGAGGTTTAGTATCTTTGCTTGCTTGGTTCCAATCCAAAGGATGGGAATTCTATATTGACTCTTTATGTCAAGTGTTGACTTCTTGTTGGTTAGATGATTCTATTCCTTAGCTTTTACTTTATACTTTAGGATAGCCCCTTCATCTCCTCCTATCTTCTTTAATTTAAAAAATCTTCCCCCTCCTTTTCAAAACTATTCTTGTTTTCTAACTTGAACCACTTTAATAATAAACTTGGACTTAGGTCCATGCATTTTAAAATATATTTTCTTAATCAAATTTTAATAAATTTAATCATACTTTTGACATTTTTGTGAGAAGACTAAATATCAATCAAACTCATTCAAATCATTTTTCCACTCTGACTTTTTACTTTAAAACATTTCTCAAAATATTAGACTCTTGTTGATCCTTGTAGTGATGTGAGCTACTATACTTCTATGATATGTAGTGAAGTGAGATATTTTCCACTTGGGTGTTGAGTGAGGCTTTGTTGATTTTAAAAATCCAAGCCATATCCTCCACTTTGAGATGATGTGAATTCTCCTTTCTCATAACCGTGGGTAGTAAGTATGTTTTCCACTCGGATATGACGATGATGTCTCTTCTCTTAAAATTAATTAACACACTTGTGTTTTAAAATTTTTGAGGTGAACTACGAGTACCCTGATCCCCTATTTCAAGGAAGGTGGTATGTAGGCACTAAAGGTTCACAACCGCGGCGGGTGCAAAATTGTAAAAAAAATACTTCTTTTCTCATCTCCACCATCTATTTCTGTATACACCTTTTATAGCCAAAATATACAAATTTTCAAAGAGGTTCCTGCAGAGTACCGTAGATGTTTAGGATGCTAATACCTTCCCTTTGCATAACCAACCCCCGTACCTAGATTCCCCCCCTCTCTTTTGAGTTTATTCTCTCTTTTCCTATTACTCTGGAAATAATAAAGTGCGGTGGCGATTTTTATTTGATATTTGCGTGTTATGTCAATCCAATGGCTTAGTCTCAACATTTCTACCACTAATATGATGATGTTATGATGATGTTTTGTGTATTTTGATGATATGATGATGTTGTGATGAAATCGTGAATGATGATGTGTGGATTGAATGCAAAATTGTGAGGTGTTGTGGTTTCATGTGAGAATCGGTCCTATTAGTGGTGATCTTTGGAGATAATGATGACTGAGTCATTCAGTAAAGTTTTGGTACCATATGCATGAGTCTATGATGTTGCATTTCGTTATAAGTGACATTGCATAATGATGTGATTTAAACTATGTATGTTGATGAATGATGTTTTGATAATATGTTGTTGCGAATCGATAACATTGAGAAGGTGTGAGTATAACAAGAGATTCTTGTGACTTTTGATGCCTTGCCTATATGCATGTCTACTATATTTATTCCTTATGTCTTTTATAATGATTATGATTTACTCACCCTTTCTGCTTGAATGTTTCCTACATGTGGGTAATGCGCACGTGATTAAGAATAATTCGTAGAAGCATTAGAGGATAGCTTGGGAGTGTGTTTATTTACTTTGGTTTAATAAAGGGAGTCTTGCTCTGATATGTAACATCGGGGTTGGGATCGATTGTTTACGAACCTTGTGTATTTTGTTATTTTTGAGATTTTGTATTTTTATCATGACTTTTACCATGAGCTTAGAATATGATTTTATGACTATAATGTGTGGTGATGTTAATTATATTTGAACTACCTTTCATTGTAATGATATTGTTATACAAAGAGAATAAGACACATTAATTCTGCTGTGAAGTTTGAACTGATTATGTGATAAGACCAAAGTGTTATATGTTTTAAATGATTTTTGCAACCTGTGTTACAGAGCATGATTAAGTTATTATTTGATGTTTTATGAAGATGTGATACCCTTCTGTGGTCTTTATTTAATTTTATTTCAAGAAATTATACGTGAAATACTTATGGGTTAGAAGGGTGTTACATTAGCGATATCAGAGCAGGTCGGTTCGTCCGGCCAAATTATTGAGTCTGTAGTGTCTGACAGTGGAATACTGTCGAGATAGTTCTAACCATTACGACTGTAATGGAAGTGAAACAAAGAATGACTGGAAGGAACGATACTTCACTTGCTACTGCTTTGTAGGCTGTTGCTCGGGCTGTGCAACATCCGTTTGCTTTCAATGGTAGGTTTGGTTCTGATGGAGCACAAGTTTGGATCAAGGAGATTGAGGGAATCTTTCAAGTCATGGATTGCTCAGAGGCGTAGAAGGTGCGGTTTGGTATGCATCAACTGGAAGAGGAAGCTGATGACTGGTGGATTGGAACTCGTTAGAGACTAACAACTCTCAGTGAAGTGATTACTTGGGCTGTGTTCAGCAGGGAGTTTTTGAGGAAGTATTTTCCTGAACATGTGCGCGTGAGAAAAGAGATTGAGTTCCTGGAGTTGAAATAAGGAAGCTTGACTGTGATTGAGTATGCTTCAAGGTTTGTGGAACTGGAAAAGTTTTATCCGTATTACAATGAGGCAACTGTTGAATTCTCAAAGTGTATCAAGTTTGAGAATGGTTTGCATCCGAAGATCAAGTGGGTGATTGGTTATCAGCAGATCCGTGTGTTTTCAGAATTGGTGAAAAATTGTAGAATCTATGAGGAGGATAGCAAAACTCATTCAACTTACTATAAGAGTTTGAATGAGAAAAGAGGAAAGCAATATCAAGATCGTAAGAGGCCTTATGATGCCCCAAATGATAAAGGGAAACATAAGGCTTATGATGGGAAGAAGACAAGTGGGGGAGGAGCTCCCGTTTTTATCAAGTGCTATAGGTGTGGTGAACAAGGTCACTGATCCAACGAATGTGAGAATAAGGTGCTGAGGTGTTACAAGTGTGGTAAGTCCGGTCATCGTGCTCCTGAATGCAAGAACGATGATCCGACTTATTTCAATTGTGGAGAGCAGGGTCATATCAATACCTAGTGCCAAAAGCCAAGGAAGGATGCTACTTCCCATGCCAATGGTAGAGTGTTCGCTCTGAGTGGGTCGTAGGACTCTAAGAAGGACAACTTGATTTGAGGTACTTGCTTTATTAATGACGTTGAATTGATTGATATTATTGATACTTGTGCTACTCATTTATTTATTTCACTTGAGTGTGCTATTAAGCTGGAATTGAAATTGTCTGATATGAATGGTAGATGGTGATAGATACTCCTTCTAGTGGTTTTGTTACTACTACTTACATTTGTTTAAAGTGTCCTTTGACTATTTATGGCAAGATTTTTGTGATGGATTTGGTGTGTCTTCTCTTACACCAAATTGATGTTATTCTTGGAATGAACTAGTTAGAGTTTAACTATGCTCATATCAATTGTTATAATAATAATTTGAGGTTCCCTAAGTTTGGTGGTAATGGAGAATTTATGTTGTTGACCTCTAGGCAAGTGAATGAGCTTTTATAAGATGAAGCCTTGATGTTTGCAATGTTTGCGTCGTTGCAAGTTGATGGAAAAGATACGAATATGGAATTACCTGTTGTCTGCCAATTTCCAGAGGTGTTTCCAAATGACATCACTAATTTACCTCTTAAACTTGAACTGTAGATTTCTATAGATTTGGTTCCAGGTACAAGTCCAGTGTCGATGGTTCCTTATAGAATGTCAGCTTCAGAGCTGAGCGAGTTGAAGAAACAATTGGAAGAGATGCTCGAGAAGAAGTTTTTTCGACTGAGTGTTTCGTTGTTGGGTGCTCCTATGTTTCTAGTTAAGAAGAAAGATGGGAGTATGAAACTGTGTGTAGATTGCAGACAGTTGAACAAAGTGACGATTAAGAATAAGTATCCACTTCCGAGGATCGATGATTTGATGGTTCAGTTAGTAGATGTGTGTGTTTTAACAAGATTGATTTGAGATCGGGCTATCATCAGATTCAAGTTAAACCAGATGATATTCTGAAGACGTCTTTCTGAACGAGGTATGGTCATTATGAATACACAGTGATGTCGTTCGGTGTATCTAATACGCCAGGTGTTTTCATGGAATATATGAATAGAATTTTTCATTCCTATCTGGATAAGTTTATTGTGGTATTTATTGACGATATTTTGATCTATTCTAAGATAGAAGAAGAGCATGCTGAGCAATTGAAAATGGTGTTGCAAGTGCTAAAGTAAAAGAAATTATATTCAAAGTTGTCGAAGTGCGAATTTTGGCTAAAGGAAGTTAGTTTTCTTGGTTATGTGATTTCTAGTGGTGGAATTATTGTGGATCCTTCTAAAGTTGATGTTGTATTGCAGCGGGAGGCTCTAAAGTCTGCAATCGAGGTTCGAAGTTTTCTTGGTTTGGAAGGTTACTATCGAAGGTTCATTAAAGGATTTTAGAAGTTGGCTTCGCCGTTGACTCGAAAGGGTCAAGCTTATGTGTGGGATGTGGCATGCGAAGAAAGCTTTTTAGAATTAAAGAAGAGGTTGATGACCGCTCCAGTGTTTATTTTGCATAATCCGAGTGAGTCTTTTGTGGCGTATTGTGATGCGTCTAAGATGGGACTTAGAGGTGTGCTAATTCAGAATGGAAATGTTGTTTCTTATGCTTCTACACAACTCATAGTTCATGAAAGGAATTATCCTACGCATGACTTAGAACTAGACGCAGTGGTGTTTGTATTAAAGATTTGGAGACATTATATTTTTGGTTCTAAATTCAAAGTGTTCAGTGATCACAAGAGATTGAAGTACTTGTTTGACCAGAAAGAATTGAATATGAGATAGAGAAGGTGGCTTGAATTGTTGAAAGACAATGACTTTGATTTGAGTTACCATCATGGTAAGGCAAATGTAGTTGTTGATGCAATGAGTAGGAAGTCGCTGCATATTTCGATGCTTATGGTTCGAGAGTTAGAGATGATCGAACAATTCAGAGGTATGAGCTTAGTGTGTGAAGAGACTTCTAATAGTGTAAAGTTAGGAATGTTGAAGTTGACTAATGGTATAATAGAAGAAATCCACGAAGGTCAGAAATTTGATTTGAGGTTAGTCAATCTGTTGACTTTGATTAACCAAGGTAAAAGAGATAAATTTAGAATCGATGAGAATGGTGTGATGAGGTTTGGCGACATAGTGTATGTTCCATATATTCCAGAGCTTATGAAGAGTATTCTTGAGGAATAACATATTAGTGGGTTGAGTATTCATCCCGGTGCTACCAAGATGTATCAGGACTGGAAGAAGTTATTCTGGTGGCCTGATATGAAGAAGGAAGTTGCCAATTTGTTCATGCTTACTTGACTTGTCAGAAGTCGAAGATCGAGCATCAAAAGCTGTTGTACCCAAATTTATCCCCCTAAGATCCCTTCATCATACCATATTGTTTCAATCACAACAAGATCACATTATGTTTTTTTTTGGTTTTTCTCCCTATCTTTAGCTTTGCTCTTTTGAGGAGTTACCAAGCACCTTGACTTGTTTTCTTTTGTGATCATGGATATTTTGCTTTGATTTTCTCTCTAATTAACAAAATACAATATTGGTTTGTCTTACTTGTTAAAAATGTAGGTAAAGGAAATGAGGTTTAGCAAGTTGCTTCATGGGTTCATGAGTTTATTTCCATGCCCTAGTCAATAGCTTGAGAAATTCAAAGCTCACCATTGAAGTTATTTTGGAAGAACTGGTATGGAAGTGGTTTTGGTGGCCATGAGTCCTCATCATCATCCTCAACAATTTCTATTCATAAAGGAAGAATATTGGCACAAAAATTTTGTTCAAATTTGGCAAAGTTCCTCAAAGCATTCTCTTGATCTAAAGGCTAGGGTTTTGGACTTCAAAGGAGCATATCTTTCTCATATTTTGGTATTTTTGAGTGATTCCAAAAACATCCTTCTCTTCAAAGAGTTACCAACAAATCACTTCAAAAGTTCCAAGGAGTTTTCATGTGGAAGGAACTTGGTGAAGAAGAAAGATTACAAGTCACCCAGATGAATCCCCAATTCTACATATGTGACTTCAAATGGTCATAACTCGGTCAATTTTTATCACCTTGAGCCCATTCTTTTTTCACGATGATATTAAGGATGTTTACTTCATGCCTTATTTTATGTGCAAAGAAAAAAATGGATGGAAGTTGCCTTAAGAATGCAAAAGATTATAGGTCATTTCTTGATTTTTGGCCAACTTCAATAAGTCATAACTTGCTCAATTTTTGGATATTTTGAGTGGTTCAAATTGCAAAATGTCATTCAATAGATCTACTTCATTCCATATTTTTTGGTCAAGATCAAATTCTAAGTGGAAGGCCATGTTTGGATGCAAAGGATTATAGGTCATTTTTAAAGAAGAATTTGAAATATTTCTAAGTATTGAAAGTCAACTCTTTTTATTCAACTTTGACTCCATGTAACTTTCAGCACAAGCATCCATTTGATTCCATTATTTTTCCATTGCAAAGCTTGTAACCTCATCTTTCCAAAGCATCAAGAATTATTCCCTAAGGCCCCTTGAGGTGGAAATGCCATGGATTTGAATTTGGTAGTTTGAAACTGAATTTTGCACAAAGTCAGAATTTTGAAATGTTTGTTTTGGCTTCTAATCATAAGATTTCCATGCGTTTTTGGTTCTAATCATGTTTAGTAACTTGCCAGAAGTGATTAGCATCATGAAACGCACGATTTGGCTGAGTTTTGATCAAGTTTGAGTCACACTTTCTTCAAGATGCAAACCCACACGAATTCCCTCCAAAACGCATCATTTGTTATTCCTTTTGATCCCATTTTCTTCCCTATAAATAGAGGGTCATCCCCCATTCAATTTCCCAAGCTTATATAACCAGAATTACCCTGCCAAACTTGCTTCACAACCCATAATTCAACAACTTTGAATTCTATTTTCAAGCCTTTTTCAATCTATTTTCCCCTCAATTCACCTTCCTTGATCTTCCCTGAAGCTAACCATATAATTACATTCAAGAATCGTGCCCTATATTGCTCCATAGAAGTCCAGTTTCAGAGCTCTGCAACTCAACTTCAATAGGTAGATTCCTTCATCAATTCTTCAAAACTTTGATATCACTGTGATGCTCTCATTGCCCTGGTTCTAGTCGCAACACTTACTTTCATCTGGAAACTCGTTTTGACCATGAATTTTCAAATCCCTTTTCAAAACTTTTTTTCCAAATTGCTTGAGCTACAGTTTATATAAATTGGGCGCAAGGGTGTGGTTGTCTTCGTCTTGAAGAGACGAAGCAAATGGCATAGGTCTGAGCTTCTGATTTTACAGTTTGAGAGACCTGCAATTCGTGATGGCTGGAGGTTGAAGATGACCAACGTGTCATCTTCTAACCAATGAAGGCGCGCCATCTATATTTTTCAAATTCCGATTTTATTATTGATTTTGTACATTATTCATTAAAGACCATGATATCCACAGCGCGCCAGATCCCTTGGATTTGATTACTAACATGTTTTGACTCTCATCCAATGGTCCACATCTTTTACTTTTATTTTCTTTTTCTAATTTTTATATTTTAATTGTTTTAAATTTCAAAAAATCATGGAAAATTCATTTTTAAACCAAAAAATCTGAAAAAATTATGAAAAATATTTTTGATTATTCTCTTTCTGATTTTTATTTTTTCACAATTTAATTTTGTGTTTTGGTATTTTTTATAAATTTTACACTTATTTGATTTGTTTAAAATGTTTAAAAATACTTTTATACATTTTTAAATTCTGAAAAAATTATGGAATGATCCAATGATATTGTGACAAATATTGGTGACCTTATTTTTTTTTTTTTATGACTTTACTATTTTTTTACCATTTTTTTTATTTTACTCATTTATTTTAATTTTAAAAATAGTTTCTGACTTTTAAAAATTCCTAAAAATTTTGTAAAATTACTTGGCCTCTTTTCTGATTTTTCTATGGTCTTATTTTTCATTTCTTGATTAATTTGAATATAATTGATATTTTCCTCATTATTTTCCATTTTTAAAACATTTTTAAACCTTTTAATGTATATATTAAATATGATATTATTTTGTGATTATTTTCTGGTTGTCTTGGGTTGATTTTTTGATCACGACTTTATTAACATCATTGGATCCATGGTGTTGAGTTTAACTCCACAAAAAATGGATGAATGATTTTAATAATAGTTTGATCAAATATTAATTCAAATGTGGTTTCTCTTTTTATCCTAATTCCTCTTCATCTCATCCCCTTCTCATTGCACTAAGTGTTGTTGGAGCATGATCTCTATATCATGTCTCAAAATAAATGGTGCATAGATTGTTATTGACCGATCTCAAAATAGGTGTGACTTCTATATAAGTCCACTTACGATTGCTTAACATAGCGCTAAATTTTATCCCGATTCGAATAAATGATCATTCGTGGCCCAAACTTATGATTGTAAGCCCAAGTATGTTAATTTGATCTCTTTGATCCAATAACCTTGAGATTCATTGTATGGAGGCTTTGGTTCTACCAATCCTCTAATGGATCTACAACACTTTTGGTCAACGCGGATCACTTAAACATCGTTGATCATTAAATGGTACTTATGAGAATTCCAAATGAATGATATACTTGACAAAAAGAAAATGCAACTTGTTCTGTGGAGGCTTTGGTTCTACCAATCCTCTAATGAGTTCCAAATGCAAGTTTCAAGATGGTCATCCAACTAACCACTAATTATTGACTTGTTTATTTTATGGCTTTATTCTTTTATGCTCTATGTACTATTTATTTTTTAGCATTTTTCATTTTCATGCCATTTTCATCTTTGCTCATTTGAGCATTTATCTTCTTGCATTTTTACTTTGCTCACTTGAGATTTTATTTTTCTTTTCCTAAGATACTTAATAATCAACTTAAACCCTAAAAAATCTTTAATGATATTTGGACTATTTGGTTACTATCCTTGGCATTATGGAGCATGAGACTTTTTCTTGGACTTAGGATTAGAAACCTTAGCCTATCTTGGAGACCTTGTGATCTTATCTGATTATTTTGTCTAGAGCTCTTGAGGTTTACCTCAAGACATTGGGTTGCTTGTTTGTTTTTGTGTGCAGGTTTTTGTGATTACATCCTTTGTTTGTAATATGGAATTCACCCGTATACAGCCGTTACTCTGCCCAATTTTTTTGTGTGAAGACTTAATACACTTGAAGAGGTCTAGTAACTTTGCTTGCTTGGTTCCAATCCAAAGAATGAGAATTCTATCTTGGCTCATAATATCAAGTTTTGGCTTCTTGTTGGTTAGATGGTTCTTATCTTTAACTTTTACCTTATGCTTTAGGATAGTCTCTTCTTCTCCTCCCATCTTCTTTATTTTCAAAAATCTTCTCCCTCCTTTTGAAAACTCTTCTTGTTTTGAAACTTAAACCGCTTTCATAATAAACTTGGACTTAGGTCCATGCATTTTCAAAATATTTTCATAAATAAACTTCAATCAATTTAATAATACCTTGATATTTTTTGTGAGAAGACTAAAAGTCAATTAATCTCATTTCAAACCATTTTGCCACTTTGGCTTTTATCTTTAAAACTTTTTCTTAAAAGATTAGACTCTTGTCAATCCTTGTAGTGATGCAAACAACTACACTTCTACAATATGTAATGAAGTGAGACATTTTCCACTTGGGTGTTGAGTGAGGCATTGTTGATTTTAAAATCTAAGCCATTATCCTCCACTTTGAGATGATGCA
Organism: Vicia faba; assembly: GCA_948472305.1. Taxonomy (NCBI): domain Eukaryota; kingdom Viridiplantae; phylum Streptophyta; class Magnoliopsida; order Fabales; family Fabaceae; genus Vicia; species Vicia faba. The sequence goes on along the minus strand of OX451736.1, from coordinate 1,363,163,910 downwards.
AATTCTCCTTTCTCATGATTGTGGGTAGTAAGTATGTTTTCCACACGGACAATGACGATGATGTCTTATCTCTTAAAAATCAACCAACACACTTGTGTTTCAAATTTTAAAAAAAGAGGAACTACGTGTACCCTGACCCCCTATTGCATGAAAGATGGTACGTGTGCACTAAAGGTTCGCAACCGCGTCGGGTGCAAAAATCATAAAAAAATATTTCTTTTCTCACCTCCACCGTCCATTTTATATACAACACATTTTATATAGCCAAAATATACAGATTTTTCAAAGAGGTTCCTGCGGAGTACCGTAGATATTTAGGGTGCTAATACCTTCCCTTTGCATAACCAACCCCCTTACCTTGAATCTTTCCCCCTTTTTTTTGGGTTATTCGCTCTTTTCCCATTCCTTTGGAAACAATAAAGCGCGGTGGCGATTTTTATTTTTATTTGTATAAAGTCTAGTCAATCCAATGGCTTAGTCTTGAAACATTTCTACCGCTACAAAAGCTATGGGTCTTATACAACCGTTGAGTATTCTAGAATGGAAGTGGGACAATGTCTCTATGGATTTTGTGTCGGGTTTGTGTTATACCCCAATTTTCCCCCTTAGATTTCTCATAATCTAATGTCACAATGCATAAAGACACACACATTATGATTGTTTCTCTCTTTATCCTATCTTTAAGTTTGTTATTGAGGGATTCCCAAGCACCTTGAATTTGTGTATCTTGTACATGTGTTCTTTTAACTAACATCAATATGTGTATATATGTTCCTTTGAATGTTCATATTGCAGGTGATCACAATTGCATTCATCTCCCCATCTAATCTAGGGTTTGAGGGGTGACTCTCAATCAAATGGTTCCCTAATGGATTTCAAGAGATAAATCTTCAAGGTCATGTCTATGGCATCAAATATTTGTGGTTCAAGGAGCTCTCTCACTTTATTAAGGTCAAGATCTCCCCAAAGTTGATAGTGGAATTCATCAAGAAGATTCCTAGGTTCATGTGTTTATTTCCATGCCTTCTTCAACAAGCTTAATTGAGAATTAAGCTCCATATTTGAGTGTACTTTAAGACAATATTATTTCAAGGACTATTATGATTTATCATGCTTTATTTTGCCAAGAAAGTTCAAAGATATTCTAGGTTGGCTCAACAAGTTTGACCTAATTGAGAAAATACTAGATTCAGTGAGCACAAGTGCATAACTCAATTTTCAAAAATTTGAGTTGGTTATTTTTGCTATGGATACTTATCATCATCCACAACAACCTTTTTTCACATGAAAATATCCAATTGTGCAAGAAAAATCATCAAAAGTTGAAAGGGGTTTCAAGTTATTTTGACACTCCCTGAGCTAGGGTTTGTTGACTTCTAGGGACCATATCTTGCTTATTGTTTGATATTTTTGATTGGTTCCAAAGCCATGATTCTCGTTAAAGGGTCCTTAATAAACTCTCTTCAGAGATATAAGGCTAATTTTGAATGGAAGATCACTGATGATTGAGAAAGATTACAAGTTTCCTTGAAAGGCCTTTGAATTTTAAAGTTTGACTTCAAATGATCATAACTTGGTCAATTTTTATCTCCTTGAGCCCATTATTTTTCCATAATAATATTTTGGATCTCTACTACAACTATGTTTTTATGTGAAAGACTTGAAGATGCATGGAAAGTGGTTGAAGAATTGAAAAGATTATAGGTCTTTCGTGATTTTCCCCAAATTTGTTCATCATCTTTCAAAGACCATAACTCTTTCAATTTTTATGATTGTTGATCGATATCAATTCCATAGTTCAATTCAAGAGGTTTACTTCATGTCATCTACAGATATCAAGATCAAATTTTGAGTGGAAGGTCATGTAATTTTGTAGAACATTATAGGTCATTTTGAAGTTCAACACTTAGAATTTTTCTAAGTACAAAAGATCTGTGTGTTTTTCACAAATTCAATTGGACATAAATTTTTGCTCAATGATCTAAATGTAGTCTTTCTTGGCACATTGTAAATATTGTAACCTCATCTTCCAAATTCTTAAAGAATCATGTCATAAAGCCCCTCGAGTTGTTCCTACCATGGATTAAAAGTTGGCACCATGAAACTGATTTTGTCAAAACAGTCAGGTTGCAAATTGGTTAATATGATCTCTAATCACAAAATTCTTGCGTGTTTTTACTTTAAATCATGCTTAACAATCTTCTAGAAGTGATTAGCACCTTGAAACACAAGTTTTGGCTCAGTTTTGAACAAATACGAGTCACACTTTTCATGCTTGCAACATCACACAAATTCTCCTAAAATCTCATAATTTCACACGCTTGAGCATCCCATTTGCTTCCCTATAAATAGAGAATGATATCCCACTCATTAGACAAGTTTAGAGAGTCAAAGAACCTCTGTTGAACTTTCTCTATACCTCTCAATTATGCAAATTTGAATTTGGTTCTAAAGCATCTTTCAATCCAATTTCTTTGTTGATTCTTCATCCTTGAACTTCCTTGAAGAAAACAGAAGAAGAACCAAGTCTTGAGATGCCCTTAATCGTGCTTGCCAATTCAAGTTTCAGAGCTCTGAATTTGAACTTCAACAGGTAGATTCCTCCATCAATTCTCTCAAAAATTGTTGCTACAACGTAGCTCTCATCACTCTGATACTGATCGCACCATTAGTTTTTAACTGAAAGTGAGTTTTGCTCAAGAATTTTCAAATCCCTTTCCAACTTTTTCTTCTGGTTTTTCTCAAATCGACTGAGTTGCGGTTTAAAGAAATTTTTCGCGAGGGTGAGGTTAGGATTGCCTAGAAGATACGAATCCAATGATACCGGTTTGAGCCTCTAACGATTCCGTTTGAAGAATTTCAAGAAAACCCCACGCGCATAGGTCTGGAGGTTGAAGACGACCTACATATCATTCTTCAACCAATGATACCGTGACAATTGTTTTATTTTGATTAGCCCGAATTTATTTGATTCTGTGTGTTTTCAATAAGGTCCATAACATGCATAACACGCTTGACCCCTCTGGTCTGTTTACTAACGCATTTGACATTAATCAGATAGTCCACATCTTTTTGGCTTTATTTTATTTTCTGATTTTTATATTTTAATTGTTTTAAAGTTCAAAAATTCATAAAAAATTCATTTCAACTTCAAAAATTCTGAATGAATTCTCAAAAATACTTTTGATTTTTATCTTTTTGATTTTTATTTTTTCACAATTTTATTTTGTGATTTTATTATTTTTTCACTTTATTTACCTTGTTTTAATTGTTTAAAAATACTTTTCTTGATTTTAAAATTATGAAAAAAATATGGAAGGATCCAATGACCTTTTGACAAATATCGGTGACCTCATTTTATTTTTATTTTTGATTTTACTATTTTTTTTTACAATTTTTTGTTTATCTTGCTTATTTATTTAAATTTTAAAAATAGTTTCTGATTTTAAAAAATTATGAAAATTTTTGTCAATACTTATTGACTCATGTTTGACATCTAACTTTTTTTTGGTATTTTTATTTGGTGTTTTAATATACTTTGTGTATTTTACCAATTATTTCCCTTTTATTAATCATTTAAATATTGTTTTATTGAATATTATTTTATTATTTTTGATTGGTTCTGATTTCGATGTTATTTTGGGACAAATTCCTTAACCTCATTAGATATTGGGTGTTGATAGGTTAAAAAACCAAATCCACCAAAATGGATGAATGATGTTTATGATATTTGAAACCCTAATTTCATCTGATACATCCTCTCTCTCTTTTCATCTTATCCCTCTCTTACTTGTGCTACATGTTGTTGGAGAATAATCTTCATATCATTTCTCTAACATGTGGTATATAGATTTCTATTGATCGGCCTCAAAATAGGTGTGACTTCTACATAAGTCCACTTACGATTGCTTAACATAACACTAAATTTATCCCGATACAAAAAAATGATCATTCCTGGCCCAAACCTATGTTTGCAAGCCCAAGTATATTTAATTTGAAACCTTTGATCCAGTAACCTTGAGGTTCATTGTTAGGAGGCTTTGATCTTATCAATCCTCTAATGAACTTTCATAAATTTTGGTCTAAGTGAATCATTTAAACATCATCGATAATATATGCTTGCCATGAGTACTTGAAATGAATGATATACTTGACAAAAAAACAAATGAGACTTGTTGTTGAGAAGCTTTGATTTTACAAATCTTCTAATGATTTTTCAAATGCAAGTTTCAAGATAGTCATTCAACTAACCTCTAACTTCTAATTCATTAACAATTGACTTTACTTTTTGCTTTTACTTTGTGCTTTTACTTTATGCCCTTTATTTTATGCCTTTACTTTCATGCACCATTTACTTTAGCATTTATATTTCATGTTATTTTCATCTTTTCTCACATGAGCATTGATCTTTATGTCATTTTATTTTTGCTCACTAGAGTATTTATCTTTATGTCATTTTATCTTTTCTCATTTGAGCATTTATCTTTATGTCTTTTTATTTTTTCTCACTTGAGTTTTGTTTTCTTTTTTAAGACACTTAATTACCAACTTGAACATAAAAGCTTTAAGGTTACTTGGACTATTGGTTACTATCCTTGGCATTATGGAGTTCTGGACCTCTTGGACTTAGGATTAGAAGCCTTGATTACCCTGGGACCTTGTGACTTTATGGTTATTTTTTCCGGAGTTCTTGGGGTTTACTCCAAGACATTGGGTTGATTTTCTTTGTGTGCAGATTTTTCTGATTATTTGCTTTGTCTGGGATTGAGAATTCCTCTGTATACTGTTGTTACTTTGCCCAATTTTGTGAAGACTTAATGCATCTGAAGCTTGGTATTTCTCAGAGGTTTAGTATTTTTTCTTTCTTGGTTTCAATCCAAAGGATGGGAATTCTACATTGACTTCTTATGTCAAGTGTTTGCTTCTTGTTAGTGAGAGCGTTATTTTCCTTAGCTTTTACCTTATTCTTTAGTATATTCCCTTCATCTCCTTCCATCTTAAATTTCAAAAATATTCTCCCTCCTTTTCAAAACTCTTCTTGCTTACCGCTTTCATAATAAACTTGGACTTAGGTCCATGCTTTTTTCAAAATCTTTTCTTAATAAAATTTTAATCAATACTAATCATACTTTAACTTTTTTTTTTGTGATAAGAATATAAGTCAATCAAACTCATTTAAACCATTTTTCCACTTTGGATTTTTACTTTAAATTTTTTCTCAAAAGATTAGACTCTTGTCAATTCTTGTAGTGACGCGAGCTACTATACTTCTACGATATGTAGTAAAGTACTATATTTCTTGTAGAGTGCTAATACCTTCCCTTTGCATAACCAACCCCCGTACCTAGATTCTCTCCCCCTCTTTTTGGATTTATTCGCTCTTTTCCCATTCCTACGGAAACAATAAAGCAAGGTGGCGATATTTTTTATTTGATCTGTGTGAGTCAAGTTAATCCAATGGCTTAGTCTCAACATTTCTACCATTACAGTTTTCCGGTTACTGCTAAGGGCAACAATTCAATTAGTGTGATAGTGGATAAATTGACTAAGTCGGCACATTTCTTACCGATGAAGATTAATCATCCCATGGAGAAGCTGGCCAGATTGTATATTGATAAAATTGTAAAGTTGCAGACGGATGGTCAGACAGAGAGGACTATCCAGTCTTTGGAGGATTTATTGAGGGCTTATGTGTTTGAACAAGGAGGTTCTTGGGACAACCACTTGCCATTTATTGAGTTTACTTATAATAATAATTTTCATTCTAGTATTGGGATGGCGACATTTGAAAAATTGTATGGTAGGAGGTGTAGGTCTCTATTGTGTTGGTATGAGTCGGGCGAGAATGATGTACTCAGACCTGAGTTTATACAAGAGACAACAGGGAAGATAAAGATGATTCAAGAGAAGATGAAGGCTTCTCAGATTCGTTATAAGAGTTATCATGATAGGATGAGTAAGGATATAGAATTTAAAAAGATGATCATGTATTTTTTAGGGTTACTCCGGTGACTGGTGTTGGTAGAGCTTTAACGTCAAGAAATCTTACGCTGCATTTTGTTGGTCCGTATTAGATATAAAAAAGATAGGTGAAATGACCTATCATATTACCTTGTTTTCGTCACTCGCAAATCTACATGATGTGTTTCATGTGTCTCAATTGAAAAAAGTATATTTCGGATCCTTCGCATGTGATAAAATGGATGATGTACTGGTGAGAGATAACCTGGTTGTTGAAGCATTGCCATTACAAATAGAAGGAAGGGAAGTGAAGCAATTGTGAGGAAAAGAGATCGCCCTAGTGAATGTATTGTAGGGTGGACCAGCCGATGAGAGTTGGACTTGGGAATGCGAGGATCAACCGAGAGAGTCTTATTCGAACTTGTTTCTGCCAGGTAATTTTCAAGGGCGAAAATTATTTTAAGTATGGGAGAGTTGTAACACCCAAAATTATAGATTAATTATTATTTAATTAATTTAACGTAAATATATGAGTCTTTGTGGAGTGTTTGGTATATATGATGTTTTGGTGTCTTGTGTGAATCATTATGACGATATATGATGTGTATTCGTGATGCATCTGTGATGCAATAACGATGACTTAATGAATAATATGTTTAGGATGATGATTTGGGTGGAGTAGAATGGGATAATAAGAAGGTTTAGAATTATTTAGATCTAATAGTGATTATTTAGATTTAAATAAATTGAATAATATATGATGCAGAGAAAACAAGTGCAATATGGTCAATTGGAAGGAATATGTGAGGGCAATAGTGGAAGTTCATTATTAGGGGTCCAAGAGGGTAACTTTGGTATAAGGAAAAGGTTTGGTATTTTACATGATCATTCTGTACGATAGAATTGGAAGAGCGCTGTGGAGAAAGAGACATAGGGCACAAGGAGGCAAGAAGAGCATAGGGATTTCGGTAGAGCACGAAGAGGAATCATAAACTAGCAATACACCTTAAGGTAACGGTTATTTATCTTAATTATTATAATCTATTTAAGTTTTAGATAGTTATGGATTGTAGTAAGTTTTTTGTTGTGTTGAACATGTGATAATTTGATGAATTAGATGATGTTTTGTGGTCTTAGATTGTAAGTAATTGTACCCATAATATACAATACATTGGATTGTTGATGTTTAGTGAAAAACCCGTGATTAGAGTATGTTTTAGGACATATAATATGGAGAAATTTCAAGATTGCGATTGGTATTTATGCATGAAATTGCAACAAAAAACCCTGTTCGTGCAACATCGCTAGGCGACGAAGGTTGTGTCACCGGGAAATGGTGTTTCGCTAATCCATCTCTAGGTGAAATAGGCGGCGATGGATGGAAGAATAAGAGATAGTTTCTGGAGTGCGTCGCCTCTAGCATCACCGGACGAAGCAGATAAAAAAGGTGTGTCACCAGGCGACAGACATGTGTCATCGGGCGAAGGAAGGCATGATTGATTAGCTATTTGGACATTCTTAAAAGAGCCATAACTTGAGTATTAGAACTTGGTCTGAGGTACCGTTCAAAGTGTGGGATAACTAACGTGATTAACTTTAGTTAGATGGAATAAAATGAGATAAATGATGTATTTTTCCCAATACCTAAGCTAGGATGAAGTTAGAATCCCCGTGTCAGATTACCATGATGCTTTGTTTATTATGATGATATGATGATGTTTGGTTTATTACGATGATATGATGATGTTTTGTGTATTTTGATGATATGATGATGTTGTGATGAAATCATGAATGATGATGTGTTTTGACTAGCCGTGGTCGTTTTTATTATATTTTTGTGCATCATGAATTCATGGAATAGTTTAGGACTTCGGTCCAGTGATGTTATTAGGACTTCGGTCCAGTGAAGATGATAGGAAAATTGTCCAGTGAAAGCATCAATCCCATAGTGTGGATTGAGTGCAAAATTATGAGGTGCTCTAGTTCCAAGTGGGAATTAATCCTATTGATGGGGATTTTTGGAGATGACGATGATTGAGTCATTTAGTGAATTTTTGGTACCACATGCATGAGTCTATGATGTTGCATTTCATTATAAGTGACATTGCATAATGATGTGATTTAAACGATATATGTTTATGAATGGTGTTTTGATAATATGTAGGAAGTAGTGAGATAGCTGTCTTTGGTGTAGTCCTAAGTCGGTTGATACTCGATACTACACTTATTGAGATTTGTCTCCTGAGTTTTGTTTTGTGGCAAGTCAGTTGTCGATCGAAACGAAACTTATGGAAAAGATCAGTCATATTGATATCCCTTAGAACCCGGTTACTATTACTAGGACAGGTTGAGCCAACTTAACTTCAAGAGGGTACTTACCTACAAACCCCATGCAAGCCTAAACCTAAGACTGCTTGTGTGACTTGTTTGCTTTTAACTTGAACTCATTGCAGGGCTTTTATTTGTATTCCTTGCAGGACCTTGTTTGTATACATTATTCAATAAACTGGTTTCTTACAAGACACACTTGTCTTCATCACCCTGCATTTTTTCTTGATGCATAACATACGTATCATATCATCATACCATATAATTTCCTTAACCATTTCAAGGATCTCAAGGGCCTGTGGTGCATGTTATGATAAACTAGACGTCTAGCAAGGGGCAAGGGGATTTATTTTCCTTTAGCCAATGCCGTCAAAAGATCAAAACACGAAAACTTGAGTTAGGGGCTATGACCCACTCGATATGGTGAGCTTGACTCTCGTAGAAGGACCTTCAATGATACGAAGTTCTTCAATCAAAGCTGCAGTCAACTCCTAACATCTTCTTGTGTTTACCCTGCGAGATCCTTGAAAACATTTACACATCATGCATGTCATTACATAACAGGTCTCTCATGTTCTCGCTGTTTATTTCAGAAAGGAAAATGGATTTCAAACAGAACAACAGAGATATCCAAACTCAAGATGCCCAGTTCAAGGAAATGTTCCTAAAATTAGCCAAGGGGCAAGAAGAGTTGAAAGCACTCCTCGCTGGGAACTTGGCCAAAAAAAGTCCTGAAGACAACAAGGACAAACAATTGGGACAACTGCAAGCTGAGATAGAAGCAATGAGAATCCAGATGCTAGGGAAAATGGATCTTATCCAAATCCTAGCCCGGGGACAAGAAGAGCTGAGAGCCCTTATCAGCAAACCTCATCAAGACGGATGCAACCGTATGAAACAAACAGTCGAGGCTGAGGATCAAGTCATTAATCATCCCCTGACGAGACAACAAGTGGGTTTGGTGGAGAGTGGACCTTTCCAAATTGCTGCTACGTCACAAACCCAACCACCATATTCTTAGGTACAAGGTCACCTCCATATTCTTAGCATGCAGCCTAATGATGTCAGGTGTTATCATACCCTCGGCGGAGAAAGAATCCCCAACTACTGCTCCAACATCTAAGAATTCCCCCAGTGAAGTCGCCAAGCTTCTCAGGATTCTCCAACGGGTTTCTTCTTAAAACAACAAAACAAGAATTCCCAGCGGAAACATTCTAAAGCTATCATCTAGAAACGGTTCAGGTACGATCCAAAGACGGATGTCATCCTAAACTTACTCCAGATTCTCATCTAGAAACAGTTCAGGTATGATCCAAAGACAAATGTCATCCTGACACTTGTTCAGATTCTCATCTAGAAACAGTTCAGGTACGACCCAAAGACGAATGTCATCCTAAAACTTACTCCAGATTCTCATCTAGAAACAGTTCAGGTACGATCCAGAAATGGATGTCATCCTAACACTTACTCCAGATTCTCATCTAGAAACGGTTCAGGTATGATCCAGATACGGATGTCATCCTGACACTTACTCCAGATTTTCATCTAGAAACGGTTCAGGTACGATCCAAAGACGAATGTCATCCTGACACTTATTCCAGATTCTCATCTAGAAATGGTTCGGCTACGATCTAGAGATGGATGTCATCCTGATACTTATTCTAGACTATCTTCTAACAACAATTCAGGTACGATCCGGAGACAGATGCCATCCTGATACTTATTCAGATCATCTTCTAGAAATGGTTCAGGTATGATCCAGAGACGAATGCCATCCTGATACTTATTCCAGACTATCTTCTAACAACAGTTCAGTTCACAGAGTTTACCTTCCCTAACGGAATTTATTTCTCTAACGACGAAAGTTCATCTCCCAACGTTTCAATTTAAACAAATCTATTCTTCACCCCCAGCAAAAATTAGGGATTTATTTTCCCTAGTTCAACAACACTGCAGTAGAATGACCGACACATTCACACATTGCATTCATACACCATTTTACAAATGTCATAGCATGTTCAACATAAATGCATATATCACAATCTCATTTGTTTTGAGAGCATCATGCAATTCATACATCATGACATCGCATGAAACTGGTTTTACCTTTTCAGGTCAAACATTGCCAACTTATATAGCAGGTGAAAGATTAATTCCCGAAACCATAAGGGGAACTAACTATGTGACCAACATTTTCAAGTTCCAGATTAATACCTGAAACAAGACATGACAACCATCTGTGAACAAATTACAGATCAGTTCTCGAAACAAGACAGGGTGACTAGCTGCATGACGAATACTTCCTTCAGACCTCTGTTGGTTCAGTTTAAACCGATCAATGGTTCATCCTGATTTTGGTTCCGGTAGACACTTTCTCTGGTTCAGATAAATCGCTCCAAATATTTATTCTAATTCTTTTCCAGTTAAAGATTATTCAAGACCTCTGTTGGTTTAGTTTAAACCGATCAATGGTTTATCCTGATTCTGTTCCGGTAGACAACTTCTCTGGTTCAGATAAATTTCTCCAAAGATTTATTCTGATTCTTTTCCAGTTAAAGGTTATGCAAGACCTCAGCTGGTTCAGTTTAAACCGATCAATGGTTTATCCTAATTCCGTTCCGGTAGATAATTTCTCTAGTTCAAATAAATCGCTCCAAAGATTTATTCTGATTCTTTTCCAGTCAAAGAATATTCAAGACCTCTGTTGGTTCAGTTTAAACCAATCAATGGTTTATTCTGATTACGTTCCGGTAGAAACTTTCTCTAGTTCATATAAGTCGCTCCAAAGATTTATTCTGATTCTTTTCCAGTCAAAGATTATTCAAGACCTCTGCTGGTTCGGTTTAAACCGATCAATGGTTTATTCTGATTCCGTTCCGGTAGACACTTTCTCTGGTTCAGATAAATCGCTCTAAAGATTTATTCAGATTCTTTTTCAGTCAAAGATTATTCAAGACCTTTACTAGTTCAGTTTAAACAGATCAATGGTTTATTCTGATTCCGTTCCGGTAGACACTTTCTCTGGTTCAGATAAATCACTCCAAAGATTTATTCTGATTCTTTTCTAGTTGAAATCAAGCTTAGATTTAGTCTAATTTCTATCAACAATCACCCGTGGATGGCATCTTTAAGTCCATCTCCAACAACTCCCTGTCATCTTATCCAAATGGCACCTGTAAGCCCATTCCCGCCATCATCAATCATCGGTGTTACTTCATGCGAGTGAAAATTTCTGGGCACTCTAGTGTTCAATCATCTTCCACCTTCAGATCACGAAAGGCAAACAAGCCAATCTAAATCTTCAAGTTTAGGAAGATTGAACAAGGGCAGCTGTTGTACCCCAAAATTTTCCCTCTCATGTTTTCTAAGATCTTTTCTTATATGGGTGGAGTGATACGGTGGCAGAACCGACTATTATACTGGTTTGCATTTTTGTTCGCAAATGTCACGGTAAGCAAGAGTCGCCACTGACTTTTCTTTTATCCAACAAAGGAAAGGGTGAAAAGAACAGAAAAAGACCTTTTTTGAGATTTTCTGAGTAAGGGGGGTAGGTTATGGAAAGGGAAGGTGTTAGCACCCTTTCCATCTGTGGTTTTCCAAGGGCTCTTAAGTACTTTCTCATTTTTTGAAAATTGTTTTCGTGTTTGTGTGTTTTGAAAAGTTTTGTTTGCTTTATGATAACTCTTGTATCAGTCCTCAAGAGTGTGATAAAGCATTTTTGAAAAGAAGTTTGAAAGTGTGTAAGTGTAAAAAGAATCAGATTTGAGCAAGTACTTAAGAACTGTCTACCTACTCGAAAAATGATGTTCTTTTCCTCCTACCCTTTAGATAGTGCTATCCTACTATTAGTGAGTAGGTAACCCTATCGTCGAATGTTGAGGGACTATCGAAAGAGATGTTTTATGGTCATTGAAGGCCACATGTAAGGATACCTTAGCATTTCGAAGGGACTGTCATAATATAGGCAACATCAAGGGACAAGATCATTTCTCGTTGGCAACTCGAGGGATATTGAGGGACCATGATCTTTATGATGACTTTTAAACTGAGGGTCTTTGCTAAGATATCCCTACGTTCGAGGGACATGACCAATTCCGAAGGCAACAAGTGATGTTATACCTTAGGGGCGCAAGTGTGAGAAATATGTTCAATTCAGTTATATTTATCTTGAAATTAGTGACCTAATGATTAATTGATTGATTCTTATCATACATGCTTAATTTACTAACAGTTTACATACAAGCATATAAGAAATATAAAGGCAAGAAATAAAGTTCATACAACTATTACAAGGCTTTGGTGTAGTTACATAAATAATGACTGCAAAGTAAAATGCGGAAATTGAAAACCCTAATTAAACTATTACAAACCAGACACAATTACATAAATAAAAAAAATAATCGTATGGAAAAATAATAACACGCAAAATTTAAGACTGGCCTACGTTTGAAACCCTAAAATCTAATTGCCTATTAAGAATATTTTTTGGTATTATATGAAAAAAACTTAGAAATTTAACCTAATTTCTAACCAATTTTAAATTAAAGGAAAAAAGTTAAAATTTAAGTAAATTAATTTGCAAAAATTAATTTTTCTTAAAAAACTCTAAATCCTATTTTTTGATGATTTTCTGATTTTAAAAAAATGAATAAACAAAAAAAAAACGAAATAAAAAGAATAAAGAAATTAAGAAATTGGCCTGAGGGGGTGAGAAACCCAATTGGGGGGGTTATGCTGCTGAATTCCAAGGCCCAAATCCTGTTGGCCCACAGCTGCGCTGGATCTAGTGGGAGGCGTGCTTAGAGGTCCATCATAGGGAAGCATTTTCTTGGGGCACTGGATTTGATACTATAGTGATACGATGGATGAGATCTGGAGATGCATGGTGGACGCGCTGGAACCCAAAGCACGTGATCTGCAAGAAATATTCAGAAAAATAATATGCAAGAGGCATAGATCGAACCCCTGCCCTTGCACACACACAAAGCCTTAAGCGTGCTGTCTCTACCATTTGGACGACTGTACTTCCGTTCATCTAACCACAAACAATTGATTAAATATTAAAACTGGTCCTAAATGCTGATTATAAAACACGCGCGCCCAGAGTGGGCCCCTGATATTTGAACAAACCAATCACAACATCCTAATATGCCACGTAGAGTCCTTGGCCGGTTAAACCACCGTGGATGGTGGTTCCGGTCATCTTCTTCGTTTGAGCAAAAATCCCAAACTGCGAAATATCAAGAAAATGAAAGCAAAAGTGACCCTACCACCCTAATTTGGGGTCTACGAGTTCAATGGTGATGGCCATTTGGCCTGAGGAGGCCTGTATCGCCCTGTTCATGCCTTGACCATTTCAAAGCCCTAACAATGGAAACCTGCATTCTAAGCCTCTAGGTTTTTATGTATCACGCTAGAATGATTCAAAATAATCATATGAACATGAATGTATGCTTTAGATTCATTTAAATCGCGTGTGTTAAGAGATTCAAATATTAAAATTTTACCAAAAGGATGTGACTCGGTTGGCCGGTTTTAGGCTGCTTTATTCGTGGATGAAGGTTGATATGGATTCCTGGGACCTTCAGGAGGAAGATTGGCTCTTTTGTTTTGATCAACAAAGGTTGGAACTAATGCTTTTGATTTTCACGATTTTCTTGAAATTTTGCACTTTGCTATGGTTCTTTTGTGGCTGCTGCGCATGTGCATTAGGTTTGGACTTGTTTTGGAAAAAATCCAATCTTTCTTCCCTCCATGATTTCCCTTTGATTTTCCAGCATATTTCATTCCTTATCTGATGAGAAAAGATTCCCAAATCATATCTTACATATTTTCCATTATTTCTTTATTTTATTTTGAATTTTAATGAATAAAAAATCAAAATAAATAATAAAAATAATGAAATAAGGTATGAGTTATCTCAGAGGTCGTGGGCCATGTTAGGAACAAGTTTCAAGCATGAAAACATGGGCCCATTTGGAAAAAAAATTCAAGTTTGGTCAATATTGGTTTCATGCACGTTTCCAAAAATTGGTCGACTTTAGCAATGCATATCTCTCTCATTTTTAACCCTAAGAGTGTGTTCTTGGACTTTTTAGAGAGCTTAGGATGTCCTCTAATCAACCTTTTTGGTTTCAAATCAATTGGATCTTCCATCTTCATGTAAGTATCTTTGACCCAAAAGGTGTTTTTTGTTGACTTTTTGAAAGGACCTATAATGTATGAGCTTGTATCTTTTGATTGATGCATTTCTTGAACTTGAGGGATTAAGAGAAGTTGTAGGGAATTAGATTCTCTTCAAAATGAGTCTTGGTAGAAAAAATTTCTGATAAAGTATGAGAAAGTTATGCCTGGTCAAAAATTTGGTTGACTTTTCCTATAGAAACCCTAATTTGCCATTTTTGACCTTTGATGAGTTAGGAGCATTTCTTGAGGAATCATGATCAACCCTTGACCAAATGATGGATGTTACTTCAAAATGTTGGTGTTGACCAAAAATATTAAAGTTTGACTGTATTTGGGCCACAATTGACTTTTGACCTAGTACAGTTGATTTCTAGGCATTTGAGCAGTTGACTGAGCAAACTTGTTGTTCAAGGTATGAAATTTGGAATGGATTATCTTGAGGACATATTAGGACAATGGAGAATATTTAGGATTCTTGGAACCCACACATCTTGATTAAAATTGAAACCCCAGTTAAGGTTCATTGCTTTAGGAGGAGAACTTGTCTGGTCAATTTTTGATCATCCTTGAGCAAATTGAGAACCTTAATGAGCATGTCTTGAGTGAAATGAGAGGGAAAATTTTGGGGTACAACAGGTGGTCACAAACACTTTATTAAAGAAAAATAATTTTTTTGAAGATGAACAAGATGTCTTTCGATTGTCATCTTGACAGGCTTCGATTGGGCATCTTGATCCTTCGAACAAGCTTAGTTTTAAAGTCTTCGATTAGGAACTTGGCACTATTCACTGTAGGTCTGATTCACAAGCTTCGAATGGGTGTTGGGTCCCCCTTCAATCATATTCAAACCACAAGGCTTCGACTGTGCATTATTTGCTTCAGGCATGCCTTTGATTCACAAGGCTAACGACCTCTACAAGTTCCTTTCAATTCACAAGGCTAAAGGTCTCTTCAAGTTCCCTTTGATTCACAAGGCCAAAAGCTCCTTCATGCTCGCTTTGGATTCACCAGCGCAAAGGTTTCTTATATTATTGCCTTCAATGCATAAGGCAAAGACTTCCTTTACGCTTTCTCTCAAGGCCAAGACCGCTCAACACAGCTTCTACACCATGACACACAATATGATCCCTTTGAAAGAGCACTCCAAAAGCCCATTCGAAGGACACATATTGCTGGCCATTCGAATGAGACATATAGTTACTGAATACAAGCTTATCTTATGATGGGTCTTGGTCCTACATGTGGCTAGGCCCAGGCCTTTTGTGCATTAGCATTCGAAGATGGTGACAAAAGAGGTTTTCGATTGGCCAGATTGAAGTTTTCGTTTGAGTTGTTTGAATCAAGTAGCTAGGGAAAGTAGACTCAATCGAAGAAGCTTTGATGAAGCAAACTCTGAAGAGATTCGAATCCAGAGTCATCAAAAAGAACAAATATTCTGACGAAGAGAATTCTGGGCAATTTGAATCAATACAACAATTGACTTAATCTAAGAAACATTGATTAGGGAAAACTCTGAAGTCAGAGTCATCAAAAATCTGAGCAATTCGAATCAATGCAGAAGTTGACTTAATCTAGGAAACTCCGATAAGGGAAAACTCTGAATTCAGAGTCATAAAAAATCAAAGCAATTCGAAGGAGGAAATCAGACCCATTCGAAGGAGGCAATCAGATCCATTTGAAGGAGGCAATCAGAACCATTCGAAGTAGGCAATCAGAGCCATTTGAAGGAGGCAGTCAGAGTCATTCGAAGGAGAGCATTCGAAAGTCATTTGTGTCCATATTCATTCAAATTCAAAAAGAGACAAGAATTCCACATCTTTGGCAAAGTTTCAAAATGATATTCATGGCCTTTAAAACACCAACTTAATGGCTGTTTATTCCTTTGTCCTCTTGTCCCCTCCATCCCCTCTATATAAGAAGCAAACTAGAAAGCTCCAGAGGAGGACAAAAAAAATAAGGAGACCACCTACATACATGCCTGGAGACAACCTGAGAGAGTCACACGAAATTGCAAACACATTATTGGAGGTCTCATGAAGATTTTCCAATCATCACCATCCCCTAAGCAAGCACACATCCAAAAGTGCCAAATCGAAGAAACCCTTAAACAAGGGTACCCACGCATGAAGCCACATATTCATCCATCACCATTGGTAAGAATTGGTAAAAAGATCAAACTTTACATTTGCATTACATATTAACACTTGTAGTTCATTCGATTTGTATTTAAGATTAAGGACTTGGGTTTGACACCCATGTCTGCATTTGTTCTATTTCTAACATTTGTTGCAGATCCAACCTGAGTAGACCAAAGCGCGCATGATCGAAGGACCTAGGTTCAATACCCAGGTCCTGCATCTTTGTTTTGCTAACATATCTTTCCATATTCAGTACCCTCACAGGTGATCCATCAGGCCCTCTCAAAAACACTTTTGGGTTGAAAACAACCATCCTTCATTGGATCGAAGGCCACCTTTCTTCCTCTAGATCGTAAGCCATCTTCATCTGGATCAAAGGACACCTTCCTCTGGATCGAATGACAACTTCTTTCACTGGATCGAAAGATAGCCACCCTCCTATGGATCGAAGCCCCCCCATCTCTCCCTGCAATCGAAGGATACCCCGCTTTGTATTTTTTATTTTTTTATTGACCTTTTTTTTATATTTAAATTAACCTTAAATCAAAAATCATAAAAAATACATTAGGCTAATATTTTTCTAATTAAGTTAATTTTGTAAACAAATTAATTAATCATTTTAACCTTTTCTTAGAATTAAAATTAAATAGACTTAGACTTTATTTTCTTTCATAAACAAAAACAACCAAAAAGATTTCTTTTCCTTAGGATTTGGACGTCCCTTTTAATTTGTTTGTGGATTTATGTATTTTCGCATTTTTCATATTATTGTAATTGCTTCCCAATTTATAATAGTAACTATGGCTTTACTTTCCGCATTTCTATAATGTACCTCTCACAAAGCCATGTAATAGCGTAGGATTTATATTCCCGCACTTTACATTTCTGCACTTTAAATTCCTGTATATATATTAACTGCTAGTAACTAGGATTGCATGACAAGACTAATAACAAAATGTTAGCAAAATTAACACAATACTAAAAAACTGAATATAACACACCATGCACATATGTAACTCTAGGGTACCCCACTTTGATTGCCTTCGGAAAACGGTCACAATTCTCGAAATGTGAGAAGCTTTAGTGGTTGTCCTCTAGTTTGAAAGATCACAAGTCCCTCTATGAACCTCTTGACGTTGCCTCAGTTAAAAGTGATCTTAGAAATTTAGTACACTTACTAAAATTCCTTGCCAAGTTTCCTTCGTGACCGTAACGTCCCTTCGAATGTCCCTCTTACATCCAACGACTAGGGCTACCTACTCATTAATAGTAGGATAGCACTGTCTAAAGGATAGGAGGAAAAGAATAACTTTTTTTATGAGTACAAGTATATAGATGTTAAATGCTATGCTCAAAACAAACTATTTTCACTTACACATTTCAAAAACGACTTTCAAAAACATTTTCTTTATCAACAATCTTGAGGATTGATACAAGAGTTGTCACAAAGTGAATCGCCGTACTAAGGAATTTCAAAACACTTTTCCAAAATACAAAGCTCAAGAAATTTTCAAAACATGAGCTAGCATCTAAGAGCCCGTAGATAACTATAGATGGAAAGGGTGCTAACACCTTCCCTTTCCATAATCTACCCTCTTACTCAGAAAAATCTCGAAAAGGTCTTTTTCTATTCTTTTCACCCTTTCCTTAATTTGGATAAAACAAAAGTCGGTGGCGACTCTTGCTTACCGCAACATTTGTGAACAAAAACGCAAAACCAGTATTAAGCAGTCGGTTCTGCTACCATATCACACCAACAATATACGCTAAGAGAAACATGAGCATCTTGGAAGATCCTTGCGAAACTGAAATTTACCGAGGAATAAACAATATGAACTACCGACCACTGGATAAAAACTGCGATGCAAGAATGCAACTCCACCATGTTAGTTCTGAAGAGGAATGCCATTGAAAGGTTGACTTTGGAGAGGATACTGCAAAAATAAATTGCAGTTCACTAAAAATTAATCATACTGACTTCAAATAACTCCTAAATTCTTTAGGAGAAGCTCCATTCTCCTCCCACAGAGAAATGAGGAATGTTTCGCTGGGGAATAAAAATATCTAAAGAGGAACCCCTTAGCAGACAGAACTTTGTCAAGTAGCAATGGATCCCTTATTGGGGCAAGATGTCCTTCTAGGAAACAACATTTCCATTATGAACCTTGTAAGGGTAACAAACTCACACATTTCCTGCTCTTTTGCTCGTACACTGCTGAGGATAACGATCCAAACTTCCTGACATGCTCTTCAAATTCACAAGTTGTTTAGCCTACTCCTAGACTTAATCTGATCAAACCTTGAAGAGGAGGAAATGCCCTTGCATAATTTCTTGTCCCAGTCTATAGAGTCTTTGAGGAAATTGCTTCGAGGGGACTTTCTGAGATATGTACCGTCAAGATAACCTGCCCTAGTATTATGTACTTCAGAACTTTTCCCCTAACTGGCCAGAGTTGGAAACGGTTTCAACCGTGCTTGAGTGAATGCCTCAGATTGAATAATTTTGAGATATCTGCTCTCGACTTTGATTTCCCAGGCTGACTGGATTCGACATCGAACTATCCCAGGAAAACAAATTCGCTCATACTCAATAGAGCCTCAAACTTTTCCTTTTTAGAGTAATTGGCTTACATCTTGAAAGTAGGCTAGTACACAACTGTACTTCTCAACTTGAATTGCCTCATTGTTCAAGAAAATACTTGAAGAAATATATCCCTTAGGACCAAACTAAAAGTGATACACCATTGCTCAACGTAGACTTCCGGGCAATCAAAATTTCCATACAGTGTGCTTCAAATCACTTCTCAAACTGGTCTTCTTTTACTCAACAGAGTCAATAGAAGTTTTGGCATGAATTAAGATCGTTCTAAAAAATGATTTACTCTTCAACGATATCCTAAAGTAATTTGTCCCTTGAGATAATCAAACTTTTCATCAGATGCTCATTATGCAAGCTCACTTGATGTTTAAGCACTTTTTCATATGCAAAGAATGTTTATTCTAAGAATGATAATTATAATGCAAATCATATGCTTGTCCTGAGGTAGAAAATTTTATTGAAAAGATATCGAAACATCAGATTTTTGTGCAAAAGATAGTAAAAAGATGGAGTGACACTACCTCAAAAGTTTTAGAAAACCTCATAGGAGCCAGATTACCGTACTCTCGTTATAGTTTTGCTTTTGAATTAACCCACGGTTCAGTTAGGACTTTCAAGGGTTGTAACATGGCTTGGTGGACACAGTTTTAGAAAAAAGGATTTTAAGGCAATTTTTTTTTGGTTCCCACCTATTCTCCATGATGTTCTCCAGTCGTACATTCAGTTAAACCAACATGATCACTCATCTCTCGAGAGAAGTTTATGATGGTTGAGGAACCACTGAGATTTCTTGGACATGATAGTCACTCACCTCAGCTTCTTTTGTGCTTCTGGTCACACAACTTTATTCTTTGTTGAGGATCTTCATTTTGTAATTGATTCTTGCCTTTCATACTTTTCATTTTTCTGTTTCACTTTCCCTAACTTTTGCCTAGATAATTCTTTTTGATTTTGATTTTGAAGTCCAGCAGGATGCCCTAATTTTTCCCTAAGTCACTTGTTTTCAAGTTTTTTGACTTAGAGAGCTTTCTTTCTTTTCTTTTTTTCATTCATTATCTTTTCTTTCCTGTTGGACACATCGTGTGAATTCAAGTCACTTTCGACTTATTGGAAGAATTGTGACTATTTCGTTCTCTGGTCGGTGAGGGATAACCATTTTTGTACCGTCATCTTTTATCCTCCTGATGGGTGATGGATAAGGTGTGGTGATCCTTGGATGTTCACTCCCTTTTGTAATTTGAATGCTCGATCAGATTAACTGAAATCTACCCAGCCCGGGTTAAAAATAAGGTTTTTTCTGACAAGAAAAGAAACTCATACTTCTAGGCTCAAATGGGTTAACGAGGGTCTATCTCCCTTATATCTTTGGTGTTTAGGGATTTGAAACAATGCCTCTACATCGTCAATAGGGTTTTACTTGAAATCATACCGTATTAGATTCTTGGTATATTTCTCATCATCCTCCCTCCAGAGTTATTTTGCTTTATTTAACAAGAGTTAAGTATAAAAAAGAAAAGAAAAACATTTAAGAGTGAATACAAATGAATTAATTTAAGACAAACATATTCAATGCATTATAATTAACATTCAAAGATAAGAAAGTTTGCATACAAAAAATTATTGAACTAAAACAAGAAAGATTACAAATGAGGATAAAAATGAAACTAGAAAAATGCCATATTGAGGAGTCTAGAGTCCGCATAGACTTGATGCGTCAGAAGATGCACTTTGTAGTCTTGACATTCACTGAGTTAAAGGAGGTCTCGAGTCTAACCCGCGGGTGCAAAGTTGATAGCCTTTGCATTAAGTAGGTCTTGTAGCTCGTGCTTGAAAGCCATATAGTTCTCAATAGTATGTCCCTGCCCACCAGAGTGGAAATCACATAGGAATTTGCATCAAAGGTGTATGGTAATTTCTCTAGATCAATATTCCAATGGCTCAATTCTACCAACTTCAGTTCAAGTAACTGAGGTAGAAATTTAGAAAAAGACATATGAAGCGCATCAAAGTTTCTGGGAGATTAATCTAGAGAAATTACCATACTCAGGTGGAAGTTTCACGGAAGAACGAATAAAATTATGGAGCTCAACCAATCGGAGCCCAATAAAACGATGAAGTAACTGAGCATATGACATTGTAATGAGATCAAAGTACCTCTCATATGACTCTTTCCTTTGCCGAGGAGCCTCACCCTTTGAAACTTATTGAGTAACAACAAATGGTTGTGGATAGGAAGACCTCAAAACACAAGGCGGTGAAGGAGGTACATGACTGCTCCATGTTTGGAAGGAGTCCCTACAGTATCAGGAGGAATGGTAACCTTTATTGCAGCAACAAGTTTAAGATCTTCTTCCTTTCTCAACACTGTATTCAGAACTTCCATGACCAAACTCAGTTGAGTGTTCAACTGATGATTCTACTTTTTCAGAAACTCCTGACCACGAACCAAGGCGTGCATGTCTACAATAAAAAGCCCCATTTAATTTTTCAATTCATCCAATTCCCCATGAAGTGGCTACATGCCTTAGTATTGATCACGGAGCAACAAGAAGTCAATACTTGTAGTTCTGAAAATAACACCAGGCCTGAATAAGAATTTCCCCCAACTCTGAGTACTTGTTATGAATGCATGAAGATGCATGAGTTGTATGAGTGGATGCAATTCCATGTTCGATCATTTTCAAGGAACCTACATGCATACAGTTTTTATACATTTATTTTGGTAAAAACTAAATATGTCATGATGCAAGTGCAGTACTCATGAAATCAAAGTGTCCAACATTAGAAATATGTTGCGCTATCACTGGATGTGTCGAGAATACTAATATTAGTAGTTCAAAACATAAACCATAGGAAACCAAGTCACCAACGGAACACGGTCACCATCAGAATAAAGTCGTCACCATATGAACAAAGTCACCATCTGAAGAAAGTTGCCATCGAACGTTTTTTATCCCACAGGAAGGGAAAAGTAAACATCGAGTAAACCTAAGAAGGGTGAAATCACGGTCAAACGACCAAGAGATTGGGTAAGGGATTATATTATGCAAGGTGAAGGTATTAACACCCTATACGCCCGTAGTACTTTACGGTATCGACTCTTATTGTTCTAATCAAAGGGTATGTTCAAATCTAAATCTTACGAGCTAAAAGGAAAAATGAAAAAAAGGGGATGCATGCAAAAGAAAATATGGGGAAAAGAAGGAAATATTTATAAACTTTCGCTCGGTTGAGCGCCGTGACCAGATGCCTATGTATCCCTTTTAAGGAATTAAAGCGTCGTAGTTTGGATCACATGTTTCGGCTTGTTGCATGTTTTTTAATGAACAATATTAATTTCGCCTTCTGCCACAGCTTAACCTTTGGAGACTCACGCGTCAACACATAAGTGAATTAACATGTTCTTTTTGAAAGTTTGAAAGAAAAGAAAAGGAACCCGAAGGAGAAAAAGAGTTTGCATTGGTTGATGTTTTTTACCTTAAAAAAGGATTTGGAAGTTGTTAGATGTTTTATGAATTTGCCAAGAAAAAGAAAGTTTTAGTTTTAAAGGATGCAAAAAGAAAAGAAATATTTAAGGGAGACTATCTAGCTTTATCCCTAATGTTATCATACAATGATGGTCCTAAGGTCGAGTTTGAAAGGGAAATCTCTACCTAAGTTAGCATACCGAAAACCTAAGGGCGAGGATAACTATCCTATAGGGAACATGCAAAGATCGAAGTCGTTATCTCAATTCTAATTGAGTGACATCATCGATCATCAACAAAGGAAAATGATAAAAGCCTAAGGGGAGTATGCAAAGATTGAAGTCGTTATCTCAATTCTAATTGAGTGACATCATTGATCGTCAAAAGAAATAAGCCATAAAATCCTATGGGAAGCAGACAATGATAGAAGTCGTTATCTCAATTCTAATTGAGTGACATCATCGATCGTCAACAAAGGAGGCAAACACAAGCACAAACGCAAGTAGAAAATAAGTGCAAAATGCCTGCTACAGGTCTTTAAACATCAACTTCGAGCGCATGCTATTTATTTCCTACTTCTCATGATATCTAGAAAGAAATTAAACGCGGAAAGATAAACCAAGCAGTAAAGTGATACCAAAAGGATAAAATGTCCATTATACAACAAGCAAGCAAAGCAAAAATGTTCATTATACAACAAGCTAGAACCAACAAATGAAATGGTCAGAAATAATATCCAATACAGTCATCCTATGTACAATGCAAAAATAAATCACAAGAAATGCGCCTCAAGCCAATATCCTGCACTGAGCCATGCTACACAAACCAATGGTAAAATCAGAACACATGTGTCGTGACGAATCGCTATCCATAACTTGCACAATCTCACAAGAAAGGTTAGCAAATAACAATGGATATCAAATGTAACTCAACAATCGACATCACAAGTTAAAATGACATATTATCATGCATAAAGTGAAATGCAACAAGTAATGGAGACATAAAAGAGAATTTCGGGCAGCATGTACATCACACAAATAAACACACAAAACATTGATCCGAAACCAACACAACTCGATACACATATCTTATAATGAACAAAAAAATGCAATAAAGCATAAACCAACAATTAAAACCAAATCCGGGTGCGTTTTACAAAATGGTACAGTACTACGCTTGTTTAAAGAATTAACTCGAAAAACGTTTCGGAACCAAGCATACTCAATCACAAAGGTTCATGAATGAACAATAAAGTATAAGCATGCATCAAATGAAGATTAAACTTAAAACACATGCCAAAAAGTGTCAAAAAATACAAAATTAAAAAATTAGGCGCGCAAAACAACGGAACAGAATCGGCTCAAAATTGCATGGTTAGCTACAAACGCACCAACAAACTCAAAAAAGTGGTTCCTATGAATTCATTCCAAGCGAAAGTACTACTTCCAATCCCCAGACAACAACTTGTAAACATGAAAACCTGAGTGGAAATTCAATTTGTAAGCGGTACAACTTGGCATAAATGTCATCCCAACGTCCAACCCAAGTGCATTGATTATTAACCATCAATAACAGGTAAACTCATGCACGAAATCATGTCCAAAAAGTGGAATTAAACCAGACATCAAATGTTGATTTAATTTTCGAATCCGAACTTTTTACATTGAAAATGAGAGTTTATTCACAAAAATGAATTTGAAATTATATCAACACATGAATACTCCACAAAAGCTCTACCATAATTCCATAATTGATATGTGAAATCCAAATTCAATATTCAAGATTGAAATTTTTTATCGAATTGAAAACAAAATTCAAATACATTATGTAATTTCTCAACCTATGCCTTTTTTCAACATTCTTCTCAATTCAACAACTCAAATCTCAAGTATGTTCAACAATTAAAGAATTGAATTCACACAACAATTCAACTCATGAAATTAAGTTCAACATTCAATCAAACATGGTTCATGAATTTTAACAAACACATAATTTGCAACATATTCAACTCATTATAACACAATATTATCTCAAATTAACTTGACGCTTATGTACTCAATTCAACATAACAACATTATAATTCAACTTTTCATCACAATTCAAATATGAAATTCAATCACAACTTCAATTCAACTTTTCAAATAAGTAATTCAAACAATAAATGAAGAATCGAGTATAGAATTACCTAAGTGAAGTGATAAGGAGATTGATGCTATTACTGGAGAAATCAATCGGAATAGCAGAAGAGAATCTCCGGAAAAATAAGCAAAAATAGAGGGAGTATACCACACGGATGTGCGGCGGTATCAGAGAGAGTTTGTAGTGGATCACCGCGGCTACCGGCGGTGGGAGCGGCTTAGGTTGCAGTGTTCTTTTCCAGATCAGAAGTGGTGACTAGTTCGGCGGTGATTGGAGGAGAGAGGAGGAGATTTTGTTGAGTTTTTTGTTTGAAGGTTGATGAATATGTGATGAAGTTGTTAGTGTTCTTGAGCAAAATTGAGAGAAAATGAAGTTGATCCTTGAGAGAATAGAGAGAAAATTGAGAAGTGTTTTTGGGAGTGATTGAAGTTATGAGAGAACATCCGATTTTTTGAATATATACTCTCTCCAATTAGGCCTTGGATTTGAATTTGTGTTGGGCCTTGTTTTGTCAGTGTCAACAAATTTAACGCACAACGTGAGAACGAAATGCCACGTCATCACATGCGTGAAATCTCAACTCGAGCTCAACATCAAAATCGAAGCTCACGAAATTTGTGATGTGATGACGAAAAAATGGACTCAATTGAATAAACGATGAGAAAGTTATGAATTTCCCAAGATACACTGACACTGTCTCAGACAAACTTATTTCGTTTTCATATTTTTCATTGTTCAAACTGGAAAGAATGCTGCAAACAACAATCCTCTGATCAAAATCTGAACTCGGGGTCTGAAGAAAATTAGAAGCTAAAAAAATTTGTGAAATTATTCCAAAAGAACCTTCATGATATGATAAAAATCGAAGAAGTTACAATTTTTACAATATCGGAAAATAGTGTAACAAAAATCTGGTTCAGCACAAATATTTCTCTAGTATTCCATAATTCCGGGACCTTCTTTAAAGGATTAGCGTTCGACTCGAACATACGAAATGAAGATGGCATAAAGATGAATTTTTTCCCAAAGAACAACTCACACACATTGATCCGGGAAAAGTTATGAATTTTTTAACGTCCATAAAATATTGGTTCAGCACAGTATTTTAACTATTTTTGCAATGTTTAGCTTCAAAGTACTTGCGCATCCCTAGATCCTCCTCAAATAATTAGCTTTTGAGACGAACATGAAAGTTGGAGGAAATAAAAAGATGATTCAAATTATCCAAGAGGCACTCAAGATGATGCTCCAGTCAGAAGTTATAAAATTTTTAAAAATCCAAAAATCAGAGAAACAGTAAATCCACTGTATACCGCTATTCAAGTATTTTGCGCTTTAAAAAATCTTCCTCACAAAATTACCCTTCAACATGATTAGATGAAATGAAGAAGACCTCAAGACTGTTCTAATGAGTGAAGAATCCATCTCAAACCACTTTCTTCACTCGAGTTGTGAAATTTTGAGCTTGGGACGCACCATACTGAATTTCTATCTACACTGTCTCAAGTCAAGTGAAACTCTTGATTTTCTGCACAATCAAGAGCGTGTTAAAACACATACAGGCTTGATATGATGATGAATTGCTTGGTTTTTGATTCGATAGCTTGGAAACCATACATAGTGCATTAAAAATATGATAACACCGAATTCTACTTCACAATGCTGCATAACGGAACAGTCAAATTTCACAACTCTTTCTTGCAAAGAAAAACCTCAATTCCATGAGCATATAGCAAATGGCATGAATATATGCATATGGTAATGTAGCATAAGACAAATAGGATTAAAATGAAGAGGGCAAATTTTGGGGTACAACACCTCCTTCCTCTGTCGCGAAGCCGTTCACGCGATTCCTCCCTCCATTCGCATTGTCGATCTATTTCTCTTCATCTCTTTCGGTAAATTTTTGATATATATTGAATTAATTGTTGAAGTTTATGCATCAGCCTTTGACTCCAAGTTGATACTTGTTGATAATTGTTGAAATTCATGTGCCAGAGCTTAATTTCGAGTTGATTAATTGTGTCGACACTTGAATAATATTTATTTTGATGCTTGAAAATCATTGTACTAGATTTAATTTTGTCATATTTAATTGTTGCAATTTATGTGTGGATTTCAAGTGAAGTTTCACGTGTCAGTTTTTGATTTTGCGCGTCGAAATCTTGATTTCCAATTGATTTTTGGTGAACACAAACACATGAAACGTTGCTTCCCGGTATTCACAAGTGCTTGTAAATTGTGATTTAATTCTTTCTCAATTCTTGATTGAACTTAACTCGATAATTGTTTAATATCGGTGTTGAGTCTTGGTGGTTTTAAAGTGATTTTTGGAGGACTTTCATGAGTTCAAAAGTTGTTGTCTGGTAATTGTTTTTGCATGCAAATTGTAATTTAATTCTTGCTTAATTTATTATTGGATTTAATTTGATGATTTCTTGATGTCGGTGTTGAGTTTTGATGATTTAAATCGAATTTTTGATTATTTTCATGAACCAAAATGGTGTTGTCCGGTAATTGTTTTTGTTGCTCCGACACTTGTTTGGAACTTGTTTCTTCGTGAATTAAGTTTGATTTGAGTCATGATATGAATGATTAACTATGTGTTGCCACTTCTTATTATTAATAACTCATTTGTTGATTTATGCAAGCTTCCCAAGATGGTTCAAGAGAGCATTTAATCGATTAATTAATTCTTGATTATTCGGTTAAAGCCTTTATCCCACTCCCTTTTTGGTTCAGATTTATTGCTATTGCTTTTGAGATTGGACTCTCATTTCATGAGACTTGTTGATTGTTGTTGCTTGTCTGGACTTATGTTCTCACGCAGGACATTTATTTGGTATTCAGATATGTTTGATGCACCTTCCGCTTGTGATTTATTTTCATATCGTCGATGCTTCAACACTTATCTTATGCATTCAATTTCTTACTATTTTGCTTGTTCGTGAAGCTTACGTGAAGGTCCTTGGGTTTCTTACACTTTGTTAGAAAAAGGAAACAAATTTTGTTTCGTTTGGTACTTTTTCTCATTCATCTTATTCCCGCATTGTCATTCAATTCCTTTTCCATGAGAAGTAGGAATGGAGATGCATGTCTGGAATTCAAGTCCTACTTTGTAGGCAATAATTTTGTGATTGTTTGCTTGTGTACCCTTTTTACTTTGTGCTTGCACTCGAGTCAATAAAAGGGGAAGAAAGGCTCGCAATTGGCCCCCACATTTCAATTCCCATGGTCATTCTTGGCTCGCGTCATATGTTGATGCTTTGAATCGTGCCTCTCTTGGTATCGAGTCAATAAAAGTGGAAGAAGGGCTCTTAATAGGCCCCTGTATTTTTCTTTGTTTCGATGATACTTAGCTCATGTTTCTTAAATAATGATGCTTTGAATTTTTACTCGATTTATGCTTGAGTTATTCAAGTGGAAGGAGAGTATTTCGACTCCTACGCCTAAATCCACCTTGGATTCTTGTTTTCTAGCTCATGCTTTGTGCTTAGGTGGTTACCTGTAGCATGTGTGTTTGTTTGATACTTACTTGGTTAAGTGAGTATGCTTTAGGCATCTTGGTTAAGTGCCTAATTTATGAGTAAGTGGTTACTTCTCATATGGCGTGTGTTCGCTTTCTTATCATGTTTAAGTATGTGATTGCTTTCCTTCTTCTTTCCTTGTGAGCATTGACATGTTCCCCATAGGATCTTCAGTTTATTCTTGGTCAAGATTGAACTAAGTAGATCTTAAGATTGATATCCATGTATGACAACATTAGGTAGAATTCCCTTGATCCCAACTTTAGGTCCACAAGCATGACAACAAGTAGGGTCGAGATTCCCTTTTTGTTAGTTTTTTCTTTTGCATCCCTTCTAAAACTATAACTCTTTTTCTTAATCAAATTTATAAGACACTCTAACATTACTTAAGCCTTTTCATAATTAAGAGGGGAGTACTCAGATACCCACACCTTCTGAAGGACCATATGATGTATTCTCTCAACAAAAACACACAACAAATGCAAACCATTTATGTCTTTAGACTTTTTTCTTTTAAAACCTTTTCAAAAAGGACATGCTTTACTAGAATTGTTCATAAAAAACATACAACAAATCAACATTTTTGAGGTGAACTATGAGTGCCCTAATCTCTCATTGCACGTAGGGGGTACGTAGGCACGAAGGTTCACAACCAAGGCGGGAACAACTAATTTTTTTCTTCTTTTTGTAAATAATCCTTTGCATCCATGCATTCCATTTTCAACTTAGCTTTAAATTTAAACTCACCCTTTAGATTAGAACAACAAGAGTGGATCCCATGGAGTACCACAAACATTAGGGGTGCTAATACCTTCCCCTTGCATAATCGACTCCCGTACCCGATCTCTTGGTCATGAGACCTTGATTTCTTATTTATCACATTTTCTTTGATTTTTTCTTTCCATTCTATGGGATAAATAAACATTTGCTGGCGACTTTATTGTGTTTGATATTTTTTTCTAGTTGCTTCAGTTCGCAACTTCATTGGGGATACCTAAGTGAGTCAGTCCTTGCTCTTGTTTGTTTTTCTTTCTTCGGGTGTTTGTTTGTTTATTGCTTTGTTACTTCTTATGTATATTTATGTGCATTCATCTGCATCTGGATTATTGGTTTTATTATTCTCTACTAGTTTTGTGTTGTGATGTTTCTTTGGTGGAAGGGTGTTACATTGAGGTAAAAGGCCCATTACCAAGGCCAATATAGAAATAGGTTTAGAGTGGATACTCATGTCGAATCCTGTGTTCCTTTGACACGTGTGAGGAGGCATGAGACACCACTCACAGACGAGGTTCTCTTGACAATTCCTTTGTCTTGCACCCTTTGTATAGAGAAGAGGTGTTAGAATAGAGGACTCTCGAATCTGCTTTCCACTAGAAACCCTGTCCTAATTAGAATTTACCTGTGAGATGGGGTGGGATTTATTCTTACAGGTACAGATGCTGATCTTCATCATATTTGGTTCCTTTGTATTTTGGTACTGGTTCCAGACCTTTGATCCTGTTATATTCAGCTTATTCAGAGACTATACAACAATTATTCAGAGGATTGCACATGTTTTATCTGTTGATATGCTGAAATTTTAAACCTATGGTGTTGCATTGTATCTGCAAGGATTGAAGAGCATCCTTGTATCTTGAAGAATTGGGAGAAGAAGGCTGAATCTGGATTCAATTTGTGGCTCATAATAACCATTCAATGACATATTTATTGAAGTTTATTACAGATACCTGTTAGAGGGAATCTCCTCTTTAGGTGCAGAAGGATGACGTCTATCACCTCAAAGTCAGACAGGAGGTTTGGACATTGTGATATGAAGAAGAAGCTTCTTGAGGCATGGTGTATGCAGAGTACTGCATATGCCTGTGATTTAGTCTTGAAGGATGATCAACTACTAATGGTTGATTTTCTTATGGTTCCTTCAAGAGTGATGTATGGATTACTATGGTGTTGTCTCCGGAACCATAATTAAGGGTGAAATCTATATGAATGAGAGTGATGTCTGAATAAGATATTGAGACATCATCATAGGTGTTTGTAGCTTCATTGGAGAAAGCTTCTTTGAAGATCATGAGAATCCTCTTGGGATAGGAGAGTGAAGAAGAAGAATGTTAGATCAAATGCTCTAACATTGGTTGAAGGGTAGCATAATCTGATGTTCATGTGTGAGGAAATTTTCCTCTGATGACAAATACCTTATCAGGAGATGGGTATTAGTCTAATGAAGATGAGCATGTGACTGATGGTAAAGACCTTGTCGAGAGCTGAGTAATTATCTGATGATTGGGTGTGAATATGCCTTATAAGCTGTTGGTTCAGAAAGTGTTTGAGAGTTTATTTCTCTCTATGATATTCAGGTGTTTGTGATAACATGAATGAACTGAAAAAGGTGTGATCGTGGGAGCTTCTTGAAGGAATTCCGTGCATAATAAGTCCTTTGAATGGTGTTTTAAGAACCATGGTGTCTGGGTTCTGTAATATAAAGATGATGTCCTAATTGATATTGTAACATCATGTTGGGTTGAATTTGGAAGATGCTTAGGTTTGGGCATATCGAGTTGGATGCTCAAGTAGTGTTGTCAAAACTGGAAGTTCTGACTATGGGGATTAGAATGTGTTGATTTTGATCTTGTCTACAGGAGTATGCTTGGAAAATGCATGACTATTCTGTTGAAGACTCCACTAGTATCAACAACTACTAGTGGATGTAAGGGAAGAGGAATTGGGTCAGATGGTGTGATCTGATCAGAATACTTTTTGAAGAGATGGGTTAATCTAATACAAGTATCTTCAAGAGAGATTGAATTAATCTAGATCTCAGTAAAGATTTTAAGCAAACTGATAATTTGCGGAGAATTAGTGTTGGCATTGGAGTGATGTCAAACCGAGTATGCATGACCCCTTGTCTAACCAAAAGGTCATGATACTGTATGGATTTGAGATGACATTTATCAGTCATGTCCTTGTTAGAGGGATTGGATGTGCTCTCAAGGAGTTAGAGGTTCTGATTCAGCATATGTGTGGAGTTGTGGTCTTTCATTCTGGGCATGTGTGAATCTTCACGTGTTATCAACTGGTGCTCAAGTGTTCATCTTCAACACGAGCATTGTGTATCCATGACATGGGGAGTTAAACACTTGTCTATGGAGTATTGTTGCAATAATGCATATTTTTTGGAGCTTGTGAGTGTTGTGATGTCAGACAACATGTTTTGACTATGGGCTACTGAATATTGTTATTGGTGTGTTATTCTAGCTATGTGAATCTAGTTGTTTGAAGAATGTGCTTACACGTTTCCTAGGAAGAGTCTGAAGGGTGGTGTTGATTATATCTGGGAGAATTTATTTTTCTCTGTAGATTTTGGAAGGACTCTATCAGAAGTTTTGGTTGAATGGGAGATGTCACATGTTTTGGGTCTTGATATTTTAATTTGTGACTGCCTTGAAAGGAGTAGGATGAGAACAAGTGATGGTCATGTTTTTTAAGAAGACAATGTCTGACTGAATGTTAGAAAAATTTTAAGGACATGTTCTTTCCTTGAGCCAAACAAGGAAATGTTATGGACGGTGCTGTTATGGGGATGTGTAAAACCGGATTTGTGTTTCTCCATGGGCATTTATTGGAATTATGGGGATAGTCAAAATCTGTCTTGGACGGTGCAATTTCCTTGGTGATCTCCCTGAAATAACGTTCTCATGACCATGATTGTTAATTCCTAAGAAAACTGCTTGGCTATTTAAAGAAGAGTTTTTCTTCACTTATTACATCACGTGGAGGTTACTCCTTCCTTATTCTTACGGCTTATGTCCAGATGTGAGGGTAGAGCTTGTCAATTTTTGGCCAAAAAGGGGGAGAGTAATGTTGTTCAGCTAGTGAGTTTGAACTTTGTATTTGAAACTAGGTTCACAAGGATGTCAAAGAGAATATCTGTACTGAGTCTCTTAGTCTTGATATGATATTTGTGACTTGTGATCTGAGTTATGAACACAATTGTGTCTTGTTTTATGAGTTACCCGAATTGAAGGTATTCTAGGGTTAAGGGGAGTGTAATTGATCCTGTGAGAAATGTTTGTGGAAGTAATGGATTTGTTTGGGTGAACATGAAGATGAGAGAGGAGAAGTTTTGATATAAAGAAATGGTCGAAATGTAAATGTGTAGAGTTGAGGTGCTGTGAAGAAGATGTCGAACAAGAAGATATAACACTAATAAGACTGAACTTGATGCTTTGATTCAGCAGTTACTGAAGACTGTTTATGTTTGTGTATTGCTGTAATCTGGATTGTAATATGTTTATTTGTTTTAGCCAAAATTTTCCAAATGGGGGATTGTTAGTTCTCTAGTTTTAAGATTAGCATTGATTTTTGTAAAACAAATATAACAACAATATGTTAGATAGGATATGCTATCTTTCTAATAATAACAGGTTAATCAAGAAGTCCTATTTTATGTTGAGACATGTTGAGTTGAAGTGTTTCAGTATCTGGCGTAACATGTCAGATAAGATGTCCTATGCAGGGTCATATGACATCGCGCTTGCAGAATATTCTGGGAATATTATTCAGTCTTATGAGGCGCCAATTTAAAGGTCTTGAGGAATCAAGAAGAATATTGAAGAATATTGACTTTCTAAATAAGAAGACTTTTTAGGAAAGATTTAATTGAAGACCTATTTTTTAGCAAAATCTTTTGCAGATTTGTAACATCCAAAGAGTTGTGATTTGAAGCCTAAATCCAGTTGGGAGATAGGTTATAAATAGAAGCATTGTAACCTAGGATTGGTACCAGTCGTGAATTAGAAAGATGTAATCATTAGGGTTGAGTCTGTAAGCCACTCCCTAAGAGTTGGTATGTGTGATCCACTCAACATGTGAGTTGGATTATGTTCCTTGGATTACAAGGTTCTGTTCTCATTTAGAAGCCTGTAGGTAATAAGTTGAGTATTGTTCTTGGAGGAAGCTTGTAAAAAACTCCAAGTTGTGTTCTTAGTCAAGAGTCTTGGCTAGGTATTGTTATAGAAGTGTTTCTTCTAGTTTGTATACAAAGTGTTTTTGAAAATATCTCGTTTGAAAGTGTAGTGTGAAAATGCTTTGAGAAAAGTCGTGACCAAGTAATTAAGAGTTTCTTACCCACTAAAGCACTTCTTGTTCTTTTCCTTATCCTTTAGAGATAGTACTATCCATACCATTAGTTGGTAGGTAGCCCTATCTATTGTATATGAAGGGACAAACGTAGGGTCATCGTATGGTCATCAAATGCAATAGGTAAGGATACTTTTGCAATTGTATCGAAGGGACTATCATCATTTTGTTCGTAGGGTCACCGAGGGGCTAGATCATCTTTTCGTAGGAAACTTGAGGGACATCAAGGGAATATGATATTTTGTATTGTAAGGACTATGATGATTTGATCGATGGTCTTTTGCTAAAGTATCCCCACTTTTGAGGGACGTGACCAATATTCGTAAGGAAACAAGAGATGTTACCCTAAATATGCAAGTGTGAAGAGTGTAATGTTTCAATTATTTATCTTAAGATTAGGGTTTTCTAGATTGTTTTTAGTCTTTCCATACAAACTCTAGTTACTAGTAGTTAAAAGTATGTACATAAAAATAAAGTGTGGAATGTAAAGTGCAAAAATTTAAACCTAAGTTATTACATCCTGTTAGCAGTTACATAATTAGGAAAAATGCGGAAAATAAATCTACGCTATTACAATTGAGAGTGCGACCTATACACTTGATCTAGAAAAATTAAATAAATAAAAAAGAATAAGAAAATAGAAAAAAGAATGTAAAAATGTTTTTTGTGATTTTTGTAGAAAACAATTTAAATGATAATTGTAGCAACTTAAAGAATTTAAATGATTATTATATCTCATTACGATATTTTGCATTAATATAAGAAAATAATAATATATTCATGAGTTTGGAATAAAAATTGTGATTTTTGTATAAAGAATTTAAATGATTATTATATTTTTAATCTGTTTAATACTATTTTTTGTGATTTTTGTAGAAAACTATTTAAATGATAAGAAAATAATAATATATTCATGAGTTTGGAATAAAAATAATTTCTTTATAATAATATAATAAATAATAATAATATATATAAATAATAATAATAACATAAAAATAGTATTAATAATAATTATTATAAAAGGAATAAATAATTATAATAGAAATAATATATAAAGAATATAATATAAAGAATATAATATAAAGAAATAATAAAAAAAGAATAATTTAGTTAAATCTGGGGGGGTGTAATTCTAGTTTGATCAGTAAGATAAGGGGGGTGTCTTTAGGAGACTGGGTTAGGCCCAAAAAATTTCAGACAGGGGGGGGGGGGGTGCAAATTGTTTTGAATCTTTAGTAATTTAGAAATAGGGGCGTAGAAACCCGACCCACTACACAGTTTTTTAAAGGCCAACAAGATTGAGTGCGTGAGAGAGTATGTTAACTATCGTGCAGACTTGGCCTCTGGCCGTCTAATCAAGATCACGTGGATAAGATTGGAGGTGCATATTAGTTAGCACATGGACGCACGCACTGGATTATTAAGGATTACAAATGTTGTTTTTAATTATTTCACTTTTACTTTTCAACCCTATCTTCCTCACTCTCTCGCGATACAAACCCGTTTCTCCTTCTCTCTCTCCGTTAGCCCTGATTTTTTTCTCTTCCCTAACTTTCCAACTACAGACGCCGTAAAAAAACTCCACCCTTATATTACAAACCAACCCAACAACCAATAAAAAATAAAATGAAAAGTTGATTTACCCTATGCGATCAATCTAAATCTCCGCTAACCTCTTCTTCTCCTTGGTCTTTTTGTAGGTTCTGGTGGTGTTGAGGTTGGTGGTGATAGTGATGGTGGAGAAGGTGGTCAGCGGTGCAATTAGGGGCGGGGCGTTGGGACAACGGTGGCAGTTCACGGTTAGGGCTTCAGAAGTTGAAACCCCAACCGTCCTCTCTCAATCTTCGCGGCTTCAACAGTGGTTCTTAATTCTTCTCCTACGGTTCTGTTCTTCCTAGTATTAAGCTTTTTGTCTGTATTTTGATTCGTCCCTCTATGTATTTTCCCCCCGCTTCTGTCCTCTTCTGTAACCCAAAAAAAACCCCGTCTCGATTTCTATTAGTTAGTATATATAGTCTTAGTTTTTAGGGTTTTAGAAATAGAGAAGAATTAGGGACTTTGACTGTTTGTTAATTGATTCTGTTTCTGTCATCTTTAGATTGCAATGGATTTTCAAATGATTCTGTAATGTTAGATTTGTTATGTAGAAGATTATGGGATTTAGTGATTGTTAATCGATTCTGTTGCCAATTCACTGTAATAAAGATTGAGATTTGGAGAGATTTGGATTTGATTGATACTGATATTGTTTTACTGTATATTCTGGGCTTGGATAATAGATTTGATTTGGTTTAATGCTTTTTCTGGATTTGATTTACTGAGATTGGATTTAGTTTAGTTACAACTTAGTTTTGTACTGTAAAAAATGATATGATCTTCATTAAATTTGAACAGTATCTGTAACTGCAAAAAATGTGCGTAATTCTCATTGATTCACATAATAGCAATTTTTCTGAAATGGGCTTTGCATCATGTTACATTAAGTTGTAGTCCAGCTTGCGTTTTTTTTAAATGGGTCTTTACTTCCATCTCAATTTGCTCCAACATTTCCTAATAAGCATATTATATAAACCATTAATGCAATAACAGTAAATGAAAATATTATTTTTACTAAAGATTAGGCCCAGTGTTTGATTAATTATTTTAAGCCCAGCATCCCACTGCAGACAGCAAAACTAATTATTGGTAAACAACATTTCTTGTACGAACTGGGCCTCAGGCCCAATAGTGGATTTTCAAACATTACTTTCATCTTTTACCAAGAATTTTTTTATGACTAATCATATAAGATGTTTAATAAAATAATAAGAATATTTTTAGTAATAAATAAATAATAATAATAGACCTCTTAATAAAAGATTATAATAAAAAAGTTTTAAGCAATAAAACTGTATGACATCAAATGGGCTAAATTGGAAGCTGCTTAATGGGCCTATAAATTTGAAGTTGCACCCCCTCTTTCTACTAAGAAAAACAATTCTTAAATAGATTTAATAATTAAGAACTTAGTAATAATTTTCCATTTTCAAATCTCATGGGCCGTTGGCCAACATGCTACGCGAATGAGTTTATGAGTCTTTCTGATTTAGAAAGCCCCATTTTCCCGAATTAAAAATACACCCCCTAGTCTTGGATAAATATGGGCCATCAGATACTGCTGTACCATATTTAAATAAATATTTCTTCTATTTTAATCTCTAAAAATAAAATCATCGAGGTAGGATAAATTTGGGGTACGACAACTGCCTCTATTCAATTATCTTCCAATCGAATAGCGTGAGAAAACGCGAGTCTTATGCATTCTGATTGGGAGTTTATTGAATACTTGGAATACCCCATAATTTGTCCGACAAACATAAGGTTACACTGATATAGCATACCCTTACGAGTCTCAAGGAAGTAGGCAAGGCTGATGATGTATCGCTTACCATTGTTTGATAACGAGGCAGATGGTTTTGAATTTAAGAGCGCAATTTTGTATGTCTTGGTTTTTCTTTAGCTTATTCATCCATTTGGAGGATGAATATAACAATAATTGACGATGCATGGCTGATTGAAGACTGAGGCCATGGGTTATGTTCGCGAATCACTGCATGACGTCTGAGGCAATAAGCTAGAATTTTTTTTCTTCTTTCGAGCATCACTGCATGTAGTCTGAGGCGATGATTTGTGTTACGGAATAAAGAAACACATTGTCGCATGGAGTCTTAGGAAATGAGCTTAAATTTGTAAATCGCTGCATGAAGTCTGAGGCGATAAGCTAAATTTGATTCTCGAGCATCGCTACATGAAGTCTGAGGTGATGGTCTGTAACTTGGAATAAAGAAACACATTGTTGTATGAAGTCTGAGGCAATGGGTTAGGTTCGCAAATCAATGCGTGAAGTCTGAGACGATAAGCTAGATTTTGTATTTGTTAGAACATAGTTTGATTCTACAACCCTTGATTAGAGTTTTGATGATAACAAAA
This sequence comes from Vicia faba, assembly GCA_948472305.1. Classification (NCBI taxonomy): domain Eukaryota; kingdom Viridiplantae; phylum Streptophyta; class Magnoliopsida; order Fabales; family Fabaceae; genus Vicia; species Vicia faba. The sequence goes on along the minus strand of OX451736.1, from coordinate 1,363,126,460 downwards.
TACAAAGAATAAATAAATTGTAAGATTTATATATAAGACAAATATGCCTCTTAAAATTATGTTCTGTGTATACAGAAGTTCTGATGGAATCAGCATCAGCATTAGAAGCATCAGAAGATCAATAATATATGCTACACGCTGAAGCTACCAGATTATACGCTAAAGCTTAATGACCAGAATCTGCGCATACACTCTGACTCTGATCAAAGATCTTTACTAAGTCATCAACAATCTGAAGTGTTATCATAAGTTAAAGCAAAGAACACTCTGAAGCGTAAGAAGACTCTGAAGTGTTACTAAGTATTCAAGACAAAATTAAATGCTAACGGCTTTCTTCAGACAAGATCTTCTCCAAAAGGAAAGTGCATTATTATCATTAAAATGGCTTTATGGACAATGTATCTCTGCCTTGCCTATATAAACAAGCCTGCTTGAGAAAAGACGTACGCAAGCACTCACATAATTTGCCAAGCCTTCAAAATCACGCTTACTCAAACGCTTTAGCAAATTCAGTTTATTCTAAGCTTAATTGTGTAATTATCACAGTTGTGATATATTGTTTTGTTAGAAAATGTTAACACATCATTGTTCAAATTATTTGTAAAAGATTTCCTTGAGATAAATCGGTTTTTGGTTATACTCAAGAAGGCTTTAACAGTTGTTAAAGTAGCTATTGTAATCCTTTGAAAATAGTGGATTAAGACCTCGTTGGAGAGAGGCGAAATCATCTTGACGGGTGGACTGGAGTAGTTTGAGATCAAACGAACCAGGATAAAAATACTGTGTTGTCTAAGCCTTTGTTTTAAGTTTTACAATTCAACCCCCCTTCTTGTGTTTTTCACATCTTCAATTGGCATTAGAGCGCCTGGTTCTGAGCTTATAACACTTAACCGTGTCAGTACAAGATCCAGCGTCAGAAAAACACAATGGCAGGACCAAGTCAAAACATCAGCAATGACAACAATGAAGAAAGAGACAGATTCAGTGGCAAACCTCCAGTCTTTGATGAGGAGAACTTTGACTACTGGAAAGACAGAATTGAGAGTTTCTTTCTGGCCCATGATGCTGATCTGTGGGACATGGTGACTGATGGATACACGCACCCAGTGGATGGAAGTGGTCAGAAGATTGACAGGAAAACGATGTCTGATCAGTAAAAGCGTGAGTTCAGAAATCATCACAAGGCCAGAACAATTCTTCTCAGCGCCATCTCTTATTCAGAATATGAGAAGATATCAAACAGAGACACTGCAAAGAATATGTTTGACTCTTTGAGAATGACGCATGAAGGCAACATTCAAGTCAAAGAAACCAAATCCCTTGCACTCATTCAGAAGTATGAGGCATTCAAGATGGAAGAGAGTGAATCAATAGAAACTATGTTTTCAAGATTTCAAATTCTGGTTGCTGGTCTAAAAGTTCTTGACAAAGGGTATTCCACTGCTGATCATGTTAAGAAGATCATCAGAACCTTGCCAAAACAATGGAGGCCAATGGTCACAGCGCTTAAGCTAGCCAAAGATCTCAACAAAATCTCTCTGGAGGAACTTGTCAGCTCCCTCAGAAGTCACGAGATAGATCTAGAAGCAGATGAACCTCAAAAGCAAGGTAAGCCATTAGCTTTAAAATCTAACAGAAAATATGACTCCAAAGTTTTGCAGGTTGTGGAAGAAACCTCTGATGGGTCCTCATCAGAAGAAGATGAATTGTCTCTCCTCTCCAGAAGGGTGAACCAATTGTGGAAGCAGAGGAAAAGGAAGTTCAGGAATACCAGAAGATCAGAAAATCAGAATGAATCTTCCTCCAGATACAGAAGGTCAAAATCCTCCTCTGGACATAGAAGATCTGAAGGTTCTTCAGGAAACAGAAAGCCAAATGACAAAGACATCATCTGCTATGAATGTAACGAGCAAGGGCACTACAAAAGTGACTGCCCAAAGCTTCAGAAGGAGAAGCCCAAAAAGAAGTTTGGCAAGGAAAAGAAGAAAAGTCTCATGGCTACATGGGATGATTCTGACACATCTGAAGCTGACTCAGAATCAGATGATGAAAGAGCAAACATAGCTCTCATGGCAAACATAACAGAAGACAGTGAAGCTTCTGAGTCAAACTCTGAATCAGATACATAAGAGGTATTCCCTGACTTTACTATAAACTTTACTAAGGCTGAACTAGCTGAAAGCCTTAATGAAATTTTGGAAAGATATCAGCAGATCAGAGTCAAATTCAGAAACCTGAAAAGGAATCTTGCTTCTGACTCTAATAATATTGAGAGTCTCAAATTGGAGAATTCTGAGTTAAAAGATAAAATTTCAAAATTAGAAAACCAATTGCAAAACTCTCAGAAGAAAACTCCCAGCAATGCTGATGAGATCATCAAGGAGTATGATCACAGCTTTCAGAAGTTTCTAGCTAAAAACATAGACAGAAGCAAAATGGCTTCAATGATCTATGGAGTTAGCAGAAGTGGCAAAAAAGGGATAGGATATCAAGGTAAGGTACCTACACCAAAGAATGCCATGGATTTAGTTATAAAACGTACTCCACTTGATTCACACTTTATATATGGGCACACACATGACATAAAATATACAAGTAGTGATTACTCCGTCAAACCAAAATTCAACCAGAGTTTTGGTAAAACTAACAAATCAGGACCCAAGAAAATGTGGGTACCTAAGGATAAAATAATACATGTGGCAGATATCTTTAGCAGCAAAGCAAAGACACCAATCATGGTACCTGGACTCTGGCTGCTCACGACACATGACGGGAAGAAGGCATGTGTTCCAAAGCCTGGAACTTAAGCCTGGAGGCCACGTAGGCTTTGGAGGCAATCAGAGAGGAAAGATCATTGGCTCTGGAACAGTAGGTAATGGAAATCTTCCCTCTATAAGTAATGTTTTACTAGTTGATGTATTAATGCATAATTTGTTATCCATAAGTCAATTAAGTGATAACGGTTATGATATAATCTTCAATCAAAATTCATGCAAAGCTGTTAGTCAGAAAGATGGGACTATCCTATTTAATGGAAAGAGGAAAAACAACATTTATAAAATAAAACTTTCTGAACTAAAAAGTCAGAATGTAAAATGTCTACTGTCTGTTAACAACGAGCAATGGATCTAGCACAGAAGATTGGGACATGTTAGTATGAGAAGAATATCTCATATTAACAAACTCAATCTGGTTAGAGGACTTCCTAACCTGAAGTTCAATTCAGATGCTCTGTGTGAAGCATGTCAGAAAGGCAAGTTTGCAAAACCAGCTTTCAAATCCAAAAATGTTGTTTCCACCTCCAAGCCATTAGAACTTCTGCACATTGACTTATTTGGACCAGTTAAAACTGCTTCAGTCAGTGGCAAGAAGTATGGGTTAGTAATCGTAGATGACTATAGCAGATGGACATGGGTAAAGTTCTTAAGGCACAAGGACGAGTCACACTCTGTGTTTGTCACCTTCTGCAACCAAGTTCAGAATGAAAAGGATCTTAGAATCATCAAAGTCAGAAGTGATGATGGTGGAGAATTTGAAAACAAAGATTTTGAGTTATTCTTTAATGATAAAGGCATTCTGAATGATTTCTCTTGTCCTAGAACTCCCCACCAAAATGGAGTTGTAGAACGAAAGAACAGAACATTGCAAGAAATGGCCAGAACCATGATCAACGAGACTAACGTTGCTAAGATCTTCTGGGCAGAGGCAATAAACACAGCGTGTTACATTCAGAATAGAATCTCCATGAGACCTATTCTGGAAAAGACTCCATATGAATTGTGGAAGAACAGAAAGCCCAACATTTCCTATTTTCACCCATTTGGATGTACATGTTTTATTTTGAATACAAAAAATTATTTGAACAAGTTTGACTCTAAAGCACAAAAGTGTATTATGTTAGGATACTCTGAACGCTCAAGAGGGTACAGAGTATACAATACAGAAACACAGATTGTGGAGGAGTCAATCAGTGTTCGCTTTGATGATAAGCTTGACTCTCAAAAGTCAAAGTAGAATGAATTCCTTGCAGGTATGGAAGTTGAACTCACAGGTACTGAAGATAAGTCATCAGAAGCTCTCAACAGAGACACTCCCTCAACATCAGAAAGAATCACTGCAAGCAATCCAGCACCTTATGTTGATCAACTCCAGAAAAGACCATCCAGAAGCAGCATGGATCACCCAGAAGAAACAATCTTAGGAAGAAAGGAAGATCCAATCAGAACAAGATCTAGCTTCAGAAACTCTGAAGAATCCCTCATGGGACTGGTTTCTCTAATTGAACCAACAACAATTGATGAAGCACTTCTGGATAATGACTGGATTCTAGCAATGCAAGAAGAGCTAAATCAATTCACAAGAAATGACGTATGGGATCTAGTTCCCAAACCAAAAGGATTCAACGTCATTGGTACAAAATGGGTGTTCAGAAACAAACTGAACGAACAAGGTGAATTCATCAGAAACAAAGCACGACTGGTAGCACAAGGTTATAGTCAGCAAGAGGGGATAAACTATACAGAAACCTTTGCTCCAGTCGCCAGGTTAGAATCTATCAGACTCTTAATTTCATTTGCTGTTAATAAAGGCATCACTCTGTATCAGATGGATGTTAAGAGTGCATTCTTAAATGGGTATATAGAAGAAGAGGTATATGTGCACCAACCCCCTGGTTTTGAAAGTTCCAAAAATCCAGAATTTGTTTTCAAACTAAAGAAGTCACTCTATGGTCTAAAATAAGCTCCCAGAGCTTGGTATGAAAGACTAAGTAACTTCCTGTTAGAAAAGGAATTCACCAGAGGGAAAATGGACACAACCTTGTTCTGTAAGACAGTTAAGAATGGCATTTTAGTATGTCAGATTTATGTTGATGACATCATATTTGGATCAACTAAACCCTCTCTGGGAAGAAAGTTTGCTAAATGTATGCAGGCAGAATTTGAGATGAGCCTAATGGGGGAACTAAAATTCTTTCTGGGCATTCAGATTAATCAAACCCCAGAAGGAACTTACATTCATCAGAGCAAATATGTCAGAGAACTTCTGAAGAAATTTGATCTCTCAGAATGTAAGCCATCAAAGATTCCAATGCATCCCACGTGCATTCTGGAAAAAGAAGAGGTAAGTAAAAAGGTAGAACAGAAGGTCTACAGAGGTATGATTGGTTCTCTTCTTTATTTGACGGCTTCAAGGCCTGACATTCTATTCAGTGTTTGCATTTGTGCTAGATTCCAATCAGATCCTAGATAATCTCACTTAACAGCAGTTAAGCGAATTTTCAAGTATCTGAAAGGTACTGCTAATCTGGGTTTGTTTTATAGAAAATCAAGTGATTACAGCCTGATAGGATACTGTGATGCTGATTTCGCTGGAGACAGAGTAGAACGTAAAAGCACTTCTGGAAGCTACCAGTTTCTGGGAGAAAATCTGATCTCATGGTCCAGCAAAAGACAATCGACAATAGCTCTATCAACAGCAGAAGCTGAATACATAGCAGCAGCTGGATGCAGCACACAAATGCTCTGGATGAAAAGTCAACTTGAGGACTTCCAGATATTTGAGAATCTTTAGAAGTACAGATTGTATCAGAATCAAGGATAGAAATGTGCAGTTCACTCAAAGCAAACAAGTTTCATCCAGTCATCAGCAACTTTATGAGGCTGAACACGCGTTCACGTTTCTGAAAGGTCAAAAGCGCTGATTGGATGCATTGGGACACATGTCATGGGTAACCGTTCCAAATATCTTTCTGAATCCCCCAAAATCAGCTATCATTAAATGCTCATAATCATTTTTGCATTATTTCTGAAAACCCTTTCAATTTCTTCAAAACCTTCGGCGTGAACAATGGCTTCCTCAAGCAACCCTACTGCAAGTACTCAGAAAACAGATTCCTCCGAACATTATGAAGAACCCTACAGAACTCTTCTCACACTAATCAAGAATCTAGAAGTTCTTTCAGAATTGATCGTGGATTTCAACAGTCTTTAAGAGAACGGGTTTAATCTCTCTGAAGAAGTTAAAGCTCAAGGTTGGGACAAATATTTTGACAGACTGGTGGGTCCAACATTCCCAATTCTTGTGAAGGAATTTTGGATTCACGCTTCATCTTCGAACCATCAAGTTACTTCATACATAATGGGGAAGAAGATAGTTATTACTGAGGATCTCATTGCAAGATTAATAGGCTACAGTGGTGGAGGTGTACGTTGCATTGACATGGCTGAAAGATGCGCTGATGTTGCCCTAATTACTAGAGAAATCTTCACTCTGGGGCTTCCCTCCAGCAAGATAAGGGATTTAAAAGACCATCATAGAATATGGGCCAAGATCACTCTGGGATGCATCAACCACAGGAAGCCTACCATCTCTCATGATTACATCAATATTGATCAGCAATTTCTGATCTACTTCATCTCTCAGAAGATCAAGGTGAATCTGGCTCATCTGTTGTTTAACCATTTAAGGACGAGTGTTAAGGAAACCAGAGAAGAGGAACGTACAAAAAGGGACTGGATACCCCTAGGAAGACTTATATCAGATATTCTAACAGAGAATAAGCTGATTGATCATCTGACAGAGGCTCAGGAAATCAGCTCTTTGGAAGCTACTGTTGGCAAACAGCTGAATGCAAAGAATCTGAAGAAGATGAAGTTGATTGAGAACATCCAGAAGGAACCCAGTGTCAGTCCCTTTGCAGGAATCTCCAGCAGAATAATTCCTCTGGATAACTTTCCATTGTTCTCAGAGATTGACTCTAAATCTGAAATAATAGTCAGATATCTGGATGCTTGCAAGGCAGATGGTACAACACCAGATTTGAACATTCAGGATCTACAGCAGAAGGCTCCAGAAGTTGTGCTGAAGAAAACCAAGAAAAGGAAAGTTGTAGCAGAAGGATCATCCCAGCAGACTCCTAAAAATAGAGGTAATCCTTCTTCTGTAACTGTTTTAGATTCAATTTCTGTATCAACATCTATCCCAATTCCCACTCAATCAGAAAACCCCACACCACAAACATTTGATGACTTTGACATTGAATTTGACCCCTCTGAATCCTTAACTCTTAGAAGATCTCGCTCCCAACCTCAAAATCCAAATATTGAAGCAACCCAACCAGAACTTGCAAAAGTTCTATCTGATATAGAAACCTTTGACCCACATACTTCTGCTCCCATACCAGAAAATCCAAATTCTGAAACCACCACAGAAGCAAAACCCGAAATTCCCCTCTCTCCACTACCAGAAATACCACTACCTCCATCTCCTCAACCAGAAATTCATCCACCTTCTCCACAACCTGAACTATCTCACCCAGAAGTTCAAACTTCTGAGGATCAACCTTCTGAATCCCATGAACCAGAACCTCATAACGATCAAACACACCAAACTGTTGATTCTGATACCATTCTCATTCCTGGAATCACTGAACCGCTGGCCATTCATATGCCCCTAACCATTCTGGATATTCCACAAATTCCCTCATCACTGGAATCAACTCCACCAAATTCCTCAACCAGTCCAATAATAATTCCTGACTATCCCACTCCCTCACCAAAGAACAATTCAGATGACAACATCAAGACTGTCATTGATTTAACAGTCTTTGAATGTCTTGCTGCCATAACCCACAAAACAGCTATCCCAAAACCAAAACCATCTGAACCCTCTCCAGATGTTGGTACCAGCTTATTGATTTTTGAAACAGAAAAACAGAAGTGGATCACTTCTCTGAAGCAAGCTAGTCTTGAGCTGATTGATCCTGCTGCATCAGACTACCTTTGGACAAGTTTCAGAAGATGGGTATGTTCTGAAACTCATAAGATGCAAGAACAAGGCTACAGACAAGTTCAAAAGAACTTCAGTAATCTGCTGAAAGTATTTGAAGATCAAGTTCTAAGCCAGCTGCTTAAGGAAGAAGTTCTCCTTCTGGACAATGCTCCCTGGTCTGAACATCGTCCATCATCCAAAGTTCAACCAGAGTCAGAAGATCTCAATCTGACTGATATTCCAGAGCAGTTGATTCCTGCTGAAGAACTGGGTCAGAAAGAGGATATTGTAGAAAGCTCTGAGAAGCATCCTGTTAATGAAGATTCTCAAGCTTCCTCCGTTGATAGGCATACTCTAGAAGACCTGAAAAGATCTGATCTGTTGATGAAGGAAAGAATGGATAAATAGGACGACAAAATTGATGCAATCGTGAGCATGTTAACCCAGCAACAGGAAACCAACATCCATATCAAGAGCATGTTGGAAGCCTTGTTCACGCGTCTTCCTCCTCCCTCTTAGAATTTCCTCACTTTTTAAATCATGTTTATCTGTAATATTCTTGCATTGTTCTGAACTTATCATTGCTTCTGTTTTTAATATAAATGCATTTTGACTCTGATTATTTGTTCTTTTTGATAATTGACAAAAAGGGGGAGAAAGAATGATATTTTTCAATAACGGATTACTGAGACATAAGTGTCAAACATTCTGATCTATTTAAAATTCTCTCTTCTGAATAGCTTACAGGTACAAAAATCTGATGGAAGATACAGTAAGGTTCTGATGCTCAAAGACTCATGGAATTAAAGGGAAGTAATCAACTCAGGGGGAGTTTTCTCTTCTTAATTCTATACTTTTTATTCTTCATTTTTAATTGAAAAATCTGGCTTTTGTCATCATCAAAAAGGGGGAGATTGTTAGAACATAGTTTGATTCTACAACCCTTGATTAGAGTTTTGATGATAACAAAATACAAAGAATAAATAAATTGTAAGATTTATATATAAGACAAATATGCCTCTTAAAATTATGTTCTGTGTATATAAAAGTTCTGATGGAATCAGCATCAGCATCAGAAGCATCAGAAGATCAGTAATATATGCTACACGCTGAAGCTACAAGATTATACGCTGAAGCTTGATGACCAGAATCTGTGCATACACTCTGACTCTGATCAAAGATCTTTACCAAGTCATCAACAATCTGAAGTGTTATCATAAGTTAAAGCAAAGAAGACTCTGAAGCGTAAGAAGACTCTGAAGCGTTACTAAGTATTCAAGACAGAATTAAATGCTAACAGCTTTCTTCAGACAAGATCTTCTCCAAAAGGAAAGTGCATTATTATCATTAAAATGGCTTTATGGACAATGTATCTCTGCCTTGCCTATATAAACCAGCCTGCTTGAGAAAAGACGTACGCAAGCACTCACATAATTTGCCAAGCCTTCAAAATCACGCTTACTCAAACGCTTTAGCAAATTCAGTTTATTCTAAGCTTAAATTGTGTAATTATCACAGTTGTGATATATTGTTTTGTTAGAAAACATTAACACATCATTGTTCAAATTATTTGTAAAAGATTTCCTTGAGATAAACCGGTTTGTGGTTATACTTAAGAAGGCTTTAACAGTTGTTAAAGTAGCTGTTGTAATCCTTTAAAAATAGTGGATTAAGACCTCGTTGAAGAGAGGCGAAATCACCTTGACGGGTGGACTGGAGTAGTTTGAGATCAAACGAACCAGGATAAAAATACTGTGTTGTCTAAGCCTTTGTTTTAAGTTTTACAATTCAACCCCCCTTCTTAAGTTTTTCACATCTTCACTATTTTTGAGCATCGCTGCATGAAGTCTGAAGCAATGATCTGTTTCGCGGAATAAGGAAACACATTGCTGCATGAAGTCTGAGGCAATGGGTTTGGTTCGCAAATCGTTGCTTGAAGTCTGAGGCGATAGGATAGATTTTGGTTTCGAGCACCGCTGCCTGAAGTCTGAGGCGATGGTCTGTGTTGGAATAAAGAAACACATTGTTGCATGAAGTCTGAGGCAATGGGTTAGGTTTGTAAATCGTTGCGTTAAGTCTGAGGCGATTGGCTAAATTTGTATTCTTGAGTGTCGCTGCATGAATTCTGAGACGATGATCTGGATCTTGGAATAAAGAAACACATTGATGCATGAAGTCTGAGGCAATGGGTTTGGTTCGCAAATCGCTGCATGAAGTCTGAGGCGATAGGCTGGGTTTTATTTTCGAGCATCGCTGCATGAAGTCTGAGGCGATGATATGTGTTGTGGAATAAAGAAACACATTGTTGCATGAAGACTGAGGCAATGGGTTAGGTTCGCATATCGCTGCATGAAGTCTGAGGCGATAAGATAAATTTGGTTTTCGAGCATCGTTGCATGAAGTTTGAGGCGATAATCTGTACCGCGGAAGAAAGAAACACATTGCTGCATGAAGTCTGAGACAATGGGTTAAGTCCGCAAATCGCTACGTGAAGTCTGAGGCGGTAAGCTAAATTTTGCTTTTGAGCATTGCTGCATAAAGTCTGAGGCAATGACCTGGGTTTGTAAGGAACTCATCATTGCAGGAAGACTTAGGAGATGGGCTGAACGTGTCATGGAATGAAGACTGAGGTGACGGGTTGAATCGTAGGAGAAGTATTTTGTTGGTTGACCCTTAGAAAGCTAAATCTAGGGTGAGGCTGTTTGTTTGCTGCATGATACATGCGCATAATGTCTGATATTGAGATGTTTGGATGTATGAAAAATGTATGATGTTTAACATTGATATGGAACCCTGAGTATTGTATGCAAAAATGTATAATGTATGTATACTTTGGATATGCAAAATGTATGTATGAAATGTGTTTAAGATGCGCGTATGCCTTGAAATGTTATGAAGACTATTTCTGGCATTCTCTCCTTTAAACCATTGGCTTAGAGTTACCAATTCCCCGACATTGTATGTTGTGTCGTCGTAGCTTTGTTAAATTTGATTTGCATGAAGTGAAAAAGCATTAGCAAAATTTTGAACATTGATTTTGTATTGTGAGCACAGGTGTAGATGTAGACGTAGATGTAGGAAATGGCATATGCGTAGATTTGTATGTTGTAAGTGCAGGTGTAGACGTAGACGCAGATGTAGGTAATGGAATATGCATAGATTTGTATGTTGTAAGAGCAGGTGTAGACGTATGTATTGGCATATGTGTAGCTTTTTATGTTGTAAGCGCAGGCGTAGACGTGGACATGTGTGTAGATTTTGTATTGTGAGTGCAGGAATAGAAGCAGATGTATGTGTGGACATAGACTTTTTGTGTCATGAGCATAGACATAGGCGTAGACATGTGTGTATACTTTTGTGTTGCAAGATGTAGGAGTTGCCATGTGCGTGGACGTAGACGTGGATTTTCTTTCAATATTTTTCTAACAAAAATGTTTTTTCGATGTTTTGTCAAATGCTTTTATTTTGTTAATTCCCCGAAATGATTTCAAGACAATATTCACAAGTAATGATCGTAGTATTTTGTAAACAAGTCTGAGAAAAGAAAAAAAGCAATTTGAAAGGTGCAAAGAAAACAAATGTTTTATTGATAGGCCTCTGAATAGGCGAGAATACAAGATCAAATTCCTAGAAAGAGGTAATTACAAAAAAATTTAAAACTATAAATGGCAATGAAAAATGATAATTGTTGTTGTTGTTCCCCAATATCCTTTTACTAGATCTTATCTCCTTTGTTTATGAGTTGTATGATTTAGATCTATCTCTCCCTTCTTGGTTCATAGTCGCAGTTTTATATCGCAGTCTTTTTGTTCTTTATTTCTTTTTGAATGATTCCTAATTTTTTCCTGGATTGCCCTTTCGGGTTTTCAATCCAGCGGGATAATTTTTTGTTATATGCACCTAATTTTTGCCTAGATCGCTGTTATACCCCAATTTTTGCCCCTAATATCCCTCATCAACTCTATACATCTCACACATAGCATTGGTCCCATGGTTATAGGATCGAAGAGTTTGGCATTACGTTTTTTCTCTATGGACTAAGGTTATGTTCTTCATGTTGATCCAGTTGTTACTCTCATTATTCTTGGTATGAGATTAGGGTTTTAAATCTCAAGTAACACGAACGCCTTTGCTAGCAGGGTTCCTCGAGATATAAGGTTTTCTCCATCAGAGTTTCTTCAAGGAACAAAGGCATTAAGGTGTAACTAAGCCAAAGAATTAGGGTTTCTCCTATGTTATGCTTAAGCCCGGTATTAGATCTTCAGCAAAAGTTTGTCATGCTAGGCTTCATCCTCAAGGCCACAAGGATCATCATTCTCTCTATTGAAGGCTCATCGACATTTAAGTTTTCTCCTAACTGCTAGTTCCACAGGACTTTCTTTCTCAAGGAATTTAGAGGATTTAATCAATGATTTCCTTCTTTGTGATGGTACTTGTCAGGTGGTTAAAGAATGATTGGGGATTTCGCCAAGTCGAGATGTTTCTTGTTGTTTAAGCCGTGAATTAAGATTTCATCAACCTCTCAAATAGGATTGATTACTGAATTTCGATCTAATTGAAGATTAAGGTTCATTGAAATAGAATGTTCATATTGAGATTATCTTGGTCATATTTCTCTTGAAGGAATTTATGTCCTCAAGTTCTTTCACTAATAGTGCAAGTTGTTGGTTTGGAAAGTGTTCATCCAATTTCTTAATATGGAAAGTGTCATGTGGTTTAATTGATTACAAGTGCAAATGAATTCATTTCAAGTCCTCAAATGATCTAAATTTGTCAAAAGGGTCAAAGGTGGTCAAGTATAAAAAAATGGAAAGTCAATCCATGATTGGTTTCTTGAAACACAAGTTATAAAGGCATACCACCTTGATTCATTTGAAATTTGAGGTTTCAAGAATATTCATCATCAATCAAGGTTTCAAGTTAATTTTGGTGCAAGCGCCCATTGTTCAAGTTCAAAACTCACTCATGTGGATAATTTTGAGGCATATGACATAATTGATTCAAGAGTGAAAATTCAGAATTCAAGAATTATACCGCTCCAAATTCAACCTCAAAAATTCCAATTATTCGTGTTATTTAAAGCACCCATTTCATTCAATTTGAAGTCTATACAAGTGTTCATATTGGAATGAAGCAAAAAATTCATTTGTCAAGGTTTATGCCATTTGCCTTAATCCAATTGTAAAAAGAAATCAGTCCATGTCCAAGTAGTTCAATGCTTTCCACAAACCCTTGACCAATCTTGCAAAGCCATTCAAAAGTGTCCCAAGGGGGATGTCACCTGAAATAAAAAAGGGCAGTACACCAATTAGTTCAAATGGAATACTCAAAACAAACGTAAACTGTTTGTCAAATCCAAAGTTGCGCTAAGCTTGTGTTACTTACTTTTTTTGAACTAAAGCTGAAACTGTTCAGAATTGCTTCACACTCTAACATGAAATGGACTGTTTGCACTCAAAAGAATCAGGGAGAATCATTAACTCATAAAAATCATGATATAAGTAAAGTTACCATCCAAATGTGATATCTACAAGCACTTAGGCACACCCGTTCTGGAACCAGCATGATTGCCTTTATACTTCAATCCGAAACCTATTCGTAGATCGAACCTGTATGTTAACAAACAAGGGCTCAACAAAATAAGGGTTGGAAGAAAAATAAAAAAACAAAGATGAAAGTTTTTGATTGTGGAATTAGAATTCAGGAAATAGCGGTTCACGAGTTGAGTGCGAAATCAAAAGAGCATTAGGGGAATCATACCATCGGTTTTTTCTGGTACTAATATTTCGATCAAGGGCTGAGATTGAATCCAATCTCTAGCCAACTCTAAAAAAACTATAGAAGAGTGGTAACGGAATAAAAGAAAATGCTAACAGATTTGGTAACAGAACTGGAAGGGGACATACGTAACAAAAAGAGGAGAGAGAACAGAAGGCTAACAGATTTAGTGACAAAAAAGAAAGAGATTTTGCTAATAGATTGAAAAACCATAAGAGAATTCAGAGGAGATAAGAGAAATTTCATGACTCACCTTTTTCTATTATCTTTGTCATCTTCAACTTTCCATTCCTTTTTTTTTCATCTGGAATCTTCAATCATCATCATTGTTTTGTTTCTCTCTGCGCATAACTTCACAACACACAACATCTTCAACCTTCAATCACCTTCAATTGCATATCTTTGTTTCCTATCGTCATCAATGAATTTACAGTCTCCATCAAGCACATCGTTGCTCCAGTAATTCTTTGATCAGCTTCATATTCCAGCCGCTCTCTCACTCTGCATCGTCTTCATCCCTAACAACCGCACAAGCATAACAAATAAAAGCATCATACAGAAGCACAATAAGAGCAGAAGATTAGTAGAAGAAGGATTAGCACAAGAAATAGGGGAAAATATTAAGTTCGTACCTAGATAAGAGCTTTGTCGAGAGTTTCCGGATTTCCATGCCATCCGCTTTGCTGGAACTCGCTGCAACTGTTACTGGAATATCCCTCAGTTCCGGAGGTAAATGCGATATACCTTCTTCCTTCATCTTTTCCAATCTTTTATTGCTTCGAATTTGTAGAAGACGATGTATAGATTAAGTTCCCCAAGCCTGCGTTATCTGAAGATTTCACCGTGGCGCTTAATCTAATCTTCCAAATCTAGGGTTTCAGCAAGTCATAGAGGTTATGAAAAATAAATAAAAAACCGATGGATTCATATCGAGGGCCTTAAGATAAGGAGAGTGGTATAGGCGGTTTAAGTTGTGCGGTCGTTTGACAGTGGCGCTCGCGGCGGTCTTCCTCGCCGGAAATCTCATCGAGAATGAAGAGGGAAGGAATATGACTGTTCGCGAGAATGTTGTGAGGTCACAAGGCACATGTTAACCTAGCATAGCCAAAACGCTGCGTATTGTTAATTTCCTTTTATTTGTTTTTTTTAGTTCAATTCAATTGGAAATTCTGGATAATGCTAAAGAAGATTAAAGGTTGAGTGGGCTTGAGGGTTGTTACATTTTCTACGCTGGAGACTTGTACAAAACCATCTTGGACCAAACTCTTAAGCTCAATGGAATTTCTTGGAGCCTGAAGTTGAATTAAAAAAAAGCATATTCTGGACCTAAACCTGTTGGGCCTAGCGTTTGACTATCAGTCTAGCATGCCATCCCTGACTCAGTTTAGCACCCCCTGGCTCTTTCTAATTTATTGTTCTTTTAAAATATTGTTTTTTTAGTTCAGTTTAAATTCCTTTTTTTATATAACAAAAATAATAAATAAAATACATGTAATAAAACAATAAAAAATATATAGAATTTAAGAATTCTTTTTAAAACTATTTTTATAGATATTAAACTACAAAAATTAATGAAGTTTTTAGGCTTTTCATTTGATTTTTTAGGAAATTAATTCCTAATTTTTGTACTTGAAACTTGTGATTCACCTTTGTTTGTTGAGCTGAGTCTTATGCAGGTTCATTATTTGATATGCGGATGTATTTTGGATTCTGATTGTGATTTATTTTTACATCTATGAAGCTTCGATGTCTATTCCGAATATTTAATCTCTGACTGTTTGTTTATTGATGCCAGCTCGCGTGAAGTATTTCGAGTTTCTTTGCTTTGGTTGCGCTTTTTGTGGACATTATTGTTCGTTTGGTATTATGCTGCTTCCAATTTATTTTTCTGCGCATTTATCGCTTTCTAGATATCATGAGAAGTAGGAAATAAAGAGCGTGCGCTCAAAGTCGTTGTTTAAAGACCTGTAGCAGGCATTCCGTACTTCACTTATTATATGTGTTGTGCTTGTGTTTGTTTCCTTTCTTGTTGATCGATGAGTCACTCAATTTAGAAATTGAGATCACGACTTCGCTCTCAGTGCATGCTCCCTATAGGATTTTATCGCTTTCCTTTATTTCTTGTTGATCGATGAGTCACTCAATTTAGAAATTGAGATCATGACTTCGCTCTCAGTGCATGTTCCATATAGGATAGTATGTTAGACTTTCTTTGGCATGCTAACTTAGATAGGATCCCTCATTGTATGAAAACATTAGGTTAGAGATAGGTTAGTCTCCCTTAGATGTTTTCTTCCCATTTTGCATAATTGTATTTAAAACTAAAACTTCTTTTTTTTCTTGGCAAATGTATAAAAAAATGCTAAGCATACAAAATTCTTTTCATGGTAAAAAAATACCAACCAATCCATTTCTTTTCACCATTCGGCTTTTCTCTTCTAAGAGCGTGTTAGCTCCTTTTCACTACAGGTCGTAAGTCTCCAGAGGTCGAGCGGCGGTGGAATGATCGAATATAACATTGTTCATTTAAAAAATACAAACAAACAAAATATATAAGCCGAACTACGGTGCTCTGATTCCTTAAAAGGGATACGTAGGCATCTGGTCGCGGGGCTCAGTCGAGCGAAAATTTGTAAATACTTCCTTCTTTTCCCCTTGTTTTCTTTGCATGCATTCCCTCTTAGTTTATAACTCTTAAGCATTAGATTGAACACACCCTTTGATTAGAATAACTAGAGTGGATTCCGTAGAGTACTATGGACGTGTGGGGTGCTAATACCTTCCCCTTGCATAATCGACTCCCTTACCCAATCTCTCGGTCGTAAGACCTTGATTCCCCCCTTTAGGTTTTTCTTCGATGATTTTCCTTCCCCTTTTATATGGGATAAATAAATACTCGGTGGAGACTTCATTGATTTAACCGCTACAGAAAAATGGCGACTTCACTGGGGATAGTTATAGACCTATTGTTGGTCCATCCCAGAGTCAATCCTAGCTCTTGCTTGTTTACTTCTTTGAGTGTTTATTTTTTTGCTTTCAGTTTATTCATTTTGTATATGATTATCTGAGCATATGTTTGCATTACATTTTATCTCTTTCCATATATTGGTGATACTGCTGTGCTGGATCTTTTTCCATGATTGGGTGGGCGTTACAAGAAGTAAAAGGCCCAATATCCAGGCCAAGTGATAACCACAAGAACACTAGGAATAGAGTGGAACATGAACGACTAGTTGACTTAGGTTTCACTATACTGTCATGTCGTCCACGCTTAGATGAGGTACAAATGAGGGACTATCGTTTTTACGTAGGTGATATGGCGATAGTTTTTCAGGAGTCCCCTCGATTCTGGGTTACCTGACCTTACCATGATGTAGTTTTCACTCGTGAGTGGGAGGGACTTGATTATCACAGGTACAGTTGGTAACCATGTTCAGATAGTGACTATGTTCTACAAGCGACAATGTTGTTCTATTGGTTCTCAGATTTATTTTCTGAGTTTCTGATCCATCGACCAAGAGGTTTATTCGGGTTCACAATTCTAAATTTTTGATCCTAATACACCCAACATAATCAGAAAAGGCACAGCGGTTAATCAGCATTGTGGAAACTTTGATCTTATGTTTATTGTACTTGCATCAGGGCATATTTATTTTATAAAAGAAACACACAAAAAATATAACTTCCTAACCTGCATTTGCATTTCATTTCCAGGATTATCCTAAGGTCTGTCATTAGCATCAAAGATGGATAATAACATGGAGACAAGCTCAGAGCCTCTTAGAAACACTGCTGCTTATCAGTTTCCATGCTTTGGCGGTCAATTGCGAGAGGTGGGAGCTCTTGTGAAAGGACCAAATGAAATTTTTTTCAGAAGACAATATGTAAACTTACTGCCGTTGGTGAACGATGATCTTGAGGAGTGGGCCATGAGAACACTTCTTCAGTTCTATGATCCGTAGTTGCGTTGTTTTACTTTTCGAGACTATCAATTGGCACCAACTCTTGAAGAATATGCACACATTATGGATGTCAAGGTGACCAACGTTATTCCTTTTGTTCAAGTACCAGAGACTCTGGACTATATGGCGATCGCCAGAGCTCTTTATTTGAATCATGGTGAAGTTAAAAGTAACTGGATTAACAAAAGCGGCACGAGCGGTCTCCCTCTGAATTATTTGATATCAAAGGCCAAGGGTTTTGTAAAGGATATGAATTGGACCGCATTTAATACACTACTGGCAGCTATGATTTATGGTTTGGTCCTCTTTCCGGTGTCTGAAAAGTTGGTGCATGTATCCGCATTATGTGTCTTCATGAATAGTATCCCGATACCAACTCTACTTGCTGACAATTATTACACCATCTACTCCCGACACGGGAAGAAAGGGGAAGTCATGTGTTTTACAATCGTGCTTTTATAAATGGTTGATGATACATATGCCTACAAAAGGGCCTTTTGTTCATATTGCCGATTCATCTTTATGGTCTCAGCGTATCATCAGACTCACCTTGTATGATATTGTTTGGAAAAGCATGATAGGCTTGAAAGAGATCATTATAGGGTGTGGAGAATTCCCTAATGTCCCGCTTATAGGGACAAGAGGCTGCATTAATTATAACCATATCCTGGCACGCTGTTAATTAGGATTCACGATGTTAGATAGACCCGCTGAGCGGGAGGTGATGGATACTGTTTATTTCGATAAAGGGGAAGATGCAGTGTTGCTTGAAAAGGTGAAGATAGCATGGGGACATATTCATCGTAAAGGGAAACTTTCTTTTAGCCAGAATGGAAGTATATCTTATGATACTTATACGAGCTGGATTCAGGATCGTGTGAGGGTGGTGCGGTTACCTTACAAAAAGGGGAGGTTACTATATCCTCAACCTGATTTTGACCCATTAATGGATGCTCGGGCAGACAGTTCTTTATTCCATTTTGATTCGTCTTCTGTGCAGCCTGTCCCAGGAGGATTAGAGTTCATGCCTGTGACGTGTTTTAAGAATGTCAAGGCCGAAAACCTCAAACTCCAGGCTAGGCAGGAAGAAATGAATGTGGACATTTCGTTTGCTTTGCAAGACAAGAAGAAGCTCATGAATGAGGTTAAGCTGAAGAACCAGTTGCTAGAAAAATATGGTTTGCTTGAGCGGTCGAAGAGGCTTAGGGTCGAGTGTTCTGATACGGCCAGTCGACAAGTTGAAGAGCTACAAGCTAGTCATCAGGAGATAGAAAATTTTCAATTGGATAAAAAGGAATTGGAAGCTAAGCACTGCGAGGAGGTTAAGATTTTAAATAAAAAGTTGCGAGAGAAAGATGTTCGCTTGACTCAAGTTGTGAAAGAGTTTACAACAATCAAAGCCCAGGTAGAAAATAAAGACAAGGTTCCAGTAGAGGAAGCCGAGGTGGGAAATATAGGTTCTGAGGATTGGGAATTCAAATATCGTTGTTTGTTGGCACTGGTGAAGAAGAAGGGCTTTGTGACTGGAGATCCTTTCTCTGAAGATGATTAGCCGGATAGTTGAGCTTAAGGAGAAATTTTTACTGCACTTACCTTTTATGCTTGTTTCGATTCACAAGGTCACCGCCAGTCTTGTTGGACGGGGCCTCTTTAATAATTGGCTCTATTTGTACTAAATCACTATTGTATGGATGTTTATTCGACTCTATGATATGAGCAGTTTCTACTCAGATACCTTGTCTTTGTTTCGTTTTATGTTGTTATCTATCCTATTATTTATTGATGCTTGATGAAAAACCACAGGATTCTCCTGGAAATGATAAAACACTTCATGCATAACATTCATCTATGCATACCATATCATGATAGGTGGTCACGAAAGGTTTTCTTATCTTTGATTCGAGTTTCTTTACATAGATTGCTACCACAAATTTTCATCGTTATAATACTCGAAGCACTTCCAAGAGGCAGGTGGAACAAATTCAAGCAGATGTTGTGGCTATAGGTACTAGGATGGATACTCGGGTTGACCAGTTGATGGAGATCATTCAAAATATGGCTCGTCAACAAGAGGAAATGAGAGCCATGATTACGAGGCCTGCTGAAGCTTTGAATAATGGTGGGAAAAATCCAAGATACGGTTGCTGGAAACCACAGGAACACTAGGAATAGAATGGAACATGAACGGCTATGCTGTCATGTCGTCCACGCTCAGATGAGGTACAAATGAGGGGCTATCATTTTCACGTAGGTGATACGACGATAGTTTTTCAGGAGTACCCTCGATTCTGAGTTACCATTGACCTCACCATGACCTAGTCTTTACCCGTGAGTGGGGAGGAAATAATCTTTACAGGTACAGATGGTGATTATACATGTTCTATTGGTGACTATGATTATATTGATGACTTTGATTCTTGGTATTCTGAATTGGTCCGTAACTTTGATCTTATTACATATGACAGTGGTTCTGTTATCAGTTCATCAGTTCTCCAGTACCGCAGAAGCTTTGATCCCATATGTTTGCATACATAGCATGTTAATATAATTATCAGGATACATGTTTTTTGTTTCCAAACATTACTTCTTTGATTCCAATTGTTAAGACAAAAAATTAACAAAAAAATAATAATAAATACATGAAAAAATATATAATAACATTGTGGCTTAATAACTGGAATCAAAGCGCATAGACTTTTGAAAATAAGGACAGGGCATTTTTATTGCATGTCATGCACCATGTTACATTTAATTATGAATTTCATGGGTTCCCCATAAGCCTTACTCAAGGTCCTTTGGTCTTCAGAAACAAGTTGTCTCATCAGTACAACACTCGTGCTAAGGGAAGATGGAAAGCATTAAGCAAGAGATCTTTGAACTCTAAAAAGAGGTAGATACTTTGAAGGATGGTATGGAATATCTAACTTCTTTGGTTAAAACTTTGGTTGTCGCCCAAGTCAATCCTTCTAGGAAGGAAGAAGAGATGGAAAAAGTCTTCACAGAAACTCTGAAATCATTCTTTCATGAGAAAGTGATAGTTAATGCACCCGGTGAATTCCCAGAAAATGCGAATGTGGGAGTACTTCTAGAAAAGGATGTCCGAAAGGAATGTTTATCTGAAGACAGTGGCACAACTAGCGGTGTGAAAAGTTTGATAATAAATTTTCCAAGAAGAGAACTAGAGGAAGAAACAATCATCGTCAGAATCAACATGTTTCTTCTATCATCCTTGTGTTCAATTTACCTCTTGTCGCTTCAGTTTGTCAACAGAATCAGCAAGTTCCTGATCAAAAGAAAGCTCAGTTTGATCCAATTCCGATGACCTGTACAAAGTTGTTTCCTATCCTAATGCATAGGAATTTAGTTCAGACTCGACCTCCACCAAAGATTCCTGAGAAGATTCCTTGGTACTACAAAGATGATTTGACTTGTGCCTTTCATCAGGGAGCCCCTGGGCATAGTATTGAACAATGTTATCCATTGAAAGCTGAAGTCTAGAAATTGGTCAGAAGTGGTATCTTGTCACTTAAGGATATTTGTCATGAGGTTCAAGCCAAGTCTTTACCGAAGAATAAACGTGATTGAAGAATGCCTTGGATTTTAAGGATGATTAGTCTTCTCATGTTTACCAGCAATTTTAATGATTTCTCATTTGTAAATTTTCTTGTTAATCGTTGCACTGTTTGCATGTAAGAACTTGTTTACATTCAAATGATTATCTTAATACAATGAATATGTTTGTATTGAAGAAATCCATTCGTTTCACTCGTATTTATTTTTAATTTTAAATTGCTTTTTGCATTATGATACCAACTTGTTATCCATTCTTTTGCCTAAGCATAGATTGGAGGGAAGATGATGAATTTAAAATGTAAAATTTCTGGTTGTATGCTTTTGAATAAAACCTTGTTGACAATGTACAGGCATTGTTTCAAATTCCCAAACACCAGAGATATAAGGGAGTGAAACCCTCGTTAACCCCTTTGAGCCTTGAAGCAGGAGTTTCTTTTCTATTCATAAAAAACCCTCATTTTTAACCTGGGGCAGGGTAATGTTCAATTAATTTGATTGAGCATTCAGAACTCACCAGAAATGTGCATCTAAGGATACAACAATGGTTATCCTTCAAAAGGTTGATGTAACTAAAAACTGTAATGGTTAACCTTCACTTATCAAGAGTGTGCATCAATTGATGATATCCCAATGGGTACCTCTCGCACATCAGGAAGTCAGTAGACGATGATACAACAATGGTTATCCCTCGTCTTCCAAAAAATAGGGCAGTCACATTTCTTCCAACAAGTCAAAAATGACTCGAAGTCACGCGACATGTTCAAAAGGAAAGAAAAGGTAATGTAAAAATGAATAAAAAATGAAATGAATAAGAATTGATTAAAGAAAGAGATAAAAAGCCTCGTTGTGATCGGTGGGAATAGAACTGACTGTTTTGGAATGCTGGTTCGCGTTTGCGTTTGTTTTCGCAAAATGTCGCGGTAAGCAAGAGTCGCCACCGTCTTTTATTTTATCCAACAAGGAAAGGACAAAAGCACAGAAAAATTCCTTTTCGAGATGTTTCTCGGGTTCGGGAGGTAGATTATAGAAAGGGAAGGTATTAGCACCCTTTCTATCAGTGGTTATCCATGGGCTCTTAGGTACTTGCTCATTGTGTTTTCAAAAGTTTTTTTTTCTTTGTGTTTGTGGGTTTGCAAAGAGTTTTTTGTTTGAAATGGGTGGAAGTGCGAAAAGTTTTGTTTTTGTTTTAAAAGGAGCAAGTACTTAAGAACATCTACCTACTCAAAAAGGAATTAAACTGTGCAAATGTCCTTTAGACAGTGCCATCCCACTATTGAGGAGTAGGAAGCACCGTCGTTGGAGTTTTCGGGTCAATTTGATTAAGGGACGTGTGGTCACTAAAGCAATGTTAGGACACCTTAGCGGTAACCCTAATGTCTTAGATCATTTTTTATCCGAGGCAACCGTTTCGAGGCAACTTATGATCTTTGGACAAGAGGGCGACCTCTAAAACTTCCTATACTCAATGACCACGTTCGAGGCAACCAAGTGAGGCGTACCCTAGGAGTGGCATGTGCAAATGCGTCAATTTTCAGTTATGTTATCTTTATACATGTTATGGTGAACTACGGTTGATTTTAAGTTAAGATAGATCTTGTCATGCATAGCCTAGTTAGCATACATCTAGCAGTTAATAGTTGCGGAAAATAAAACTACGCTATTACAAGGCGTCGGGTATTTACATCGCCAAAAACAAACCCTTGAAAAGAAAAATTGCGGAAAGATAAATAAAAGCGGTAAAAAGTCCTAAGTTAAAGCTATTACATCCTCGGAGCAGTTACAATTATTGGATAAAAATAATACGCGCGAGAAAAATTGAATCGGAGAGTTTTTCAGGGTTTTGACCCTTTTTTGTCAAATAAAACATATTTTTGTTATTTTTGAATTTAAGAATTAAGTCTAAATAAAAAAATGGAATTAATTAATTAAAAGAAAATATTTTTTTGAGTTTTTTATTTTTAAGGAAATAAATTAAAAATGGTTAAAAACCCTAATTCTACATTAATTTTATTTTGTTGCAAAAATGTTAAAATTATGCCTAATAAAGAAAACTAAGTCAATTAAATTATTTATTTACAAAAAATAATAAAAGTGATGAATTTAATAAAAATAATGTTTTTGTATTTTCTGATTTTTATTAAGAAAATGTTAATTATTTTGTTAGCAATTAATTAAGAATAATAAAAATAAAACAAGCAAAGTAAAATAAAAAATAATGAAAAGGAAATAGATCAAACCCAGGTGTATTGGGCCCAAAAGGGGGGGGGGGGGGGTCTGAATGGCAATTGTCTGGGCCCAACGTAGGCAGCCTGCTTGACTTTTCCAATTCCCTGCCTGTGCGTTGACTGTGGAGTACGGTGGACATCATCTGGTGACCATTGGATTTGCTTTGAAGCCACTTGGCCAGCATCTGGAGAAGGGCGTATGATGGACCCTGTTTTGAGTGCTACATAGAATTGCCTGAAACAAAATAACATGAATGTTTTGGGGGACCCGGGACTCGAACCCAGGTCCCAATGGACTATGCACGCGCGCTCAACCAACCCAACTGCATTGTTTAATTGTTAATGAATTATATAACAAACAATATATTGAAAACAAAGCTTGATTCCTGAAAATAAAATAAAAAGGCGCGCTGGTTTGAACCACCCAACAGGAAGAGGACACGTGGTCGTCTTCTTCGTTGAAATAACCAGGGTTTTTACCTGCGGATTTTATCCGCAGCTAAACTCCTAGGTTCGTCCTAGAATTCACCCTAGGCCATGGAAACGACATCTAATAGCATCAACATGCTCGTCTTCTCCCACTGAGTCCATTCATGCCCTTGATTTACTCTAAATTTACCTGCAATGCAAACGCCTAAAAACCAAGCAAAGAAACCCTAGATTCGGGCATTACAACACAGGCCATGAAAACAAAATTAAGTATTGCAAAAATGTTCTAAATGAAGCGACAAACACAAATATGCAAAGATTTTAGTGAGAGGATGCAAGAATCCAAGGTTTGGATTTCATGTTCAGAGCCATAATCGTGACAACTTACAGTGCGTTTCAGGGGGTCTTAAGGGCCGGTTCTGGTTGCTATGGCTTCAGGAGATTGCAAACAAGAACACCACATTGATATTTTTGATTGAAGCAAGCTCTAACCCAGAATTCGATCTCTCTCTTTTTCCAAGCTTTTTCAGTTTTGGTTTCTTGATTTTAGGCAGCTTCAGGTCGTGAATTTGGTTTAGGAGGCTTGTGTGCATATATGGGAATGATTCTAGGTCAAGAGTTGGGCTTATATCCATGTATATTGAAGGTTTAGGATTTGATTTTATCACCATTGTCAAACTTTCCAAATATGGCCAAATCTGAGATTTTGTGTACAAATAAGCCTTAGCACGAATTGGTTGGTTATCACATGATGTTTGCAAGCTGTACAAATCACAAAGATCCCTTTTAAATGATTTTTGGATTTTATTTGATTTAATATTGATTAATAATGAATTAAATCAATAAAAATGAAATAAAATAGAAAAATAAATGTTTGGTCATGAAATTAAGCATGGGACACGTGTGTGGCATGACAAGACTGAATCAAGTGGAAAAAAGTGGGCCCTTTTTGTCAAAAATTGAAGTTTTGAGGATAGTTGACTTTTGGCAATTTTGGAAAAATGCCCAACTACAACAATGCATAACTTCTTCAATTTTGAACTTTTGAAGGTGTTCTTAGACTTTTTAGAAACCTTGAGATGTCCTCTAATCAACCCTTTTGGTCTCATATAATTTTGATCTTCCATTATCAAGTTATAAGCTTTGGCAAAAAAAGTGTTTTTGTTGACTTTCAAAACTGACCTATAATGTCCAAATTTATAACTTCTTGTGAGTGCATTTCTTGATCTAGGGGTGTGAAGATGGATTGTAGGAAATTGCATCCTCTTCAAAATGAGCTTTGGATGGGATTTTTTCTGATAAACCATGAAAGAGTTATGCCCTGGTCAAAGTACAATTGACTTTTCTACTGTCCAAAAATAGTAACTTTTGCATCTTGATGATTTTTGAGCTATTCTTGTGGGATCATGATCAAGACTTGATCAAATGATGATTGTAAACTCAAAATAAGATGTTGACCAAGAATCCTGACTTTTTACTGCAAAATGACCATTTTGCCCTTGTAGTTGACTATAGATCAAATGGGGCTTTTGACTATGCAAACTGGCACTGTGAGTCTTGAAACTTGGCATGTAGGTGCTTGAGAATGTATATAGGCCTATGAGACTTGATTGAACCATTGAAAACCCCAAATTCCTTGAAAGAACCAAAACCCTAATTTCAGCTATCTACTGCTTAGGAGATGGTTTGATTGTCTAACTATTGAGCAATCTTAAACCATTTGGAGATGATTCTTGACATATCTTGAGGAATATGGGAGGGAAAATTTTGGGGTACAACAGTTGCCCCTGTTCAATTTTCTTAGACCTGAGGATATAGATTGGCTTTCGAGCCTTTCGTGATCCGAAGGTGGAAGATAATTGAACACTAGAGTGCCCAGAAATTTGCACTCACATGGTGTAGTATCAGCGTTGTGATGTCGGGAATGGGCTTACAGATGCCATTTGGAGATTGTTGGTAGGAGGATGGGCTTATAGATGCCATCTGGATATTGTTGGTAGGAGGATGGGCTTATAGATGCCATCTGGAGATTGTTTGTTGAATTATAATTTTGTAAGTTGAAAGAAGGAACCTGTGTAGGGTCGCCTGATGATGAGTCCGTGTAAAATTGCATCTTGGAAGGAAGGAAACCTGTGTAGGATTGACTGATGATGAGTCCGTGTGAAACTGCATCTTGGAAGGAAGAAAACATGTGTGGGGTTGACTGATGATGAGTCCGTGTGAAACTGCATCTGAAATTAAGAAGGAACCGGTGTAGGGTTGACTGATGATGAGTCCGTGTGAAACTGCATCTGAAATTAAGAAGGAACCGGTGTAGGGTGCTTCATGAGGATTTTAGGTAAAGCTACGTTTGGAAATTGTAAGGAGGAATCTGGGTAAGGTTACTTCGGGATAAGTTCGTGTAAAACTTCTGGATGAACCTGGGTAAGGTGATAAGTCCGTGTAAAACATCAGCTGAAAGAGAAGGAACCGGTGTAAAATTGCCTGATGATGAGTCCGTGTAAAACTTCATCTTGGAAAGAGAAAGAACCGGTGTAGGGTTGCCTGACGATGAGTCAGTGTAAAACTTCATCTTGGAAAGAGAAGGAACCGGTGTAGGGTTACTTTGTGATAAGTCTGTGTAAAACTTCTGGAGGAACCTGGGTAGGGTTATTTTGATGATAAGTTCGTGTGAAACTTCTGGAGGAACCTGGGTAAGGTTACTTTGGGATGAGTTCGTGTAAAACTGCATCTTGGAAAGAGAAGGAACCTGTGTAGGGTTGCCTGACGATGAGCCTGTGTAAAACTTCATCTGAAATTGAGAAGGAACCAGTGTAGGGTTGCTTTATGAGGATGAGTCCGTGTAAAACTTCATCTTGGAAATGAGAAGGAACCGGTGTAGGGTTTCATGAGGATGAGTCAGTGTAAAACTTCATCTTGGAAATGAGAAGGAACCTGTGTAGGGTTGCCTTATGATGGTCAAGTGGATAATTGTCCTGTCTGTTTTCAGGTATTAATCTGGAACTTGAAGAGGTTAATGGTAGCCATCTGTTGATTGACCTTTTTCTGAAAAAGGTGAAACGTTAGTTGTATGCAATGCATGATATACGTCAGGAAATAATATTCCCAAAATAAATGATATTTGTGTTGTATGATGCGTATGCATGTCATGATATATGAAGATGTGATGCTTTTAGCTGGGGAAATGAATCCCGGAGCTGCTAGAGGATAGAGTTGAGTTCTTCTTTTCCGCTGGGGATGATGAACGAAGATGATGATGAGAATAAACCTGCAGGGGAAAAGAACTTCGTTGGGGAATAAACTTGATGAAGAAATTACTCTGAGGGGAAATACTCTGTGGGGGAGAGATGTTCTGCTGAGATTTTAACGATAGACTCTGCTGGGGATCCTGTTGATAAGCTCTGTTGGGGATTTTGATGATGAACTCCACTGGGGATAGAAAGAACTTCGCTGGGGATGATCTTTCAGTTGCAACTTGCTGAGGATAACCCAGTTAGACTCTTGTGGGGATAACCTCTGAATTGGCTGAGGAGATGCATTTGTATTCTGCAGGGGACAAGCTTCCAGAATCTACTGGGTAAGATGATTCAATTCTCTATTGGGGAAGCCCTTTTTTAGACTGCGCTGGGGAAATGGCTCCACTGTGGTGTCTTGTATTCCGCCGGGGAACATTCTTATATTTCATTGAGGAATATTAAGACTGTCAGGGATGCTCTTTACGCTAGCTGGGGAATATCTTTATACTCCGCTGGGGAATATTAAGACCTTTTGGGAATACCGAGCCTTTTCGGGACTGACGATAGACTAACTCTGCTTGGGGGAGAGTATTGCTGATTCATCCATGGTTGCAGGTCTCAGTGGGGAGAGCTTCCATTACTGTCTTACTCTGCGGGGAGTGAAGGTATCTACCTTGGTACCTGGTGGGCAGAGCATTTGCAGTTCGGACAATTCTTATTGCCCCAGTTTCTGCGGGAGAAGGTGTCTGCGGAGGTGCTTGATACCTGCCGATGACAAATCTTCTTCTGGTAGGCAAGTGACGAGATGACGGGACATAGTCGTATGCTTTGATCCCTAATTTTTGCCTGGACCGCCCTTTCGGGTTTTCAGTCCATCGGGATACCCTTTTTTGCCCAAGCCGCCTTTTGAGGTTTTCGACTTGCCGGGTGTACATATTTTTTTAATTTTCATCCCTTATTTTTTGCCCGAACCCTTTTGGTTCATCTGGAAGCCCTTATTTTTGCCTAGGCCAGTCGACCTGGCGGGTCTTTGATTATGCGTAGTATTTTTTGATTATGTCCACGTTCTCAGAGTGCAGGGAGTTGTCACTGTCGGTAGTATTGTGTTGCCATACCACCAGAAGATGTTTGATCATGCAAGATTCGTTGCTGGAATTCATGCCCAATGCCCCAAGTGACTCAGGCGGAGATTTGCCCCTGGCTATTTGGCATCTTGAGAGATTCCTTGAATCTTGACTTGACTGCCCCAGATGATGGAAAATGATCATGTCTGCCCCTTGGTTGGAAGTGTTTTTACCGCTTGAGGTGACTCTTTTTATTGAGAAGGTTTTTGGTTCACTAGATATTCGTCGTGCGAATTTCTCTATTGTTTGAACAAATAGCCATATGCAAACAATGTTATTTTATGAATGCAAAGCTTATGTCTGTTTTGAAGTTTTTGAAAATGCAGTTTTCAGTAAAACAAGTGAATTTTTGTAAAATGTGATGTCAACTCAGGATTTTACAGCAAGCCCTACAGGAGTCAGGATACCTTTTGTAACAGTATGCTTTCGAACTAACCCATGCTTCAGCTAGGACTTTTAAGGGTTATAACGTGGCCTGGTTCACGGTTTAAGAAACAAAGGATAAAGGCTCAAATTTTATTTGTACCCACCCGTTCTTCGTGATGTTCTTCGATCCTAAACTCAGCTAATCGTGCATTAGATCTTGTTTGAATCTTTGCTTTGATATACCAGTGATGGTTTGGATACTGACAGTTTATTTTGAACAGGCAATCATTTTTGTTGAGAGTTTGCAGGTCCTCTTTCTTTTTGATTTAATTATCCCTGTCTTTTTGCCTGAACTGTTTCTTTTGTGATTACAGTCAGCGGGATGCCCCAGTTTTTTTGTAAGTCTCCTTCATAGGTTTTGACTTATTGGGCTTTCATTTTGAGAGATAATGACTGCCTGTCCTTACGATTATAGGGAACCATCACTGTCTTTTGTTTTGGAAGGACTCCTTTGATGCCATTCATTCTGCACCTGGATCAACTGAGAGAACTATCCTGCCCCAGGTTATAAATAAGGGTTTTAATTTTTGTGAAAAGAAAAACTCCAACTTCTTTGGCTCAAAGGGGTTGACTAGGGATTATCTTCCTTATAACTCCACTGTTTAGGATTTGAAACAATGCCTGTACCTCATCAGCGGGGTCTGTTCAAAAGCATACTGTAAAGATCGTGGTATCGTTTTCGTCATCCTCCCTCAAAAGGCTTAGAATTTTTTTTTAATCGAGAGTTTGAACATCACGAAAAAATGAAAGCAATTTTTAAGCATAGTGAAAACAATTCATTCAAAACAGATATGTGTAATGCATTAATGAAATAAAAGAGTTTGACATGATAATTGTTTGAATAAGCAAAGAAAAATACAACTTCAGAATTCAAATGAACAAAAGTGCTTTCATTCCTAGCCGTGTTTTGGCAAGGGAGCAATGATTATGTTTGGAGTCTCCGGAGGGTCAAACTGGATCTCTTTGGCATCAATCATGTCTTGGACCTTGTTCTTCAGAGCCCAACAGTTGTTTGTGTCATGTCCCAGACTGTCAGAGTGGTATGCACACCTTTCATTGGGATGATAGGTAGGAGCGGAAGTATTTGGGTTCCGGAGAGGAGCCCTTAATGTAATCAGCCTTGCCTTCAACATTTGTTGTAGCACTTGAGTCAGTGACATGTCGATCTTAGTGAATTGTCTTCTGGGCCTGTTTGGCTTACTCTGATCAACCCGTTGTTCTTGGTGAGGTTGTTGTTGGACCTGTGAGGTAGCAGCAACTTGAAGAGGTCTATTCTTCATCAAACCAAACCTTTGACTTTTCGGAAGTTGATTAACGACTTGATCCTCAGCCTTGACTATTTGCTTCATACTGTTGTATCTGCCTTGATGAAGCTGGTTGATCATGGTTCTCAACTCTTCTTGCTCCCGAGCTAAGCCTTAGATAAGAGCCATCTGCCCCAGCATCTGGGTTCTCATTGCATCTACCTCAGCTTGCAGATGTTCCAGCCGTTCGTCCTTATTGTCTTCAGGACTTTTCTTGACCAAGTTCCCCATGAGGAGTGTTCTCAACTCTTCCTGCCCCTTGGATAGGTTTAGGAAGATTTCCCTGAACTGAGTCTCTTGAGTATGAAGGTCCTGGTTGTCTTGTTGGAGAGCCATTGCTGAAATAAACAGCGAGAACATGAGATCCCTGTAAAGGGTGACCTGTTATGCAATGATATGTATGTATGCAATGTTTTCAAGGATCTCGCGGGGTAAACAAGAAACTGTTAGAATCTGAATCTGGTAGCTTGATTGAAGGAACTTCACGTTGCTGAGAGTCCTTCTTCAAGAGTCAAAGCTCACCATATCGAGTGGGTCATAGCCCCTGACTCAAGTTATCGTGTTTTGATCTCTAGACGACCTTGGCTAGAGGAAAATAAATCCCCTTTGCCCCTTGTTTGACGTCTGGTTCATCATGACCTGTATCACAAACCCTTGAGATCCTTGAAATGGTTAAGGAAATGCTATGGTATGATGTTATGATGTGTATGCTATGCGTTTAAGCAAAAGTGTGAGGTGATGTAAGTAAGCCCTGCAATAAATCTAATTTGTTGGATAAGGACTGTAACCAAAACCTGCAAGGAACTCATGCTGTCAGATAACAAGAATGTGCAAGTAGGTCAAGTTTGAAGGCACACAAGTCACACATATAGCCTTAAGTTTAGGCTGGCATGGAGTTTAGGCATTACCCTCTTTCAGTTTCAGTTGGTTAAGACCTGTCCTAAAAATAGTAACCGGGTTCTAGAGGATCTCAATATCATTGACTACCCTCAATCGGTCATAATTCTAGTTTAGCAACCTTTTCTTGCGGCCGGAATCATCGCGAGAGTTTAGTCTCAATGAGTGTAGCATACTGCTACTGTTCTATGGCCAAGTTGGTAAATTTAAGGTTCTAAGGTCAGTTGGTGCTTAATGACTCCTCAGAAGACCCATATTCTCCTCGTTCCAACACAAGGGATATCGGTACAGACCAAGGTGTCACACCAACGTAGCTACTGCTTCATCCGTGTCGGTCTACGCCGGACAGATCCCTCACAGTTTATTGCTACTTACCTAAAAAAAAGGTACCCCCGGATCCGGGTTAGGATCTATAGAACCCCGATACAAGCCCACAAAATTAAAGCATACAAAGCATACAATTGAAAACACAAGTGATATAATCCTAAGGTACACCTCACTTATAAATTCCCCAGCAGAGTCGCCAGTTCTGTGATCGGTGGGAATAGAACTGACTGTTTTGGAATGCTGGTTCACGTTTGCGTTTGTTTTCGCAAAATGTCGCGGTAAGTAAGAGTCGCCACCGTCTTTTATTTTATCCAACAAGGAAAGGACAAAAGCACAGAAAAATTCCTTTTCGAGATGTTTCTCGGGTTCGGGAGGTAGATTATAGAAAGGGAAGGTATTAGCACCCGTTCTATCCGTGGTTATCCACGGGCTCTTAGGTACTTGCTCATTGTGTTTTCAAAAGTTTGCTTTTCTTTGTGTTTGTGGGTTTGCAAAGAGTTTTTTGTTTGAAAGGGGTGGAAGTGCGAAAAGTTTTCTTTTTGTTTTAAAAGGAGAAAGTACTTAAGAACATCTACCTACTCAAAAAGGAATTAAACTGTGCAAATGTCCTTTAGACAGTGCCATCCCACTATTGAGGAGTAGGAAGCACCGTCGTTGGAGTTTTCGGGTCAATTCGATTAAGGGACGTGTGGTCACTAACGCAATGTTAGGACACCTTAGCGGTAACCCTAATGTCTTAGATCATTTTTTATCCGAGGCAACCGTTTCGAGGCAACTTATGATCTTTGGACAAGAGGGCGACCTCTAAAACTTCCTATACTCAATGACCATGTTCGAGGCAACCAAGTGAGGCGTACCCTAGGAGTGGCATGTGCAAATGCGTCAATTTTCAGTTATGTTATCTTTATACATGTTATGGTGAACTACGCTTGATTTTAAGTTAAGATAGATCTTGTCATGCATAGCCTAGTTAGCATACATCTAGCAGTTAATAGTTGCGGAAAATAAAACTACGCTATTTACAAGGCGTCGGGTATTTACATCGCCAAAAACAAACCCTTGAAAAGTAAATTGCGGAAAGATAAATAAAAGCGGTAAAAAGTCCTAAGTTAAAGCTATTACATCCTCGGAGCAGTTACAATTATTGGATAAAAATAATACGCGCGAGAAAAATTGAATCAGAGAGTTTTTCAGGGTTTTGACCCTTTTTTGTCAAATAAAACATATTTTTGTTATTTTTGAATTTAATAATTAAGTCTAAATTAAAAAATGGAATTAATTAAAAGAAAATATTTTTTTGTGTTTTTTATTTTTAAGGAAATAAATTAAAAATGGTTAAAAACCCTAATTCTACATTAATTTTATTTTGTTGCAAAAATGTTAAAATTATGCCTAATAATGAAAACTAAGTCAATTAAATTATTTATTTACAAAAAATAATAAAAGTGATGAATTTAATAAAAATAATGTTTTTGTATTTTCTGATTTTTATTAAGAAAATGTTAATTATTTTGTTAGCAATTAATTAAGAATAATAAAAATAAAACAAGCAAAGTAAAATAAAAAATAATGAAAAGGAAATAGAATAAACCCAGGTGTATTGGGCCCAAAAAAGGGGGGGTCTAAATGGCAATTGTCTGGGCCCAACGTAGGCAGCCTGCTTGACTTTTCCAATTCCCTGCCTGTGCGTTGATTGTGGAGTACGGTGGACATCATCTGGTGACCATTGGATTTGCTTTGAAGCCACTTGGCCAGCATCTGGAGAAGGGCGTATGATGGACCCTGTTTTGAGTGCTACATAGAATTGCCTGAAACAAAATAACATGAATGTTTTAGGGGACCTGGGACTCGAACCCAGGTCCCAATGGACTATGCACGCGCGCTCAACCAACCCAACTGCATTGTTTAATTGTTAATGAATTATATAACAAACAATATATTGAAAACAAAGCCTGATTCCTGAAGAAAAAAAAAGGCGCGCTGGTTTGAACCACCCAACAGGAAGAGGACACGTGGTCGTCTTCTTCGTTGAAATAACCAGGGTTTTTACCTGCGGATTTTATCCGCAGCTAAACTCCTAGGTTCGTCCTAGAATTCACCCTAGGCCATGGAAACGACATCTAATAGCATCAACATGCTCGTCTTCTCCCACTGAGTCCATTCATGCCCTTGATTTCTCTAAATTTACCTGCAATGCAAATGCCTAAAAGCCAAGCAAAGAAACCCTAGATTCGGGCATTACAACACAGGCCATGAAAACAAAATTAAGTATTGCAAAAATGTTCTAAATGAAGCGACAAACACAAATATGCAAAGATTTTAGTGAGAGGATGCAAGAATCCAAGGTTTGGATTTCATGTTCAGAGCCATAATCGTGACAACTTACAGTGCGTTTCAGGGGGTCTTAAGGGCCGGTTCTGGTTGCTATGGCTTCAGGAGATTGCAAACAAGAACACCACGTTGATATTTTTGATTGAAGCAAGCTCTAACCCAGAATTCGATCTCTCTCTTTTTCCAAGCTTTTTCAGTTTTGGTTTCTTGATTTTAGGCAGCTTCAGGTCGTGAATTAGGTTTAGGAGGCTTGTGTGCATATATGGGAATGATTCTAGGTCAAGAGTTGGGCTTATATCCATGTATATTGAAGGTTTAGGATTTGATTTTATCACCATTGTCAAACTTTCCAAATATGGCCAAATCTGAGATTTTGTGTACAAATAAGCCTTAGCACGAATTGGTTGGTTGTCACATTATGTTTGCAAGCTGTACAAATCACAAAGATCCCTTTTCAATGATTTTTGGATTTTATTTGATTTAATATTGATTAATAATGAATTAAATCAATAAAAATGAAATAAAATAGAAAAATAAATGTTTGGTCATGAAATTAAGCATGGGACACGTGTGTAGCATGACAAGACTGAATCAAGTGGAAAAAAGTGGGCCCTTTTGTCAAAAATTGAAGTTTTGAGGATAGTTGACTTTTGGCAATTTTGGAAAAATGCCCAACTTCAACAATGCATAACTTCTTCAATTTTGAACTTTTGAAGGTGTTCTTGGACTTTTTAGAAACCTTGAGATGTCCTCTAATCAACACTTTTGGTATCATCTCATTTTTATCTTCCATTCTCAAGTTATAAGTTTTGGCAAAAAGGTGTTTTTGTTGACTTTCAAAAATGACCTATAATGTCCAAATTTATAACTTCTTGTGAGTGCATTTCTTGATCTCTGGGTGTGAAGATGGATTGTAGGAAATTTCATCCTCTTCAAAATGAGCTTTGGATGGGATTTTTCTGATAAACCATGAAAGAGTTATGCCCTGGTCAAAGTACAGTTGACTTTTCTACTCTCCAAAAATAGTAACTTTTGCATCTTGATGATTTTTGAGCTATTCTTGTGGGATCATGATCAAGACTTGATCAAATGATGATTGTGAACTCAAAATAAGATGTTGACCAAGAATCCTGACTTTTGACTGCAAAATGACCATTTTGCCCTTGCAGTTGACTGTAGATCAAATGGGGCTTTTGACTATGCAAACTGGCACTGTGAGTCTTGAAACTTGGCATGTAGGTGCTTGAGAATGTATATAGGCCTATGAGACTTGATTGAACCATTGAAAACCCCAAATTCCTTGAAAGAACCAAAACCCTAATTTCAGTTGTCTACTGCTTAGGAGATGGTTTGATTGTCTAACTATTGAGCAATCTTGAACCATTTGGAGATTATTCTTTACATATCTTGAGGAATATGGGAGGGCAAATTTTGGGGTACAACACTCGCTAAGTCGAAACTTTAAAAAACAAATCGCTTAGGCAAAAGTCAGGGCATCCCACTGGGCTTCATAGTCAAATTCAAAAAGAATTTGTCCAGGAAAAAGTTAGGGAAAATGATGGAAATCCTGAAAGGAAAAAAAGGATTACAAAATGGATATCCTTAGAAAAGAAATATGTTGCATGATCAGACACTAAAAGTAAAATAAGTGATTGTCGTATCCAAAGAAAATCTCGGTTGTTTCCTCAACTGTCTCAAAATTTATGTTGAGAGATGAATGTTCGGGGTCGAATTAACTGAACTTAGAACTGGAGAACATCATGAAGGGGGTGGGCACCAAATAACTTTTGAGCCTTAAAATCCATTTTTTTCTAAAACCGTGAACCAGGCCACGTTACAACCCCCAAAAGTCCTAATTGAAACAGGGTTTATTTCGAAAGCGTATTTCAATGAGATAGCGTTTTCTGACTCTTATGAATTTTGATTAAAATTTTGTGTTGGTATCATATGCTTTTGTTATCTTTGATAAAAATAATAAATAAATAAAAATCAATTTTGCATCCTGGCTAGTGATTCATTCACAAGGTTTTGCGAAATATTTTCAATAAAATCTTCACGACCTACATAAATGTTGCATTAGAATTATCATTCTTAGAATAAATATTGTTCTGCTTGTAAAACAACTGCTTGATATCAAAGAAGCTTACATTTTAGTATCCGCAAAGGGCATGTCGCTAAGAAGAAGTTATTGAGTAAAGTAGATGCAACATTCAGCTAATCTAGGGCAGTTACGTCAAGATTCGGCGAATCTCTAGGAACTTTTTGGTCAGGTAGATTATCTTAAAAGCATACAGCCAAGGGAAAGTTGTGAAAAATTTCTCGAGCAACACAGTAAACTGGGGACACCAAATTTGTTTTCAAGGACATTCCCAGATTTTTGTTAAGACAATTACTATGTTCTTCCCCAACCCGAAGATCTTCCTCGAGCAGGACTGTTCTCATGATCTGCCTTGTAGTGGTGTGCATGGTTCCCTCTACGGTAGTTGACCAGTTAGTGGGTTTCCTCTAGGTTGTGGTGTAGTATTGGGTTTGAAATCTCATTTTCTTCCCCAGTTAAGTCTTGGTTCAGTCTTTCTTCAAGCTGTTATTTGATGTTAGGTATGTAATCCCATTCTCCCCAATCAAGTCTTGATTCAGATTTCTCCGACTGAGTGTAATTTCTTTCCATGGTCAAAAGGTGATCAAGAAGAGTTTGCAAAGTTACAAAGCATGTGCTTAGTTGTCAGATTCTTTCTCCCTTTTATGTTGAAAAGCAATGCATAATCTCTCGCAGGATACTACGCCCTCCAGTTAGGACATTGTTGCTGTGGTGTGCCTCCAAACAGTCAGACAATGGCAATATACCTTCTAAAAGGTTTTGAGATAAGCGTCTACTCCTTGGGTTTTATCTTGCGATGCACTGAGTTTGATTTAAAATCCCCATGAGCTGACCTATTACTGTGATGTTAACTTCTTAATTCTCCAGATGAGTCGAGGATGATGCTTCCCTTTAAAAGTTGTTATCCCATGAAATTTCATAATTTCTCTCCAAAGAAGTTTGCACAACTATTATACTTGATATTGAAGACTGTATTTGGTCTCTCTTCGGTGTGTGCGGTTTCTCTTTCCCCATTGAAGTTAGCATAACAATCCCCAATTGAGGTATCAACGATGTAGTTTTTCATCTTCCCCAGTGAGGTCTGTATTTACATCCCCAATTGAGGTCTCGATTATATGGTTTTCACCTTCCCTAATAAGGTTTGTATCAGAATCTCCAGTGAAGTCTAGACGATGAAGTTTTCTCTTCCCTTATCAAAGTCCGTATTGATATTCCCCGGTGAAACCTAGAGGAGTTTATGATATTCCCGCAACTTTACTTGTTGCTAGTCAAGTGGTTCTTTGATTGTTTTCAAGCCATGTTCTTCCCAGCAAAGTTAAGCCGTGAAACAGGGATTTGTTTCCTAAATAGATGCTTATTCTCTTGTGGAATATGATCTTAAGCCTGGATATGACTTGGCTGAGTGTTGTCTTCACCCAAGTTAGCTTTGTCTGGTTATCCCTAGTACGTTATGGTTGTTTTGTCAGCATGTATATGATAACATTCATACATTCATACATACATCATGCATAGCTGAATAAAGATTCATTGCTCATTTGCATTCATTGATGTTTTGTTGGTATATTATCTTCTTTGCAAAGTTATATTACTCTCTCTCCAATTGAGTTGTCAACTTTAAACAAAAAGTGTATATCCTTTCAATTTCCCTGCTGAGTTATCCCTCGTAAGAGAATTTAGCTTTAGCCTTCCTATTCAGTTAATCATCTGGATGGAGTGTGATCCCCTTTTGAGTTTAGTTATCATCAGGTGCTGTCTTGGTTGATTATTTCATTCCAGTTTATTTCTAGTTTGAATCAGCAGTCCCCGACAATATTATTATTCTGACTTCTGCAGGCTTCGAGCCTTGGTTTGAGAATGTGCATTTATTTTGCATGCAAAGTTTTTTTTCTCCTCAATAGGAATGTATTGGTATTTCCCCAGGAAATCGAGCTTCATTTCCCGCCAGTCTTGTTACAATTCCTTCTTAAACAACAAGTGACAAGTCTCTTTATTCGAGCAACCTTTTCTTTCCCAGTAAGTCTGTTAATGCTAGAGAAGATGTTTTTCCAATGAATGGTAATCTCGTCACTATGGGAGATAGTTCATTGATGAAGATTGTTTTTCCAATGAATGGTAGCCTTGTCGTTATGGAAGGTAGTTCGTTGCTGAGATGTTATTACTCCAATGAATGGTAGCCTCGTCATTATCGTTGTTGTTGAGATTTATATTTTGATGAATGGTAGCCTTGTCATTATGGAAGGTAGTTTGTTGATGAAAATTTGTTACTCCAATGAATGGTAGTCTCGTCATTACGGGAGATAGTTTGTTGTTGAGTTTGGCTGTACTTCAATGATAAAGACAGTTTGTTGAAAGATTCTTACAATAATTTTTTTACCCTTTCCAAGTGAAATATCTTGGTTAAAGAAGAATCTGAGACCAGTTCGTGGCTTGTAGTCAGGATCGAGGGGAAGTTTATCTAATTCTCCATCAAATGGTATCTCTTCGAGGAAGTTTCGCAAGAGAAGTTTGTTGTGAAATCTTTACAAGTGGTAGTCTCTTTATTTGAGATAGCTTATATTTTTACCATTTCCAGGTGAAATATCTTGGTTAAAGAAGAAACTGAGACCAGTTCATGACTTATGGTCAGGATCGAGGGGAAGTTTATCTGATTCTCCATCAAATGGTATCTCTTTGAGGAAGTTTCGCAAGAGAAGTTTGTTGTGAAATATTTACAAGTGGTAGTCTCTTTATTTGAGATAGCTTATATTTTTACCCTTTCCAGGTGAAATATCTTGGTTAAAGAAGAAACTGAGACCAACTTGTGGCTTATAGTCAGGATCAAGGGGAAGTTTATCTGTTTCTCCATCAAATGGTATCATTTCGAGGAAGTTTTGCAAGATAAGTTTGTTGTGAAATCTTTACAAGTGGTAGTCTCTTTATTTGAGATAGATTATATTTTTACCCTTTCCAGGTGAAATATCTCGGTTAAAGAAGAAACTGAGACCAGTTTGTGACATGGTCAAGATCGAAGGGAAGTTTATCTGATTCTCCATCAAATGGTATCTCTTCGAGGAAGTTTCGCAAGAGAAGTTTGTTGTGAAATATTTACAAGTGGTAGTCTATTTATTTGAGATAGCTTGTATTTTTACCCTTTCCAGGTGAAATATCTTGGTTAAAGAAGAAACTAAGACCAGTTCCTGACTTATAGTCAGGATCGAGGGGAAGTTTGTCTGATTCTCCTTCAAATGGTATCTCTTCGAGGAAGTTGCACAAGAGAAGTTTGTTGTGAAATATTTACAAGTGGTAGTCTCTTTATTTGAGATAACTTGTATTTTTACCCGTTCTAGGTAGAACTCCAGAATTTTAGGAAACCCATTATTGTCAATACAAATTTCACCTTCAGTAAACATCAGTATATCTTCTATTTCTTTACCTTTAAAAAAAAGGGTCGGTGTTGATTCTATGTTTTTTTTCTACCTTCATCTTTGGGTTAGTAGTTCATCGTCATTCTTATTTGAGGTTCATCTCTTTCTCCTCGTTGGACCTTACTCCGATTGAGTTGAGTTGTTTCCATCCATAAGTGCTAATGCCAAATCTTTGATTACCAGGCATGATTACTGATACCAATCATTCATTTACTAGTCTAGGTGTCGATCCTCTGTGTTGATGTTACTCTCTTTTTGC
Organism: Vicia faba; assembly: GCA_948472305.1. Lineage (NCBI taxonomy): Eukaryota > Viridiplantae > Streptophyta > Magnoliopsida > Fabales > Fabaceae > Vicia > Vicia faba. The sequence goes on along the minus strand of OX451736.1, from coordinate 1,363,087,317 downwards.
TATCTCCTCTATGAGTGGGTAGTTCACAGTTCTTGGTTAACCACTGTTATCCTCATTTTGTTGAGTTGATGTTATTTGTTCTCTTCACTAGACCTTACCATAGTGAAGTTGAGTCTTCTTTTCCCCAACGGAGTTGATTTGGATCCAATGGATTCAAATTTCTATCCCCGGAGTCGTGTTGTTCTCCAGAGACTTATTTTCTGGGGTGAATTCTTTTGTTAATTTGTTAATTTTACTTTTGCTTCTCCAGTGTGTGTCTTGCCCATCTGCATGAAGTTTATATGTTACATCCATAATCATAAGTATCACATGGCATCTTAGGGCAAAAAATAGGGCTTGTTTTATATTTAAGTATCTTCAAGCGCGTCGAAACAAAGATTTTAATCTTCGTACCTCCGGATAGAAGACACTTAAATAAGGGCAGCTGTTATACCCCAATTTTTTCCCCTAAGATCCCTCATCAACTCTGTACATCTCACACATAGCATTGGTCTCTAGGTTACAGGATCGAAGAGTTTGGCATTAGGGTTTTTCTCTGTGGACTAAGGTTACGTTCTTCATGTTGATCCAATTGTTACTCTCATTATTCTTGGTATGAGATTAGGGTTTTAGATCTCAAGCAACATGAACGCCTTCGCTAGCAGGGTTCCTCGAGATATAAGGTTTTCTCCATTAGAGTTTCTTCAAGGAACAAAGGCATCAAGGTGTAACTAAGCCAAAGAATTAGGGTTTCTCCTATGTTATGCTTAAGCACGGTATTAGATCTTCAGCAAAAGTTTGTCATGCTAGGCTTCGTCCTCAAGGCCACAAGGATCATCATTCTCTCTATTGCAGGCTTATCAACATTTAAGTTTTCTCCTAACTGCTAGTTCCACGGGACTTTCTTTCTCATGGAATTTAGAGGATTTAATCAATTATTTCATTATTTGTGATGGTACTTGTTAGGTGGTTAAAGAATGATTGTGGTTTTCGCCAAGTCGAGATGTTTCTTGTTGTTTAAGCCGTGAATTAAGATTTCATCAACCTCTCAAATAAGATTGATTACTGAATTTCGATCTAATTGAAGATTGAGGTTCATTGAAATAGAATGTTCATATTGAGATTATCTTGGTCATATTTCTCTTGAAGGAATTTATGTCCTCAATTTCTTTCGCTAATAGTGCAAGTTGTTGGTTTGGAAAGTGTTCATCCAATTTCTTAAGGTGGAAAGTGTCATGTGGTTTAATTGATTACAAGTGTAAATGAATTCATTTCAATTCCCCAAATGATCTAAATTTGTCCAAAGGGTCAAAGGTGGTCAAGTATACAAAAATGGAAAGTCAATCCATGATTGGTTTCTTGGAACACAAGTTATAAAGGCATACCACCTTGTATCATTTAAAATTTGAGGTTTCAAGAATATTCATCATCAATCAAGGTTTCAAGGAAATTTTGGTGCAAGTGCCCATTGATCAAGTTCAAAACTCACTCATGTGGATAATTTTGAGGCATATGACATAATTGATTCAAGAGTGAAAATTCAAAATTCAAGAATTATACTGCTCCAAATTAAACCTCAAAAATTCCAATTATTCGTGTTATTTAAAGCAGCCATTTCATTCAATTTGAAGTCTATGCAAGTGTTTCATATTGGAATGTTTACAAGTAAAGAAGAAGAAAATTCATTTGTCAAGGTTGATTCCATTTACCTTAATCTAATTGTAAAAAGAAATCAGTCCATGTCCAAGTAGTTCAATGCTTTCCAAAAACCCTTGATCAATCTTGCAAAGCCATTCACAAGTGTCCCAAGGAGGATGTCACCTGAAATAAAAAAAAGGGCAGTACACCAATTAGTTCAAATGGAATACTCAAAACAAACGCAACTTGTTTGTCAAATCCAAAGTTGCACTAAGCTTGTGTTACTTACTTTTTTTGAACTAAAGCTGAAACTGTTCAGAATTGCTTCACACTCTAACATGAAATGGACTGGTTTCACTCAAAATAATCAGGGAGAATCATTAACTCAGAAAAATCATGATATAAGGAAAGTTACCATCCAAATGTGATGTCTACAAGCACTTCGGCACACCCGTTCTGGAACCAGCACCATTGCCTTTATACTTCAATCCGAAACCTATTCGTAGATCGAACCTGTATGTTAACAAACAAGAGCTCAACAAAATGGGGGTTGGAAGCAAAATAAAAAAAACTAAGATGAAATTTTTTTATTATGGAATTAGAATTCAAGAAATAGCGGTTCACGAGTTAAGTGCGAAATCAAAAGAGCATTAGGGGAATCGTACCATCGGTTTTTTCTGGAACTAATCTTTCAATCAAGGGCTGAGATTGAATCCAATCTCAAACCAACTCTAAACAAACTATAACATAATGGTAACGGAATAAAAGAAAATGCTAACATATTTGGTAACAGAACTAGAAGGGGACATACGTAACAGAAAGAGGAGAGAGAACGGAAGGATAACAGATTTGGTGACAAAATAGAAAGAGATTTTGCTAACAGATTGAAAAACCATAAGAGAATTCAGAGGATATAAGAGAAATTGCAAGACTCACCTTTTTTCTATTATCTTTGTCATCTTCAACTTTCCATTCCTTTTTTTTCATCTGGAATCTTCAATCATCATCATTGTTTTGTTTCTCTCTGCGCATAACTTCACAACGCACAACATCTTCAACCTTCAATCACCTTCAATCAAATATCCTTGTTTCTTATCGTCATCAACGAATTTACAGTCTCCATCAAGCACATAGTTGCTCCAGTAATTCTTTGATCAGCTTCATATTCCAGCCGCTCTCTCACTCTGTATCGTCTTCATCCCCAACAATCGCACAAACATTACAAAGAAAAGCATGAGACATAAGCATAATAAGAGCAGAAGATTAGTAGAAGAAGGATTAGCACAAGAAACAGGGGAAAAAGCTTAAGTTCGTACCTGAATAAGAGCTTTGTCGAGAGTTTCCAGATTTCTTGGCCATCCGCTTCGCTGGAATTCGCTGCAACTATTACTGGAATATCCCTCAGTTCTGGAGGTAAACGCAATTTACCTTCTTTCTTCATATTTTCCAACCTTTTCTTGCTTCGAATTTGTAGAAGACGATGTGTAGATTAAGTTCCCCAAGCCTGCGTGATCTGAAGATTTCACCGTGGCGCTTAATCGAATCTTCCAAATCTAGGGTTTCGGCAAGTCATAGAGGTTATGAAAAATAAATAAAAAATTGATGGATTCGTATTGAGGGCCTTAAGATAAGGAGAGTGGTATAGGAGGTTTAAGTTGTGCGGTCGTTTGACACTGGCGCTCGCGGCGGTCTTCCTCGTCGTAAATCTCATCGAGAATGAAGAGGTAGGGAATATGACTGTTCGCGAGAATGTTGAGAGGTCACAAGGCACATGTTAACCTAGCATAGCCAAAACGATGCATATTTTTAATCTCCTTTTATTTGTTTTTTTAGTCTAATTCAATTGGAAATTCTGGATAATGCTAAAGAAGATTAAAGGTTGAGTGGACTAGAGGTTTGTTACATTTTCTACGTTGGAGACTTGTACAAAACCATCTTGGACCAAACACTTAAGCCCAATGGAATATCTTGGAGCCTGAAGTTGAATTAAAAAAAAAGCATATTCTGGACCTAAACCTGTTGGGCCTAGCGTTTGACTATCAGTCTAGCATGCCATCCCTGACTCAGTTTAGCACCGCGTGGCTCTTTCTAATTTATTGTTCTTTTAAAATTTTGTTTTTTTAGTTCAGTTTAAATTCCATTTTTTATATAAAAAAAATAATAAATAAAATACATGTAATAAAATAATAAAAAATATATAGAATTTAGGAATTCTTTTTAAAACTTTTTTATAGATAATGAACTACAAAAATTAATGAAGTTTTTAGGCTTTTCATTTGATTTTTTAGGAAATTAATTCCTAATTTTTTTACTTGAAACTTGTGATTCACCTTTGTTTGTTGATTTGAGTCTTATGTAGGTTCATTATTTGATATACATATGTGTTTTTTATTACGATTGTGATTCATTTTCACATCGATGAAGCTTCGACGTCTATTCCGAGTATTTGATCTCTGACTGTTTGTTTATTGATGCCAGCTCACGCGAAGTATTTTGAGTTTCTTTGCTTTGGTTGCGCTTTTTGTGGACATTATTGTTCGTTTGGTATTATGCTGCTTCCAATTTATTTTTCTGCGCATTTATCGCTTTCTAGATATCTTGAGAAGTAGGAAATAAAGAGCGTGCACTCGAAGTCACTGTTTAAAGACTTGTAGCAGGCATTCCGTACTTCACTTATTATATGTGTTGTGCTTGTGTTTTTTCCCTTTCTTGTTGATCGATGAGTCACTCAATTTAGAAATTTAGATCACGACTTCGCTCTCAGTGCATACTCCCTATAGGATTTTATCGCTTTCCTTTATTTCTTGTTGATCGATGAGTCACTCAATTTAGAAATTGAGATTACGACTTCGCTCTCAGTGTATGTTCTCTATAGGATAGTATGTTAGACTTTCTTTGGCATGCTAACTTAGATAGGATCTCTCATTGTATGATAACATTAGGTTAGAGATAAGTTAGTCTCTCTTAGATGTTTTCTTCCCATTTTTTATAATTTCATTTAAAACTAAAAATTCTTTTTTTTCTTGGAAAATGTATAAAAAAATGCTAAGCATACAAAATTATTTTCATGGTAAAAAAATACCAACCAATCCATTTCTTTTCGCCATTCGGCTTTTCTCTTCTAAGAGCATGTTAGCTCCTTTTCACTACAGGTCGTAAGTCTCCAGAGGTCAAGCGGTGGTGGAATGATCGAATGTAACATTGTTCATCTAAAAAATACAAACAAACAAAATATATGAGCCGAACTACGACGCTCTGATTCCTTAAAAGGGATACGTTGGCATCTGGTCGCGGGGCTCATTCGAGCGAAAATTTGTAAATACTTCCTTCTTTTCCCCGTGTTTTCTTTGCATGCATTCCCTCTTAGTTTATAACTCTTAAGCATTAGATTGAACACACCCTTTGATTAGAATAATTAGAGTGAATCCCGTAGAGTACTATGGACATGTGGGGTGCTAATACCTTTCCCTCGCGTAATTGACTCCCTTACCCAATCTCTCAGTCGCAAGACCTTGATTTCCCCCTTTAGGTTTTTCTTCGATAATTTTCCTTTCCCTTTTATATGGGATAAACAAATACTCGGTGGCGACTCCATTGATTTTATTGCTATAATTTCCCTTTATGGTTTTCGATCCACCGGGACGCTCCTTTTTTCCTAAGTCACCTGTTTGAGGTTCGAGCTTAGCAAACTTCTTATACATAGTATTTTTGAATGCGTCAGAATTTGATGGATGTGGTAGTTCTTCCCCATGCATTGTTTCGGGGATAAGACCACCACTGGAGAATGATATTTTGACTACGTATGGACCTTCGTAGTTGCGTGTCCATTTACCATGTGAATCGAGGCGAGGTAGCATAATCTTCTTGAGTACTAGACCATGTCGTGGTTCATCTTGTGCAGTACGCCGTTACTCTGAAAGTATTATGAGGCTAATTTATATAGAGTGCGTTTGTCGATGCTGGAGACATTTTCTGGATGTCCTAAAACTAAGGGTTGTCATCCGGTTCTTATTTGATAGCAAGACTAAGTGTGGGCTATTGATTGTGTCTATTTGTGATGCGCGACTCGTGGTTTGACCAAGTTACTTTGAACATAGACGATACAACCGTTAGGGCGTTTGTCATATGATTTCTTTTTCGTGAGATATGGATGAAAATGATCTTTGTGAATTCCATAGTCAGTTTTAAAACATGATCCCGATATGGAATCCGTTTTGGATGTTTAGTATCCCATCCGCCGTTGACTTGGTATATGGCTCGTGAGCCCTCTTTAGAGAAGCTAAAACTGCCCCTATATCGTTCCCCAGTGTATTTGAAGCCCCGTCGAACGTGCATGTCCAACATACCCCTGGCTCGGGTTCTTTGTCAAGTCCTGGTATTTAGTAGTTGCTTATTTTTGCCTAACTGGCGAACAACCTTCTTTGAAGAGGTGATCTGTCCACCATCATGTCTGTATCTACCCTTGGCCCATTTCTGTAGGAACAAGCAGATATGTGCAATAATTTGATCAGTTTTTCTTTGTGGCTCCGCTCTAACATTTCCCCTTAGCTTGGTTTCTTTCGGATCTTCCCCTGTGCTCAGATTAATGGTCTTAACAGCCTCTTGATACAGTTGTATATTGTCAGCCATTCGTTTTATTTCCCTCGCCATTTTCTCAGAGTGTTCAAGATCTTTATCATATCCCTCTTTAGCTTGGTTGATAGGAGGATCAAAATTATATCGGGTCGCAACAGTAACATTATCGGTGGATTTGGGCATGAAATTGCACACTTATCATGTTTTGGTTCATATTTAGTATATGAAATTTGAAGATGCGTATGCAGAGAAAGTATTTCCATTTTTAAATTTACAAAATAAATGCAAGAGAAAGAAAGGGATCTTAATTGAAAACAAAATATAACTTTTATTAATCATAAATATTGTCTGAAACAAAACGGGGAACCCTTACAAGCAACCCCTATGCCTCAGGCTTGACATAGGTTCTTTCAAAAACAAGAAAAATTACTTAGGAAAGAAAAGGATCTCAGGAATCTCCACGGCAGTCCATCTTTTGAGTTCTTCTCCTGGGGCGCGTTCTCGGATGAAGTCAGTTTCCTTTTTGGTGTTAACTTTGTTGGATATCCTCTCCACATGTCCGCCATGCTCTACTCCCTTGTTCGCAAAGGTCTCTTGGATTGGAGGAAAATGTGCTTCTCCCTTCAGAGCAACTTTATATTTTTCTTCAGGGTATGGTCCGAATTGGACTATGCCCTGGTCTACTAGTTCTTGCAGCGTTCTTTCGAAGGCTTCATAGTGTTCTAGCGGGAGTCCATATCCCCACAAATATTCTTTCGGCAAGTTTATCGGGTTTTTTGCTTGTCTGCTTTCCCCAGAGTAAATGACTACTTCAATTGCATTAATTGTCAGCCTATCGTGCGAAGGAGTAGGGTCTGATTTGATGTTGGGCTTCTCGAAGGTGATGTCTTGAGATTCCAACAAATCTTGCACCTTGTGTTTGAATGGCCAACACTTTTCTATGGTATGTCCAGGAGAATTAGTATGATACTCACATCTGGCATTGGCATTGTATCTTCGTGGGAGTGGCCCGACTGGGGGATCTAGAGGCTTGAGGTCCACTAATAATGCCTTAACTAGCTGTTGTAATAACTGACTGGGTGGCATCGGGAGCGGATCCAATTTTCTGAGCGGCCTTCTACCTTGCTGCTGCCCTTGTGAGGTCACTAATGGTTGTTGTACCCTGGGTTGTGACGCTACAGCATTAATTCCTCCCTCTCTTCCTTTGGGGAAGTTTGAAGCAAGCCTCTTTGAATTGTAGGGAGCATTTGATGGTCCCCCTAATATCTTCCCACTTTTTATTCCAGTCTCGATCCTTTCTCCGATAGTTACTAGGTCCGAGAACCCCGAAGAGCTAATTCCAACCATCTTCTCATAATACAACCCTTGCAAAGTCCCCATGAACGTGTCTACTAATTATTTCTCCAACAGTGGTGGTTGCACACGGGATGCCAACTCCCTCCACCTATGAGCATACTCTTTGATGGACTCTTCTTTCTTCTGGGACATGTTCTAGAGTTACATGCTGGTAGGCGCCATCAGCAGTCTGAAGATGCCCCACTCAAGCTATCTTGAAAATAGTGAATCATCAGCTTCTGATCGTGGGCATGGGCATGCATCTTCCTGCAATACATACGGAGATCATTTCTTGGGCAAGTGATCCCCTTGTATTTTTCAAATTCGGGTACTTTGAACTTTGGTGGAATCACCACATCAGGAACTAGGCCCATTTCGAGAGCGTCTACTTCGAAAGCGTCAAAACCCTCCACAGTTTTTAATCTTTTCTCCAGAGCTTTATACTGGTTTATTACCAGTGGATTATCAACAACATAAGTACCAGTCATCTTTAAGGGCGCTTGGTTGGCATCCTCTGGGTCGTGGCCTCCGTATTGCATGTCTAAGTAGTTGTCTGCATTATTGGTTGGGATCTGTAGGGTATGTGATGCCCCTTCTTTTGGTGCCAGTAGGACAAACCCTTTAGTTTCAGCTTCTTGTTGGGCCATGCCAGACTTTTGGAGTCATGCTTCTGGCTCTTTTCTTAGTTGGTGACCGCTCGATGCACTAATATTTTGTACTACTTCTTCGAAAGCTACCCTGGGAATCTGGTTTTGCCTGTCAATAATGTTCTTCAAAGCTAGGAGAACTTGACTCAGATCTCCTTTCATTGAAGTTACATCGCCCTTTACTTGGTCGAGATCCTCTTTGAATGCAACCTGAGTTTCCTCGATTTTCTCCATTTCTTTTTGTCGATAAGCCCTTGTTTGATATGGAGGCCAAGAAGGTGGAGATCTTCTTCTACCAATGGTTCAACTGGAGAGATGTTTTTGTAAAATGAGTTTTGATATGATATGCAGGTGTTCGTGAATGCATGCATGCGAACGGATGTGTATGAAGATGAAATGGTTTCTTGTGTTAAATGTCTTATTCACTTGGGTACATGCTTGTCTTTTGCTTATTTTTATTCGGTGACCAGCTTAAAAATAGATACGTAAACGAGATAGGGAAACAAAATGCCTTTATTGAAGGTAACATAATTTAGATATTGAAAAATATTACAATCTTAAACCAGAACTTTATTTGCGTGAAATTAAGCCAAGGGAAATAAGTCTTCTAGGTGCGACGTCTGCTCTCGAAACCATCCACCTTTGCTTGACAAAGCTTGAGAAAGTCTTCAACATATTATTTCCCTTTCGCGGCTTTGGTTTCAAACATGTTTTGCGCATTGACGCAGACAAGTTGTTTCCTTTGATATTCATTTTTAAAGACAGTCACTAAGATCTTGAGTTTATTATTATCTTTTATACCCCCTGTGAATACGACAAATAAAAAGAAACAGGAGACGAATATATGAAATGTATGACAAACTATATGAAATGTATGAATGCATAGATGTAGAGTTAAGTGACATGATTTTTTTTTATAAGTACCCTTAGAAGGTATGCTCCTTAATTTTGACCTACGGTTGGTTTACCCTCCCAAAAGGTGGCTTCCTTAAGGGTGTCATGAATAACACCAGAGGGAAAAGCCACAAGGGCCTCCCTTAGGTGGAGCCTCTTTACAGACTGAGACTTTCGTCTTAAAGTCGTGAAAGGTCTCGTCATAAGATTTTAGGTTAAGGTCGTTACAAAGAGTCGTGGGTGTCCTTCCAAAGTCCTACTCGTCAAGAGGATATCTCTCGATAAGTATTCCTTTTTCGGAAGTCCACCGACTCTAGGAAAAGTCGTCACATAAACTCACAGGGATGATGTACCCCCTAAGCTAATAGATGAACCTTCTTTCTAAGGGTTATTGAAAATATTTTGAGAAATAAAAAAATCCCGCCACGCAGTATATATGATGATAAACAATAGACAATAATTAAATAAATGTAATGAATAAATGAAAGTAATAAATAAATAAAGCAATAAATAAATAAATAAAACCCCAAAGTAAAAACCCTAAAACCTAAATTTAAATTCCCCAGCAGTGTCTCAAGCTGTAGCAACTGGATTTTTAATCAGAGCCGCCACGATTAGCTTTTTATCCTAGGGAAGGGAATCTAATAGAAAACCCTAATTCATAGACAAAGATTCTATGTTTCGAACTTTTTAGATGAAAGGAATGCGTTAAGCACCTTTCATCTACCTTGTTCACAAGGATACTAGGTTTTAGGTTTGAGTTGGGGAAACATGATTTAAATTTTATTAGGGGAAAGAGTTTAAATTTTTTATAGGGGAACTCGCTACGATTTTTGATCGTATGTCTACATATCCTCTTATGAGGAATCAGAGTCCCAATTCGTAGTTCGTATGGGTTTGTGTTTTTTAGGGGTTGCAAATGTATTTTGAATCACCTCGCATTTTGGTCGGGAGTAGTGATTGCGGAGATTTTGACTAAATGTGCGGTAAGTCAAAATCTGTTTGAAACCCTTTTACAAAAAAACAGTTGATTAGCTTAGTTGATTGCGAAAAATAATTTGTTGTTTGTTGCGTATTTTTTAATCGTATTAATTGCAAAATATCTTATTAATGCATGATAAAATATTTTAATGCAAATAATATAAGAAAATAATAATATATTCATGAGTTTGGAATAAAAATAATTTGTTTAAGATAATATAATGAATAATAATAATATATATATATATATAAATAATAATAATAATATATATAAATAATAATAATATAAAAATAGTATTAATAATAATTATTATAAAAGGAATAAATAATTATAATATAAATAATATATAAAGAATATAATATAAAGAAATAATAAAAAAAAGAATAATTTAGTTAAATCTCGGGGGTGTAATTCTAATTTGATTAGTAAAATAAGGGGGGGGGGGTGCCTTTAGGAGACTGGGTTAGGCCCAAAATAGTTCAGACAGGGGGGGGGGGGGGTGCAAATTGTTTTGAATCTTTAGTAATTTAGGAATGGGGGCGTAGAAACGAATTGAGCCCGACCCACTACACAGTTTTTTGAAGGCCGGCAAGATTGAGTGTACGAGGGAGTATGTTAACTATCGTGCATACTTAGCCTCTGGCCATCTGATCAAGATCACATGGATAAGATTGGAGGTGCATGTTAGTTAGCACACAGATGCGCGCACTGGAGTATTAAGGATTACAAATGTTGTTTTTAATTATTCTACTTTTGCTTTTCAACCCTATCTTCCTCACTCTCTCGCGATACAAACCCGTTTCTCCTTCTCTCTCGCCACTAGCCCTGGTTTTTTTCTCTTCACTAACTTTCCAACTACCGGTGACGTAAACGAACTCCACCCTTCTATTACAAACCAACCCAACAACCAATAAAAAAGAAAACAAAAAGTTGATTTACCCTCTGCGATCGATCTAAATCTCTGCTAACCTCTTCTTCTCCTTAGTCTTTTTGCAGGTTCAGGTGGTGTTGAGGTTGATGGTGATAGTGATAGCAGAGACGGTGGTCAGCGGTGTAATTAGGGGCGAGGCGTTGGGATAGCGGAGGTTGTTCACGGTTAGGGTTTCAGAAGTTGAAACCCCAACTGTCCTCTCTCAATCTTCGCGGCTTCAACAGTGGTTCTTGATTCTTCTCCCGCGGTTCTGTTCTACCCATTATTAAGCTTTTTGTCTGTATTTTGATTCGTCCCTCTCTTTATTTTTCCCCCTGTTTCTGTCCTCTTCTGTAACCCAAAAACCCCCTGTCTCGATTTCTATTAGTTAGTATATATAGTCTTAGTTTTTAGGGTTTTAGAAATAGAGAAGAATTAGGGATTTTGATTGTTTGTTAATTGATTCTGATTGTCATCTTTGGATTGTAATGGATTTGCAATTGATTCTGTAATGTTAGATTTGTTTTGTATAAGATTATGGGATTTACTGATTGTTAATCGATTCTGTTGCCAATTCATTGTAATAGAGATTGAGATTTCTAGAGATTTGGATTTGATTGATACTGATATTGTTTTACTGTAATTTCTGGGCTTGGATAATAGATTTGATTTGGTTTAATGATTTTTCTGGATTTGATTTACTGAGATTGGATTTAGTTTAGTTACAACTTAGTTTTGTACTGTCAAAAAAAGATATGATCTTCATTAAATTTGAACAGTATCTGTAATTGCAAAAAATGTGCATAATTCTCATTGATTCACATAATAGCAATTTTTCTGAATTGGGCTTTGCATCATGTTACATTAAGTTGCAGTCCAGCTTGCGTTTTTTATAAATGGGTCTTTACTGCCATCTCAATTTTCTCCAACATTCCCTAATAAGCAAATTATATAAACCATTAATTCATTAACAGTAAATGAAAATATTATTTTTACTAAAGATTGGGCCTAGTGTTTGATTAATTATTTTCAGCCCAGCATCCCACTGCAGATAGCAAAAAGAGTTATTGATAAACAACATTTCTTGTACGAACTGGGCCTCAGGCCCAATAGTGGATTTTCAAACATTACTATCATCTATTACCAAGAAATTTTTTATGACTAATCATATAAGATGTTTAATAAAATAATAAGAATATTTTTAGTAATAAATACATAATGATAATAGACCTCTTAATAAAATATTACAATAAAAAAGTTTTAAGCAATAAAACCGTATGACATCAAATGGGCTAAATTGGAAGCTGCTTAATGGGCCTATAAATTTGAAGTCGCACCCCCTCTTTCTACTAAGAACAACAATTCTTAAATGGATTTAATAATTAAGAATTTAGTAATAATTTTCCATTTTCGAATCTCATGGGCCGTTGGCCAACATGCTACGCGAATGAGTTTATGAGCCTTTTTGATTTAGAAAGCCCCATTTTCCCGAATTAAAAATACACCCCCTAGTCTTGGATAAATATGGGCTATCAGATACTGATGTACCATCTTTAATTAAATATTTCTTCTATTTTAATCTCGAAAAATAAAATCATCGAGGTAGGACAAATTTGGGGTACGACAATAATAATTAATTAAAACCAAAATTCAAATTGATTTTAATATTTGAAAGAAGGTTGATTATTTAAATATATCATAAAAATTAAATATAATATAAAAAACCCTAATCCTAATTTATTAGTATTAAAAAATCAGGTTAGTTTAATGATTGATTAATTAAAAAAATCAGGTTAAGAAAAGGAAAAAAGAAAAGAAATTAGGTGTTGAGCCCGCACCCTCTGGCTTTCACATGCATCACTTGCCACCAGGCCAAGCGCTTGTTGATGTTTGGAAACAGGCGCTGAAAAATATGTAAGAAACCTGCAAGTTAGTTTGGAAAATAGCAAAAGAAACATTGCAAAAGGCAGGGATCGAACCCACACCCTCTTTGTTATACACCTTTGCCTTGACCAGCGGTGCTACGCTCCCATCCGGTCATACAATGCAAACAAGTAAATATATTATAAACCAGGTGGATCGGAAAGGAACTGGAGCCCTAGCTCTAGTCGGCTTCTCTGGGGAGATCTTTTTCCAACCTTGAAAAATAGCAAACGTTATAGATCAAGAACGACCTTATCTCCCTAAATTGACCCTTGTGAATCCAATGGTGGCATTAGTTTTGGCTAATTCGTCTTGTACAAAGAAATATGATCAAAATAATGCAAATCAGTTCAACAATGGTGATGGACCATTCTAGCGTTATGGGCCTCATGCAAGGGATCAAACTTGCACTATTTTGTCTTTGGAACACATTAGAATTGTTAGTTTGAATCAAAGCATGACAAAAATTAAAATACGAATTTAAACAAATATGCAAAACTGGTGATGCATCATATGCATGTTTTAGGCATCTTTGATCATCAAGAATGATTCCAACTTACTCTATGGTACCTTAGGTTGGATTTCAAGTTTGCCATAGTTTTGACAAAAGTTGAAATTTTGAGAGAGTGTTCTTGAGGCAACTTCGTGTTTCTCTTGGTCTGAATATGTAGTGTATATAGAATCAATCTTTTTTATTTCATGATCAAATCTTTGATGGAAGTTTTGCATGAAATCTTTATTTTTTAGGCCAAATTGTACCAATCAAGCTTACATGTTTTTTGCAAGTTGTCACCAGCTTTTTGGATCAATGATTGTATTTAAAAATAGATCTTCATGCCTTGATTCATTCACTTGGTATTTTATTTGATTTATTTTGCTTTTAATTGAATAAAATAAAAAATAAAAGAAATAAAAACCACAAAAATAAATGAGTGGACTTAGGAGTCTATTATGATGCTAGGAACATGTTTGGACCTTAAAAGATAGGCCCATTAGCCCAAAAATTCATATTTGCTCGAATCAAACTTCATGCATTTTCTCAAAATTTCCCAACTTGCACAAATCATATCTCACTCAAGTTTTATCATATGAAGGCGATCCTTGACTTTTTGGAAACCATAAGATGTCCCCTACAATCTTCATGTTGGTAATTTTTTCATTTGAAGACTTTATCTTGATGTAAATTTCTTTGACAAAGAGTGTCTTTTTGTTGACTTTTAAAATAACCTGTAATGATTTGGCCCATATCTCTCAAATGAATCATTTTTGGCCTTGAGCTTAGAGAACAAAGTTGTAGAGAATTTAATTTCCTTCAAAATGAGCTTTGTTGAGAAATTTCTGATGAAGTATGTGAAAGTTATGCTTGGTCAAAGTTCAGTTGACTTCTCCTTAAGAAAACCCTAATTTAGTAACTTTTGACTTTTGATGAATATTGAGTTTTCTTGATGAATAATGATCATCCCTTGATAAAATGATAAATGTAACTTAAAAATGTTGATGTTGACCAAAAATCTTGAAGTTTGACTGTAAATTGGTCAAAGTTGACTTTTTGCCCAATACAATTGATTTTCAATCATCTGACTAATTGGCTGAGCAACCTTGTGCTGAAAGGCTTGGAATTTGGCATGAGGATTCTTTGAGACATATGAGAAACCATGAAATCCACTTGAGGCATTAGAAGTCTAATTTTCCTTGAGAGAAGCAAAACCTTAGCTGTAGGTCAATTGCTTAGGAGGAGGGTTTGTCTGATCAATCCTTGAATTGGCTTGAGCAATTGAGAACCCTAGGAGCATGTGGAGACCTATTGAAATAATTTTTGTTTAATAATGGGAGTGAAAATTTTGGGGTACAACAGAAAATATGGCCAAATCTGTAAGAATGCTAAACAATGGCACTATTGCGCTGAATGAGATTCTTCAAACTGGGAAGAATGCTGAGAATATGAAGGGTCTTTAAACTTCGTTCAGTCCATGTGTTATTATGGAGAGATCAATGTCTCAACATGTGTTAGGACATTTGTTATTTGTATACATGAATTTCATATGGTTTTCGAATGTTCATCTTTTCAAATGTAATAGTTAATTGGTAAGTAATTATGAAACTATGCAAAGTAACTATAGGAAGGTAAAAAGACTCTGACTTGAGTGTAAAAGGAATTAAAAGATATTTTGTAAAGATAACTTGGCAATTGAATAAAACTTGGTAATTCATACATACATTCTTATAAAACTCGTTTCTCGGTAAATGTTGGTACTTTGAGTGAAATTCATTATTTGTACAGAATTTGAACACAATAAAATCCTAACACTGAGATTATCATTTATACTAGATCGACCATAAAGGTCTTCTCCCAAAATAATGCCACTTCGATGTTTTCATTCCCTTTGAACCCTCACACCTCCACACAACCTTTGGGATAAGACTAACCCTTTTGAATTCAAAATCTTCTGCCTTTTGAAGCGCCAAATCAACCAACGTGATTGTCAAAGAATTATTCTCCCACTATTCAAATATCCTAAGTCCACTTATTCACAAAAATTGGACTTTCGCCAATACTTCGCAAAATTAGACTATCCGCGAGCCTGTCAGTCGAACTCTTCATGAAATATTCTCATATTTCTTTTAGAACTAACATTTCGTCGACATTCTTCATTTTTCCTTATTATTTCCATGTCGTTGAAATCCCCAGCTAACACCCCCGGAGTAGGTGAGTTGCACCGAATTGGATTAACAATTCTTTGTGTCCTTTTACCTTTTGCACTCTTAAATTCTGCATATTTTTATTTTGTTAAAAGTTTATGTCAGTCATCAGATGTTGTAACATCTGACTTCACATTGTGATTGTGTGTTAATACACCAGTCTTGACATCTTTATTTTAATTTCAAGAATTCCATTGGCATCACAGCAGACACCCTAATCTGTTTATTGGGTGAGCTCCAGGGGAAACATTTTTTCTGGTACTATGGACAAGAAAGAAGAACGTTGCGACAGACCACCTATATTGAATGGTGGAAATTATGTCTTTTGGAAGGTTAGGATGATAGCTTTTTTGAAAGCCATGGACAGAAAATATCAGAAGGTTATGATGAGAGGATGAAATCATCCTGTCGTGATGGACAAAGATGGGAATGAGTCTTGGAAGCCAAAGGAGGACTGGTCCAAAGAGAAAGATGAAATAGCTTCTGCAAACTTCAAAGTATTGAATTCTCTATTTAATGGAGTAGACAAGGACGATCTCGGGAAGATAGATACATGCACTAGTGCTAAAGATGCCTGAGAAATTATCAGGACAACTTATAAAGGTGATGAATCCTCTGAGGTAGAATCTTCCAAAACCGTAATTGCCTTAACAGTAAGGTGAAACTCTATAGTAGAAGAAATATATTATGAAGAACTAATGTCATCCTACGAAGATATGTACGAAAAGGTTGAGGAAGTCTGTCAAATAAGGGTAAAGCAAAGAATGATGATATCCAAACGTCAAGCTAAAAATGAGGAATACCTAGCTGACATTTCTAAACATCAAAGAGAACTAACCGTATTAACATCAAAACTTAATAATTTAATCAAAGTTGTTAGGATTTTAAAAAATGGATTTGATGTGTTGGATGAAATCCTTCTAGAAGTAGAAGAAGGCAGAAGACGTACTGTCATAGGATTTGACTATCAATCCTTGAAAAACAAGAAGAAAGTTTTTGAGACAAAGTTTGTCCGAGGTAAGGATGAATACAAGATGTCTGAACAAATGTCACAACATCCTGCTAGATTGTAGGAATCTTAGACAAAAGTCAATATCCAATCATTGACATGTCATAATTATGGAAAATATGGACACACATAGTAGGTCTATAATAGGCTTAGTTTGTTAGAACATAGTTTGATTCTACAACCCTTAATTAGAGTTTTGATGATAACAAACACAAAGAACAAATATGCACTCTAAATTTGTGTTATTTTGTATGCAGAAGTTCTGACTGAAACAACATCAAAAGCTAAGCTACAGAAGCTTTCAAGCTGAGGTAATCAGAATGTTCTGAAGAATGATGATCAGAATCTTCAATAAAGCAAAGGATACTCTGATTCTGAACAGAAGTCTAATATACCATCAGATCTTCACATCTATGAGTCATTAATGTTCTGAAGTAAAATCAGCATATAAGGTTCTAGTTCTGAAGCGTTTCTTTTTCAGTTAAGACAATATCATATGCAACGGCTTCATTCAGACAAGAATCTTCTCAATATGGAAATAGCATTGAGTGTCCATTATCACGCTTTATGTTGGAAAAGATTTCCACGCCTATAAAAACAAGCTTAAAGGACAAATCGTTTACGATTTTGACACACGACGGCTCATACATCTTAAACACTGCAAATATTCATATTCACTCATACTCTCAAATTGTGTAATATATCACAATAGTGATACAGTATTTGTAACGAAAAACAACAGTACACAGTAAATCATTTTCTTTTGATTAAGCTAGTTTTCCTTGAGATAAACCAGGTTGTGGTTGTACTCAAGAAGACTTTGGCAGTTGTCAAAGTAGTATTGTAATCAACTTTGATTAGTGAATTTAGTCCTCGTTGGAGAGAGGCAAAATCACCTTGGCGGGTGGACTAGAGTAGTTTGAGATTAAATGAACCAGGATAAGAATAACGTGTCTACTTCTTTTGATTTTAAGTTTCAATTCAACCCCCCTTCTTGTGTTTTTCACTTCTTCAATTGGCATCAGAGCGCCTAGTTCTGAGTTCATACACTTAATTGTGTCAGTACAAGATCCAAGCTTTAGAAAAACACTATGGTGGGACCAAGCCAAAACATCAACAATGACTATCATGAGGACAAGGACAGAATCAGCGGCAAACCTCCAGTCTTTGATGGAGAAAATTTTGACTACTGGAAAGACAGAATTGAGAGCTTCTTTATGGCTCATGATGCTGATCTATGGGACATGGTAATTGATGGATACACACATCTTATAGATGAAAGTGGTCAGAAGATAGATAGAAAAAGGATGTTTGACCAGCAAAAGCGTGATTTCAGAAACCATAATAAAGCCAGAACAATACTTCTCAGTGCTATCTCATACTCAGAATATGAGAAGATCTCAAACAGAGAGACAACCAAAAACATGTTTGACTCTCTGAGAATGACGCATGAAGGCAACATACAAGTTAAAGAAACTAAGGCCCTTGCGCTCATTCAAAAATATTAAGCATTCAAGATGGAAGACAGTGAATCCATAGAAGTAATGCTCTCAAGATTCCATATTCTTGTTACTGGGCTGAAAGTTCTTGACAAAGGATATTCTACTGCTTCTCATGTAAAAAAGATCATCAAAAGTCTACCAAAGCAATGGAGGCCAATGATCACTGCACTTAAGTTGGCTAAAGATCTCAACAAGATATCTTTGGAGGAACTTGTTAGCTCCCTCAGAAGTCATGAGATAGAGCTAGAAGAAGACGAGCCTCAGAAGCAAGGTAAACCTCTAGCATTAAAATCTAACAAAAAATCTGATTCTAAGGTTTTGCAGGCTATGGAAGAAACCTCTGATGGATCCTCATCAGAAGAAGACGAATTGTCTCTTCTCTCCAGAAGGATCAATCAACTATGGAAGCAGAGACAAAGAAAATTCAGAAACCCGAGAAGATCAGAAAATCAGAATGAATCCTCCTCCAGATACAGAAAGTCTGAATCCTCCTCTGGACACAGAAAATCTGAAGCTTACTCTGGTCACAGAAAGTCAAATAACAAAGACATCATCTGCTATGAGTGCAATGAACAAGGGCACTACAAAAGTGAATGTCCAAGGCTTCAGAAGGAGAAGCCCAAAAAGAAGTTCTTCAAGGAGAAGAAGAAAAGCCTCATGGAAACATGGGACGATTCATACACTTCTGATCTGACTCAGAGTCAGATGATGAAAGAGCCAACATCGCTCTTATGGCAAATGTGACAGAAGATAGCGAAGCTTCTGGTTTAGACCCAAAATCAGACACAAAAGAGGTATTCCCTGATTTCACTGTTAATTTTACTAAAGCTGAAATTGCAGAAAGTCTGAATGAAATTCTGGAAAGGTATCAGCAGATCAAAGTCAAATTCAAGAACCTGAAAAAGGATCTTGTCTCTGACTCTGAAAGAACTGAGAGTCTCAGATTAGAAAATTCTGAGTTAAAAGAAAAGATTTTAAAATTAGAAAATGATTTACAAAACTCTCAGAAGGAAATAATCTCAGAGACTCCCAGTAATGCTGATAAGATCATCAAAGAGTATGATCACAGCTTTCAGAAGTTTCTGGCTAAAAACATAGATAGAAGCAAGATGGCTTCAATGATCTATGGACTTAGCAGGAATGGTAGAAAAGGAATAGGATACCAAGGTAAGGTATCTCCACCTAAGAAAGTCATGGACCTAGTTATAAAACGCACACCACTAAAATCACACTTCACATACGGGCACATACATGACCTAAAATACACTAGTAATGATTACTTTGTCAAACCAAAGTTCAAACAAAATTTTGGTAAAACTAACAAACCAGGACCCAAAAAGATATGGGTACCTAAGGACAAAATTATATATGTAGCATATATCTTTAGCAGCAAGGCTAAAACACCATTCATGGTACTCGGACTCTGGATGATCTCGACACATGACGGGAAGAAAGCATATGTTCTAAAGCCTGGAACTTAAACTTGGAGGCTACGTGGGCTTTGTAGGCAACCAAAGAGGGAAGATCATTAGCTCTGGAATAGTAGGTAATGGTAATCTTCCTTTTATCAATAATGTGCTTTTAGTTGATGGATTGATGCATAACATGTTATCCATAAGTCAATTAAGTGATAACGATTATGATATAATCTTTAATCAAAATTCATGCAAAGCTGTTAGTCAGAAAGATGGAACTATCCTATTTAATGGAAAGAGGAAAAACAACATTTATAAGATAAAACTTTCTGAACTAAAAAGTCAGAATGTAAAATGCCTTCTCTCTGTTAACAACGGGCAATGGGTCAGGCAGAGAAGATTAGGGCATGTTAGTATGAGAAGAATATCTCAGATTAACAAACTCAATTTGGTCAGAGGACTTCCTAATCTGAAGTTCAGCTCAGATGCTCTGTGTGAAGCATGTCAGAAAGGAAAATTTGCAAAACCAGCTTTTAAAGCTAAAAATGTTGTTTCCACCTCTAGGCCATTAGAACTTCTACATATAGAATTATTTGGACCGGTAAAAATTGCGTCTGTTAGTGGCAAGAAGTATGGGTTAGTGATCGTAGATGACTATAGCAGATGGACATGGGTAAAGTTCTTAAGACACAAGGACGAGTCACATTCTGTGTTTGTTGCATTCTGTAACCAAGTTCAGAATGAAAAGGATCTTAGAATTGTCAAAGTCAGAAGTGATCATGGTGGAGAATTTGAAAATAAAAAATTTGAAACATTTTTTAATGAAAAAGGAATCTCGCATGACTTCTCTTGTCCCAGAACTCCCCAATAAAATGGAGTTGTAGAACGAAAGAACAGAACATTGCAAGAAATGTCCAGAACCATGATCAATGAGACTAACATTGCTAAGATTTTATGGGTAGAAGCAATTAACACAACGTGTTATATTCAGAATAGAATCTCTATAAGACCTATTCTGGAAAAGACTCCATATTAATTATGGAAGAACATAAAGCCCAACATTTCTTATTTCCATCCTTTTGAATGCACATGTTTTATTTTGAATACTAAAGATCATCTGAACAAGTTTGACTCTGAAGCACAGAAGTGTATTATGTTAGGATACTCTGAACGCTCAAGAGGGTACAAAGTATATAATACAGAAACACAGATTGTTGAAGAGTCAATCAGTGTTAGATTTGATGATAAGCTTGACCCTCAAAAGTCAAAGCAGAATGAATATTTTGCATATATAGAAGTTGAATTCACAGGTACTGAAGACAACTCATCAGAAGTTCCCAACAGAGACGCTCCAACAACCTCAGAAAGGAATGTTACAAGTGCTCCAGTACCTTCTGTTGATCAACTCCAGAAAAGGTTATCCAGAAGCAACATAGCTCACCCAGAACATAAGATCCTGGGAAAGAAGGATGATCTAATCAGAACAAGATCAACATTTAGAAACTCTAAAGAATCCCTCATGGGTTAGGTCTCACTGATTAAACCAACAACAATTGATGAAGCTCTTCTGGACAATGACTGGATTCTGGCAATGCAGGAGGAATTAAACCAGTTCACCAGAAATGATGTATGGGATCTGGTTCCAAAACCAAAAGGATTCAATGTCATTGGAACAAAGTGGGTGTTCAGAAACAAACTGAATGAGCAAAGAGAAGTCATCAGAAACAAGGCATGACTGGTGGCACAAGGTCATAGTCAGCAAGAGGGGATAGACTATACAGAAACCTTTACTCCAGTTGCCAGGTTACAATCTATCAGACTCTTAATCTCCTTTGTTGTAAATAATAGCATCACTCTGTATCAGATGCATGTCAAAAGTGCATTCTTAAATGGTTACATAGATGAAGAGGTATATGTGCACCAACCCCCTAGATTTGAAAATTCCAAACACCCAGAATATGTTTTCAAACTAAAGAAGTCACTCTATGGTCTGAAACAAGCTCCCAGAGCTTGGTATGAAAGACTAAGTAACTTCCTGTTAGAAAAGGAATTCACCAGAGGGAAAGTGGACACAACCTTGTTCTGTAAGACATTTAAGAATGACATTTTAGTTTGTCAGATTTACGTAGATAATATCATTTTTGGATCCACTAAACCTTCTCTGCAAAGAGAATTTGTTAAGTGCATGCAGGCAGCGTTTGAGATGAGCTTAATGGGGGAACTTAAATTCTTTATGGGCATTCAGATAAACCAAACTCTAGAAGGAACTTACATTAATCAGAGAAAATATGTCAGAGAACTTCTGGAGAAATTTGACCTCTCAGAATGTAAGACCTCAAAGACTCCAATGCATCCCACGTGAATTCTGGAAAAGGAAGAGGTAAGTAAAAAGGTAGAATAGAAAATCTACAGAGGTATGATTGGATCTCTCCTTTATCTGACGGCTTCAAGGCATGATATTTTATTCAGTGTTTGATTATGTGCTAGATTCCAATCAGATTCTAGAGAATCTCACTTAAGAGCAGTTAAGAGAATTTTCAAGTATCTAAAAGGTACTACTAATCTGGGTTTGTTTTATAGAAAATCCAATAAATCAGCTTAGTAGGATACTGTGATGTTGACTTTGCTGGAGACAGAGTAGAGCGTATAAGCACTTCTGGAAGCTGCCAGTTTCTGGGAGACAACCTGATATCATGGACCAGCAAGAGACAATCCACAATAGCATTGTCAACACCAGAAGCTGAATATATAGCAGCTGCTGGATGTAGCACTCAAATGCTCTGGATGAAAAGTCAACTTGAAGACTTTAACATATTTGAGAGTAACATTCCTATCTTCTGTGATAACACTTCTGCCATATGTCTATCCAGAAATCTCATTTTGCATTCTAGGGCTAAGCATATAGAAATAAAACATCACTTTATTAGGGATTACATTCAGAAAGGAATTCTTACTTTAAAATTCATTGACACAGACCATCAATGGGCTGATGTGTTTACAAAACCCCTTTCTGAAGATAGATTCAATTTCCTTCTAAAACATCTCAGCATGAAATTGTGTCTAGAATAAAATGTTTTATTTGGATATTCTAAACCTCAGAATTTTATTGTTTTCTGTGAACATCTGCTCAACTTGTCTTCAGAAGTTAGGAGTACAGTTGCCTCAGAATCTATCTATGAAGATCTGAACTTTTCATTTTAAAGATAGAGGCATGCAGTTCACACCATCAAACATCTGTCATCCTCTCACAAGCTACCTTCTGAGGCTGAACACGCGTTCAAATTATGAAGGGTCCAAGGCTCTGATTGGATGCATTGAGACACTTTTCATTGGTAACTGTTCAGTATCTCTCTAAATCCCCTAATTTCAGGTTTCATTAATTCAATATAATCATTACTTATTTTCTCTTTCTTACTGATTACGTTTTCTAAAGAACTTATATAAACTCAATTTACTATTTCACTCATTCACGTTTTATCACCTTCAATATTCTCTCTTGCTCTAGTTTTTCAAAATCCCTTTCTATCAATTTTCTTCAAAGAATCCGTGTGAACAATGGCATCCTCATCAAGTCTCAAGAATCCCAACAGTGCTTCTGGTTCTTCATCAACTGAACAATATGAGGAGCCTATTAGAACACTACTCACTCCGATCGACAACCTTGAAGTTCTATGTGAATTGATCATCGATTTTGAAAGCTTACTAGAAAATGGGTTTAATATGTATGAAGATGTAATTGCACAGGGATGGAACAGATACTTTGATCGTCTGTTGGGTCCAACTTTTCCCATTCTTGTTAAAGAGTCTTGGATTCATGCTACTTCATCCAACCACCAGGTCACGTCATATGTTATGGGGAAGAAGATAGTGATTACAGAAGATTTGATTGGGAAACTCATTGGATACAATGGCGGTGGATTCAGATGCATTGATATGGCTGATAAGTGTTCTGACCTAAAATCCAATGCTAGGGTCATCTTCACTTCTGGACATCCATCCAGCAAGATCAGAGACTTGAAAGATCATTACAGAATCTGGGCTAGAATAATTCTGGGATGTATCAATCATAGGAAGTCTACAACCTCTCCTGATTACATTAACATTGATCAGTAGTTTCTGATATACTTCATTGCAAAGAAGACCAAGATAAACCTTCCACATTTGCTCTTCAACCATCTCAGAACAAGTGTGAAAGAGACAAGAGAAGAAGAAAGAACTAAAAGGGATTGGATTCCTCTAGGAAGATTGATTTCAGATATTCTAACAGAAAACAGGCTGATAGAACATCTGACAGAGGCTCAAGAAATCAGTACTCTGGAAGCAACTGCTGGGAAACCTCTGAATGCCAAGAATCTGAAGAAAATGAAGATTATTTAAAGCATTAAGAAGGAACCAACAACTGCTTCTCATGAGGTCATCACTTATAGAAGAATCCCTCAGAAGGATTTTCCACTATTCTCTGAGATAGATGCCTCTCCATAGATTATAGTCAGATACCTTGAAGCTTGCAAGGAAGATGGGACTATTCCGGAAATCAACATCCAAGACCTGCACAAGCCAGCTCCAGAGGTTGTGCTAAAGAAATCTAGAAAGAGGAAGGCAGCAGGAGAAGGATCCTCTCAGAATACACCCAAAGCTGCTAAAAATAAAGGTAACACATCTTTTGTTTCTATTGTAGAATTAATAGCTATTCCAAAATCTGAAACCATTCCCCCTCAACCAACAGAAAATCCTTCTCCCCAAACATTTGAGGATTTTGACATAGAGTTTGACCCATCTGTAACTCTTGGAAATTTCTTAAATGAACCTCACTCCCCCAATCCAAATCCAGAACAACATCAACAAGAACTTGCAAGAGTTCTATCTAATATTGAAGTGTTTGATCAAGACTTTTCCTCACCTATCCCAGAAAATCCAAGCACTCAATCTCAACAACCAGAAAATCCACAACCACACTCTCCTCAACCAGAACATCAATACCTCAACTCACCCCAACCAGAAAATGAAAACCCTATCACTCCTCAATATGAAAATCCATCTTCTGAAATACCTGAACCATAAATTTAACACGCTACCGCAAACCAATCAGAAGACTCCCTTTCAGACTCTGATACCATTACCCTAATTCCTGGGATAACAGAACCTCTTATGGTTCGTTTACCTCTCTCCATTCATGATATTCCAGAAATATCTTCACCATATGAATCCACACCATCAAACACCCCTCACTCACCAATCTTGATTTCTGATTCTTCCACTCCCTCACCAATCAACCGTCCAGCTGACCACCTCAGAACTGTCATTGATCTAGAAGCGCTGGACCATCTAGCTTTTACCTCAAACAAAATTTCCATCCCCAAACCTAAACCAACCTTAACCAAATCAGATGTTGGTAAGAATCTGTTGATTTTTGAAACAGAAATACAGGAATGGGTTACTTCTTTGAAGTAAGCAAGTCAAGAGAATTCTAATCCTACTGCTTCTGATTCTCTGTGGGAAAGATTCAGAAAATGGTTCAACTCTGAAACCCAGAGGCTGGAAGAATTAAGCTCTGAAATGGCTCAGCAGAACTTCAGTGATCAGCTGAAATCCTTCAAAGATCAAGTTCTAAGCCACTGGGATAAGAAAGAAATTCTTCTGCTGGAAAATGCTCCCTGGAAAGAGCACCAACCTTCAGAAGCCACTGAACCAGATTCTGATAGTCACCCTCTAACTACTGCTCCAGAAAAGGTGATTGCAACAGAAGAATTTGTTCAATCAGAAGAGGTTGCAGAGTGTTCTAAATGACATGCAACCCCTAAAGATACACCAGCTTCGTCTCTAGTCATGCAAACTCTGGAAGAGTTAAAGAAGGAGAATGCCTTAATCCATGCCAGACTAGATAAGCAAGAAGGCACAAACAAAGAGATCATGGATATATTGGATAAACAAGAAGATACAACAAAAGAAATCAAAGACATTCTGGGAAAGCAGGAAGAATCAAGCACTCAGATTAAGAGCTTGTTGGAAGCGTTGTTCACATGACTTCCCCCTCCTTCTTAGATTTTCTTTAACTGTTTATCTGTATTTTTCATCTTATCCTCTTTGTTTCTGAAATATGTCATTGCATTTTGTTTTCAATATAAATCATCTTTTTGACTCTGATTATATTGCTTTTTGATACCTGACAAAAAGGGAGAGAACGTAAGATATTTTAAATAACAGTATACTGGGACAAAGTCTCAAACATTCTGAATATCTTAACCTCTATGCTTTCTGAAAAGCTTGAACATGAATATATTCTGATAAGGACAGAAGGAGATGCATCAAAAGCTCTAACGAGAAGGAACTTCGGGGAAGTAACTCATCTCTATCTGAGTAATCAACTCAGGGGGAGACTCTCTTAAGTTTTTGTCAATATTTTTCATTGAAAATCCTGGTTTTTGTCATCATCAAAAAGGGGGAGATTGTTAGAACATAGTTTGATTCTACAATCCTTAATTAGAGTTTTGATGATAACAAACACAAAGAACAAATATGCACTCCAAATTTGTGTTATTTTGTATGCAGAAGTTCTGACTGAAACAGCATCAGAAGCTAAGCTACAGAAGCTTTCAAGTTGAGGTAATCAGAATGTTCTAAAGAATGATGATTAGAATATGCGCTAAAGAAAAGGATACTATGATTATGAACAGAAGGTCTAATATACCATCTGATCTTCACATCTCTGAGTCATTAATGTTCTGAAGTAAAAGCCGCATACAACATTTCTAGTTCTGAAGCGTTACTTTTTCAGTTAAGACAGTATCATATGCAACGGCTTCATTCAGACAAGAATCTTCTCAATATGGAAATAGAATTGAGTGTCCATTATCACGCTTTATGTTGGACAAGATTTCCACGCCTATAAAAACAAGCTACAAGGACAAATCATTTACGATTTTTACACACGACTGCTCATACATCTTAAACACTGCAAATGTTCATATTCACTCATACGCTCAAATTGTGTAATATATCACAGTAGTGATACAGTTTTTGTAACGAAAAACAACATTACACAGTAAATCATTTTCTTTTGATTAAGCTAGTTTTCCTTGAGATAAACCAGGTTGTGGTTGTACTCAAGAAGACTTTGGCAGTTGTCAAAGTAGTATTGTAATCAGCTTTGATTAGTGAATTAAGTCCTCGTTGGAGAGAGGTGAAATCACCTTGGCAGGTGGACTGGAGTAGTTTGAGATCAAATGAACCAGGATAAAAATATTGTGTCTACTGCTTTTGATTTTAAGTTTCAATTTAACCCCCCCTTCTTGTGTTTTTCACTTCTTCATCATTGATATAACAAACAACCAATTTAACCTAGTAAAAATATTTATGTGATCACAACTAGGAAGGAATGAAAAGTTAAAAATACTGTCAAGAATCTCATTGCACATACTTCTCTTAAAGTCTCATATAGTGAATACTGGTATTTTGACAATGGGTGCTCTAGGCATATGACAAGTATGGAGAACTTGTTGGTAGATGTTCAACTCCATACTACCAACTATGTTACTTTTGGAGATGGTCCCATAGGAGTAATTAAAGGTGTTGGAAGACTAGTTTGTGAAGGATCTCCTAAACTTGATAGAGTCCTATTTGTAAAATGTATGATTGCCAACCTAATTATCATTAGTCAGCTATGTGATCAAGGTCTTAAAGTGCATTCACAAAATCTGAATGTGTGGTCACTAATAAGGAGAATAAATTGCTAATGAAAGGAGATAGGTCCGAGGATAATTTCTACTTGTGGACACCCCAAGTAGTTAATTATACTTCCATAAGAATGTTTTCCAAAGAAGATGAAGTAAATATGTGGCATTAAAAACTAAGTCATTTGCATATGAGAAGTATGAAGAAAATTCTATCTAGAGAAGAAATTAGAGGCATCCCCAATCTCAAAATTGAAGAAGGGAACATTTGTGAAGAGTGTCAAATTGGGAAGCAAAACAAGATGTCACATCCAAAGCTTCAACATCTGACCACTTCAAAACCCTTGGAACTTCTTCATATGAATTTGGTGGGTCATGTAACACCCTAAACTACCCGGTGAATATTAATATAAAATCAGAGTAATTGTAAAATAATTAAAAGATATTCAGGATGTCACACTTGTTCAAAACATGCAAACACCTGCTCATAGATAGTATATGATATATAACACCAATCACAGGATAAACCAAAATAAATTAATATAGTTCAACTTCATCTTTTATTAATGCAACAGAAATAATCGTATATGAAATCCAAAAATCTTTTTTAAAACAAATCAATGCATATACAATTCTCATAAGGAATTCATGAGTCTCCAAACAATTACTAAACAAAGCAAAAAAAATAGTGTTCATCCCCCCCGGTGTTATGTATTAAAGCAATGACACCGACTTAAAAGTAAATGAAGAGCAGCCTCTTCCGATCCTTGCAGCCTCAGACTAATCCTGACTAATTGCACAATGCCATATAAAGCATCATTCCAACAGAAGGGAGAGATATCACAACAATATAAAGGATATGCATAATAATAAGTATACAACAATTAAATCATGCATAGTCACACGTTTCAATCTCACACCTTCACATAGAAATCACAATCTCATCATATAACAATGTATAATCATGCACAATTTATCACACATATCGATAATCATCATGTAGAACATACACCAATTACACACCAAATACACCATATTATCAATAATGCAATGCAATGAGACCGGCTCACAGACACAATGCATGTGGTACCAATATCGCTCATGAATCCATGCCATCTAGGACAAGAGCCACCAATATAATAGAAAATTTGGTTCACCTCGCTCGCGATCCACCCCATCTAGGATCAGAGCCAACAACATCACTCTTGACCCAGGCCATTTAGAATCAGAGCCAACAACAGGACTAAAGTACATAAAATGAAATGCATGCGATGCAATCATCCCACAAAATATATATAACACATTCATATCTTCATCCATCAAGGTGACACACCTTTACATCCACCAACCATCCATACATGCAACATACTATCCATACAGTTCTAATAAACATCATACAACATCATCACACATAATTCTATATGCATATAACAAAATAATGGATAAAATTGCATATAGAAAGGCACAAAATCCAAATAATTAATCACCTAATGTATTTGAAATTATTTTTATATGATAGAAAATAATTTTATCTTTTCTTAGGTTCAAACGGTGTGTCAAACGAACACCCGGGTCAAAAGATATGAATTTAAGAAGTTTTGCAAATAATATGCCTAGTATGCTCGCCTGTGGCTTGCCCGGCGAAGCAGACAAAAAACATGAGCGTCACCGACTGAAGCATCTGGCTGCCTGGCGATGTCTCACCGCCTTGCGCTCACCCAGTGACGCTGAGGCGCTCTGCTTGTTTTCCAGGAGCATGTTATATTTTAGCTCCCACCGCCAAACCACTGCTCGGTGCTGCCGAGGAAAAGTCACGCTGCCCAGCGACGCATATGACCGCCTGACGCTGGCCTCCTGACAACGATTCTCAGCTGCTATTTTGCATCAATCCAATCCCAAATTCTTGCAATTTTCACAACAATACAGTCCCAAATACACCAAAAATTGTCATATTATTACATAACAACAACAACACATCAACACACTTGTTATGGTTATCAACTCATGGAATTATTGTTATACCCCAAAAATTACCCTCTTGATTTTAACCTTTTTGGCTTGTATTTCATTACCATATGCATTGATACATATCATTGGTTCTCTTGTTACAGGATCAAGATATTTCTCTCAAGCTTCGTCAGGTTACCGATGGCATTTATTTCATTGTTCGATGCATTCAGAGCCTTCTCCAGGCTATTCAATCAATGTATAATCAAGTCATTAACATTCCAAGTTATCGTGTGTTCCAAAGCGCCTTGAACGGAAGAGAAAATCAAGTAGTTCTCTCAGTCCGGAACAATTTGAATTAAAAGTATGTTTGTACGATAAGTTTCAGAAATTTATAACTTCTGGTCAAAATAAGGTTTTTCACTCGTTCTTTGGACATTATGACCTTCTTGGCATCCTTTATTTGTTGTCTATTCGGACGGAAGACTAATTTTGTGAGGAAGTCCGTAGAAGATTTAAATAACCATAGTTTTGGGTTTTGTTGGTCAGTTGTTGCTCGGATGTTCGAAAATTCATAACTTTGGTTTGGCTCAACATTTCTGAATGGTTATTCAGCCATAAAATCCATCTTGATATCTTCTCAAATTCACATTTTCAGGCCAAGATCTAAGTCTTTGAAGAAGATCTCCGAATGTGTGAATACGTTCAAGATGCGCGGTGGAAAATACAGTGAAAAACTGTGATGAACCGTTATTTTTCGGGCGTTCAAAAATTCATAACTTTCACCCAGTTCGATATTTTTCACTATTTCTTTGGGTTTAAATTCCATCTTGATATCCCTCGCATTTCATATGATCAGGTCGAGAGCCAATTCTTTGCCAAAGATTTCTGAAAACGCAAATTACCAGAGAATTTTTAGAGCTCTGGTTCATTGTTTCTAGATATTGTAAAACTCGTAACTCTCTCAATTTTTATTGTATTGGGATGGTTCTCAAAGCATGAGATCACAAATTTTGTTACCTACAACTTTGTTTCAGGTCCCGAGTTTGAACGGTACTTCGAAGGCTACGGTTATTTTTCATTTCTCAAGTTGACCGGTAAAATAAGTTGTGCTGCTGATTTTTTTGTCTGATTTCTCGCCATTCAAAAATTCATAACTCTCTCGATTTTTATCGTATTTCATCCGTTCTTTGGGAACGGCGTCAAAAATTTCGTCATCTACGATTTTGGTGTTGGTCTCGCGTCTAAATTTCACACCGATTATTATTGAGCACGTGGATTTTCTGCTCGTCTGCGTTTGCTGACATAGAAAATTCAGTTTTGTGAAGAAATTGACCGGGCTTTCTCTTAGCCCAAATAAAGGCCAATTGACAAGACTATATTTATTCAAGTCTCCTCTCTATTTTGAGAACACACAATTCATTTTTTAAATTTCTCCCAAGACTATATATTCCATTCTTTCAATTTTTTCTCAAAAACTTCAAGAATATTCAATGAAAAACTCAAGAACATTGAAGAAAAGTTGCAAATCTTCATCTCTCTCTTCCTCCTCCACTTCCTTGCGTCACTGTCGTTCCCCCTCCATCAACCGGTCGGCCGCTGCGAAGACTCCCTCCGGCCACACGATTTTATGGTCACTCCTCCTCCGTCCTCTGCGTGATTTCTTGAAATCCACATCCTCTCCTCCGATTTGTATGCTTGCATAAATTTCGGTAAAATTCCTATCACTTCTTGAATTAATTTTAGGGATTGAATTGTGAATTATTAGATATTAAGTGTCGATTTCTTGAATATAATTGAATTATTGAAATTTAATTGAATTTTCATGAGTTGATTAAATTGAATCTTGAATTGATTAATTGTTGAATTGTTGATTATGTTGAAGGCCACAATTGGATAGTTAATCGAAAAATTCATGTGAATCTTGACACATAAATCTGGTTATATTTTGTAAATGTGTGTTGATACCGGTTTGTGATGAGAATTTTGTTTATGTCAAATAATATGGATTAATGTCGAATTGTGTTGAATTGAGGAATTGTGATGAGAATTAAGTTCAATTTCGTGAGTTAATGCGATTTTACATCGATTTGTTGATGAATCTATTTTTCCGGCATTGAAAACCTCAAATCCGTTAAAATTACATTAACACTTGAATATTGATTTGTGCTTGGAAATAAGACATCCGATATGATTACATTGTTTGTAACTTGTTTACAATTCTTAAGCGATAATACTTGAACAAAAAGGTGTGCTTCCATATCCATTTGCATTTATTGAAATCGATTTTGTACAATATTGGTTTAAGTATATGTTACTGCACGAAATGTGTAAACAAGATGCAAATTGCTTTTAAAATTTTTTTGAGGTTTAATTGATCATATTCGGACATTTATGGATGGTTGAGGTTGATTTTTACCGTTCCGGTATGATTTTCCGGGAGGATTGATGATGCAGTGTAGTGCTGCCCGAACTTTGAAAACCACTTGGTTTGAGTTTTATTTTCCGGTTCATGTGTTTCTAGCTTTAATCGGACAATTGTGGAACATTGATGTTAATTTCAGTTAATTTTGAGATGACTTTTCTCGTACATTTTTGAAGTATAATGATGGTGCCCGAACACTTTTGTCCCATGTTTTTAGTGATACAATTTGCATCCCATGTTTGTTTACACATAGTCGTTCAATTTTTTATGATTGTGTTCGAGTTTACTTGTTTTTGATGTGATTTCTTGAGCGTTTTGTCACATGTATACCATGCTTCCTGGGTTTTCTAAGTTGCACTTGAGATGCATTTAATAGTTAGTTCATGCATTATTGCAATTGTATTAATGTATCTTTTCATATGCATTGAGTTTTGATGTTTTTAAACCGACATTTTGCATGATTCATGAGATGATATACATGCTGCCCGATTTTTAATGTTAAGGTTCCAATGCATATTTGGATTCCATTTCTTCACGATTCATCCTTAATTTGTGTTTTGATGTAAGCGTGTAAATTTGATTGTGTTTCCTTGTTATTTTTAATGAGTATGTTGACTTTTGCAAGGTACTTTGAGATGGCTCTCAATCGTTTAATTACCGCTTGATTATTCGATTGAAAAGGAATTTAGTTCACTTTTGATGTGGTTTGAGCTTACATCTGATATATTTGGCTATTTCTCTCATTCTATGAGTGGTCGAGACTTTATAAGTCTATTGGGATACTAACTGCAAGTATACAGTTTAGTCGTTCTAGTTTTAAATGATTATCGAACCCACAGAGACTGAAGGTCAATCGCATACGATCTAATGCTACAGTTGTTTAACTAAACGATGAATATTTGGTTTTAGGGGGGAAATAGTTTAATTAAAAATAATAATAATAGCTATACCGGTATGTGATAGTCGGACTTCGGGAATTCGGTGAATCGCTTGGCATATAAAGTATTTTGGTAAAAACGAATTGTTTAAAAATCTGAGACATACACTCTCGTGTGCATGAAATAAGCCATGCTACTAAACCTAGTGGATGCACTTTAAATTTAATAACACTTTTTGAAAACAATTTGAGTTTAATTAATTTATTAAAACACTCTCATGTATTTAAAAATTAATGTTTCGTTACCACTATCTGGGTTGAACCCCAGCTCTCGCATGCAGGTTCTTGCCTTAATTAATTTCCCACTCTCGTTGCAAAATCGTGTTAATTATCCTCTCACTCTCGTGACAAGGGTAGTTAAATTAAACATGGAAATTGGAAACCAGAAATTGTTTATAAATGTTTTTAGCCAAGGTATCACTGAATTCTTTCGGTACTTAAGAGTCACATACCGATACAATTAATTTAGCCGGACATAATATATTTGATAGCTATGCAATTTAAAATATAATTCATAAAAATAAATGACATAATACAAGAATAAATAAATATTAATTGCATAAAA
Organism: Vicia faba; assembly: GCA_948472305.1. Classification (NCBI taxonomy): domain Eukaryota; kingdom Viridiplantae; phylum Streptophyta; class Magnoliopsida; order Fabales; family Fabaceae; genus Vicia; species Vicia faba. The sequence continues at coordinate 1,363,054,264 of OX451736.1, read as the reverse complement.
AAACCTGGAAATAATGTTGCTATGGTAATCTTGGTTGTTACAAATTCCTTGCAGCTCAATCGAAATCAATAAATTGTGTTAATTCTTAAATGAAGAATTAACACTCTAAAACTAATGCTGGAAATAAAAATTACAGCACGTGTAGAAAAAGCTCAAAAACAAGAAAATAGAATAATTTCAGGAAAATAGAAATTTGGTTCTGGGAGAATTTCTTCGACCATCATCCATTGAACTACCACATATGTATAGGAGAAAATATTGCAGTTGAGAAAATCTTGGAAAAGGCTTGAGTGGAGTAAGACCCGGATGCATGGTTACTGAGTAGAGGAAATATAGGAGAAGAGTTCTGCCCTCACGTTGCCCACGTCTCCACTAATTCATAACGTTGCTCTTTACGCGTGTGACGGTCGTCACAAGTGGGTGACGGTCGTAATGCGCTTAAATAGCGCATTACGCTCGTCAATGATGTGTGACGATCGTTCTTTCTAGTTGGGGAGGCGTTACGGTCGTCACAGGGTGTGACGGTCGTCACCGTTGCAAAATCTGCAAACTTTGCAGATTTGGTTCCTTCTCTTCTGTTTCTTGTTTAGTTTCCTTCATGTGGACCTTTTTCATTGATTTGAGTTGACAAATGTTGTACCTGTGAAAAGACACAAAAACTCGGAATAATCGTGAGTTAGACGACTCAATGTATTATAAAAATCGGTAAAAAGCGTAGTAATTATATGATACGATTTCTCGTTATCAAATTCCCCCATACTTAAACCTTTGCTTGTCCTTAAGCAAATAGTCATTCGAAAGGTCGGACAAGTTTTGTCAAGCGCATATGCATGACATACCTTGGATTTTTAAAGCAATTTCGGGAAATCCTCATCGGTTTGGCCAATACTTGAGTGAAACACTAAAGATACGCTAATGACACGAGCAGTAAGCTTAGTCGTAGGCTTCCATTTCAAACGAGCTATCCAACATTTCCGTTATAATTCTTCCCAGAGTTCCTCATATCTATTTCACCCGGTTTCGTTCTGGTGCAATCACATTAAGCCCTTTGTCTTAGCACGCACGTAGTGGAGTAACCGGTTAGTGACTTTGATCCTTTTAGCACGGGGTCTGGTACACGAATGTGTCAACCCTACATATTTATCCAAATTGGAGGTTGTGGGGGATCGAGTCGTAGCACGCCCTACCGAGTTCAGAACCAGATACCTCTGAACCAACCAACACTGGATTCCTTCATTATTTGCTCAACTCTTATATGTGACCGTATATTTTGGTGCACAAAATTTCTTTTCTTTTAGCAGCGAGATAAGAAGGATATTTCAATTATCAGGCATCAAACACTTATATTCATCGATTCTCCACGTGGTTTGTGTCAAGACGGTGCTGACTGCTAGTATAAACTACTAGGGGTTACTGTAGAACTAAAAACTCCAGACATCGGTATAATAGTTATTGAAACGGATCGCGTAAGTAGGAAGTCTACGGTGTCATAACCTGGTAACCAAGGGTGCTGACGTCCAGTCTTAAGGCGTTGAGCTCTGACAGGGCCTCATCCAACCTCTCATTCATGCTCCGTTGTCCAGTCAAGATCTGAGTGTTTTGAGCGCACAGATACTCATATTGCTCATGTTGTCTTCTTTCAAGCGTTGCGCTCATTTGATTTTGCATATGAATGGCGCGGAGGACCTCTTCAAGAGTAATAGGAGGTGGTGCAGATGAAGGTCCTAGAATGTCGTGGATGGGAGGAGCACTGTCCAGCTCTTCTTGCATTTCGTCCGCGGGGGCATTAGGCTGGTCTTCATGAGTGAGAGCACGCCCCGCGGGAGCTGTAGGATCGAACAACCAGTTAGCTCGGTTTCGTGGATCGATTCGGTCCCTGCAAGGCAAAGTGATGTTCTGATAAACAGTGTTTCTGATCACAGGGTGGAATCTGCCATCCTCCCGCTCATAAATGAGATGTGCGGCCTTGCAGTGATCCAAAGTCAGCAAAGCCGGTGCCATAGAAGGCATATTCGCGAGAGCAGCACCATAGTTCAGAGCTATGGCAAGTGAAGTGACTAGCCCTCCGAAATAAAAGGGTTTTCCGACTCTAGCACAAATAGAGTGGATATGAGCTAGTAAGAACGGGGCGGCGTTGATCTTTTGCCCGGTGAATGCGCAATGTATGAAGAAGAGCTCCTTGGAGTTAAGCTTGTGGTTGCTGTCACGGGCGAAGATTGTGTTACTGAGGATGCGGTGGAAATAGCGGATGGCCGGATTATGAATGTGGGCGGCATTGAGGTGGTCGTAGGATCCGACACGGATATTTGTCATACTGTGCCATAAGTTGAAAGCTTCCTCACCAAAATTTTCCGGCACCCGGAGATGGGCACCTTCGTCAGAACAGAAGCCTAAAAGCCGCGCGATGTCGGTTTGGGGCAGCTCGTGCTCTATGCCAAACATGCGAAATTTGGCCAGGCCTGGCAGTTGGTTTGTGGCACCTGGCAGGGTGATGTATACAAAGGAACTCAAAAACTCAAGGGTTAGAGTTTCATAAATCGGTCTTGGTTCACGGAACAGGTTCCATAAATCCACACTCTGCAACAATTGTCGGACACTGTCAAGTAGTCCCAAACTCCTCAAACAGTCAAGATCAACATACCGTGTAGGTTGGAGACCGCGGCGTTGAAACTTCTGAAATTTGACCCGTTGGGTTTCTCCTTGTTCGCCGGATCTGAAAGTGAGAGCGGGAGCTTGTTGATTGTTGGCCGTGGTGTTTGTAAAACGGATTGAAAAAGGTTTGGAATGAGAATGGAGTAGTGGGTTGAGAATGTTGGAATTTTGAAAAAAATGGAGTGGGTATGTTACGTTATTTTGCAGCAATGAGGGGTTTTGTGGGTTTTGAAGACAATGGTTGGAACGACTCTGTAATAGCCGTTCTGATATATTGTGCGCGTGACGGTCGTCACGAGGGTGTGACGGGCGTAACACGGTGAAACGCGTGTTACGCTCGTCACGAGGGTGTTACGAGCGTCATGTGTTCAATGTCATTAATGAGAAGACCGTTACAAGACCGTTACATATGTTTATATATTTTTTTATTATTTTCTTAATATTATAATTTTGAAATATTCTAATATTATAATTTAAAATAATATTTACCAACACACTAATGAAATAATATTTGCAGAAAATATAAACAGTAAATTAAAAAATAAAAAATATACTAAAAATGAAATACATGAATGAAAATAAAATAATAGCAGTAGGGCAGTAAAACTTGGTACTTGATAAATAATTGAAATTGCATTAATCCATAAGAATTGTTTCGAAATAGAAATAACTTAAATAAAAAATGATAAAATGCTAGAACAAACTAGATTCCTCCCCCACACTAAAACTAAACAGTGACCTCACTGTATGTATAAATGCGAGAGAAGAACAAATCAAGATAACAACGGCAATCTCTAGCCCTGGGGAGTAGGGAACATATGTTGGTGCATGAAATCCAGCTGGTCTGTCACCAAATCCATGAAAGCGATGAAGTCCACTCGTAGAGATGTAAGCTCACCCCGCATTTCGGTAATTTCTTCATGCAAAGAGTTGAGGGTGACAGTAGGTGGAGGCGGTGGTGGCATCTCTGGAGCCTGGGTGGTGGTCTCAGTAGAAACTACTTGCTGCTCCCATGGATCGGGAAACTGGTGGTATTCCGCTGGTGTTGCAGGATCTTCAGCATCACGAGAGGTGTTGGGTACTTCATAGATGTCAACAGTGGAAGGAGACGAAGGCGGTGTAGGAGGATGGTGGAGGTCAAAAAGCCAGTTTGCTCTATTGTGGACACTAGTGATAGGGTTCGGGAGCATAAACTGGTGGATAGTCTCATGATTAATTAACAACTCGAATTCATCTGGCCCAAGATTCCCTATAAAACTGGTGTTGAAGCAAAATTCAATGTTCATTGGCTTTATTCCATAATGCGGGGCTGATCCTAGCATAGGCCTTTGGAGTCCAATGGCATTAGAGATCATAATGACTAAACCACCCAACAGGATTGGTGCATTCGGAGTTTGTATAATACGCTCCATGTTAGCTAGCATATAAGCGGCACCGTTTACTGGACGGCTCTGAGAAGCACAGTACATAATGAAGAGCTCATCACGTGACACAAATGTAACATTCTTATATTTTACCAAAAAGGGTATGGGCGATGATCTTATGAAAGTACCTGATATCCGAGTTGTGGATGGACTCAAAATAAAGGTCAGACGGCTCTGGATGGTTATTTCCAGCAATGCTACCTCAGAAAAAATCAAGGTCAGAATTAAGAAATAGGTCCTCCTGGGTCATAGTAATAACATCAGGGCCAAAAGGGAATCCTAACAGGTTGGCAAACTCCCTAAGGTTATAGCGGTAGTCCATGTCAAACAGCCTGAAGGTGATCAACCCACGGTTGAACCCTAACCCATGATTTGGAAGGTAGCTCAGTGTGCTCAGGAACTCAAGGGTCAGCTTCCTGTAGGTACAATACCGTCTTCGAATAAGAGCAGTGTCCCAGCCTATCTGGTGTAGCAGATACATTACACTCTCACGAATGCCTAGAGCAGTCATAACATGGTCATCATCGTAAATTGTAGGACACATTTCACGTTCAGCCAGATCCTCAAAGCGTCTTCTCTGGTGCCTGCTTCTCAAGGTGATATTCATGTAGTTTACTCGTGCCATGGAACTAAATATGAAAGCTAAAGAATTACCCCCTGGAAATATTTAATAAATGTTTGAAAAACTAAGTTAGTATTTTCAGGTTAAAAATGCCGAAGTTAAATCAAAAAGAAAAAGAAAGTTTAAAGGAAAAATAAAAATAGAAGAAAAATAAAATAAAAAGGAATAAGAGATGCAACATAAAAGTTTTAAAGATTAAGAAAAAGAAAAGAAAAATAAAAACATAGTAAAACAATAAAAATAATTAAAAGAAAACATGGGTTGCCTCCCACGAAGCGCCTTTGTTTTATGTCGATGGCTCAACAGATAATACCTATTCAGTTAGGTATCAGGATAGGTGGCTCACTTAACTGAAGATAAGCCGAATAGTTTAGATTTCCGACGTTAAAGTAGTGCTTTAAGCGCTGGCCATTGACTATGAATGGTTCGATAGAATTTCCTTTAATTTCTATCGCACCACTTGGGAAAACTTTATTAATTTTGAACGGTCCTGACCATCTGGAACGTAATTTTGCCGGGAAAAGTTTCAGTCTAGAGTTGAATAGGAGTACGATGTCTCCTTCCTTAAATTCTTTCCGCGAGATACGCTTATCGTGCCATTTTTTTGTTCTCTCCTTATAGATTCTATCATTTTCATAAGCGTCTAAACGCAATTCTTCTAATTCATGGATATCTAATATTCGTTTCTCGCCAGCAATCTTGTAATTTAAGTTAAGGGTTTTAATTGCCCAGTAAGCTTTATGCTCTAATTCTACTGGCAAATGACAAGATTTTCCATAAACTAATTTAAACGGCGTTGTTCCGATAGGGGTTTTAAAAGTTGTCCTATATGCCCAAAGAGCATCATTTAGTTTGGAGGACCAATCTTTTCTGGATGTGGCTACGGTTTTCTCAAGGATTTGTTTAATTTCTCTATTTGACACTTCCACTTGTCCACTCGTTTGAGGATGGCATGGTGTGGCTATGCGATGTTTAACGCCATATTTTGAAAGTAGTTTTTCGAAAATTCTAGAGATAAAATGGGAACCGCCATCACTGATTACTAGTCTTGGTATGATAGAATTTCCTTTAATTTCTATCGCACCACTTGGGAAAACTTTATTAATTTCGAACGGTCCTGACCATCTGGAACGTAATTTTCCCGGGAAAAGTTTCAGTCTAGAGTTGAATAGGAGTACGATGTCTCCTTCCTTAAATTCTTTCCGCGAGATACGCTTATCGTTCCATTTTTTTGTTCTCTCCTTATAGATTCTAGCATTTTCATAAGCGTCTAAATGCAATTCTTCTAATTCATGGATATCTAATATTCGTTTCTCGCCAGCAATCTTGTAATTTAAGTTAAGGGTTTTAATTGCCCAGTAAGATTTATGCTCTAATTCTACTGGCAAATGACAAGATTTTCCATAAACTAATTTAAACGGCGTTGTTCCGATAGTGGTTTTAAAAGTTGTCCTATATGCCCAAAGAGCATCATTTAGTTTGGAGGACCAATCTTTTCTGGATGTGGCTACGGTTTTCTCAAGGATTTGTTTAATTTCCCTATTTGACACTTCCACTTGTCCACTCGTTTGAGGATGGTATGGTGTGGCTATGCGATGTTTAACGCCATATTTTGAAAGTAGTTTTTCGAAAATTCTAGAGATAAAATGGGAACCGCCATCACTGATTACTAGTCTTGGTACACCGAATCGTGGGAAGATAACATGCTTGAATAGTTTAAGTACCACTCGTGTATCGTTTGTGGGTGCAGCGATGGCTTCAATCCATTTTGATACGTAGTCAACCACTACCAATATATACTTATTTCCAAAAGATGCGGGGAACGGTCCCAAGAAATCAATTCCCCATACATCGAAAATTTCTACTTCGAGAATCCCTTTTTGCGGCATTTCGTCGCGTCTAGATATATTTCCTGTGCGCTGACATCTATCGCAGTTCATAATTGCTACGTGGACGTCTTTCCATAAAGTAGGCCAAAAGAAGCCAACTTGAAGTATTTTTGCACAAGTTTTCGATGTACTAGCGTGTCCACCATAAGGGGCAGAATGGCAATGGGCAATGACGTCGTCTATTTCATCGTTAGGAACACAGCGATGGTAGATACCATTGGCGCCTCTTTTAAAGAGTAATGGTTCATCCCAAAAGTAGTGTTTAAGATCATGGAAGAATTTCTTCCGCTGTTGGTACGTTAAATCGGGGGGTAAAACACCGGCGGCTAAATAGTTGACGAAATCAGCGTACCATGGTAATGTGGTGTTGGTACAAATGGATTTTACTACCGCAGTTGTTAAAGGTTCATTGTGTCGATCTAAATCGTCGGTAGAAGCTATCTCTAGTTTAGCAATAAGGCGTTCATAAGGGAAATCTTCGTTTATGGGAACACTCTCGGTTTGGATTCCATCTAATCTTGATAAATGGTCTGCTACTACATTTTTAGTCCCTCTTTTGTCTTTGATTTCTAAGTCAAACTCTTGTAGGAGTAAGATCCATCTGAGTAATCATGGTTTGGCGTCTTTCTTACTTAGCAAGTATCGAATCGCAGCATGATCCGTATAGATAATGATTTTGGCGCCCACTAAGTAGGAACAAAATTTATCCAATGCGAATACAACAGCTAAGAGTTCCTTCTCCGTAGTGGCGTAATTCATTTGTGCGGGATCGAGTATTCTGCTTGCGTAGTAGATAGCGTGAAGCTTTTTATCTTTGTGTTGTGCTAGAACTGCGCCTACAGCATAATCGCTCGCATCGCACATTATTTCAAATGGTAGGTTCCAATCAGGAGGTTGCATAATAGGTGTTGAAATTAAGGCTTCTTTAAGCGTCTCAAATGCGTTTAAGCATTTATCGTCGAAAATAAACTCGGCTTCTTTCATTAATAATTCAGTTAGCGGCTTAGTGATTTTAGAGAAATCTTTTATGAAACGTCGGTAAAAACCAGCGTGTCCTAGAAAACTTCTTATTTCTCTAACCGTTTTAGGTGGTTGAAGGTTTTTGATAATCTCGATTTTTGCTTTATCGACTTCAATCCCTCTGTTTGATACAATATGACCCAACACAATTCCTTGTCTCACCATGAAGTGACATTTTTCCCAATTGAGCACTAGGTTGACATTGACACAGCGTTTCAGTACTAATTCAAGATTTGATAAACATCCGTCAAAACTTTCTCCACAGACAGAAAAATCGTCCATGAATACTTCCATAATTCCGTCTAAAAAGTCTGCGAAAATCGCCATCATGCATCGTTGGAAAGTTGCAGGTGCGTTACATAGTCCAAATGGCATTCTTCGGTATGCAAAGGTACCATAGGGGCATGTGAACGTGGTTTTCTCTTAATCATCAGGATGAATGGGAATTTGGAAGAATCCTGAGTATCCATCAAGATAGCAGAAATGGGAATGTTTGGCTAAGCGCTCGAGCATTTGATCAATGAATGGTAATGGGAAATGGTCCTTGCGCGTAGCTTTGTTTAGTTTTCTGTAATCAATACACATTCTCCATCCTGTTTGGGTACGCTGTGTCACCGATTCTCCTTTTGTGTTTGTTATAACTGTAACACCTCCTTTCTTAGGTACTACGTGAACTGGACTGACCCCGTTGCTATCTGATATTGGGTATATGATGCCTGCCTCTAGCAGTTTCTGCACTTCTTTCTTAACGACTTCACTTAGGATAGGATTTATTCGTCTACAATGTTCTCTAGAAGTCTTGCAGTCCTCCTCTAACATAATGCGGTGCATACAGAGAGAAGGGCTTATTCCTTTTAAATCTGATATATTATAGCCTAACGCGGTTGGATACTTCCTTAACACACTAAGAAGTTTTTCGGTTTCGATCTTCCCTAAATTGGCATTGACTATAATTGGTCGTTCGAGTTCTTTATCTAAAAATTCATACCTAAGATCTTCAGGTAACGTTTTAAGTTCTATACCAGTTTTCTTATCAGTTGGGGAAGGATCAGGTGTTAAGGCGAAACATTCGCTTAGGTTGGCATCTAGATATTCTTGCTTCCAGTCATCATCCTTGAGGATAGTTGGTGTCAGAATTTTCAGCATCCCATAATAGGTGTCTTCTTGGCTTTCTAGTTCTTTGACACATTCATCAATAATATCTAGGAGACAACATGAGTCATCTATAGCAGGGGCTTTGAAGAATTGGGAAAGAATAAATTCTACTTTTTCTTCTCCTACCTCGAAGGTAAGCTTTCCTTTCTTAACTTCAATGATGGCTCCTGCAGTAGCTAAAAATGGTCTTCCTAGTATGATGGGAATGTTTGAATCTTCCTTGATGTCCATTATTATAAAGTCAGTCGGTATGTAAAATTGTCCTATTCGGACATGGATGTTTTCTGGCATACCAACAGGGAATTTGACTGATCTGTCGGCTAGTTGTAGGGACATCTTGGTAGGTCTCATGTCACCTAATTTGAGCTTCTCGCAAAAATATAAGGGCATTAGACTAACACTTGCTCCTAAATCGCATTGAGCTTTGTCTATGACAGATTTACCAATTACACATGGTATGGAGAAACTACCAGGGTCTTTTAGCTTTGGAGGCATGTTATTTTGAATTATGGCACTACATTCGGCAGTTAGCATAACGGTTTCGTTTTCAACGATTTTTTTCTTATTAGACAATATTTCTTTTAGGAATTTAGCATATGACGACATTTGGGTTATAGCTTCTGTAAACGGAATAGTAACATTTAATTGTTTCAGAAGTTCTACAAATTTCTTGAATTTCCCCTCGTTCTTGGATTTTGCAAGTCTTTGAGGGTATGGAATTGGTGGTTTATATGGCGGTGGAGGCACGTAAGGTTTTTCTGAAGCCTCTCTGTTCTCATTCGCGTCTTCCTCTACATTCTCAGATTGATCTTTCGACTTCTCTACTTCCTTTTCAGGTTTCTGATACATGGTCAGATTTTGGAGTCTAGGATCTACCGGTCCATCAAGGGCTGTCCCACTTCTTAATGTGATAGCATTAGCGTGTCCTTTAGGATTGGGTTGTGGCTGTCCAGGAAATGTACCAGCAGGTGCGGAAGAACTAGCTTGGTGTTGTGCTACTTGGGAGATTTGGGTTTCTAACATTTTATTGTGAGTTGCTAGGGCATCTACCTTATTTGCTAATAGCTTCAATTGTTCACTGGTGTGAACGTTTTGATTGAGGAATTCTTTGTTTTGTTGAGCTTGATTAGCGATAAAATTTTCCATTAGGATTTCAAGGTTAGATTTCTTAGGAATGGTAGGAACATTAACAGCGGGTTTTTGATAACCTGGAGGTACAGCAGGTGCTTGGCCAGGTGCATATAAAGCGTTATTGCTCTTGTACGAGAAGTTAGGATGGTTCTTCCAACCAGGATTATAGGTATTGGCATAAGGATTACCTTGAGCGTAATTTACCTGATCAACTGATATTCCTGCTAAGATTTGACATTCGGTTCCAACATGACCAGGGACTCCACAAACTTCGCAGCTTGGGGTAACTGCAGCCACGGTGGCCGCAGGAGGTAAGGTCAAGCTTTCTTTCTTTTGGGTAAGAGCATCTACCTTAGCATTAAATTTATCTAGGCTACTAATCTCGTACATCCCACCTTTGGTTTGAGTTTTCTCCACAGATGTTCTTTCTCCTCCCCACTGATAGTGGTTTTGAGCCATATTTTCAATGAGTTGGTTAGCTTCGTCATAAGGCTTGTCCATCAGTGTACCACCTGCGGCGGCATCTATAGAGAGTCTTGTGTTGTACAAGAGTCCATTATAAAACGTGTGGATGATCAGCCATTTTTCTAGTCCGTGATGTGGGCACATTTGCATCATATCTTTGTAGCATTCCCATGCATCGAATAGCGATTCAGTATCCTTCTGCCTAAATCCATTGATTTGGGCTCTTAGTGCAGCAGTCTTGCTTGGGGGAAAGTATCGTGCTAAAAATACAATCTTAAGTCCTTCCCACGTAGTGACGGAATTTGATGGCAAGGATTGCAACCAAGCCCAAGCTCTATCTCTTAGCGAGAAAGGGAAAAGACGTAATCTTATAGCATCTTTACTGACACCATTTGCTATAACTGTGTCGGCAAATTGAACGAATTTTGTAAGATGTTCATTTGGATCCTCGGTAGGATCTCCAGAGAATTGGCGTTATTGGATAGCTAATATCAATGACGATTTCAACTCAAAATCGTTTCGATTTATTGCTGGAGCAGCAATGCTGTTGTGGGGTTCTTGTTGTGATGGAGCTGCGTACTCCTTCAGTGGACGGGTACTTTGTTCTTCGGCGATGTCTATTTCTGGATTAGTTTCGGTTTCAGAGGAACAATTAGAATTTGTTTCAAAATCAATCTTGATTTCGGGTTTGGGTAAAGGAATAGCGTGATTTAAACAGTAATCCCTGACTGCACGTCTTACAGAAAGGATGCGTTCAGGTTCGTCCGTCGATTTGTCAAGTGGTTCGCCTTGTGAGCGAGTCCTTGGCATACAAATCGAAAAAGGGTTTCTGTTGCCTAGTCTAAACGCGCAACAGAAGAATCATACTTAATTGACTAATCAGTCCCCGACAACGGCGCCAAAAACTTGATCGAGACTTTATAAGTCTATTGGGATACTAACTGCAAGTATACAGTTTAGTCGTTCTAGTTTTAAATGATTATCGAACCCACAAAGACTGAGGGTCAATCACATACGATCTAATGCTACAGTTGTTTAACTAAGCGATGAATATTTGGTTTTAGGGGGGAAATAGTTTAATTAAAAATAATAATAATAGCTATACCGGTATGTGATAGTCGGACTTCGGGAATTTGGTGAATCGCTTGGCATATAAAGTATTTCGGTAAAAACGAATTGTTTAAAAACCTGAGACATACACTCTCGTGTTCCTAAAATAAGCCATGCTACTAAACCTAGTGGATGCACTTTAAATTTAATAACAATTTTTGAAAACAATTTGAGTTTAATTAATTTATTAAAACACTCTCATGTATTTAAAAATTAATGTTTCGTTACCACTATCTGGGTTGAACCCCAGCTCTCGCATGCAGGTTCTTGCCTTAATTAATTTCCCACTCTCGTGGAAAAATCGTGTTAATTATCCTCTCACTCTCGTGACAAGGGTAGTTAAATTAAACATGGAAATTGGAAACCAGAAATTGTTTATAAATGTTTTTAGCAAGGTATCACTGAATTCTTTCGGTACTTAAGAGTCACATACCGGTACAATTAATTTAGCCGGACATAATATATTTGATAGCTATGCAATTTAAAATATAATTCATAAAAATAAATGACATAATACAAGAATAAATAAATATTAATTGCATAAAAAAAACCTGGAAATAATGTTGCTATGGTAATCTTGGTTGTTACAAATTCCTTGCAGCTCAATCGAAATCAATAAATTGTGTTAATTCTTAAATGAAGAATTAACACTCTAAAACTAATGCTGGAAATAGAAATTACAGTACGTGTAGAAAAAGCTCAAAAACAAGAAAATAGAATAATTGCAGGAAAATAGAAATTTGGTTCTGGGAGAATTTCTTCGACCATCATCCATTGAACTACCACATATATATAGGAGAAAATATTGCAGTTGAGAAAATCTTGGAAAAAGCTTGAGTGGAGTAAGACCCGGATGCATGGTTACTGAGTGAAGGAAATATAGGAGAAGAGTTCTGCCCTCATGTTGCCCACGTCTCCACTAATTCATAACGTTTCTCTTTACGCGTGTGACGGGCGTCGTCACAAGTGGGTGACGGTCGTAATGTGCTTAAATAGCGCATTACGCTCGTCAATGATGTGTGACGAGCGTTCTTTCTAGTTGGGGAGGTGTTACGGTCGTCACAGGGTGTGACGGTCGTCACCGTTGCAAAATCTGCAAACTTTACAGATTTGGTTCCTTCTCTTCTGTTTCTTGTTTAGTTTCCTTCATGTGGACCTTTTTCATTGATTTGAGTTGACAAATGTTGTACCTGTGAAAAGACACAAAAACTCGGAATAATCGGGAGTTAGACGACTCAATGTATTATAAAAATCGGTAAAAAGCGTAGTAATTATATGATACGATTTCTCGTTATCAATGAGATTATATATTCTGTAATTTTTTTGTTATCGTCTGTATGGATCAATATCTTGTACAGGTGTACTGATTGATATTCGGATGAATACGATACACATTTCGTAGTATATTGTTATTGCTTGTCTGGATCGATATCTTGTGCAGGTGTACTGATTGATATTCGGATGTGTTTGATACACATTCTGTATTTCGATTTATTTTCAAATCAGTGCTTTAATGCATATTCTGTGTGCCAAATTTTTGATTATTTTATTGTTGATGCTAGTTGCTCGCGAAGTTCTTGGGTTATTTTTGTTGTTGCTTAGCATATACGGATTGTTATAAGTTTGGTATATTTGTGGCCTATTTTTCATTTCGTATCATTTACCACTTTTCTGATTCCATGAGAATTAGGAATAGAGATTCATAATTATTTACCGCTTTCCTTGCCATGAGAAGTAGAACTAGATATGCATGTTCTGGGAGTCCTTGTGTTAGGCAGGCTGTGATACGGTGGGAAGAACTGACTGTTTTTTGGAATGCTGGTTTGTGTTTTGCGTTTGTTTTCGCAAAATTTCGCGGTAAGAAAGAGTCGCCACCGACTTTTATTTTATCCAACAAGGAAAGGAAAAAATCACAGAAAAATTCCTTTTTCGAGATATTTCTCGGGTCCGGGGGGTAGATTATAGAAAGGGAAGGTGTTATCACCCTTTCTATCCGTTGTTAACCACAGGCTCTTAGGTACTTGCTCAATTGTTTTCAAAATTGCTTTCTTTGTGTTTGTGGGCTTGAAAAAGTTTTTATTTGAAAACTTCGATTTAACTCTTGCTTCTGTCCTCAAGAGTGTATGAAGTGTTTTTGAAAACTTTGTTCGAAAAGTGTAAGTGTGAAGAGTTTTTGTTTTTTGAAAGAGCAAGTACTTAATAACCATCTACCTACTCGAAAAAGGAATCGTTCTATGCTATCTTCCTTTAGACAATGATATCCTACTATTTATGAGTAGGTAGCACCGTCGTTGGACTTTAAGGGTCAATTCGAATTTAGGGACTTACGGTCACTAAAGCAATGTTAGGATGCCTTAGCGGTAACCCTAATGTCTTAGATCATTTGTTTGAGGCAACAATATCTGAGGCAACCATTTCGAGGCGACTATGATCTTTGGACAAGAGGGAAACCTCTAAAACTACCTATATTCAATGAACGCGTACGAAGGAAACCAAGTGGGGTGTACCCTAAGAGTGCGCATGTGCGAGTGTGTCGTTTTCAGTTTATTTTTATCTTTGTACATGTTAAGGGTGATCTAAGTTGATTTTAGGTTAAAACATTCAGTCTTGTCATGCCATCCTATTATCAAACATCTAACAGTTATAATTTGCGGAAAATAAATTGCGGAATTTAAATTACAAGGCGTCGGTTATTTACATCGCCAAAGACAAACCCTTTAAAAGTAAATAAAGCGATAAAAAAAATAAATGTCCTATTAAGCTATTACAAACCGGAGGCAAATAAATTATTGGTAAAAGAAAGTAAATCGCATGCGGGAAATTAAATCAAGCGTAAAGTTCTAGGGTTTTGACCCTTTTTTGAAAGAAGATATCTTTTTTTGTTGTTTTTATTTTAGGAAAGAAATTAACTTAAATTAATTACTACATTAATAAATAAATTAATTAATAAAAATAAATTATTTTTGGGTTTTTTTTTGGTATTTTAAGAAAGAAATAAAATTAATTGAATTAGTAAAAACCTAATTAAATCTAATTTAATTTTAATTATTTACAAAAATATGTTAAAGTTATTCTAATTAAGAACCTAAATTAATTTAATTAGTGTTTATTAATAAAAAAAGAAAGGTTAAAATTTTATTGAATAAAAATATTTTTGGTGTTTTTATTTTAGAAAAGAAAAGAATTTTTTTAATTGGTTAGTAATTGAATAAAAAATAATAAAACAATTAATTAAAACAAAAAAAATAAAATGGATGAGAGTAAGGGGGTATGGGCCTGAAATTGGGAGTGTGGATCAGCAATCCTGAGGCCCAAAACGCTGGCCTTGTTGACCTTTCCTGGATTTGGTGTGTGCGCGCTGACTTTGCCTATGGTGGACATTCAGATCTTGGCCACCAGATTTGGCCTTTGGCCATCTGGCCATTGGATGCTTGATGGACTATAGTATGTTGCATGCTTGGATACGCACTTGATCACCTGAAGAAGAAAAATTTCAAAGAAGTGGAGGACCTGGGATTCGAACCCAGGTCCTGAGGGTGATTGCCAATGCACGCTTGCCACTAGGCTGATTTGCTTTGCTTGTTAATAATATACAAAAGAAATATAATAAAAGAAAACAAGTTAATGTGCCAGCAAAACAAAAATGCGTGAAAATCATTTGAATTGGCCAATCGGAGGAGGACACGATCTCGTCCCTGTCCTCAGACCTGAAACAAAATTACCTGCGGATTTGAATCCGCAGCTAAAAGCGTAGGCCAATCCTAAAATCCATCTCAGGCTACATAAATCCATTCCAAGGCCATGGTTGTACTCGTCCTTCCCTCCCGGTCACAACCATACCTCTCTTGATGGTCAATTTTTCCTGAAACAAAAACGCCCAAAAAAGCTCAAAGAACCCTAGCTATGATGATTCTTGGTACAAGTCATATAAACGAAATTCAATAATACAAAAAGTTTGCAAATGTCTTTGTGATCACAAACATGTAATTACTTTGTCCAAATGATGCCAAAATGATGATTTATGAATTCAAGAAAGAAGCGGATCCGTGTGGTACTTACAGTGCTTTAGAGTGCTTGAAAACACGTGGTATGGATTGCAAAAGCCTGTGGAGATGATCAGCAGTTGATTGAGACAACCCCCAAGTCCTGAAAACCCCTCTAGTTATGGATTCGATTTCACACTTTTTAGTGAATTTTTCAACTTTTGTATCGCCTCTTTCTGCAGCCTCTAACCCTTATTCACGTCCCTTTGGCTTGTTTATGTAGTGTGGAGTGTATTAGGGTAAGAATTATTGATTGAATCTTCCCACATCAATGCTTGCCAATTTGATTTGATTCACTCTTTACAACTTTCCAAATTTGCCAATTTTCAATCTTTTTGCACATGGTTTGGTGTGATACGAATTTGATGATGTTAATGATGATGATCCAATCCAGAAATAGCCAAAAGATCTCATGTAATCAAAGTTTGGGATTTTATATGATTTTATTTGATTAAAAATGAATAAATTAAATAAAAAATCAAATAAAATAATAAAAATAAAATATGAGCTCATGGATGAAGCTAGGACACGTGTGCAATGATGCAAGCTCAAATCAAGTGGAAAAGAATGGGCCCATTTGACAAAATTTGAAGTTTTGGGGTTGTTGACTTTTGGCAATTTTGCAAAAATGCATAACTTCTTCAATTTTAAACTTTTGGAGGTATTCCTGGACTTTTTAGAAATCTTGAGATGTCCTCTAACCAACACTTTTGGTATCATATCATTATGATATTCCATGCTCAAGTTATAAGCTTTGGAAAAAAAGGTGTTTTTGTTGACTTTCAAAAATGACCTATAATGTCCAAATTTATAACTTCTTGTGAGTGCATTTTTTGATCTTGGGGTGTGAAGATGGATTGTAGTAAATTGCATCCTATTTAAAATGAGCTTTGGATGGGTCATTTCTCATAAAGTATGAGAAAGTTATGCTTGGTCAAAGTTGAGTTGACTTTTCCTACAAAACCCTAATTTAGCAACTTTTGAGTTTTGATGAATTTTGAGCAATCCTTGATGAATCATGATCAAACCTTGATCAAATGATGAAATATCCTTCAAAATGAGAATGTTGGCAAAAAATCTTGAAATTTGACTGTATTTGGGTCACGGTTGACTTTTGCCCTAGCACAGTCGATTTTTGGACCCTTTGAGTAATTGACTGAGCAAACTTCCTTTGCAAGGCTTGAAAATTGACATGGATGACCTTGAGAACATATTAGTGAATTGGAGGGCACTTTAGGTCATTTGGATTCAAGGATCTTGATGCAACACAAAACCCTAATTTGGGGTTGACTGCCTTAGGAGATAGCTTGTCTGTCCAACTCTTGAGCAAACTTGAGCAACTTGGAGATTTTTCTTGCAATGTTTTGAGAAATATGAGAGGGCAAATTTTGGGGTACAACACAGGCAATTCTGCTTAAAAGACCTTTATAAGGCAGTTCCTATGTTCACTTTTTTTTACAACTCGGTTTCTTTACATTTGTGCCAAAGACCTCGATGAAGGCATCCCATTCCATTTTCCCATTGATAAGTCCTCAAAAGGAGACATATGCGACAGAGGTTCTGCAATCGACCCCACCATTTCTAGTTCCCTGGACATTCGTAGCTCACGTTATAACATCGATGTTATTGAACAATGTTACTCTTCTTATCGGTCGTGCCTTTCGTGATCCGAAGGTGGAAGAGGATTGAACACTAGAGTGCCAAGAATTTTGCACTCGCATGAAGTGGTATCAGCCTCGTGATGTCGGGAATGGGCTTACAGATGCCATTTGAAGATTGCTGGCGGGAGGATGGGCTTAAAGATGCCATCTACAAGATTTTCGATCGTATAAGAGATTCCTTAGCGAGAACTTGCATACCTGTTGTTGTAGAAGATTCCGCTGGGGGAGTCTGATCTTTGTTGAGATATAGAAACTTGCCTGTACTTCAACTGAGAGAACATCTCTGCTAAGTTTTAAGAATTTGTCCGTAATTCAACTGGGGGGAAATCTGTCGAGTTTTAGAACCTTATCTGTAATTCAACCGAGGATAATTCAGTTGAGATTTAAGAACCGGTCAGTGCTTCGACTGAGGGAAACATCTTCATCGAGATCTAGGAACTGTCTCTACTTCATCGAAGTATAATTCTATTGAGATTTAAGAACTCGTCCACACTACGACGGAGGAAAATTGTTGAGATTTAGAACCTTATCTGTAATTCAACCGAGACTAATTCAGTTGAGATTTAAGAACCGGGCAGTACTTCGATTGGGGGGAAACATCTTCATCGAGATCTAGGAACTGTCTGTACTTCAACGGAGGATAATTCTGTTGAGATTTAAGAACTCGTCCACACTACGACGGAGGAAAATTGTCGAGATTTAGAACCTTATCTATAATTCAACTGAGACTAATTCAGTTGAGATTTAAGAACCGGTCAGTACTTCGACTGAGGGAAACATCTTCATCGAGATCTAGGAACTGTCTGTACTTCAACGAAGTATAATTCTGTTGAGATTTAAGAACTCGTCCACACTACGACGGAGGAAAATTTCCGAGATTTAGAACCTTATCTGTAATTCAACCGAGACTAATTCAATTGAGATTTAAGAACCGGCCAGTACTTCTATTGAGGGAAACATCTTCATCGAGATCTAGGAACTGTCTGTACTTCAACGGAGGATAATTCGGTTGAGATTTAAGAACTCGCCCACACTACGACGGAGGAAAATTGTCGAGATTTAGAACCTTATCTGTAATTCTACCGAGACTAATTAGTTGAGATTTAAGAACCGGTCAGTACTTCGACTGAGGGAAACATCTTCATCGAGATCTAGGAACTGTCTGTACTTCAACGGAGTATAATTCTGTTGAGATTTAAGAACTCGTCCACACTACGACAGAGGAAAATTGTCGAGATTTAGAACCTTATCTGTAATTCAACCGAGACTAATTCAGTTGAGATTTAAGAACCGGTCAGTACTTCGACTGAGGGAAACATCTTCATCAAGATCTAGGAACTGTCTGTACTTCAACGGAGTATAATTCTGTTGAGATTTAAGAACTCGTCCACACTACGACGGAGGAAAATTGTTGAGATTGAGAACCTTATCTGTAATTCAACCGAAAATAATTCAGTTGAGATTTAAGAACCGGTCAGTTCTTCGATAGAGGGAAACATCTTCATCAAGATCTAGGATTGTCTGTTACTTCAACGGAGGATAATTCTGTTGAGATTTAAGAACTTGTCCACACTTCGACGGAGGAAAATTGTCGAGATTGAGAACCTTATCTGTAATTCAACCGAGAATAATTCAGTTGAGATTTAAGAACCGGTCAGTTCTTCGACATAGCTGAGAACTTAACTGCATATTTTCTGAAAGGTAAAGGCCAGTCGTATGCAATGCATGATATATACCAAGCAATGATGTTCTCAAAATAAATGAGATTGTGTTGTATGATGCGTATATGCATGTATCATGATGTATGGAAATGTAATGCTTTTAGCTGGGGAAAATAAATCTTGGATAGCTGTTGAAGAATAGAGTTGGATTCTTCGTTTCTGTTGGGGATAGCGAACGACGATGATTGATGAGAATAAACCTGCAAGAGAGGATAACTTCGTTGGGGAATAAGCTGATGAGGAGATTACTCTATGGAGAAGAGATGTTCTGTTGAGGATTCCACCGATAAATTCCGCTGGGGATGAATTATCGTTGCTGGTGATACTGAATCCTGTTGGGGATTGAATTTTTTGTTTGTGAAAGGAAAGAACTCCTGTTGGGGATGATCTTTCAATTGTGACTTCACCGGGGTTAACCTTTTAGACTCTTATGGGGATAATCCTCTGAGCTCTGTTGGGGATAATCTTCCAAAGTCCACTGGGGATGATTATCCAAATTCCACTGGGGAAGCTTTTTCAGACTGCGCTGGGAAAAATTTAACTCCACTGGGGATATCTTGTACTCTGCCGGGGAATATTCTTATACTCTATTGGGGAATATTAAGACTGTCAGGGATATTAAGCCTTTTCAGTGTTGATGGTAGATAAACTCTGCTTGGGGGAGAGTATTACCGATTCATTCGCAGTTGCGAGTCTCAGCTGGGGAGAGCCATCATTACTGTCTCTTCTTACTCTGCGGGGAGTGAAAGTACCTTGGCCATATTCTTCAGCTGAATCTACCTTTGTACCTGGTGGACAAAGCAACTGCACAGTTTGGACAATTCCTGTTTGCCCCGGTTTCTGATATTACCAGTAATCGTTTTTTGTTTCGCATGTAAATATTCATGAGTAGCAATTAATGTCAATGGCATATATCAAAATTGAACATTGGACGTTCTTTGCAAAACAAAACAGAAAAAGGAAAAAACAGTTTGAAATTTCTCTGAAAATGAATTGTATTGATTTTGAAGTTTGGCCTGTGAATAGGCGTTTTTTGTACAAGAGGCTGACGTCCTAGTAAGAGAACTCCGCCAAATAATAGATTTTACACAATTTGTAAAAAACTAAACAAAACAACTATGTGAATAATCCCACTGGGTTCCAACTCTGCTATTGTCCTTATGTCCTCGAGCATCTCATCACTTTGCTACTTGGTTGAATGTAGATCAGATTGATTAATGTCGTCCGAGCTTGATAGTCGATACCGAAGTCTTGGTTGCAAGGTGATCCAATGAGACATAGTGTTACGCTTTGATCCCTAACTTTTGCCTGGACCGCCCTCTCGGGTTTTCAGTACACCGGGATACCCTTTTTTGCCCAAGCCGCCTTTTCAAGTTTTTGACTTGCCAGGTGTACAGATTTTTTTTTTCATTTTCATCCCTTATTTTTGCCCGAACCCTTTTGGTTCGCCGGGAAGCCCTTATTTTTGCCTAGGTGTGTCAACCTAGCGGGGCGTTGATTATGCGTAGTATATTTTCACTATGTCTGCATTGACGGGGTGAGGAAGGACGTCACCATCCATGGTGGTTAGAATCATAGCTCCTCCTGAGAAGATGTTCTTAACAACAAATGGCCCTTCGTAAGTAGGGGTCCATTTTCCCCTGGGATCACCTTGAGGTAGAATAATGCGCTTGATAACCAGGTCCCCAACTTGATACTCTTATCGTCTGACTTTCTTGTTAAATGCCTTGATCATCCGTTTTTGATACGTCTGACCATGATAAATAGCAGTAAGTCTCTTTTCGTCGATTAAGTTCAGCTGATCAAGCCGGGTCTGAATCCAGTCATCTTCGCTCAAACCTGCATCCTTCATAATCCGAAGAGAGGGTATCTGAACTTCAATGGGCAAGACTACCTCCATGCCATATACCAAGGAATAGGGTGTTGCCCCTGTTGACGTCCGCGCTGAGGTACGATACCCATGAAGAGCGAATGGTAACATCTCGTGTCAGTCTTTGTATGTCACTGTCATCTTCTGCACGATCTTCTTAATGTTCTTATTAGCCGCTTCTATAGCCCCATTCATCTTCGGCCGGTAAGGAGAAGAGTTGTGATGCTGTATCTTGAACTGCTTGCAGAGCTCAGTGAACATCTTATTGTTGAGATTGGTACCATTATCCGTAATGATCCTCTCTGGTACACCATATCGACAGATCAGATTGTGCCGAATGAACCGTGCCACAACGTTCTTGGTTACTGTAGCAAAGGAAGCTGCTTCAACCCACTTCGTAAAGTAATCAATAGCTACCAGGATGAAACAATGCCCGTTGGATTCCGTAGGTCTGATCACTCCGATCATATCAATGCCCCACATTTCAAAAGGGCAAGGTGCCGTCAAGATGTTCAGAGGTACTGGAGGTATGTGCACCTTATCAGCATATACTTGCCACTTGTGACAGGTCCGAGAATGCTGATAACAGTCGGTTTCCATTATGGACCAAAAATATCCTGCCCGAAGGATTTTCTTTGCCATGGTGTGTCCACTTGAATGAGTTCCGAAAGTACCTTCATGTAACTCTGCCATGATCCTTTCTGCCTCGTTCTTATCCACACATCGCAGTAAGGTCGAATCATGGTTACGCTTGTAAAGGATACCATTGCTGATGAAGAACTTCGCTGCGAACCTCCTCATAAACTTCTTGTCATTAACAGATGCACCCTCGGGGTACTCCTGAGCTTCCAGGTACCTCTTCACCTCGTGAAACCAGGGTTTATCTGCTACCTCTTCAGTCTCAATGTCACAGCAATGTGCAGGTTCGTCCAATCTTTCAATGATAATCCAGGGAGCTTCGTTGTCCCAATTGACTTTGAACATAGAAGACATCATAGCTAGCGCGTCCGCCAACTGATTCTCCTCTCTTGGGAAGTGTTCAAAGGTTATCTCCTCGAAGTGGGGACGCAACTTCAATACATACTCCTTGTAAGGAATAAGATTTGGGTGTTTCATATCCCACTCGCCGTTGATCTGGCTGATCACAAGAGCGAAATCTCCGAAAACACTCAAGAACTTAATCCTTAGGTCAATTGCTGCTCGAAGACCCATGATGCATGCTTCATACTCCGCCATATTGTTGGTGCAGTTGAAACATAGTCGGGCGGTAAATGGAGCATGAGAGCCTTTAGGAGATATGATCACGGCGCCAATGCCATTACCCAAAGCGTTTGAAGCCCCATCAAAGTACATAGACCATCGGGATCCCTCCTCAGGTCCTTCATCCGGTCCAGGTGTCTCACAATCAGTTACCAACATGATGTTCTCGTCCGGGAATTCAAAGTTCATTGACTAATAATCATCCACTGCCTGATGTGCCAAATGATCTGCCAACACACTTCCCTTGATTGCCTTTTGGGTCGTATACTGGATGTCATACTCAGTCAAGATCATCTGCCATCTTGCTATTCTTCCGGACAATGCAGGCTTCTCGAAGATATACTTGATTGGATCTATCTTTGATATCAATAGAGTAGTGTGAGTCAACATATACTGTCTCAGCCAGCGAGCAGCCCATGTCAAAGCGCAGCAAGTTTTCTCGAGCAACGAGTATCGGGTCTCACAGTCGGTAAACTTTTTGCTAAGGTAATAAATAGCATGCTCTTTTCGGCCAGACTCGTCATGCTGCCCCAACACACACCCCATTGAGTTGTCGAGTACTATCAAGTATAAGATTAAAGGTCTCCCTTCAACTGGAGGCATCAGAATAGGAGGCTCTTGGAGATACTCTTTGATCCTTTCGAAAGCGGCCTGGCATTCATCGTTCCAACGTACTACCTGATCTTTCTTCAGTAACTTGAAGATTGGCTCACAAGTAGCAGACAGGTGCGAGATTAATCGGGCAATATAGTTTAGACGTCCTAGAAAGCCTCTGACTTCTTTCTCTGTTTGGGGAGCTGGAATTTCCTGTATAGCCTTCACCTTTGCAGGATCCACCTGAATACCTTTATCGCTTACAACGAAACCCAACGACTTACCAGATCTCACCCTGAAGGTGCACTTGTTCGGGTTTAACCTCAGCTTGTACAACTTCAACCTGTCAAATAGCTTCTGAAGGTGGTCAAGATGTTCTTCTTCATCCTGAGATCTTGCAATCATGTCGTCGACGTATACCTCAATCTCATGATGGATCATATCATGGAACAAGGCGACCATGGCGCGCTGATACGTTGCCCCAGCATTCTTCAATCCGAAAGGCATGACCTTGTAGCAAAAGGTACCCCATTGAGTAACAAAGGTTGTCTTCTCCATGTCTTCGGGAGCCATTTTAATCTGATTATAACCGAAGAAACCATCCATAAAGGAGAAGACCTTATGCTGAGCGGTGTTGTCAACCAAAACGTCGATATGAGGTAGAGGGAAATCATCCTTGGGGCTCGCCCTGTTCAAATCCCTATAGTCGACACACATTCAAACCTTACCATCCTTCTTCGGCACAGGAACCACGTTGGCAACCCACTGCGGGTAAGAAGTTACTGCTAGAAAACCGGCGTTAAACTGTTTCATAACTTCAGCCTTGATTTTCTCAGACATCTCCGGGCGCATTCGGAGAATTTTCTGTTTCACTAGAGGACAGTCTTCCTTGGTAGGCAGGCGGTGAACCACAATATCGTTATCCAACCCAGGCATATCGTCATAAGACCAGGAAAAGATCTCGACATAGTCACGCAGCATCTGAATTAACTGTTGCTTGACACTAGCTTCTAGATTTGCACCGATCTTGACTTCTTTCTTGTCTACCTCTGTACCCAGATTCACTGTTTCCACTGGATCTTCATGCGGCTGTATGACCCTCTCTTCCTGGAGTAACAGTCTAGCAAGTTCACCAGGCACTTCGCAATCATCTTCACCTTCGTCTTCGGCTAAGTTGATCGGACTTTCGAAATCATAACTGGCAGTAGCAGAGTTGTTACCAGTGAGATCCAGAGTGGATGTAGACCTGTATATGTGAGTGTGTGTAAAATAGTTGTTTTGTAATATATAATAAAGGAAAAACAAGGAGCGCAAAATTTGAAATGCAAGAAACGTCCAATGCTTTTATTAATGATATATGTAGATGACACACATAAAGCCCTCACAAATGAAGCCACGGTGCCCCGGGTAAGACAATGGACCGTAAAGTTTAAAACATTGTCTGTTACAGATACAAAACAAAAAGTCTCATTACTGGGTGATAACAGAAACAGACATAGAATCCTTTGCTGTCCAGTTGCTCAATCCCTCGTCGGCAGTCGGGTAAATCCAGTTGTCAATGTCAAACTCTTCATCATCATCATCCCAAATAGCATTCACTCCCACATCATGTTTAGGATTTTCTGGTGCTCCGAACTCAATCTCCTTATCATCAATCAAGTCCTGTACCTTATTCTTCAAAACCCAGTAGTTATCCGTATCGTGCCCCGGGCTATCAGAGTGAAAAGCACAGCAGGCATTCGGATCGTACATTGGTGATGCATTGTTGGGAGTCTTCGGGGCCTCCTTTGGAATCACTAGATTGGTCTTTAATAATTGTGGCAGAATCTGAGATAAAGTCATGTTGAGCGGAGTGAATTGTCTTTGTGGTCTCTCGGCCCTTGGCTGATTGTTGCGCTGAGGGGCACCAGTAGGTCTTGAAATAACAACCGCATTAATAGCTTGGCGACGCTCAGGTCTATTATGGCTTTTTGAACTGTAAAAAGCACTAGACTCTTTCTTAAAAGGCTTCTTCTCGGTGCTCGATGAAGCACCTTTCTGTATTTTACCGGATTTGATACCAGCCTCAATCCTTTCCCTGATCATAATCAGCTCCGTAAACCCGGACGAAGAACTTCCAATCAGATGGTTAAAATACGGACCAGACAAGGTCCCCAGAAACATATCCACTAGCTCCTTATCAGCCAAGGGTGGTTGCACTCTGCCAGCAAGGTCCCTCCACTTCTGAGCATAATCTTTGAAACCTTCGCCCGCACCCATTGACATACCCTGGAGTTGGGTACGCGTGGGAGCGAGGCTGGCATTGTATTGGTACTGCTTGTAGAAATAAGCAGCCAAATCTTCCCAATTACGGATACTGGCTCCTTCTAGCTGGTAAAACCATTCAAGCTGAGTCCCTGAAAGACTGTCTTAAAAGAAGTGGATCTAGAGGTTCTTGTTAGCGGTGTACGGCTGGATCTTCCTAACATACGAACGGAGGTGTAGTTTTGGGAAAGAAACCCCGTCGTACTTAGCGAAGATTGGTGCTTTGAACTTGTGGGGAATCACCACCCCAGATGACAGACCCAGATCACCAAAGTCCAAACCAGGCACTTTCTGAACTTCCATCGCGCTCAACCGGTCTTCCAGTTGTTTATACCTATCCTCAGCCGGAGGATACTGGTCTTCATCGAAGTCAGTCTCGTTGTCTGAAACCACAGGGCTAGGAGCCCTCCTTTCTTCCTGATTATCTTTCCCTCCAGATGAGGGGGTCAAATCAACCTCTTCTCGCAAATCGTTTTCGAATCTGCGACCCATATTAAATAGGACCGTCTTCTTCTTCTTATTCTTCTTCTCTTTCAGGATAAGGGCCTTCAGATCTTGCTGACCCTTAGCCAGGTTCATGAACAATTCCTGGAACTGGGCGTTTTGGGCTTGCAGAGCCTTGATTGCTTGTTCAGTTGATGGTTCAGAAGACATGATGTTGAAATAAACAGTGAAGAAGATGAGAAAACCTGTAAGGGTACCTGTTATGAGGTGCATGGGAATGATATGCGTATGATATGATTTCAAAGACGTCGGGAGATTCAAATTCGTAAACCAAAAATGAAACACACTTTTATTAGATAAACTTGAGTTCAATTGTTCAACAAATGCCTTTAAGGCGTTACAAGAAAGAAAAACTGAAAAGTAAATCAAAACTAGAAATAATTAAAAGACAATCAGTGCTCCCATGGTCGTTTCTTGTCGGTGCGGACATATTCATTGAGGATCCGCTCGTTCTCCAGCTGCCTTCTTAACTTCTGAATCTTCTACTCTTGCTCGTGATACTTTTCTCAGTAAGTATCCCGCTCTTCTCTCAGCTGCATCCATGATCTCTTTAATTCCCCAATGTCAGTAGGCATGTACGGGTGGAGGATGGTAGGAGGAACCCCTTCCTCATCAGCAACTTCAACAATGATAGGCAAGACGGCTTCATACGACATTTCCAACTTTTGAGCACGGATACGAACCCATCAAAGATATGGCTCCATTGGAAGAGAAGTCTTTGCACCCAGCTCGTGCGGATCAGACCTGTGTACTCTATCCCAAGCTCTTATGAATTTGCGGCGTTGCTCGTCACTATCCCCTTGGAAATCAAAGACAATACTAGGCATTAGTAACTCATGAGGTCCTTCCCTTCTAGCTCGCCCAAACTGACGTAAGGCCAAGCACAGATTATAAGTGATTCCTCAATTGGTTCCTATCAGTGAAACATTGGGATATTCCCCATAACGCTCAATAATAGCCACGTCTTCCATACCCTTGATAGTCCAAATGATGTCATTATGAGAGAGAGACATGATCCTGTAGGCCCAGCCCATGCCTTCTTTGTTCTTCAAAACTGACTTGGGGAGGTGAGAAATAAACCACCTCACCAGCAATGGAGCACAGCTCATAAGGGTTCCACGCTTCCGAGCAGTACGGGCATAAAGAGAGTGAAGAATGTCACCCAAGAGAGTGGGCACAGGATTACCGGATATGAAGATCTTCACCGCATTCACATCGACGAAGGAATCCGAGTTAGGAAACAACACCAAACCATATATGAGCAGAGCCAGAATGTCTTCAAATGCCTGGAAGTCTAGACTGTCCCAAAACTGATTAGCTTTACCAACCAAAAATTTAGTCAAGAATCCCTTTGCTCCACTTCTAGTCTCCCAATTAGACATTACCTCAGCCTTTGTCAGATGGAGGGCTGAAGAAATCTCTTCCGGCCTAAGGATCTTCTCCCAACCTGTGAACGGGGTCTGCTCCAGAATAGAGATACCAAGCAGATCAGAGAACTATTCCAAGGTAGGGACCAACTGGTAGTCCGGAAAAGTAAAGCAATGGTACAGTGGATCAAAGAACTGGACTAAGACACTCATCATCTGCTCGTCCAATTTGGAAGTGACCAAACCCAGGAGGTGACCATGTCTTCTGATAAAGGAGGTAGTATCTGGCATCTTTGCAACCAATTCTTTAAGCAGAGTGGGAACCTGGATAAAGTTGATCTGAATGGTGTTTCTACGCATGGGTGCCATGACCTACAAAACAGAACAAAGATGAATCCATCCTGTCTTTGAAATAGGTTAGTCCAATGCAAAGATGCATGCAATGTCATGATGTCATGATGTCATGATAGAAAACACACCACAAGTATCCATAAATAGCAAACATGGTAAAGGCACACAAGTCACACAGAGAGCCCTTAGATTTCAGGCTGGCAGGGAGTTTAGGTACTACCCTTTTTCAGTTCAGTTGGTTCAAACCTGTCCTAGAAATAGTAACCGGGTTCTAGAGGTTCTCAATATCACTGACTACCCTCGATCGGTCATAATTCTAGTTTAGCAACCTTTTCTTGCGGCCGGAATCATCGCGAGAGTTTAGTCTCAATGAGTGTAGCATACTGCTACTGTTCTATGGCCAAGTTGGTCAATTTAAAGGTTCTAAGGTCAGTTGGTGCTTAATGACCCCTTAGCAGACCCATATTCTCCTCGTTGCGCCACAAGGGATATCGGTACATACTAAAGTGCCACACCAACGTAGCTACTGCTTCAACCGTATCGGTCTATGCCGTACAGTTCCCTCACAGTTTATTGCTACTTACCTAAAGGGTATCCCCCAGATCCGGGTTAGTATCTATAGTAACTCCGATTCAAGCCCACAAAGATAAATCATACAACTCAAGCAATTGAAAACAATATGAACTATTCCTAAGGTATACCCCACTTATAAAGCGTCCCTAGCAGAGTCGCCAGTTCTGTGATACGGTGGGAAGAACTGACTGTTTTTTGGAATGCTGGTTTGCGTTTTGCGTTTGTTTTTGCAAAATGTCGTGGTAAGCAAGAGTCGCCACCGACTTTTATTTTATCCAACAAGGAAAGGAAAAAAGCACAGAAAAATTCCTTTTTCGAGATATTTCTCGGGTTCGGGGGGTAGATTATAGAAAGGGAAGGTGTTAGCACCCTTTCTATCTGTGGTTATCCACGGGCTCTTAGGTACTTGCTCAATTGTTTTCAAAATTGCTTTCTTTGTGTTTGTGGGCTTGAAAAAGTTTTTATTTGAAAACTTCGATTTAACTCTTGCTTCTGTCCTCAAGAGTGTATGAAGTGTTTTTGAAAACTTTGTTCGAAAAGTGTAAGTGTGAAAAGTTTTTGTTTTTTGAAAGACCAAGTACTTAAGAACCATCTACCTACTCGAAAAAGGAAACGTTCTATGCTATCTTCCTTTAGGCAATGCTATCCTACTATTGATGAGTAGGTAGCACCGTCGTTGGAGTTTAAGGGTCAATTCGAATTTAGGGACTTACGGTCACTAAAGCAATGTTAGGATGCCTTAGCGGTAACCCTAATGTCTTAGATCATTTATTTGAGGCAACAATATCCGAGGCAACCATTTAGAGGCGACTATGATCTTTGGACAAGAGGGCGACCTCTAAACCTACCTATACTCAAATACCGCGTACGAAGACAACCAAGTGGGGTGTACCCTAAGAGTGCGCATGTGCGAGTGTGTCGTTTTCAGTTTTTTTTTATCTCTGTACATGTTAAGGGTGATCTAAGTTGATTTTAGGGTAAAATATTCAGTCTTGTCATGCCATCCTATTATCAAACATCTAACAGTTATAATTTGCGTGCGGAATTTAAATTACAAGGCGTCGGGTATTTACATTGCCAAAGACAAACCCTTTAAAAACAAATAAAGCGATAAAAAAAATAAAAGTCCTATTAAACTATTACAAACCGGAGGCAAATACATTATTGGTAAAATAAAGTAAATCGCATGCGGGAAATTAAATCGAGCGCAAAGTTCTAGGGTTTTGACCCTTTTTTGAAAGAAGATATCTTTTTTTTGTTGTTTTTATTTTAGGAAAGAAATTAACTTAAATTAATTACTACATTAATAAATAAATTAATTAATAAAAATAAATTATTTTTGGGTTTTTTATGGTATTTTAAGAAAGAAATAAAATTAATTGAATTAGTAAAAACCTAATTAAATCTAATTTAATTTTAATTATTTACAAAAATATGTGAAAGTTATTCTAATTAAGAACCTAAATTAATTTAATTAGTGTTTATTAATAAAAAAAGAAAGGTTAAAATTTTATTGAATAAAAATATTTTTGGTGTTTTTATTTTAGAAAAGAAAAGAATTTTTTAATTGGTTAGTAATTGAATAAAAAATAATAAAAAAATTAATTAAAACAAAATAAAATAAAATAGATGAGAGTAAGGGGGGGTATGGGCCTGAAATTGGGAGTGTGGATCAGCAATCCTGAGGCCCAAAACGTTAGCCTTGTTGACCTTTCCTGGATTTGGTGTGTGCGCGCTGACTTTGCCTATGGTGGACATTCAGATCTTGGACACCAGATTTGGCCTTTGGCCATCTGGCCATTGGATGCTTGATGGACTATAGTGTGCTGCATGCTTGGATACGCACTTGATCGCCTGAAGAAGAAAAATATCAAAGAAGTGGAGGACCTAGGATTCGAACCTAGGTCCTGAGGGTGATTGCCAATGCACGCTTGCCACTAGGCTGATTTGCTTTGCTTTTTAATAATATACAAAATAAATATAATAAAAGAAAACAAGTTAATGTGCCAGCAAAACAAAAATGCGCGAAAATCATTTGAATTGGCCAATCGGAGGAGGACACGATCTCGTCCCTGTCCTCAGACCTGAAACAAAATTACCTGCGGATTTGAATCCGCAGCTAAAAGCGTAGGCCAATCCTAAAATCCATCTCAGGCTACATAAATCCATTCCAAGGCCATGGTTGTACTCGTCCTTCCCTCCCGGTCACAACCATACCTCTCTTGATGGTCAATTTTTCCTGAAACAAAAACGCCCAAAAAAGCTCAAAGAACCCTAGCTATGATGATTCTTGGTACAAGTCATATAAACGAAATTCAATAATACAAAAAGTTTGCAAATGTCTTTGTGATCACAAACATATAATTACTTTGTCCAAATGATGCCAGAATGATGATTTACGAATTCAAGAAAGAAGCGGATCCGAGTGGTACTTACAGTGCTTTAGAGAGCTTGAAAATACGTGGTCTGGATTGCAAAAGCCTCTGGAGATGATCAGCAGTTGATTGAGACAACCCCCAAGTCCTGAAAACCCCTCTAGCTATGGATTCGATTCCACACTTTTTAGTGAATTTTTCAACTTTTGTATCGCCTCTTTCTGCAGCCTCTAACCCTTATTCACGTCCCTTTGGTTTGTTTATGTAGTGTGGAGTGTATTAGGGTAAGAATTATGGATTGAATCTTCCCACATCAATGCTTGCCAATTTGATTTGATTCACTCTTTACAACTTGCCAAATTTGCCAGTTTTCAATCTTTTTGCACATGGTTTGGTGTGATACGAATTTGATGATGTTAATGATGATGATCCAATCCTGAAATAGCCAAAATATCTCATGTAACCAAAGTTTGGGATTTTATATGATTTTATTTGATTAAAAATGAATAAATTCAATAAAAAATCAAATAAAATAATAAAAATAAAATATGAGCCCATGGCTGAAGCTAGGACACGTGTGCAATGATGCAAGCTCAAATCAAGTGGAAAAGAATGGGCCCATTTGACAAAATTTGAAGTTTTGGGGATGGTTGACTTTTGGCAATTTTACAAAAATACCCAACTTCAGAAATGCATAACTTCTTCGATTTTGAACTTTTGGAGGTGTTCTTTGACTTTTTAGAAAGCTTGATATATCCTCTAACCAACCCTTTTTGTCTCATCTCATTGTGATATTACATGCTCAAGTTATAATCTTTGGCAAAAAATGTGTTTTTGTTGACTTTCAAAAATGACCTTGAATGTCCAAATTTATAACTTCTTGTGAGTGCATTTTTTGATCTTGGGGTGTGAAGATGGATTGTAGGAAATTTAATCCTCTTCAAAATGAGATTTGGATGGGTCATTTCTCATAAAGTATGAGAAAGTTATACTTGGTCAAAGTTGAGTTGACTTTTCCTACAAAATCCTAATTTAGCAACTTTTGAGTTTTGATGAATTTTGAGAAATCCTTGATGAATCATGATCAACCCTTGATCAAATTATGAAATATCCTTCAAAATGAGAATGTTGGCAAAAAACCTTGAAATTTGACTGTATTTGGGTCACGGTTGACTTTTGCCCTAGCACAGTCGATTTTTGGACCCTTTGAGTAATTGACTGAACAAACTTCCTCTGCAAGGCTTGAAACTTGGCATGGATGACCTTGAGAACATATTAGGGCATTGGGGAGCACTTGAGGTCATTTGGATTCAAGGATATTGATGCAACACAAAACCCTAATTTGGGGTTGACTGCCTTAGGAGATAGCTTGTCTGTCCAACTCTTGAGCAAACTTGAGCAACTTGGATATTTTTCTTGCAATGTTTTGAGAAATATGAGAGGGCAAATTTTGGGGTATAACACAGGAAATTCTGCTTAAACGACCTTTATAAGGCAGTTCCTATGTGCACTTTTTTTTACAACTCGGTTTCTTTACATTTGTGCCAAAGACCTCGATGAAGGCATCCCATTCCATTTTCCCATTGATAAGTCCTCAAAAGGAGGCATATGCGACAGAGGTTCGGCAATCGACCCCACCATTTCTAGTTCCCTGGACGTTCGTAGCTCACGTTATAACATCTATGTTATTGAACAATGTTACTCTTCTTATCGAGTTGGTCAAGTGGAGGAGGGTTCATGATCAACCCTCACATTTTGTCTCGAGATCGCATTGGTTAACACTTGATGCTTCTTAGTGATCTCATTATTGTTTCAATCTCCTACCTTATCCTTGATATATTGGTTAGGTGTTTAGTCGCTTATGACAATTCACTTTTTCTTCTTCTATTTCCTCGATTATTTGATATTTTGGTTAAGAGTTGATCACCCTTTCTTTATTTCTTTCCTCTGTGATAAGATACCTTGGTTAAGATTTACTTTCATTAAGCCTTCTTGCCTAGATGATAAGATATCTATGTTCAAGAACTCCCCCCCCCCCATCCTACCTTGATGATGCATTTTCCTAGTTAGGTGTCCCATTTCCCTATCATGCCTTGGTGATTTGATATCATGTCTAGGTGTTATTCCCTCTCTTTTATCATACCTTGATGACACGATGTCATGGATAGGTGTGTGATACTTGAGTGAGTGGATACTCCTTAAGCATTGTGTGTTTTCATTCTTGGCTTGGTTAAGTTCTAGGTTGTTATGTGTTTCCGTATTGTTTGATCACATGTCCCCCATAGGATTCTTAGTTCTTTCTTGGTTAAGATTGAACTAAGTAGACCCTAGGATGATTATCCATGCATGTTAATATTTGGTAGATCTTTCCCTTTTTTTAATCCCAACTCTAGGTACATCATTGTATGATAACATTAGAGATAGAATTAGGTTAGTCTCCCATAGAGTTTTTTCTCCCTTTTTGCATGTTTGGATTAAAACTAAAACCTTTTTTCTTTGAAAATCATAAAACATCTAATAACGGAAGATGTGAATCATATGCAGTTGAGTCTTGTGGGGTAGAGCGAATCAGTTTAGACTGAGCCTCACTCTATTTTCACTCTAGACTTTATTACGGCTCAAATTGCAAATCCTTTTTCGCCTTCGGGTCTTTCGTCGAACTTTCAAAAGGATGTGTTAATTCCACTTCATGCAATACGACGCTGTGATACGGTGGGAGAACTGACTTGAGGTTTTGCGTTTGTATTCGCAAATGTTGCGGTTAGCAAGAGTCGCCACCGACTTTTTATTTTATCCTAAGGAAAGGTTAAAAAGCACAGCAAAAACCTTTTGAGATGTTTCTTGGGTTCGGGGAGTAGATTATAGAAAGGGAAGGTATTAGCACCCTTTCTATCCATGGTTATCCATGGGCTCTTAGTTACTTGCTTAGATCACTTGCCTTTTGTTTTCAATTGTTTTAAATGGTGCTTGAGTGTGAGTGGGTTTGAAAATGTTTTGAAAAGAGGCCAATGTGGTGGCAACCTTTGTAATGATCCATGTGGGGATGTATACAAAGATGTATGTCTTTTGAAAAGGTTTTCATTTGTTTTTGAAAGTTGTTTTGAAAGTGTAGTGTTGTGTGATTTTGAAATTAGGCAAGTGTTTTGTTTTGCAAGTTAATTCAAGTAACTAAGAGGTTATCTACTCCTAAATTTCTCAAAAGATCATTGCTATACTTTAACCCTTTTAACAAGTTTGCTCCACCATTGTATTTGGTGGGCAACCTTGTGTTAGGATGTGAAAGGGATAGGCGCGGGTCATCGTCTTAGGCCATAATTGCAACGGCGTTAAATGTCTTTGAGCAATTTCTTTAAGGGACTTGATCATTTGTTTTTGTTTGTTTTGAAAAGTTTTGTCGAGGGACTATGATCATTCAAACTGTTTGCTTTGCCCAAAGAAGTTCAACATGCAATATGGCCCTTTTATTTGAAGGCAACAAGTGGAATACCCTAGGGGGTGCAAGTGTGATTTGTGTGTCCATTTTCATGCTTGTTTATCTTGTATTAGGTCAAACTATTTTTTATCGTTTTTTCGCATACAAACCCTAACTCTAACATGTTATCATTAGAAAGCAATAAAGTGTGAAATTAAAATTACTAAGCTATTACAAAACCAAATATGGGAAGGGGGGTACAAATGTTCAAATAGGGGATATTGACAAGAATTTAAATCTAAATTATTACATCATTTTGAATATTTGCAAGGTAAATAAATTGCATAATTAAATGGAAATTAAATAAATATGTGAAATGCAAAAAGAAAGTTTTTATATGTATGAGAAAATATTATTTATGTAAAAGAGAAAAGAAAATAAAAATGTATTATTTTTGAGTATTTTAAATTTAGGGCAAAAACCCTAATTTTAAAGAAAATACATTATTATCTAATTTAATACAACTATTTATTTATTATTTATAAAAATAAAATAAAATGAAGTATATTGTGAAAAAAAGTATTTTTGTGTCAAATATTAATAAAAATGGAAAATTCAAGTATTTTTTATATTTTTGGCTTAAATATATTAATAAACATATATATATATATATATATATTAAACCTTAAATAGGTATTATACACAAAGATAAATATTTATTTAATATTTTAATAAAATAAATAAAAAGAGTATTTTTTGTGTGAAATATTTTCAGAATGTAAACAAAAAATAAAAATTGTATTTACACTATTTTCTATTTATTCTAATAATAGTACATATATATTTTATATACAAACAAAAGAAATAAACAAATAAATATGCAAATAAATACAAGAATGATGGAAAAAAATATTTTTAATTTTTAAATGTCATGAGAAAAAATAAACAAAGTTAATCAAAAAAGAAAAAGTCAAAAATGTTAAAATATGAGCAAATGGGCCCAGGGGGGTGTGAATCAAAAAAGATGGTGTGAAAAGCAAAATAACACAGGCCCAGCCCACTGATCATTGTCTTCAACCTCCAGCTCAAACATTTGAAAAACGCGCGCCCCTGTTCTTCAATGTCTAACTCCTGATTCTTGGCTTTTCAGCAAAAACTCATAACACAAGAAATGTTCAGCATGAAGAGACGGTTTCAACCATATAAATAACTTGACCTATCTCTCTAAGATGAGGGAGAATTTCTCCTCCCCCAATTTCTGACCTAACTTTTCATCAATGTTCAGACATGAAATTCTCTAAGCACACGAAACATAAATGAAATCTAATCATATGAGCATGTTCAGGGCTATGATTGTGACATGTTTTCTTCAAAAACCTAAAGCTAACAATGCCTAATAAGAGAGATAGAACTCCATGAATATACCTGTTCAGTTGGAATCGAGCTTGGCAATGGAGGATGTTTCAGAGTGAAATGATGACTTGTACAGCTTCCTTGAAGTGTAAGGATGCTTTTCCAATTCCTACTTTGTCTTGAAACTCCCTGAATCGAGCTAGTGAACTCCAACTGCAAAACAGAAAATTAAAAATGGTGAAGTGGCTTGGAGGTGTTACAGGTCTGATTTTAGGACATGGTTAGCTTGCATATGTTGTAGGGAAGGTAGAGGAAAAGGTTTGGATCAAAATGCTCGAAGGGATTGGGAGTTTGCACTCAAACTGCAGGGGCTCCCCTGTTTGTACAGTTTTGAGGTGATTAGAGCAATGGGAGTGTTTCAGATGGCAAGGGCTCGTGTGTTAGCTTGGATTTGGTCTATGGAATGTGTTTGATAGCTTTTGTGTTGTGTGTCTAAGCTGAGATGAGAGATGGCATAAGTTATGGACTTTTCTTCTATCTTAAGCAACAAAAGCAAGTTGGTGGTTTTAGGTTAGTAGGGGGCCTCCTAATGTGCTGCATAAACATCTCTTGATCAGTGTGTTATGCACATAATCTTGTGCCAAGCAGATCTTTCATGTACTTGTTGGATTACAAACTTGACATAAAGTTAACCTTTTCAAAAATGGAAATTTCACTTTATCTAGTTTAGGATTAATCTTGCATACAATGCTTGCACTCAAAGAACAACACCTTAACACATTGAATATGCATTAAATTATTGAGTATGAAATGGTTCAAGGACCTGTAATCAAGCATAAAGCAAACTGATTTCAAATTGGCAAGATTATGAACATGTCTTGATGAAGAACAAAAAGTGAACTTTTGCCAACTTGTGAAATTCGAATCTCTTAAGTTATGAGGTTGTTTGATGAGTTCTTGGACATTTTGGAAAGCTTGGAATGTGTACTACAATCTATCTTTGAAATGCAAATCAAAATTCCAAGTGGAAGGGTATAAAAAAGTGGCCTTGAAGTAGGGTAGAAAACCTTGTCAAAATAGGTCAAATTTCACTAAGTTAAAAGATGGTTTAGTGCCCTTATTCAAAAAATTATAACTTGAGATACAAGCTTCAAATGAGAAAACTTTGTGAATCAAAGTTGTAGATTATGCAACAAGCTACAACTTTCATGTTTTGACTTTTGTTTGAATCCAAATGGATCATGGTGAAAAGATGGGGCAAAGTTGGGAAAAAATTAGGGTTTTTCATAACTTAGAAAAATTCTAAGTTATGAAAAATTCCATTTTCAAACCCTAATTTGCATTTTGTGATTTCTTGGTGAACAAGTTTCATGATTTGGCATGTTTTGATGAAAAATGAATCTTGACTCTTGATTTTGACCAAAAAGTCAAAGTTTGACTTTTCAGTATACAGTCAAAATTGATCAATTGACTGGGAAATTCAACTGTCAATCTTGTGTACTTGGGATCTTTTGAGCTTGATGAATGTGTCAAGATAATTTCATGGGGTCCTTGAGTCCATATGTGAGCTTGATTTGCCATTGTCTAGGTCAAACAGTCAAAAATTGCCTTTGTGCAGTCAAAACCCTAAAAATGACCATTTTGCCCTTTTGGTGATCTGATCAAATTTATTGTGGAATTGTGATCCAAACTTGATCAAATAGTTCATGTGAGTTCATAATGTTGATGTGGGTCAAATTTCATGAGGTTTGACTGTCAATTGGCCACAGTTGACTTTTTCCCCAATACAGTTGATTTCTAGGTCAACTGTCCAATTGACTGGGCAAAACTTGGAATCAAGACTTGAAACTTGGTATAGGTAAACTTGGGAGTCCAACATGAAGCATGAAAGTCATCTTAGGCATTTTAGGTCAAAACATCCTTAGGCAAACACAAACCCTAATTTGAGTCCACAGTGCAAGGAGAAGTCCTGAGCAGAGGGAACCCTAACTGAATCTTAATCTTCAAAGGTCTTGTGATGAGAAAATGTTGAGGAAATGGGAGGGCAAATTTTGGGGTACAACAGTTGCCCCTGTTCAATCTTCTTGAACCTGAAGAGTTAGATTGGCAGGTTTTCCTTTCGTGACTCGAGGGTAAAAGGAGATTGGACACTAGAGTGCCCGGAAATTTGCACTCGCATGCTGGAGTCTCAACAATGTGGTGTCGGGAATGGGCTTATAGATGCCATTTGGAGAGGTGGTAGATAGGGAGATGGGCTTATAGATGCCATTTGGAGGTGTTGATCGCATAAGAGATTCCTTAGCGAGAACTTGTGTATTTGAGAAAGACGGATGTTTTCCTGGCTTGTTACAGGTGTTTGATCTTCAATCTCCTCATGCAGATATGCCCTGGCTAGATACAGGTATCGAATCTACAATTGGTTGCTCACAGATATGCCCTGGCTGGATACAGGAATCGAATCTGGAAATAGTCGTTAATAGATGTGCCCTGGCTGGATACAGGAATCGAATCTTCGAACTCTTCAGACGTGCCCTGGCTAGATACAAGAATCGAGTCTGGAAACGTGGTCAACAGATATGCCCTGGCTGGATACAGGAATCGAATCTGGAGATGTTGTAGTTGATAGATGTGCCCTGGCTGGATACAGGAATCGAATCTTCGAACTCTTCAGACGTGCCCTGGCTAGATACAGGAATCAAGTCTGGAAACTGATCACTCTCAGATGTGCCCTGGCTAGATACAGGTATCGGATCTGGAATTGTGACAGTTGAAGGTAGTTGTTTTTGGGATTGTCTTTTTCCTGAAAAGGCAAAAACGTAAGTTGTATGCAATGTCATGATGTATGATATGCATATTGTCATGATATTCAACATGAGATGTTGTATGCGTTCCATCATGTATGTGAGCAAGATGTATGAAAATGTAAAATGTTTATGAATGTAATTTCGTCTTGGGGAAAATAAATCCTTGACGAACGGCCGGAGAATTGCTTCGTGGAAGAGATATTTGGCCGAAGTTTTGATGAGAGGCCTGCTGAGGACTTTAACGACGGATTCCGCTGAGGATAATGATGATAAACTCCGCTGGGGAACTCCGAAGATAAACTCTGCTTGGGAATACCAAAGATAGATTTCGCTGGGGATTGAAGGAACTTTGCCGAGAACGGTCTTCCGTGGCTTTTAGCTGAGGATAACCCAGTTATAAGTCCTTGTGAGGAAATAACTCTAAATAAAACTCGGGTGAGACGTCCGTGCTTCGCAGGGGATAAGCTTGCAGAATTTACTGGGGATGAGCTTTAAGACCTGCCGGGGAATTGAGATGATTTGGCCACATTCTTCAGTTGAACCTACCTTGGTGCCTTGGCGGCCAAAACAACCAGACTGCAATAGACAACTCCACATTGCCCCTGTCTTTGATGTCACCTGTAATTAATCTCTTGTTTCATATGCAAACATTTATGAATCAGCAATTTAATGTCAAATGCATATATCAAAAATGAACATTGGACGTTCTTCGCAAGACAAAACCAAAAAAAAGGAAAACAATGGTAATTTGTACGGACAAGTGAATTTGTATTGATTTAAACTTTGCCTGTGAATAGGCGTTTTTGTACAAGAGGCTGACATCCTAGTAAGAGGACATCGCCAAATAGTATAGAGTTTACAATTTGAAAAAAGAAACAAAACAGCTATGTGAACAATCCCACTGGGTTCCAACTCTGCTATCGCCTTTATGTCTTCGAACGTCTCATCGCTTTGCTGCCTAATTTGAAGATGAAGCTGATTGGTCAATGCCGAAATCTGGAGCCAGATAGTTGATGCCGAATTCCGGATGCGAAGTGATCCAATGAGACATAGTGTTACGCTTTTATCCCTCACTTTTGCCTGGACCGCCCTTTCGGGTTTTCAGTCCACCGGGATACCCATTTTTGCCCAAGCCGCCCTTTCAGGTTTTCGACTTGCCGGGTGTACAGATTTTTTTATTCATTTCATCCCTTACTTTTGCCCGAACCCTTTTGGTTCGCCGGGAAGCCCTTATTTAGCCTAGGTATGTCAACCTAGCGGGTCTTTTATTTATGCGTAGTATTTTTTCACTATGTCTGCATTGGCGGGGTGAGGAAGGTCGTCACCATCCATGGTGGTTAGGATCATGGCTCCTCCTGAGAACACACGTTTAACCACAAATGGCCCTTCGTATGTAGGGGTCCATTTGCCCCTGGGATCACTTTGAGGAAGGATGATGCGTTTGATTACCAGGTCCCCAACTTGATACTCTTGCGGTCTGACTTTCTTGTTAAACGCCCTGATCATCCGTTTCTGATACGTTTGACCATGACAGATAGCAGTGAGCCTCTTTTCGTCAATCAGATTTAATTGATCAAGTCGAGTCTGGATCCAATCATCTTCGTTCAAGTCTGCATCCTTCATTATCCGGAGAGAGGGTATCTGGATCTCGATTGGCAAGACTGCCTCCATGCCATAGACTAAGGAGAAGGGAGTTGCCCCGGTTGATGTCCTTGCTGAGGTGCGGTACCCATGAAGAGCGAATGGTAACATCTCATGCCAATCTTTATAGGTCACTGTCATCTTCTGCACAATTTTCTTGATATTTTTATTGGCTGCCTCTACAGCCCCATTCATCTTCGGCCGGTAGGGAGAAGAATTGTGGTGCTGTATCTTGAATTGTTCACAGAGTTCAGTGATCATTTTGTTATTGAGATTGGTACCATTTTCCGTAATGATTCTTTCCGGGACTCCGTACCGACAGATCAGATTATGCCGGATGAAACGTGCCACGACGCTCTTGGTTACTGTGGCATAGGAAGCTGCCTCAACCCATTTCGTGAAGTAATCGATCGCCACCAAGATGAAGCGATGCCCATTGGATGCCGTTGGTCGGATCTCACCGATCATATCGATGCCCCACATTGCGAAAGGCCAAGGTGCCGTCAGGACATTCAAAGGAACCGGAGGGATATGCACCTTGTCAGCATAGATCTGGCATTTATGACAAGTTCGGGAGTGTTGGTAACAATCGGCTTCCATTGTGGACCAGAAATATCCTGCCCGAAGGATTTTCTTAGCCATGGTGTGTCCACTGGAATGTGTTCCAAATGTACCTTCATGCAGTTCCATCATGATTTTCTCTGCTTCAGCCTTATCCACACAACGTAGCAGAGTCGAATCATGATTCCGTTTGTAGAGAATGTCGTTGCTGAGGAAGAATTTTGCAGCAAACCTCCTCATGAACTTCTTATCATTGACGGATGCACCTTCAGGGTATTCCTGAGCTTCCAAGTACCTCTTCACCTCATGATACCAGGGTTTCTCAGTGACCTTCTCAACCTCGAGCTCGCAGCAGTATGCCGGTTCATCCAACTTCCAGATTATGATTCGGGGAGCCTCATTGTCCCATTTAACTTTGAACATCGAAGACATCGTGGCTAGTGCGTCCGCTAGCTGGTTCTCCTCTCTAGGGAAGTGCTCAAAAGTTATCTCTTCAAAGTGAGGGAGCAAGGTCAACACATACTCCTTGTAAGGAATAAGATTCGGGTGTTTCGTATCCCACTCGCCTTTGATCTGATTGATCACGAGAGCGGAATCTCCGAAGACACTTAGAAATTTTATCCTTAAGTCGATTGCAGCTTGTAAACCCATGATACATGCCTCGTATTCTGCCATATTGTTGGTGCAGCTGAAACATAATCGGGCGGTGAGGGGAGTATGAGTTCCTTTGGGAGATATGATTACAGTGCCGACGCCGTTACCCAAAGCATTGGAGGCTCCATCAAAATGCATAGACCATCGGGATCCTTCCTCAGGTCCTTCATCCGGTCCAGGTACTTCACAGTCAGTTACCACCATGATGTCTTCGTCCGGAAAATCAAAGTTCAATGATTGGTAATCGTCCACAGGTTGGTGTGCCAAATGATCTGCCAGTACACTTCCCTTAATTGCTTTCTGAGTTGTATACTGGATATCATATTTTGTCAAGATCATTTGCCATCTCGCTATTCTCCCAGACAGAGCGGGCTTTTCAAATATGTACTTGATGGGATCCATCTTTGAAATCAATAAGGTAGTGTGAGTCAGCATATACTGTCTCAGCCGGCGAGCAGCCCATACAAGAGCGCAGCAAGTTTTCTCAAGCAGTGAGTAACGAGACTCACAGTCGGTAAACTTTTTGCTCAAGTAATAAATAGCGTGCTCTTTTCGGCCAGACTCGTCATGCTGCCCCAGTACACACCCCATCGAATTATCAAGCACTGTCAAGTATAGTATCAGAGGTCTTCCTTCCACCGGTGGCATAAGAATGGGTGGCTCTTGGAGATATTCCTTTATCCTTTCAAAGGCGGCCTGACATTCATCATTCCAGCGTACTACTTGATCTTTCTTCAGCAATTTGAAGATTGGCTCACAAGTAGCAGTCAGATGCGAGATGAATCGAGCAATGTAATTCAGTCGTCCTAGGAAACCCCTGACTTCTTTCTCTGTTTTTGGAGTCGGCATCTCTTGAATAGCTTTAACCTTGGCAGGGTCCACCTGGATACCTTTATCACTTACAATGAAACCTAGCAATTTTCCGGACCTCACCCCGAAGGTGCATTTGTTGGGATTCAACCTCAGCTTGTATAACTTGAGTCGATCAAACAACTTCCTCAGATGGTCAAGGTGTTCCTCCTCAGTTTGAGACCTCGCTATCATGTCATCAACGTATACTTCAATCTCATGATGGATCATATCATGAAATAAAGCAACCATGGCACGTTGATAGGTTGCCCCAGCATTTTTCAACCCGAATGGCATGACCTTATAACAGAAGGTGCCCCACTGAGTCACGAAGGTAGTCTTCTCCATATCTTCAGGAGCCATCTTGATCTGATTATACCCTGAAAAACCATCCATGAATGAGAACACCTTGTGCTGAGCTGTATTGTCAACCAGGACATCAATGTGAGGTAGGGGAAGTCATCCTTGGGGCTGGCCCTGTTCAAATCCCTGTAGTCGACACACATTCTGACTTTACCGTCCTTTTTTGGTACTAGCACCACATTGGCAACCCACTGGGGGTAGGAAGTCACTGCAAGGAACCCGGTATCAAACTGTTTCATGACCTCGGCCTTGATCTTTTCAGACATCTCTGGACGCATCCGTCGGACTTTTTGCTTTACCGGAGGGCAATCTTCCTTGGTTGGCAGGTGGTGAACTACAATGTCGGCATCCAAACCAGGCATATCTTCATAGGACCAAGCAAAAATCTCCATGTAGTCTTGTAGCATCTGGATCAATCGTTGCTTCACGCTGAGCTCTAGATTGGCACCAATCTTGACCTCTTTCCTATCTGTCTCAGTACCCAAGTTAATTGTCTCCACAGGCTCTTCATGTGGTTGAATAGCCCTCTCTTCCTGGAGTAGCAGTCTTGCGAGTTCACCAGGTACTTCGCAATCATCTTCACCTTCGTCTTCGGCTAAGTTGATCGGATTTTCGAAGTCATAACTGGCGGTAGCAGAGCTGTTACCAGTGAGATCCAGAGTGGATTGAAACCTGTATAAGTGAGTGTGTGTAAATATAGCTGTTTTGCAATATATATAACACAGAAAGGAAAAGAGCGCAAGATTTGAAATGCAACAAACGTCCAATGTTTTGATTGATGATATATGAAAATGTCATACAAAAAGCCCTCACAAATGGAGCTACGATGCCCCGGGTAGGACACCGAGCCAACAAAGTTTTAACATATTGTTTGTTACAAATCGGAAATCAAAAGAAATTAATTACTGCGTGACAAATGTGATAGGGGTAAAATCCTTCGTCGTCCAGTTGCTTGGTCCGTTGCTGGTAGTCGGATAGATCCAACTGTCAAACTCAACTTCCTCCACATCCTCCTCGATAGCATTCACCCTTGAGCTGGAAATAAACACCGGAGCCTTTCCGATCTTCTCTTTGCGCACCGCCCTCTGAGCCTCTGCAGTAAAGCCTAGCCCAAACTTGTCGTTTTTCTGAGTGAAGTCAGGAAGCTGACCCCAGTGTGCACAATTGCCTTTCTGAACCACAGCCCGGGCATCCCTTAGGGAAGCCATCTTCAAGGAATCATTCTCTTCGGCTATTGTCTCTGCAGCTGCTGAAATTGGATGTACTTCCTCGAAATGCTGGAAGGGGGTTTCAATAAACTCTCCGTCCATCTCAATGTACCTGAAGGAATTCAAATGGCTCACCATATACTCCTCTTCTCCTTGCACAGTGACGATCTTCCCCCTGACGGGATACTTCAGCTTCTGGTGCAAGGTGGAGGTCACTGCCCCAGCTTTATGGATCCAAGGTCGACCCAACAGACAAGAGTACGATGGACGTATATCCATCACGTAAAAGGTGGAGTCAAACACTTGAGAGCCCACACGAATAGGGATGTTAACCTCTCCATGAACCATCCTTTTGGAACCGTCAAAGGCCCTGACGATGATATTGCTGGGTTTCAACTCCAGGCCTTCATAATCCAGGCGGTCTAAAGCCTTTTTCGGTAGAACATTCAAGGAAGAACCAGTATCCACCAATACATGCGCCAGAGTAGTGCCCCTGCATTCGATAGAGACATGCAGGGCGTCATTGTGGTCTCTCCCTTTCGCGGTCAGGTCAGCATCTGAAAAACCCAGGCCATTGTCTGCTGTTAGATTAGCTATGCAATCAGTGAACTGGACTGCAGACGTCTCCTGCGGCACATGGGCCGTCTTGAGAAATGAGATCAAGGCCTTAGCATGGGCCTCGAAGCATAGCAATAAGGAAAGCAGGGAGATCTTGGAGGGTGTATGCCCCAACTGCTCGACAACATTAAAATCACTCTTCTTTATTATTTTCAGAATCTCCTCCATTTCTTGTTGGGAGGCCTCAGCATTTATGGGTATTGGTGCCTCCATCCGGGCAGGCTCTTC
Source organism: Vicia faba (assembly GCA_948472305.1). Classification (NCBI taxonomy): domain Eukaryota; kingdom Viridiplantae; phylum Streptophyta; class Magnoliopsida; order Fabales; family Fabaceae; genus Vicia; species Vicia faba. The sequence continues at coordinate 1,363,010,482 of OX451736.1, read as the reverse complement.
TTCAATCCCTTTGCCCCGAGCATTTGATGACTCGGCAGCAGGGGAAACAACTTGATCAGCAACAGTAACAGGTATACTTGTAGGTTTTATGAGGAGGGGTCTTCGAATAGCGGGCGGCGCAATGTCAGGCGAGAAGAGCCTGCCACTGCGGGTAACTTTGGCTGGACCAGTGATATCGCAGATATTCGCACTAGCGTCGAATTCTTGTTTGATTCCATTTACATACACGTCTGCCCCATAATGCCAGGGGATAGCTTTATCAGACACGTAGGAGAGGGGCCCCGGAACAGTAATGATCACAGGCGCAACTGTCATGATTTGAATAGGCTTCTTCGGGGGAGCCTTGATTGGATTTTTGAAGATGGTAATCACAGAAACTTCTTTCATCGGAACCAATTGAACAACAGTCTTTTTGAATAGAATTTCCTTGCTATCCATTAGGCCTTGGATGCCTAACCTCAGCAAGGGACAATCAGATAGGGAAATAGCACAAAACAGGCAACCTTCACCGCAACCCGGAAATAAACCGGCCCGCAGTAGGTTCTTCTTAACAGTCTTCAGAGGGGTAACAACTTCATCTATCGAAACAGCATACGTTTCTTCCTCAATGGCATTTACCCTATGCTGGGGCATAGGAGCCATTACAACATTTGGTCTTTCTGGCACTTCGAACTGAATTTCCTTTGCATCGATCAGATCTTGCACTTTGTTTCTCAAGGCCCAGCAATCATCAGTAGTGTGCCCGGGACTATCAGAATGATAAGCACACCGGGCATTTGGGTTATACTTAGGAGACGCAGTGTTGACGACCTTAGGAGCTTCTTTGAGGGTCACCAGGTTGGTGGATAACAGTTGGGGTAAAATTTGAGATAAGGTCATACTTAGTCGGGTATACTGCCTCTTGGGCCTTTCGCTTCTTTGTTGATTGTACTGCTGAGGAGCAGCAACAGGTTTGGAGATGACCAAAGCATTGACGGCTTGGCGACTTTCGGGCTTGCCTTGTCTTCTAGGACCATAGACGGCACTTGCTTCTTTCTTAAACGGCCTCTTCTCAGCACTTGTAGAGGCAGCCTTCTGTATCTTGCCTAACCTGATGCCAGCTTCAATTCTTTCTCCCGTTAATATCAAATCGGTAAATCCAGCGGAGGAGTTACCAACCAAATGATTGAAAAACGGACCAGACAACGTCCCCAGAAACATATCAACCAGCTCTCGATCAGTCAATGGAGGCTGCACCCTGCCAGCCAAATCTCTCCATTTTTGAGCGTACTCTTTGAACCCCTCACCCGTCCCTAGAGACATACCCTGAAGTTGGGTACGCGTAGGAGCGAGATCAGAATTGTATTGGTATTGTCTGTAGAATGCGGTTGCCAAATCCTCCCAGTGTCGGATGCTGGCTCCATCCAATTGGTAGAACCATTCAAGCTGTGACCCCGAGAGACTATCTTGGAAGAAGTGAATCCAGAGGTTCTTATCTGCCGTGTAAGGTTGGATTTTCCTTACGTACGACCTTAGATGTAGCTTTGGGCAGGAGACCCCATCATACTTGGCGAAGGCAGGCGCCTTAAACTTGTGTGGAATGACTACCCCAGAAGATAACCCCAAATCTCCGAAATCCAGTCCTGGCACGTTCTGAATTTCCATGGCGCTCAAGCGGTCCTCCAATTGCTTGTATCTGTCAGCAGCAGGTGGGTATTGTTCGTCGTTATAGTCCGTCTCGTTGTCGGAGACTGCGGGACTAGGAGCTCCTCCCCCTTGGGGACTGTTTTTCTCAGCAGAAGAAGTGGTTGGATCAGCTTCGTTGTGGAGTGTGTTCCCAAATCTGCGTCCGGTGTTGAACAATGCAGTCCTCTTTTTCTTCTTCTTCTTCATGAGTAGAGTCTTCAACTCTTGCTGACCTTGGGCTAGGCTTAGGACCATCTCTTGAAACTGTGCACTTTGGGCCTGAAGGGCCTTGATTGCTTGCTCACTGGATGATTCTGGATTCATGATGACTGTTCAAAATAAACAGCGAAGGAGATTAAGCAACCTGTGAAATAGGGTACCTGCTATGCATATGGTGTAATGGAATGCGTATGTTTTATGTTTTCAAAGACAAACAAGATTCAACTTTGTAGACAAAAAGGGAAACACACTTCATTAGATTAAAATTTTCAATTGTTCAACAACTTGCCCTTAGGCATTACAGGAATGAAAAGGAAATAAAACTACAAAAGGAAACATCAAAGCTCATCAATGCTCCCATGGCCTCCTCTTTTCAGTGCTGATGTAGTTGTTCAGGACCCGTTCTTCCTCCAATTGCTTAGTCAGCCTCTGGATCTTCCTTTCCTGCTCGTTGAACTTCTCCCGATAGAAATCCCGTTCTTCCTTTAGCTGTGCCCAAGATCTCTTCATTGTATCAAAATCAGTGGGTATCTGAGGAGGGAGGACAGTTGGAGGAATCCCATCTTCAACAGGAGACTCAAGAATGAGAGGTCTAACAGCTTCGTAGGGCATACCTAACTTCTGAGCACGGATGCGGGCCCATTTGCAATAGGGCTTCAACGGCAGAGAAGTCTTTGGTCCTAACTCATGTGGGTCAGCTTTGTGAATTCTGTCCCAAGCTCTAATGAATCCCTGGCGTAGTTTGTCACTGTCTGCCTGAAACTCAAAATGGAAGTGAGGAACCAGCATCTCATGAGCCCCATCTCCTCTGGCTCTTCCAAACTGACGGAGAGCTAAACACGGATTGTAAGAGATTCCTCCTTGGATACCAATCAACGGGACATTAGGGTATTCTCTGCAATGGTCGATAACAGCTACCTCATCCAAACCTCTGAGAGTCCAGGTGATGTCATTATCAGTGAGAGACATTAACCTCCGAGCCCAGCCTTTTCCTTCTTCATTCTTCAGCACGAACTTAGGAAGGTGCGAAATAAACCACCTTACTAGTAAAGGAGCACAACACCACGGAGTCCCCCGCTTTCGAGCAGTACGAGCATAGAGTTGTTGTAGAATATCACCCAAAAGAGTGGGTACCGGATTCCGAGACATGAAGATCCTTATGACATGGATGCTGATAAAGGTGTCAGGGTTGGGAAATAGCACCAGACCATAGATCAAAAGAGCTAGAATATCCTCATATGCCTTGAAGTCCAAGTCATTCCAGAAATCATTAGCCTTGCCAACCAGAAATTTGACCAAAAAGCCCTTGATCCCATTTCTAGTTTCCCAGTTGGACAAAACCTCTTCCTTGGTCAAGGGGAGAATTGCAGCAATCTCCTCAGGCCTAGGAGTCTTTTCCAAACCAGTGAATGGAGTTTGTTCCAAGACAGGAATCCCAAGCAAATAAGAAAATTCTTCCAGGGTAGGAACCAGCTGGAAGTCTTGAAAGGTGAAACAGTGATACAGAGGGTCATAAAACTGGGTCAGAACACTTATCAGTTGTTGGTCCCATTTTGCAGTGATCAAGCCAAGGAGAGAACCATGTCTGTTGATGAAGGAGGTAGTGTTTGGAATCCTTCCAACCAGATCCTTGAGTAAAACTGGTGGTTGAACAAAGTTGAGCCGGACAGTATTTCTACGCACGGGCAACATGATGTCCTACAAAACAGAGCAAAGATGAAACCTTTTTTGTCTTTGAAATGGGTTAGCCCTTTATACAGGATGCATGCAATGGTATGATGGAATGATGCTATGATGAAGCACACCACAAATATTCACATAGACAGATAAGGCACATAAGTCACACAAGACACCCTTAGGTTTCAGGCCAGCATGAGTTTCAGGTATTACCCTCTTTTGGTTTTGTCGGTTAAAACCTGTCCTATCAAAAGTAACCGGGTTCTAGAGGATCTCAAATCATTGGCTACCCTCAATCGGTCATAACTCCAGCATCGCAATCTTTTCTCGCGGCCAGAACCATCTCGAGAGTTTAGCCTCAATGAGTGTAGCATACTGCTACTGTCCTAATAGCCAAGTTGGTCAATTTAGGGTTCTAAGGTTGGTTGGTGTTTAATGACCCCTTAGAAGACCTATATTCTCCCCGTTACAACACAAGGGATATAGGTACAGACTAAGTTGCCACACCAACGTAGCCACTGCTTCACCCATGTCGGTCTACGCCGGACAGGTCCCTCACAGATTATGCTACCTAAAAAGGGTACATCCCAGATCCGGGTTAGGATCTATGAAACTCCGATGCAAAGCCCACAAATATAAAAGCAAACAAAGCAAACAATTGAAAACAAAGGTGATCTAAACCCTAAGGTTACTCCACTCTTAAGTTCTTCCCCAGCAGAGTCGCCAGTTCTGTGATACGGTGGGAGAACTGACTTGAGGTTTTGCGTTTGTATTCGCAAATGTTGCGGTTAGCAAGAGTCGTCACCGACTTTTTATTTTATCCTAAGGAAAGGTTAAAAAGCACAGCAAAAACCTTTTGAGATGTTTCTTGGATTCAGGGAGTAGATTATAGAAAGGGAAGGTATTAGCACCCTTTCTATCCATGGTTATCCATGGGCTCTTAGTTACTTGCTTAGATCACTTGCCTTTTGTTTTCAATTGTTTTAAATGGTGCTTGAGTGTGAGTGGGTTTGAAAATGTTTTGAAAAGAGGCCAATGTGGTGGCAACCTTTGTAATGATCCATGTGGGGATGTATACAAAGATGTATGTCTTTTGAAAAGGTTTTCATTTGTTTTTGAAAGTTGTTTTGAAAGTGTAGTGTTGTATGATTTTGAAATTAGGCAAGTGTTTTGTTTTGCAAGTTAATTCAAGTAACTAAGAGGTTATCTACTCCTAAATTTCTCAAAAGATCATTGCTATACTTTAACCCTTTTAACAAGTTTGCTCCACCATTGTATTTGGTGGGCAACCTTGTGTTAGGATGTGAAAGGGATAGGCGCGGGTCATCGTCTTAGGCCATAATTGCAACGGCGTTAAATGTCTTTGAGCAATTTCTTTAAGGGACTTGATCATTTGTTTTTGTTTGTTTTGAAAAGTTTTGTCGAGGGACTATGATCATTCAAACTGTTTGCTTTGCCCAAAGAAGTTCAACATGCAATATGGCCCTTTTATTTGAAGGCAACAAGTGGAATACCCTAGGGGGTGCAAGTGTGATTTGTGTGTCCATTTTCATGCTTGTTTATCTTGTATTAGGTCAAACTATTTTTTATCGTTTTTTCGCATACAAACCCTAACTCTAACATGTTATCATTAGAAAGCAATAAAGTGCGAAATTAAAATTACTAAGCTATTACAAAACCAAATATGGGAAGGGGGGTACAAATGTTCAAATGGGGGATATTGACAAGAATTTAAATCTAAATTATTACATCATTTTGAATATTTGCAAGGTAAATAAATTGCATAATTAAATGGAAATTAAATAAATATGTGAAATGCAAAAAGAAAGTTTTTATATGTATGAGAAAATATTATTTATGTAAAAGAGAAAAGAAAATAAAAATGTATTATTTTTTAGTATTTTAAATTTAGGGCAAAAACCCTAATTTTAAAGAAAATACATTATTATCTAATTTAATACAACTATTTATTTATTATTTATAAAAATAAAATAAAATGAAGTATATTGTGAAAAAAAGTATTTTTGTGTCAAATATTAATAAAAATGGAAAATTCAAGTATTTTTTATATTTTTGGCTTAAATATATTAATAAACATATATATATATATTAAACCTTAAATAGGTATTATACACAAAGATAAATATTTATTTAATATTTTAATAAAATAAATAAAAAGAGTATTTTTTGTGTGAAATATTTTCAGAATGTAAACAAAAAATAAAAATTGTATTTACACTATTTTCTATTTATTCTAATAATAGTACATATATATTTTATATACAAACAAAAGAAATAAACAAATAAATATGCAAATAAATACAAGAATGATGGAAAAAAATATTTTTAATTTTTAAATGTCATGAGAAAAAATAAACAAAGTTAATCAAAAAAGAAAAAGTCAAAAATGTTAAAATATGAGCAAATGGGCCCAGGGGGGTGTGAATCAAAAAAGATGGTGTGAAAAGCAAAATAACACAGGCCCAACCCACTGATCATTGTCTTCAACCTCTAGCTCAAACATTTGAAAAACGCGCGCCCCTGTTCTTCAATGTCTAACTCCTGATTTTTGGCTTTTCAGCAAAAACTCATAACACAAGAAATGTTCAGCATGAAGAGACGGTTTCAACCATATAAATAACTTGACCTATCTCTCTAAGATGAGGGAGAATTTCTCCTCCCCCAATTTCTGACCTAACTTTTCATCAATGTTCAGACATGAAATTGTCTAAGCACACGAAACATAAATGAAATCTAATCATATGAGCATGTTCAGGGCTATGATTGTGACATGTTTTCTTCAAAAACCTAAAGCTAACAATGCCTAATAAGAGAGATAGAACTCCATGAATATACCTGTTCAGTTGGAATCGAGCTTGGCAATGGAGGATATTTCAGAGTGAAATGATGACTTGTACAGCTTCCTTGAAGTGTAAGGATGCTTTTCCAATTCCTACTTTGTCTTGAAACTCCCTGAATCGAGCTAGTGAACTCCAACTACAAAACAGAAAATTAAAAATGGTGAAGTGGCTTGGAGGTGTTACAGGTCTGATTTTAGGACATGGTTAGCTTGCATATGTTGTAGGGAAGGTAGAGGAAAAGGTTTGGATCAAAATTCTCGAAGGGATTGGGAGTTTGCACTCAAACTGCAGGGGCTCCCCTGTTTGTACAGTTTTGAGGTGATTAGAGCAATGGGAGTGTTTCAGATGGCAAGGGCTCGTGTGTTAGCTTGGATTTGGTCTATGGAATGTGTTTGATAGCTTTTGTGTTGTGTGTCTAAGCTGAGATGAGAGATGGCATAAGTTATGGACTTTTCTTCTATCTTAAGCAACAAAAGCAAGTTGGTGGTTTTAGGTTAGTAGGGGGCCTCCTAATGTGCTGCATAAACATCTCTTGATCAGTGTGTTATGCACATAATCTTGTGCCAAGCAGATCTTTCATGTACTTGTTGGATTACAAACTTGACATAAAGTTAACCTTTTCAAAAATGGAAATTTCACTTTATCTAGTTTAGGATTAATCTTGCATACAATGCTTGCACTCAAAGAACAACACCTTAACACATTGAATATGCATTAAATTATTGAGTATGAAATGGTTCAAGGACCTGTAATCAAGCATAAAGCAAACTGATTTCAAATTGGCAAGATTATGAACATGTCTTGATGAAGAACAAAAAGTGAACTTTTGCCAACTTGTGAAATTCGAATCTCTCAAGTTATGAGGTTGTTTGATGAGTTCTTGGACATTTTGGAAAGCTTGGAATGTGTACTACAATCCATCTTTGAAATGAAAATCAAAATTCCAAGTGGAAGGGTATAAAAAAGTGGCCTTGAAGTAGGGTAGAAAACCTTGTCAAAATAGGTCAAATTTCACTAAGTTAAAAGATGGTTTAGTGCCCTTATTCAAAAAATTATAACTTGAGATACAAGCTTCAAATGAGAAAACTTTGTGAATCAAAGTTGTAGATTATGCAACAAGCTACAACTTTCATGTTTTGACTTTTGTTTGAATCCAAATGGATCATGGTGAAAAGATGGGGCAAAGTTGGGAAAAAATTAGGGTTTTTCATAACTTAGAAAAATTCTAAGTTATGAAAAATTCCATTTTCAAACCCTAATTTGCATTTTGTGATTTCTTGGTGAACAAGTTTCATGATTTGACATGTTTTGATGAAAAATGAATCTTGACTCTTGATTTTGACCAAAAAGTCAAAGTTTGACTTTTCAGTATACAGTCAAAATTGATCAATTGACTGGGAAATTCAACTGTCAATCTTGTGTACTTGGGATCTTTTGAGCTTGATGAATGTGTCAAGATAATTTCATGGGGTCCTTGAGTCCATATGTGAGCTTGATTTGCCATTGGCTAGGTCAAACAGTCAAAAATTGCCTTTGTGCAGTCAAAACCCTAAAAATGACCATTTTGCCCTTTTGGTGATCTGATCAAATTTCTTGTGGAATTGTGATCCAAACTTGATCAAATAGTTCATGTGAGTTCATAATGTTGATGTGGGTCAAATTTCATGAGGTTTGACTGTCAATTGGCCACAGTTGACTTTTTCCCCAATACAGTTGATTTCTAGGTCAACTGTCCAATTGACTGGGCAAAACTTGGAATCAAGACTTGAAACTTGGTATAGGTAAACTTGGGAGTCCAACATGAAGCATGAAAGTCATCTTAGGCATTTTAGGTCAAAACATCCTTAGGCAAACACAAACCCTAATTTGAGTCCACAGTGCAAGGAGAAGTCCTGAGCAGAGGGAACCCTAACTGAATCTTAATCTTCAAAGGTCTTGTGATGAGAAAATGTTGAGGAAATGGGAGGGCAAATTTTGGGGTACAACAGTTGCCCCTGTTCAATCTTCTTGAACCTGAAGAGTTAGATTGGCAGGTTTGCCTTTCGTGACTCGAGGGTAAAAGGAGATTGGACACTAGAGTGCCCGGAAATTTGCACTCGCATGCTGGAGTCTCAACAATGTGGTGTCGGGAATGGGCTTATAGATGCCATTTGGAGAGGTGGTAGATAGGGAGATGGGCTTATAGATGCCATTTGGAGGTGTTGATCGCATAAGAGATTCCTTAGCGAGAACTTGTGTATTTGAGAAAGACGGATGTTTTCCTGGCTTGTTACAGGTGTTTGATCTTCAATCTCCTCATGCAGATATGCCCTGGCTAGATACAGGTATCGAATCTACAATTGGTTGCTCACAGATATGCCCTGGCTGGATACAGGAATCGAATCTGGAAATAGTCGTTAATAGATGTGCCCTGGCTGGATACAGGAATCGAATCTTCGAACTCTTCAGACGTGCCCTGGCTAGATACAAGAATCGAGTCTGGAAACGTGGTCAACAGATATGCCCTGGCTGGATACAGGAATCGAATCTGGAGATGTTGTAGTTGATAGATGTGCCCTGGCTGGATACAGGAATCGAATCTTCGAACTCTTCAGACGTGCCCTGGCTAGATACAGGAATCAAGTCTGGAAACTGATCACTCTCAGATGTGCCCTGGCTAGATACAGGTATCGGATCTGGAATTGTGACAGTTGAAGGTAGTTGTTTTTGGGATTGTCTTTTTCCTGAAAAGGCAAAAACGTAAGTTGTATGCAATGTCATGATGTATGATATGCATATTGTCATGATATTCAACATGAGATGTTGTATGCGTTCCATCATGTATGTGAGCAAGATGTATGAAAATGTAAAATGTTTATGAATGTAATTTCGTCTTGGGGAAAATAAATCCTTGACGAACGGCCGGAGAATTGCTTCGTGGAAGAGATATTTGGCCGAAGTTTTGATGAGAGGCCTGCTGAGGACTTTAACGACGGATTCCGCTGAGGATAATGATGATAAACTCCGCTGGGGAACTCCGAAGATAAACTCTGCTTGGGAATACCAAAGATAGATTTCGCTGGGGATTGAAGGAACTTTGCCGAGAACGGTCTTCCGTGGCTTTTAGCTGAGGATAACCCAGTTATAAGTCCTTGTGAGGAAATAACTCTAAATAAAACTCGGGTGAGACGTCCGTGCTTCGCAGGGGATAAGCTTGCAGAATTTACTGGGGATGAGCTTTAAGACCTGCCGGGGAATTAAGATGATTTGGCCACATTCTTCAGTTGAACCTACCTTGGTGCCTTGGCGGCCAAAACAACCAGACTGCAATAGACAACTCCACATTGCCCCTGTCTTTGATGTCACCTGTAATTAATCTCTTGTTTCATATGCAAACATTTATGAATCAGAAATTTAATGTCAAATGCATATATCAAAAATGAACATTGGACGTTCTTCGCAAGACAAAACCAAAAAAAAGGAAAACAATGGTAATTTGTACGGACAAGTGAATTTGTATTCATTTAAACTTTGCCTGTGAATAGGCGTTTTTGTACAAGAGGCTGACATCCTAGTAAGAGGACATCGCCAAATAGTATAGAGTTTACAATTTGAAAAAAGAAACAAAACAGCTATGTGAACAATCCCACTGGGTTCCAACTCTGCTATCGCCTTTATGTCTTCGAACGTCTCATCGCTTTGCTGCCTAATTTGAAGATGAAGCTGATTGGTCAATGCCGAAATCTGGAGCCAGATAGTTGATGCCGAATTCCGGATGCGAAGTGATCCAATGAGACATAGTGTTACGCTTTTATCCCTCACTTTTGCCTGGACCGCCCTTTCGGGTTTTCAGTCCACCGGGATACCCATTTTTGCCCAAGCCGCCCTTTCAGGTTTTCGACTTGCCGGGTGTACAGATTTTTTTATTCATTTCATCCCTTACTTTTGCCCGAACCCTTTTGGTTCGCCGGGAAGCCCTTATTTAGCCTAGGTATGTCAACCTAGCGGGTCTTTTATTTATGCGTAGTATTTTTTCACTATGTCTGCATTGGCGGGGTGAGGAAGGTCGTCACCATCCATGGTGGTTAGGATCATGGCTCCTCCTGAGAACACACGTTTAACCACAAATGGCCCTTCGTATGTAGGGGTCCATTTGCCCCTGGGATCACTTTGAGGAAGGATGATGCATTTGATTACCAGGTCCCCAACTTGATACTCTTGCGGTCTGACTTTCTTGTTAAACGCCCTGATCATCCGTTTCTGATACGTTTGACCATGACAGATAGCAGTGAGCCTCTTTTCGTCAATCAGATTTAATTGATCAAGTCGAGTCTGGATCCAATCATCTTCGTTCAAGTCTGCATCCTTCATTATCCGGAGAGAGGGTATCTGGATCTCGATTGGCAAGACTGCCTCCATGCCATAGACTAAGGAGAAGGGAGTTGCCCCGGTTGATGTCCTTGCTGAGGTGCGGTACCCATGAAGAGCGAATGGTAACATCTCATGCCAATCTTTATAGGTCACTGTCATCTTCTGCACAATTTTCTTGATATTTTTATTGGCTGCCTCTACAGCCCCATTCATCTTCGGTCGGTAGGGAGAAGAATTGTGGTGCTGTATCTTGAATTGTTCACAGAGTTCAGTGATCATTTTGTTATTGAGATTGGTACCATTTTCCGTAATGATTCTTTCCGGGACTCCGTACCGACAGATCAGATTATGCCGGATGAAACGTGCCACGACGCTCTTGGTTACTGTGGCATAGGAAGCTGCCTCAACCCATTTCGTGAAGTAATCGATCGCCACCAAGATGAAGCGATGCCCATTGGATGCCGTTGGTCGGATCTCACCGATCATATCGATGCCCCACATTGCGAAAGGCCAAGGTGCCGTCAGGACATTCAAAGGAACCGGAGGGATATGCACCTTGTCAGCATAGATCTGGCATTTATGACAAGTTCGGGAGTGTTGGTAACAATCGGCTTCCATTGTGGACCAGAAATATCCTGCCCGAAGGATTTTCTTAGCCATGGTGTGTCCACTGGAATGTGTTCCAAATGTACCTTCATGCAGTTCCATCATGATTTTCTCTGCTTCAGCCTTATCCACACAACGTAGCAGAGTCGAATCATGATTCCGTTTGTAGAGAATGTCGTTGCTGAGGAAGAATTTTGCAGCAAACCTCCTCATGAACTTCTTATCATTGACGGATGCACCTTCAGGGTATTCCTGAGCTTCCAAGTACCTCTTCACCTCATGATACCAGGGTTTCTCAGTGACCTTCTCAACCTCGAGCTCGCAGCAGTATGCCGGTTCATCCAACTTCCAGATTATGATTCGGGGAGCCTCATTGTCCCATTTAACTTTGAACATCGAAGACATCGTGGCTAGTGCGTCCGCTAGCTGGTTCTCCTCTCTAGGGAAGTGCTCAAAAGTTATCTCTTCAAAGTGAGGGAGCAAGGTCAACACATACTCCTTGTAAGGAATAAGATTCGGGTGTTTCGTATCCCACTCGCCTTTGATCTGATTGATCACGAGAGCGGAATCTCCGAAGACACTTAGAAATTTTATCCTTAAGTCGATTGCAGCTTGTAAACCCATGATACATGCCTCGTATTCTGCCATATTGTTGGTGCAGCTGAAACATAATCGGGCGGTGAGGGGAGTATGAGTTCCTTTGGGAGATATGATTACAGTGCCGACGCCGTTACCCAAAGCATTGGAGGCTCCATCAAAATGCATAGACCATCGGGATCCTTCCTCAGGTCCTTCATCCGGTCCAGGTACTTCACAGTCAGTTACCACCATGATGTCTTCGTCCGGAAAATCAAAGTTCAATGATTGGTAATCGTCCACAGGTTGGTGTGCCAAATGATCTGCCAGTACACTTCCCTTAATTGCTTTCTGAGTTGTATACTGGATATCATATTCTGTCAAGATCATTTGCCATCTCGCTATTCTCCCAGACAGAGCGGGCTTTTCAAATATGTACTTGATGGGATCCATCTTTGAAATCAATAAGGTAGTGTGAGTCAGCATATACTGTCTCAGCCGGCGAGCAGCCCATACAAGAGCGCAGCAAGTTTTCTCAAGCAGTGAGTAACGAGACTCACAGTCGGTAAACTTTTTGCTCAAGTAATAAATAGCGTGCTCTTTTCGGCCAGACTCGTCATGCTGCCCCAGTACACACCCCATCGAATTATCAAGCACTGTCAAGTATAGTATCAGAGGTCTTCCTTCCACCGGTGGCATAAGAATGGGTGGCTCTTGGAGATATTCCTTTATCCTTTCAAAGGCGGCCTGACATTCATCATTCCAGCGTACTACTTGATCTTTCTTCAGCAATTTGAAGATTGGCTCACAAGTAGCAGTCAGATGCGAGATGAATCGAGCAATGTAATTCAGTTGTCCTAGGAAACCCCTGACTTCTTTCTCTGTTTTTGGAGTCGGCATCTCTTGAATAGCTTTAACCTTGGCAGGGTCCACCTGGATACCTTTATCACTTACAATGAAACCTAGCAATTTTCCGGACCTCACCCCGAAGGTGCATTTGTTGGGATTCAACCTCAGCTTGTATAACTTGAGTCGATCAAACAACTTCCTCAGATGGTCAAGGTGTTCCTCCTCAGTTTGAGACCTCGCTATCATGTCATCAACGTATACTTCAATCTCATGATGGATCATATCATGAAATAAAGCAACCATGGCACGTTGATAGGTTGCCCCAGCATTTTTCAACCCGAATGGCATGACCTTATAACAGAAGGTGCCCCACTGAGTCACGAAGGTAGTCTTCTCCATATCTTCAGGAGCCATCTTGATCTGATTATACCCTGAAAAACCATCCATGAATGAGAACACCTTGTGCTGAGCTGTATTGTCAACCAGGACATCAATGTGAGGTAGGGGAAGTCATCCTTGGGGCTGGCCCTGTTCAAATCCCTGTAGTCGACACACATTCTGACTTTACCGTCCTTTTTTGGTACTGGCACCACATTGGCAACCCACTGGGGGTAGGAAGTCACTGCAAGGAACCCGGCATCAAACTGTTTCATGACCTCGGCCTTGATCTTTTCAGACATCTCTGGACGCATCCGTCGGACTTTTTGCTTTACCGGAGGGCAATCTTCCTTGGTTGGCAGGTGGTGAACTACAATGTCGGCATCCAAACCAGGCATATCTTCATAGGACCAAGCAAAAATCTCCATGTAGTCTTGTAGCATCTGGATCAATCGCTGCTTCACGCTGAGCTCTAGATTGGCACCAATCTTGACCTCTTTCCTATCTGTCTCAGTACCCAAGTTAATTGTCTCCACAGGCTCTTCATGTGGTTGAATAGCCCTCTCTTCCTGGAGTAGAAGTCTTGCGAGTTCACCAGGTACTTCGCAATCATCTTCACCTTCGTCTTCGGCTAAGTTGATCGGATTTTCGAAGTCATAACTGGCGGTAGCAGAGCTGTTACCAGTGAGATCCAGAGTGGATTGAAACCTGTATAAGTGAGTGTGTGTAAATATAGCTGTTTTGCAATATATATAACACAAAAAGGAAAAGAGCGCAAGATTTGAAATGCAACAAACGTCCAATGTTTTGATTGATGATATATGAAAATGTCATACAAAAAGCCCTCACAAATGGAGCTACGATGCCCCGGGTAGGACACCGAGCCAACAAAGTTTTAACATATTGTTTGTTACAAATCGGAAATCAAAAGAAATTAATTACTGCGTGACAAATGTGATAGGGGTAAAATCCTTCGTCGTCCAGTTGCTTGGTCCGTTGCTGGTAGTCGGATAGATCCAACTGTCAAACTCAACTTCCTCCACATCCTCCTCGATAGCATTCACCCTTGAGCTGGAAATAAACACCGGAGCCTTTCCGATCTTCTCTTTGCGCACCGCCCTCTGAGCCTCTGCAGTAAAGCCTAGCCCAAACTTGTCGTTTTTATGAGTGAAGTCAGGAAGCTGACCCCAGTGTGCACAATTGCCTTTCTGAACCACAGCCCGGGCATCCCTTAGGGAAGCCATCTTCAAGGAATCATTCTCTTCGGCTATTGTCTCTGCAGCTGCTGAAATTGGATGTACTTCCTCGAAATGCTGGAAGGGGGTTTCAATAAACTCTCCGTCCATCTCAATGTACCTGAAGGAATTCAAATGGCTCACCATATACTCCTCTTCTCCTTGCACAGTGACGATCTTCCCCCTGACGGGATACTTCAGCTTCTGGTGCAAGGTGGAGGTCACTGCCCCAGCTTTATGGATCCAAGGTCGACCCAACAGACAAGAGTACGATGGACGTATATCCATCACGTAAAAGGTGGAGTCAAACACTTGAGAGCCCACACGAATAGGGATGTTAACCTCTCCATGAACCATCCTTTTGGAACCGTCAAAGGCCCTGACGATGATATTGCTGGGTTTCAACTCCAGGCCTTCATAATCCAGGCGGTCTAAAGCCTTTTTCGGTAGAACATTCAAGGAAGAACCAGTATCCACCAATACATGCGCCAGAGTAGTGCCCCTGCATTCGATAGAGACATGCAGGGCGTCATTGTGGTCTCTCCCTTTCGCGGTCAGGTCAGCATCTGAAAAACCCAAGCCATTGTCTGCTGTTAGATTAGCTATGCAATCAGTGAACTGGACTGCAGACGTCTCCTGCGGCACATGGGCCGTCTTGAGAAATGAGATCAAGGCCTTAGCATGGGCCTCGAAGCATAGCAATAAGGAAAGCAGGGAGATCTTGGAGGGTGTATGCCCCAACTGCTCGACAACATTAAAATCACTCTTCTTTATTATTTTCAGAATCTCCTCCATTTCTTGTCGGGAGGCCTCAGCATTTATGGGTATTGGTGCCTCCATCCGGGCAGGCTCTTCTTCAATCCCTTTGCCCCGAGCATTTGATGACTCGGCAGCAGGGGAAACAACTTGATCAGCAACAGTAACAGGTATACTTGTAGGTTTTATGAGGAGGGGTCTTCGAATAGCGGGCGGCGCAATGTCAGGCGAGAAGAGCCTGCCACTGCGGGTAACTTTGGCTGGACCAGTGATATCGCAGATACTGGCACTAGCGTCGAATTCTTGTTTGATTCCATTTACATACACGTCTGCCCCATAATGCCAGGGGATAGCTTTATCAGACACGTAGGAGAGGGGCCCCGGAACAGTAATGATCACAGGCGCAACTGTCATGATTTGAATAGGCTTCTTCGGGGGAGCCTTGATTGGATTTTTGAAGATGGTAATCACAGAAACTTCTTTCATCGGAACCAATTGAACAGCAGTCTTTTTGAATAGAATTTCCTTGCTATCCATTAGGCCTTGGATGCCTAACCTCAGCAAGGGACAATCAGATAGGGAAATAGCACAGAACAGGCAACCTTCACCGCAACCCGGAAATAAACCGGCCCGCAGTAGGTTCTTCTTAACAGTCTTCAGAGGGGTAACAACTCCATCTATCGAAACAGCATACGTTTCTTCCTCAATGGCATTTACCCTATGCTGGGGCATAGGAGCCATTACAACATTTGGTCTTTCTGGCGCTTCGAACTGAATTTCCTTTGCGTCGATCAGATCTTGCACTTTGTTTCTCAAGGCCCAGCAATCATCAGTAGTGTGCCCGGGACTATCAGAATGATAAGCACACCGGGCATTTGGGTTATACTTAGGAGACGCAGTGTTGACGACCTTAGGAGCTTCTTTGAGGGTCACCAGGTTGGTGGATAACAGTTGGGGTAAAATTTGAGATAAGGTCATACTTAGTCGGGTATACTGCCTCTTGGGCCTTTCGCTTCTTTGTTGATTGTACTGCTGAGGAGCAGCAACAGGTTTGGAGATGACCAAAGCATTGACGGCTTGGCGACTTTCGGGCTTGCCTTGTCTTCTAGGACCATAGACGGCACTTGCTTCTTTCTTAAACGGCCTCTTCTCAGCACTTGTAGAGGCAGCCTTATGTATCTTGCCTAACCTGATGCCAGCTTCAATTCTTTCTCCCGTTAATATCAAATCGGTAAATCCAGCGGAGGAGTTACCAACCAAATGATTGAAAAACGGACCAGACAACGTCCCCAGAAACATATCAACCAGCTCTCGATCAGTCAATGGAGGCTGCACCCTGCCAGCCAAATCTCTCCATTTTTGAGCGTACTCTTTGAACCCCTCACCCGTCCCTAGAGACATACCCTGAAGTTGGGTACGCGTAGGAGCGAGATCAGAATTGTATTGGTATTGTCTGTAGAATGCGGTTGCCAAATCCTCCCAGTGTCGGATGCTGGCTCCATCCAATTGGTAGAACCATTCAAGCTGTGACCCCGAGAGACTATCTTGGAAGAAGTGAATCCAGAGGTTCTTATCTGCCGTGTAAGGTTGGATTTTCCTTACGTACGACCTTAGATGTAGCTTTGGGCAGGAGACCCCATCATACTTGGCGAAGGCAGGCGCCTTAAACTTGTGTGGAATGACTACCCCAGAAGATAACCCCAAATCTCCGAAATCCAGTCCTGGCACGTTCTGAATTTCCATGGCGCTCAAGCGGTCCTCCAATTGCTTGTATCTGTCAGCAGCAGGTGGGTATTGTTCGTCGTTATAGTCCGTCTCGTTGTCGGAGACTGCGGGACTAGGAGCTCCTCCCCCTTGGGGACTGTTTTTCTCAGCAGAAGAAGTGGTTGGATCAGCTTCGTTGTGGAGTGTGTTCCCAAATCTGCGTCCGGTGTTGAACAATGCAGTCCTCTTTTTCTTCTTCTTCTTCATGAGTAGAGTCTTCAACTCTTGCTGACCTTGGGCTAGGCTTAGGACCATCTCTTGAAACTGTGCACTTTGGGCCTGAAGGGCCTTGATTGCTTGCTCACTGGATGATTCTGGATTCATGATGACTGTTCAAAATAAACAGCGAAGGAGATTAAGCAACCTGTGAAATAGGGTACCTGCTATGCATATGGTGTAATGGAATGCGTATGTTTTATGTTTTCAAAGACAAACAAGATTCAACTTTGTAGACAAAAAGGGAAACACACTTCATTAGATTAAAATTTTCAATTGTTCAACAACTTGCCCTTAGGCATTACAGGAATGAAAAGGAAATAAAACTACAAAAGGAAACATCAAAGCTCATCAATGCTCCCATGGCCTCCTCTTTTCAGTGCTGATGTAGTTGTTCAGGACCCGTTCTTCCTCCAATTGCTTAGTCAGCCTCTGGATCTTCCTTTCCTGCTCGTTGAACTTCTCCCGATAGAAATCCCGTTCTTCCTTTAGCTGTGCCCAAGATCTCTTCATTGTATCAAAATCAGTGGGTATCTGAGGAGGGAGGACAGTTGGAGGAATCCCATCTTCAACAGGAGACTCAAGAATGAGAGGTCTAACAGCTTCGTAGGGCATACCTAACTTCTGAGCACGGATGCGGGCCCATTTGCAATAGGGCTTCAACGGCAGAGAAGTCTTTGGTCCTAACTCATGTGGGTCAGCTTTGTGAATTCTGTCCCAAGCTCTAATGAATCCCTGGCGTAGTTTGTCACTGTCTGCCTGAAACTCAAAATGGAAGTGAGGAACCAGCATCTCATGAGCCCCATCTCCTCTGGCTCTTCCAAACTGACGGAGAGCTAAACACGGATTGTAAGAGATTCCTCCTTGGATACCAATCAACGGGACATTAGGGTATTCTCCGCAACGGTCGATAACAGCTACCTCATCCAAACCTCTGAGAGTCCAGGTGATGTCATTATCAGTGAGAGACATTAACCTCCGAGCCCAGCCTTTTCCTTCTTCATTCTTCAGCACGAACTTAGGAAGGTGCGAAATAAACCACCTTACTAGTAAAGGAGCACAACACCACGGAGTCCCCCGCTTTCGAGCAGTACGAGCATAGAGTTGTTGTAGAATATCACCCAAAAGAGTGGGTACCGGATTCCGAGACATGAAGATCCTTATGACATGGATGCTGATAAAGGTGTCAGGGTTGGGAAATAGCACCAGACCATAGATCAAAAGAGCTAGAATATCCTCATATGCCTTGAAGTCCAAGTCATTCCAGAAATCATTAGCCTTGCCAACCAGAAATTTGACCAAAAAGCCCTTGATCCCATTTCTAGTTTCCCAGTTGGACAAAACCTCTTCCTTGGTCAAGGGGAGAATTGCAGCAATCTCCTCAGGCCTAGGAGTCTTTTCCAAACCAGTGAATGGAGTTTGTTCCAAGACAGGAATCCCAAGCAAATAAGAAAATTCTTCCAGGGTAGGAACCAGCTGGAAGTCTTGAAAGGTGAAACAGTGATACAGAGGGTCATAAAACTGGGTCAGAACACTTATCAGTTGTTGGTCCCATTTTGCAGTGATCAAGCCAAGGAGAGAACCATGTCTGTTGATGAAGGAGGTAGTGTTTGGAATCCTTCCAACCAGATCCTTGAGTAAAACTGGTAGTTGAACAAAGTTGAGCCGGACAGTATTTCTACGCACGGGCAACATGATGTCCTACAAAACAGAGCAAAGATGAAACCTTTTTTGTCTTTGAAATGGGTTAGCCCTTTATACAGGATGCATGCAATGGTATGATGGAATGATGCTATGATGAAGCACACCACAAATATTCACATAGACAGATAAGGCACATAAGTCACACAAGACACCCTTAGGTTTCAGGCCAGCATGAGTTTCAGGTATTACCCTCTTTTGGTTTTGTCGGTTAAAACCTGTCCTATCAAAAGTAACCGGGTTCTAGAGGATCTCAAATCATTGGCTACCCTCAATCGGTCATAACTCCAGCATCGCAATCTTTTCTCGCGGCCAGAACCATCTCGAGAGTTTAGCCTCAATGAGTGTAGCATACTGCTACTGTCCTAATAGCCAAGTTGGTCAATTTAGGGTTCTAAGGTTGGTTGGTGTTTAATGACCCCTTAGAAGACCTATATTCTCCCCGTTACAACACAAGGGATATAGGTACAGACTAAGTTGCCACACCAACATAGCCACTGCTTCACCCATGTCGGTCTACGCCGGACAGGTCCCTCACAGATTATGCTACCTAAAAAGGGTACATCCCAGATCCGGGTTAGGATCTATGAAACTCCGATGCAAAGCCCACAAATATAAAAGCAAACAAAGCAAAAAATTGAAAACAAAGGTGATCTAAACCCTAAGGTTACTCCACTTTTAAGTTCTTCCCCAGCAGAGTCGCCAGTTCTGTGATACGGTGGGAGAACTGACTTGAGGTTTTGCGTTTGTATTCGCAAATGTTGCGGTTAGCAAGAGTCGCCACCGACTTTTTATTTTATCCTAAGGAAAGGTTAAAAAGCACAGCAAAAACCTTTTGAGATGTTTCTTGGGTTCGGGGAGTAGATTATAGAAAGGGAAGGTATTAGCACCCTTTCTATCCATGGTTATCCATGGGCTCTTAGTTACTTGCTTAGATCACTTGCCTTTTGTTTTCAATTGTTTTAAATGGTGCTTGAGTGTGAGTGGGTTTGAAAATGTTTTGAAAAGAGGCCAATGTGGTGGCAACCTTTGTAATGATCCATGTGGGGATGTATACAAAGATGTATGTCTTTTGAAAAGGTTTTCATTTGTTTTTGAAAGTTGTTTTGAAAGTGTAGTGTTGTGTGATTTTGAAATTAGGCAAGTGTTTTGTTTTGCAAGTTAATTCAAGTAACTAAGAGGTTATCTACTCCTAAATTTCTCAAAAGATCATTGCTATACTTTAACCCTTTTAACAAGTTTGCTCCACCATTGTATTTGGTGGGCAACCTTGTGTTAGGATGTGAAAGGGATAGGCGCGGGTCATCGTCTTAGGCCATAATTGCAACGGCGTTAAATGTCTTTGAGCAATTTCTTTAAGGGACTTGATCATTTGTTTTTGTTTGTTTTGAAAAGTTTTGTCGAGGGACTATGATCATTCAAACTGTTTGCTTTGCCCAAAGAAGTTCAACATGCAATATGGCCCTTTTATTTGAAGGCAACAAGTGGAATACCCTAGGGGGTGCAAGTGTGATTTGTGTGTCCATTTTCATGCTTGTTTATCTTGTATTAGGTCAAACTATTTTTTATCGTTTTTTCGCATACAAACCCTAACTCTAACATGTTATCATTAGAAAGCAATAAAGTGCGAAATTAAAATTACTAAGCTATTACAAAACCAAATATGGGAAGGGGGGTACAAATGTTCAAATGGGGGATATTGACAAGAATTTAAATCTAAATTATTACATCATTTTGAATATTTGCAAGGTAAATAAATTGCATAATTAAATGGAAATTAAATAAATATGTGAAATGCAAAAAGAAAGTTTTTATATGTATGAGAAAATATTATTTATGTAAAAGAGAAAAGAAAATAAAAATGTATTATTTTTGAGTATTTTAAATTTAGGGCAAAAACCCTAATTTTAAAGAAAATGCATTATTATCTAATTTAATACAACTATTTATTTATTATTTATAAAAATAAAATAAAATGAAGTATATTGTGAAAAAAAGTATTTTTGTGTCAAATATTAATAAAAATGGAAAATTAAAGTATTTTTTATATTTTTGGCTTAAATATATTAATAAACATATATATATATATATATATATATATATATATATATATATATATATATATATATATATATATATATATATATATATATATATATATATATTAAACCTTAAATAGGTATTATACACAAAGATAAATATTTATTTAATATTTTAATAAAATAAATAAAAAGAGTATTTTTTGTGTGAAATATTTTCAGAATGTAAACAAAAAATAAAAATTGTATTTACACTATTTTCTATTTATTCTAATAATAGTACATATATATTTTATATACAAACAAAAGAAATAAACAAATAAATATGCAAATAAATACAAGAATGATGGAAAAAAATATTTTTAATTTTTAAATGTCATGAGAAAAAATAAACAAAGTTAATCAAAAAAGAAAAAGTCAAAAATGTTAAAATATGAGCAAATGGGCCAGGGGGGTGTGAATAAAAAAAGATGGTGTGAAAAGCAAAATAACACAGGCCCAGCCCACTGATCATTGTCTTCAACCTCCAGCTCAAACATTTGAAAAACGCGCGCCCCTGTTCTTCAATGTCTAACTCCTGATTCTTGGCTTTTCAGCAAAAACTCATAACACAAGAAATGTTCAGCATGAAGAGACGGTTTCAACCATATAAATAACTTGACCTATCTCTCTAAGATGAGGGAGAATTTCTCCTCCCCCAATTTCTGACCTAACTTTTCATCAATGTTCAGACATGAAATTCTCTAAGCACACGAAACATAAATGAAATCTAATCATATGAGCATGTTCAGGGCTATGATTGTGACATGTTTTCTTCAAAAACCTAAAGCTAACAATGCCTAATAAGAGAGATAGAACTCCATGAATATACCTGTTCAGTTGGAATCGAGCTTGGCAATGGAGGATGTTTCAGAGTGAAATGATGACTTGTACAGCTTCCTTGAAGTGTAAGGATGCTTTTCCAATTCCTACTTTGTCTTGAAACTCCCTGAATCGAGCTAGTGAACTCCAACTGCAAAACAGAAAATTAAAAATGGTGAAGTGGCTTGGAGGTGTTACAGGTCTGATTTTAGGACATGGTTAGCTTGCATATGTTGTAGGGAAGGTAGAGGAAAAGGTTTGGATCAAAATGCTCGAAGGGATTGGGAGTTTGCACTCAAACTGCAGGGGCTCCCCTGTTTGTACAGTTTTGAGGTGATTAGAGCAATGGGAGTGTTTCAGATGGCAAGGGCTCGTGTGTTAGCTTGGATTTGGTCTATGGAATGTGTTTGATAGCTTTTGTGTTGTGTGTCTAAGCTGAGATGAGAGATGGCATAAGTTATGGACTTTTCTTCTATCTTAAGCAACAAAAGCAAGTTGGTGGTTTTAGGTTAGTAGGGGGCCTCCTAATGTGCTGCATAAACATCTCTTGATCAGTGTGTTATGCACATAATCTTGTGCCAAGCAGATCTTTCATGTACTTGTTGGATTACAAACTTGACATAAAGTTAACCTTTTCAAAAATGGAAATTTCACTTTATCTAGTTTAGGATTAATCTTGCATACAATGCTTGCACTCAAAGAACAACACCTTAACACATTGAATATGCATTAAATTATTGAGTATGAAATGGTTCAAGGACCTGTAATCAAGCATAAAGCAAACTGATTTCAAATTGGCAAGATTATGAACATGTCTTGATGAAGAACAAAAAGTGAACTTTTGCCAACTTGTGAAATTCGAATCTCTCAAGTTATGAGGTTGTTTGATGAGTTCTTGGACATTTTGGAAAGCTTGGAATGTGTACTACAATCCATCTTTGAAATGCAAATCAAAATTCCAAGTGGAAGGGTATGAAAAGTGGCCTTGAAGTAGGGTAGAAAACCTTGTCAAAATAGGTCAAATTTCACTAAGTTAAAAGATGGTTTAGTGCCCTTATTCAAAAAATTATAACTTGAGATACAAGCTTCAAATGAGAAAACTTTGTGAATCAAAGTTGTAGATTATGCAACAAGCTACAACTTTCATGTTTTGACTTTTGTTTGAATCCAAATGGATCATGGTGAAAAGATGGGGCAAAGTTGGGAAAAAATTAGGGTTTTTCATAACTTAGAAAAATTCTAAGTTATGAAAAATTCCATTTTCAAACCCTAATTTGCATTTTGTGATTTCTTGGTGAACAAGTTTCATGATTTGGCATGTTTTGATGAAAAATGAATCTTGACTCTTGATTTTGACCAAAAAGTCAAAGTTTGACTTTTCAGTATACAGTCAAAATTGATCAATTGACTGGGAAATTCAACTGTCAATCTTGTGTACTTGGGATCTTTTGAGCTTGATGAATGTGTCAAGATAATTTCATGGGGTCCTTGAGTCCATATGTGAGCTTGATTTGCCATTGGCTAGGTCAAACAGTCAAAAATTGCCTTTGTGCAGTCAAAACCCTAAAAATGACCATTTTGCCCTTTTGGTGATCTGATCAAATTTCTTGTGGAATTGTGATCCAAACTTGATCAAATAGTTCATGTGAGTTCATAATGTTGATGTGGGTCAAATTTCATGAGGTTTGACTGTCAATTGGCCACAGTTGACTTTTTCCCCAATACAGTTGATTTCTAGGTCAACTGTCCAATTGACTGGGCAAAACTTGGAATCAAGACTTGAAACTTGGTATAGGTAAACTTGGGAGTCCAACATGAAGCATGAAAGTCATCTTAGGCATTTTAGGTCAAAACATCCTTAGGCAAACACAAACCCTAATTTGAGTCCACAGTGCAAGGAGAAGTCCTGAGCAGAGGGAACCCTAACTGAATCTTAATCTTCAAAGGTCTTGTGATGAGAAAATGTTGAGGAAATGGGAGGGCAAATTTTGGGGTACAACAGACGCGTACTTCTCCAAAGGTCTGGTTGCACCATGTCTACTTGATGGAGTTGTGAATGTAGCATTATCCGCCTTCGAGCATTTTTCTTTTGAAAATACCTTCGGGTAGGAGCATGTTAGTTCCTTTCTACTACAAATGCGTGAGTCTCCAAAGGTCGAGCAGGGGTAGAATGAGAAAATTAATATCATTCAATTAAAAAATACAAAACAAATGGAAACTAGAGAGCCAAACTACAACACTCTGATTCCTTAAATTGATACGTAGGCATTTGGTCGTGATGCCTAATCGAGCAAAACTTTGTAAAATCTTCCTTCTTTTCCTCTTGTTTTCTTTTGCATGCATTCCTTTTAGTTTTAAACCTTAGACTTAGATTTGACACACCCTATAAATTAGATAACAAGAGTGGATCCTGTGGAGTACCATAGACGTGAGGGGTGCTAATTCCTTCCCCTCGCGTAATTGAATCCCTTTCCTATATCTCTCATTCTTTTTATCGTGATTTCACCCCCTCAGGTTTACTGAAAGTTCATATTTCCCCTCTGCAGGAAAAAATGTTCGATGGTGACTTCATTGATTTCTGATTATTTCAGCCGGTTGTTTCAGCTGGCAACTTCTCTGGGGACAGGTTGATCAATTGCTAGTCCATCCCCGCGAGTCAGGCTTAGATCTTGTATGCTTTATCTTTGGGTGTTTTCTCTTTGTTTATTTTTATAGCTTTGTGTATGTGTTTGTCTGTATGTATGTGCATGCATTTCATTTTATCGCTTTCCATACACTGGTTTTTGCTGTGTTGGATCTACTGTTGTTTCTTGATGGGTGGGTGTTACGATAAAGTAAAATGCCCAATACCCAGGCCAAGTGGTAAACAGTAGGAACACTAGGAATATAGTGGAACATGACAGATAGTAGACATAGGTCTACTAGTGCAGACATGCCGTCTATGCTCATATGAGGTTTAAATGAGATTCTATCGTTATCGCGTAGGTGTTACGATGATAGTACTTTCACACGGACCCGAGATTCTGAGTTACCATTGACCTTACCTTAACCTAGACTACACCTGTGAGCAGGGAGGGAATATTTTTATAGCTATTGATGGTGACATGTTTTGTTGGTGAGATGTGTTGTTGGTGATTATGTTTTGTTGGTGACTATGTTCTCTTGGTGACTATTTGTTCCGTTGCGTTGGTGATTTCATGGTTCTTTGGTTTATATTCTGGACTTTTGACTTAGTATTCTCAGCACATTCAGAAACGACACAGTAGATATCCAGTATTTTGGAAACCCTGATTCCATGTTATTACGCATGCATCATGGCATATTTAGTTTAGAAAATAAATATTAGAAAACTACATATGTGTTTAATATGCATATTGTGATACGGTGGTAGAACCGACTGTTTTCGAAAATGCTGGTTTGCGTTTTGCATTTTGTATTTGCAAAATGTCGCGGTAAGCAAGAGTCGCCACCGACTTTTTATTTCATCTAATCGGAAAGGAAAAAAGTACAAAAAAAACTCCTTTTTTGAGATTTTGAGTACGGGGGGTAGATTATAGAAAGGGAAGGTGTTATCACCCTTTCTATCCATGGTTTTCCATGGGCTCTTAGGTACTTTCTCATCTTTTAAAATTGCTTGTGTATGTGCTTTGTTTTGAAAAGTTTTGTTTTACTTCCTTTTAACCCTTGTTTCTGTCCTCAAGAGTGTTACGAAGTGTTTTGAAAACTTTAGTTTGAAAAGTTTGTTTGAAAAGAGTGTAAGTGTGAAAAGTTTGATTTTGAGCAAGTACCTACTAGCATCTACCTACTCGAAAAAAGGATTGTTTCTGTTCTTTTTTCCTTTAGACAATGCTATCCTACTATTGAGAAATAGGTAGCATCGTTGTTGGAGTTATAAGGGTCAATTCATAAGGGACGTACGATCACTAAAGCAATGTTAGGGCGTCTTAATAATAACCATAAAGTCTTAAGATCATATTCGAGGCAACTTTTCCGAGGCAACCTTTCCGAGGCAACATTTCCGAACGGGACTTTTGATCTTTGTTTAGACAGGAGGGCAACCACTAAGACACCCTATACTTAATGATCGTTTTAACGAAGGCAACCGAAGTGAGAGTATACCTTAGGAGTGCGCATGGGCGAGTGATTTGATTTCACTTATTATCTTTGCACATTAGGGTTTTCTAGCCGTTTTAAATTATCATGCAATCTTGTCATACAATCCTATTAACATACATCTAAACAGTTAATATTTGCGAAAATTAAAATGCGAGAAATAAAACTAAGCTATTACAAGGCTTCGGGGTAGGGATTAATTATATAGCCAAAAAAAACCGTAAAAAACGATAAATAAAAGAAAAATCCTAGATTAAACTATTACATACCGTGGACAGTTACATTAATATTACAAAAAATAATGAACGCGCGCGATGAATCGAATGCCAAATAACTAGGGTTTTGACCCCAACTAAGCCTAATTGTAATTTAAAAGAAAAATCATTTTTTTGTCGTTTTTGTGTTATTTGAGAAAATAGAGTTTAATTGAAAAAAACAACCTAATTACTAATTAATTTTAATTAAGAAAAATAATTAAATTAACCTATTTTTGTATTTTTTATTTTGAGAAAAGAAATAAAAATTAAATCAAGAGTCTAACCCTAATTTTTTCTAATTGATTTTAATTTTATAAAAAAGTTAGAATTACCCTAAATTAAACTAAATTATATTAACAAAATTAATTTTGATAAAATTAAAATCTAAAATTCTAATTTTTTGTGAAACTCTTGATTTTATGATTTTTGTGTGAAAAAAAATTAATTAGTTTTAAATTAAAATGAATAAAGAAAATTAAAAGAAAAAAAGAAATAGGAAAAAAGAAAAATAGAGAAAATTAGTAATGGGCCTGATATTAGCAAAAGGAGGGGGTGTTGATTGCAATTCCTTGGCCCAACAAGCTCCTGGCCCTTTTGACTTCTCCAATCCCATGTGCAAGCTTGACTCAGGCGCATGGTGGACCTTCAAGGGATAGCCTTGGATCTGGGGCATTGATGAATGGGGACGACCAGATCTGGGTAGTACATGATGGACCCCCTGCCATGTAACACGCTGGATTGCCTATTCAAGAAAAGCAAGAATAAAATTTGGGACCTGGGGATCGAACCCAGACCCTTAAGAATTCTCCCACTGCACGCTGGCCAACTGAGCTGGCTGTGTTAGTTGTATAATCAATAACAAATAACCATCTTCTTCCCCCCCACCGTCGTGTTAGCCCTGGAGGTTTTTACCTACAGACATTTGAGTGTAACTACAGCCCCTGTTCATTCCAAAATCTTGTACACGCATGATAAATGAAAACCAATGGTACCAATCAACTCGTTGCAACCTCACGAGCATCATGGTATCATTATTAATGGCCAATTTTCCCTGTACACAAAACCCCTAAAAACAAAGCACGAACCCTAGCCATGGAAACTTGATGTACAGTCCATAAAAATGCAATTAAACATAACCATCAGCTTGCAAATATCTCAAAGATTAAAAACATGTCAATTAATCATGCTAAATATTCCAGAATCAAGATATTCGAATTCAAGAAAATGTGTAAACTGTGTGACTCTTACAGGGCGTTTCAAGGCGTGGGGAAGCTTGCTAGCGATTGAGACACGATCCTGGGGAGTCCAGCAATTGATTGGTATGATTAGAATGGCTTGAGATGGCCTGAAACCTGGAAATCAGTTTGCACTTTTTTCTTGAATTTTTTCAATTTGTTCTTTGCCTTTGCATGCCTCCAGCCTCTTTCTTTTGGTCTGCACTTGTTCCTTATGTATACTAGAGTGTATTAGGGTTGCAACTTTGTATCAAATCTCTCCCAATTATGAATATTGATCCATGATTCAATCCTTGCACCAAATATTTCCAAAACAAGCAACTCCAATCTTTTTGTGTCTATATCAGGCCTTGCACGATTTGATCTTGTCTCCAGTTGTGTAATGGACCTAATCATGCATAAAATCTCAAGATTTAATTAGTTTTTGATATTTTCATTATTTTATATTGATTTTATTTGATTTAAATGAAATAAAATCAAAATAAATAACAAAAATAAAATAATGATAAGTGGAAGGGCTCATGGGTCGTGGGTCACATTAAAAACTCAGTGCAACCATAAAAAGTTGGGCCCATTTGGCAAAAAATGCAACTTTGGACACATTTGACTTTTGGCAATTTTGCAAAAAGGGTCAACTTTTCCAATTCATAACTCTTTCAATTTTGACCCTAGAGAGGTTTTCTTGGACTTTTTAGAAAGCTTAAGATGTCCTCTAAGCAACCCTTTTGGTCTCATCTCAATTGAGTATTCCATGTTCATTTATGAAGCTTTGACCCAAAATGTGTTTTTGTTGACTTTTCAAAATGACCTATAATGTCCAAATTCATATCTTCTTGTGAGTGCATATTTTGAATTTTGGAGATGAAGATGAATCGTAGGGAATTACAGACTCTTCAAAATGATCTTTGGATGGGTCATTTTTGATAAAGTATGAGAAAGTTATGTTTGGTCAAAGTTGAGTTGACTTTTCCTACAAAACCCTAATTTAGCAACTTTTGGGTTTTGATGAATTGTGAGCAATCCTTGAGGAATCATGATCAACCCTTGATCAAATGATGAATAATACTTAAAAATTAGAATGTTGACCAAAAATCTTGAAGTTTGACTGTATGTGGGCCACAATTGACTTTTGCCCTAGCATAGTCGATTTTTAGGCCTTTGAGCAATTGACTGAGCAAATTTCCTCTGCCAGGCTTGAAACTTGACATGGATGATCTTGAGAACATATTAGGACAATGGTGAGAATTTTGGATCCTTTGGACTCAAGCATCTTGATGCAAAATGAAACCCTAATTTGGGGTAGACTGCCTTAGGAGAGAGTTTGTCTGGTTAATTCTTGGACTTCCTTGAGCAATTTGAGGACCTCACTTGACATGTACTGAGAAATATGGGAGGGGAAATTTTTGGATACAACAGCTGCCCCTGTTCATTCTTCTTAAACTTGAGGATGTAGATTGGCTTGTCTGCCTTTCGTGATCCGAAGGTGAAAGATGATTGAACACTAGAGTGCCAAGAAATTTGCACTCGCATGAAGTGGTACTGGTCTTGCAATATCGAGAATGGGATTATAGATGTCATTTGGAAGTCAACGACAAAATATGGGCTTAAAGATGCAATTTGGAAGTCAACGACGGAAGATGGGCTAAAAGATGCCATCAGAAGAAGTGTCGATCATATAAGAGATTCCTTTGCGAGAACCCGTATACCTGTTGTTGAGGATGACTTCGCTAGGGGAATGCTATTCTCTGTCTTGAGAGAAATAGAGTTTTAGGAACTTCAGTTGTCCGTTACTCTAGTGGGGAATCATCTTTTAGTCGAGGAGGTGAAAATGAACTGCTATCTGGTCGTGCTCCAGGCTTCGCAATTTCTCCATTCTCATCTGGTCGTGCGCTAAGCTTCAGAAGGAATTAGGTGGTTATCCGGTCGCATCCGGGTTTCAACTTGAATTTAAGGCATACTAATATCCGGTCGATTTTCGGGCTTCATAGTAATTGGCCGAGTAAACTACTATTTGGTCGATTTTCAAGCTTCGCAGTACCTTATATTGTTATCTAGTCGTGTCCCAGGTTTCAGTGTCCTTTGTCGTTATCTGGACGTGCTCCAGTCTTTACAGCATCTTATATCATTATCTGGTCGTGTCACAGGCTTCACGATGTTTTATACCATCGTTTGGTCGATTCCAGGCTTCATGGTATCTTGTACTGCTATCTGGTCGATTTCCAGGCTTCACAATAACTTGCTAAGGGTTAAGCTGTTTTCTGGTCGATTTCCAGGCTTCATAGCTTGTATTTAAGATATACCACTATCTGGTCGATTCCAGGCCTCGTAGTATTTTGGAGAAGTCAAGATATTATCCGGTCGGTTTCCGGGCTTCATAGCTTGAACTGGAATAGAAATCTTAGTATCGATTTGACTGAACCAGGGAAAACTTGTGAGAATTTGATTGCATCTTTCCCTGAAAGGTAAAGATTTAGTCGTATGTAATGTCATGATGTATGAAATGTATTGAGTAATGATGTTCTCAAAATAAATGAGATTGTGCTGCATGATGCATATGCGCATGCCATGATGTATGGATATGTAATGTTCTTGTGATATTCTCCGGCAGAGGAGAATAAATCCTGGACTGCTGTTGGAGAGTATAAGGAGTTGAGTTCTTCGTTCTCGCTGGGGATAGTGACCAAAGATGATTAGCTGGAGACTTGCGTCCGTTCTGCTCGAGAATATTCTGCCGGGAGAGACTCTGTTTGAGAATAAACCTATGGGAGAATGACTCTATGGGGAAGAGAGATACTCTGTTGGACGATTTGCTGATAAACTCAGCTGGTGGTGAACTTCTATTGTTGGTGATAGATAAATTCTGTTTGGGGGAGAATTTTGTCGACTCATTCGTGATTATGAACCTCGGCTGGGAAGAGCTAACACCTTTGGATACTTCCTACTCTGTGGGGAACGTATGTACATTTAGTTATATTATCAAGCGGGCTTTATCCCTGTACCTGGTGGGTAGAGCAACTGTGAGGTTTGGACACTTTTTGTTTGCCCCTATTCCTGGAATTACGAGTAATTGTCTTTTGTTTCTTATGTAAATATTTATGAGCAGAAATTATTTTCAAATGCATATATCAAAAATGAATCATTGGACGTTCTTGCAAAACAAACAGAAAAAGAAAAACAATTTGGGATTTCTTGTAAAATGAATTGTATTGATTTTGAAG
The DNA here is from genome assembly GCA_948472305.1 of Vicia faba. Taxonomy (NCBI): domain Eukaryota; kingdom Viridiplantae; phylum Streptophyta; class Magnoliopsida; order Fabales; family Fabaceae; genus Vicia; species Vicia faba. Next base: position 1,362,979,906 of record OX451736.1, on the reverse strand, counting down.
TTGGCCTGTAATAGGAGTTTTGTACAAGAGGCTGACGTCCTAGTAAGAGAATGCCGCTGAAGGATAGAAATTGTACAATTTGTGAAAAATAAAGAAAAACAGCTATATGAATAATCCCACTGGGTTCCAACTCTGCTATTGCCCTTATATCTTCGAGTGTCTCATCACTTTGCTACTTGGTCAAAGATAGATCAGATTGATTGGCGCCCTCCGAGCTTGATAGTCGATACCGAAGTCTGGTTGCAAGATGATCCAATGAGACATTGTGTTACGCTTCAATCCCTAATTTTTGCCTGGACCGCCCTTTCGGGTTTTCAGTCCACCGGGATACCCTTTTTTTCCCAAGCCACCTTTTTAGGTTTTCGACTTGCCGGGTGTATAGTTTCTATTCATTTTCATCCCTTACTTTTTCCCGAACCCTTTTGGTTCGCCGGGAAGCCCTTATTTCTGCCTAGGCCGGTCAACCTAGCGGGTCTTTGATTATGCGTAGTATCTTTTCACTATATCTCCATTGATGGGGTGAGGAAGGTCGTCACCATCCATGGTGGTTAGAATTATATCTCCTCCCGAGAAAATGTTCTTAACCATAAACGGCCCTTCGTATGTGGGGGTCCATTTGCCCCTAGGATCACTTTGCGGTAGTATGATGTGTTTGATCACCAGATCCCCGACTTGATATTCCTGGCGTCTGACTTTCTTGTTAAAAGCCTTGATCATTCGCTTTTGATATGTCTGACCATGACAAATAGCAGTAAGTCTATTTTCATCGATTAAATTCAGTTGGTCATATCGGGTCTGGATCCAATCGTCTTCGCTCAAACCTGCATCCTTCATAATCCGGAGAGAGGGCATCTGGACTTCGATGGGTAGGACTGCCTCCATGCCATACACCAAGGAGTAAGGTGTTGCCCCTGTCGATGTCCTTGCCGAGGTACAATACCCATGAAGAGCGAATGGTAACTGTGATCGGTGGATCTGGAACTGACTGTTTAACGCTGGTTCGCGAAATATCGCGGTAAGCAAGAGTCGCCACCGTCTTTTATTTTCTCCAAATGGAAAGGACAAAAGCACAGGAAAATTCCTTAAAGAGATTGCTCTCGGTTCGGGAGGTAGGTTATAGAAAGGGAAGGTGTTAGCACCCTTTCTATCCATGGTTATCCATGGGCTCTTAGATACTTACTCATTTGTGTTTTCAAAAATGGTTTGTTTGCTTTTCAACTGTGGGTTTAAAAAAAAGTTTCTTTGAAAATTCCAGTTCGACTCTTGTATCGGTCCTCAAGAGTGTTTGAAGAGTTGCTTTCGAAAGCTTTTTGAAAAAGGTGTCGGTGTGAAAAGAGTTTTGATTTGTTTTTGAATAGAGCAAGTATCTACGAGTCATCTACCTACCCTAAGGAATTAAGCTGTGTAAATGTCCTTAAAGTAATGCCATCCCACCATTGAGAGGTAGGTAACACCACCGTTGGAGGTATTCGGGTCAATTCGAAGGTTCGGGACATGGTGATCGCCAGAGCAATAGGAAGACACCTTAGAAGCTATCCTCATGCCAGGTTCCTGGATCATGAGGACTTACTAAAACATCCTCTACTCGACGATCACCTTTCGAGAGGCAAGGCAACAGTGAGGCGTACCCTAAGGGTGGTGTGTGATTTGTGTGTCGTTTTCAGATATTTTGTCTTGTTCATGTCATGGGTGATCTACGCGTTTGTTTTTATTTTATCATTCATTCTTGCATGCATTTATTAACAGTTAAAAAGTGCGAGAAGTATAAAGTTTCTAGACTATTACAAAGGCGCGGGTCCACATCGCCAAATTAAATCCAGGACCCGATTTGACAGAAAATAAAGAAATAAAGTGCGAGAAATATAAATTTACACGGCTTTGGGAGAATTACATAAAAATTATAAGAAGGAAATAAATGCGCGAATTGAATTAAAATCGGAAGCGAGGGCGTTGGACCCTTTTTAATGAAATTAAATTATTATTAATAAATTAATTAAAATAAAATAAAAAGAGAAAGATTTTTGAGGTTTTTTTGTATTTAGGAATTTTTAATAAGAGAATTAAATGAAATTTAGACATTAATTAATTAACCCTAATTCTACAATTTTTATTTATTAAGAAAAGTTACACATAAAGTTAACCTAATTAATTAATTCAATTTTTATTTACAAAAATAAATAATTAATTATTATAATGGTAAAAGAAAAGAAAAAGATAAAAAGGTGATTAAAACCCTAATTCTATAATTTTTTAGTTTGTTAGAAAATATTAAAATTAATCCTAGAACTTAAAATTAAATTAAATGATATTACTTATTTACAAAGGTATTAAAAAAATATACTTAGATAAAATATTTTATTTTATTTTTTCTTTCTAATTTTTTGTTATTTTTATATTTTTATGAAAATGAATTAGTTTAAAGAATTAAAGAGAAATTAATTAATACAAACAAAATAGAAAAATATAAAAAGGAATAAAAGAAGCAAACCATGGGGGGTTCTGTCCCCAATTGGAGGTTAAATTGAGCATTTTTGGCCCATCTTTGGAGGCCTTTCGTTGACTTTCCAGGATAGCATGTGACTTCTTTGACTCATGCCTATGGTATTCACCAGATCTGGGCCCTTGGATGGATATTATTGAGCGCGTGGCATGCCTGGATGAGGGACGTACGGTGAACGCTTGGATTGACGCTGCACAGAAGCATTGTTAGAAAAATAATATGGAATGGAAAGGGGGACCTGGGGTTCGAACCCAGGTCCTGCTGCTTACCAATACACATGCTTGCCAGCTGATCCAACTACGCGCTTTGGTTATATTATGGCAAATAATTATTATAAGATAAAACAAACGTTAGTGGCATTTTTCGTGCGAATTTCAAACCAACCAACCACAGCTTGCCACATGACTTTCTTCTTCATCCCTGTGTTGTTGTTCCTGAAACAAAAAGAATTTGAACTGTACAAAATAGCGATTAGGTCCTCCTGCTTCATAAATTAGGCGCGAGGTGTGGAATTGATTGGCCATGGTCTTTTGGTTCTAATGGTCCAGGTCTCACGTCCCAATTTTTCCTTAACTGGGAAACCCCAATTCAAGGTTTTGAAAACCCTAGGCATCGTTCATGGTGAAATCGCGTATGGTGTATAAAAACTCAATCAAAGCACACAGTTAGCTTCAGAATGATACAATGAACACAAATCCAATATTAAAATTTACAAATAATGCATGAATTATGATTCAAGAATCTGAAAAAAAGCTTGAACCGGTCAAGATCGTTCTACCTATTTCCTGTGTTAGGGACAATGGTTTTGATCAGTATACGTTCCTTGAAGCCTCAGGAACACAATGGAATGATTATTTGGTCTTGAAAAGCCTTAGAAACGTGTTTTCAGTATTTGAGTTTTTCACAAAAATTGCAAACTTTGTTCTTCTTTTCTGGCGCAGCTTTTTAGGTCATGAGCACTAGGGTTTTGATCAGTATATATGAGTGATGGATTAGGGTTGAAAAAGAGGTCCAAAAACCTTTTGCATTGATGGAAAGATCTTTGATTTTCATGGCATATAATTTTCAATCTTTTCCATGCATATTTGATTCCAATCATGGCAAATCACATGGATTCTTTCCCTATCTAATAATGCACGAAAATCTGAAGTTACTCCATGCATAAAAAGATTTGATTGACTTGCTTTGGTATTTTCCACATATTTATTTTAATTAAATGAATTATTAGCAATTAAAAATTCAAATAAATAAATAAAAATGATGAAAAACTTCCCTTTGGGCCAAATGGTCGTGCACATACTTTGGATGATGAATCTTGGAAGAAAATGTGGCCCATTAGCAATTTTAGGACATTTGAAGCAATGTTGACTTTTCAAAATATCCAAAAATTTCCCAACTTCCACAAGGCATATCTTTCTCAATTTTTAAGCTTTGCTCATGTTCTTGGACATTTTGGAAAGGTCTTGAAGTCTTCTAACCAATGCCTTTGGTCCCATGTCATTTTGATTTAGCAATCTCAAGTTATGGCCTTTGACTTAAAGTCCCTTTTTGTTGACTTTTGAAAATGACCTATAATGTTGAAATTGATAACTTTTTGTGAGAGCATTTCTTGGACTTGAAGTGTGAAGAGGAGTTGTAGGAAATGTCTTTCTCTTCAAAATGAGCTTTGGATGGAATTTTTCTGATAATCCATGTGGAAGTTATGCCTTGGTCAAGTTACAGTTGACTTTTTCAACTGTCCAAATATGGAAACTTTTGCATCTTGAGACTTTTTGAGCCAAGCTTTGAGAATCATGATCAAGCCTTGATCAAATGATGTTTGTGGCTTCAAAATGAGATGTTGATCAAAAATTTGAACTTTTGACTGTCAAATGACCATTTTGCCCCTACAGTTGACTGTAGTGCAATTAGGTTTTTTGGCTGTGCAATTTTGTGCTGTAAGTCTTGAAACTTGGTATGAGGATGCTTGACCATGTTTATAAGCATGTGGGACTTGATTGGACCCTTGGAAACTTCATTTTCTTTGTCAGAACCAAAACCCTAATCTTTGACTGTTAGGAGGCTTTTGAACTGTGCAACCCTTGGGGAGATTTTGAAGCATGCTCTTTGCAATTCTTGAAGAATATGGGAGGGCAAATTTTGGGGTACAAAAGTTGCCCCTGTTCAATCTTCTTAGACCTGAGGATGCAGATTGGCTGACGTGCCTTTCGTAATCCGAAGGTGGAAGATGATTGAACACTAGAGTGCCCAGAAATTTGCGCTCACATAGTAGTGTGATGTGGGGAATGGGCTTATAGATGCCATTTGGAGATTGATGGATAGGATGATGGGCTTATAGATGCCATGCTAGGAGATGATGGATGGTGGATGGGCTTATAGATGCCATCTGGATGTCGATTGCGTAAGAGTTTCCTTAGCGAGGATTTGCGTACCTGCAAAAGAAAAATGAGTACCTGGCATGTTATAGGAGCTGGTCTTCAAACTCTTTGTATAGGTGTGTCCTGACTGGTTACAGGAGTTGGATCTGGATCTTCAAAAGGTGATGAATGAACCAGGGATGGTTACTACCTCAACAGGAACGCTGAGAGAACCTTGGATGACTACTACCTCAACAGGAACGCTGAGAGAACCTTAGGCGACTACAACCTCAACAGTAACGCTGAGCGAATCTGGGGATGATTACTACCTCCGCAGTAACGGGGAGAGAACCATAGGCGACTTCAACCTCAACAGTATCATTGAGAGAATCTTGGGCGACTTCAACCTCAACAGTAATCATTGAGAGAATCTGGGGATGATTACTACCTCCGCAGTAACGGGGAGAGAACCATAGGCGACTTCAACCTCAACAGTATCATTGAGAGAATCTTGGGCGACTTCAACCTCAACAGTAATCATTGAGAGAATCTGGGGATGATTACTACCTCCGCAGTAACGGGGAGAGAACCATAGGCGACTTCAACCTCAACAGTATCATTGAGAGAATCTTGGATATCTTCTACTGAGTCTTTATCAGGAAAATCTGTTAGGGGTCGATTTAGCTGGACTAGAGAAGGCCTTTGACTGGATAAGAAACAGGAAAATCTTAGGGTCGATTTAACTGAACCGGTCTAGGTCTTGAAATCTTCAACTGGATAAGAAACAGGGAGATCTTAGGGTCGATCTGACTGAACCAGAGAAGGCCTTTGACTGGATAAGAAACAGAGAAATCTTAGGGTCGATTTAACTGAATCGGTCTAGGTCTTGAAATGTCTTCAACTGGATAAGAAACAGGGAGATCTTAGGGTCGATCTGACTGAACCAGAGAAGGTCTTGAAATAGCTGAGAACTTAACTGGATCTTTCCTGAAAGGTAAAGGTCAGTCATATGTCATGCATGATATGAATTAAGCAATGATGTTCTCAACATAAATGAGATTTGTAAGATATGATGCGTATATGCATGCGGTAATGATGTATGTGATGCTTATGAATGTATGTTTTCATCTTAGGAAAATAAATCCTTGACGGGTGCCGGGAAGTCACTCCTGGGCTGATGTTGAAGGATAGATTTTGCTTCCGTTAGGGATGATAGTTGCAAGTATACCGGTAGGAGAAGATAACTCCGTTGGGAAATAAACTTGGCGAATGGATTACTCTGCGGGGAGAAAAGTACTCTAACGATCTTGCTGGGAAGCAATATTCTGTGGGGAGAAAAGTACTCTAGCGATCTTGCTGGGAAGCAATACTCTGTGGGGAGAGAGGTACTTTGCTGGAGTGTTGATGGTAACTTCGCTGGGGATACAATTGTTGTGTTGGAAATGTTAATAGACTTTACTGAGGATAAGAAGACTTCGTCGAGGACGCTCTTTCCGTGGCTATTGGCTGAGGATAACCCAGTTATATCCTGGTAGGGAAATAACTCTTTGAATAAAGCCGAGAGACGCGTTCGTGCTCTGCGAGGGTAAGCTTCTAGAATCTACTGGGGATAAGCTTACTGCTTGGGGAGATGAATCCCAACTTTCCTGGGGAACTAGATTGGACTCTCTTGGGGAAGTTTTGAATTGTATCGGGGAGGTGACTCCTTTTGAATGTTTGATATACCGCCGGGGAACAATCTTAGATCAATACTGCCGGGGATGCTTGTTAAGAATGTATGTATATTGCTGGGGAATGTTGAGATCTGCGGGGAGATACCCAACTTCCTTAAGTTTGATAATAGCTTTCCTTGAGAAGAGCGTACTGACTTGCTGGCTCACTCTCTGGGGAATTATGATATACTGGTTATGTTCTTCAGCTGAACCTACCTTGGTACCTTGGAGGACAGAACAATTAGATTGCTTGGACAACTCTTTATTGCCCCTGTTTCTAACGTTACCTGTAATTAATCCTTTGTTTCGTATGCAAATATTCATGAGTTAGCAAATTATTGTCAATGCATATATCACAAATTGAACCTTGGACGTTCTTCGCAAAACAAAACAGAAAAGGAAAAACAATTGGCAATTTTAACTGAAAAGTGAATTTATATTGATTTTGAATTTGCCTGTAAAATAGGCGTTCATGTACAAGAGGCTGACGTCCTAGTAAGAGAACGCCGCCGAACAAAAGAGTTTATACAAATTTTGTATAAGAGAAATTAAAACAGCTGTGTGAAATGAATGATCCCACTGGGTTTCAACTCTGCTATCGCCCTTATGTCTCTGAGCGTCTCATCACTTGATGACCTTAGTTGAAAGTGAAGCTGACTGATTGATGCCGTCTGAACTTGATGTAGATACCGGATTCTGGATGCAAAGTGATCCAATGAGACATAGTATTACGCTTTATCCCTAACTTTTGCCTGGACCGCCCTTTCGGGTTTTCAGTCCACCGGGATACCCATTTTTGCCCAAGCCGCCTTTTCAGGTTTTCGACTTGCCGGGTGTACAGATTTTTTTCAATTTCATCCCTTCATTTTGCCCGAACCCTTTTGGTTCGCCGGGAAGCCCTAATTTTTTTCCTAGGCATGTCAGTCTAACGGGTCTTTTTTCATGTGTAGTATCTTTTTACTATGTCTGCATTGGCGGGGTGAGGAAGGTCGTCACCATCCATGTTGGTTAGAATCATGGCTCCTCCTGAGAACACATGTTTAACCACAAATGGCCCTTCGTATGTAGGGGTCCATTTTCCCCTTGGATCACTCTGAGGAAGGATGATTCGCTTGATTACCAGATCCCCAACTTGATACTCTTGTGGTCTGACCTTTTTGTTAAATGCCCTGATCATCCGTTTTTGATACGTCTGACCATGACAGATAGCAGCAAGTCTCTTTTCGTCAATAAGGTTTAGATGATCAAGTCGTGTTTGGATCCAATCATCTTCGTTCAGATCTGCATCCTTCATTATCCGGAGAGAGGGTATTTGCACTTCGATCGGTAAGACTGCCTCCATGCCGTAGACCAAGGAGAAAGGAGTTGCCCCGGTTGACGTTCTGGCTGAGGTACGGTACCCATGTAAAGCGAACGGTAACATCTCGTGCCAATCTTTGTAAGTCACTGTCATCTTTTGCACGATTTTCTTAATGTTTTTATTTGCTGCTTCTACAGCCCCATTCATCTTCGGTCTGTAAGGAGAAGAGTTGTGGTGCTGTATCTTAAACTGCTCGCAGAGCTCAGTGATCATCTTGTTATTAAGATTGGTACCGTTGTCTGTAATGATTCTTTCTGGGATGCCGTATCGACAGATCAGGTTATGCCGAATGAGCCGTGCCACAACAGTCTTGGTTACCGTAGCGTAGGAAGCTGCTTCAACCCACTTCGTGAAGTAATCAATCGCTACCAGGATGAAGCGATGCCCATTGGATGTCGTAGGTTTAGTCTCACCGATCATGTCTATGCCCCACATTGCAAAAGGCCAAGGCGCAGTCAGAACATTCAGAGGAACTGGAGGAACATGCACCTTGTCTGCATATATCTGGCAGTTATGGCATGTCCGAGAATGTTGATAGCAGTCAGCTTCCATTGTGGACCAGAAATACCCTGCCCGAAGGATTTTCTTCGCCATAGTGTGTCCACTGGAATGTGTACCAAAGGTCCCTTCATGTAGCTCTTCCATGATCCTTTCTGCTTCAGTCTTATCCACACAACGCAGTAAGGTTGAATCATGGTTTCGCTTATATAGGATGTCGTTGCTAAGGAAGAACTTCGCTGCGAATCTTCTCATAAACTTCTTATCATTGACAGACGCACCTTCAGGGTATTCCTGAGCTTCCAAATATCTTTTCACCTCATGGTACCAAGGCTTCTCAGTCACCAATTCAGTCTCAAGATCACAACAGTATTCCGGTTCGTCCAGTTTCCAGATGATGATCCGGGGAGCCTCATTATCCCATTTGACCTTGAACATAGAAGACATTGTAGCTAACGCGTCCGCCAGCTAATTCTCCTCTCTTGGGAAATGTTCAAAGGTTATCTTCGTGAAGTGGGGGATCAATGTCAAAACACATTCTCTGTAAGGAATAAGGTTCAGATGTTTCGTATCCCACTCTCCTTTGATCTGATTGATCACAAGAGCGGAATCTCCGAAGACACTCAGAAACTTGATCCTTAAGTCGATCGCAGCTTGGAGACCCATGATGCATGCCTCATATTCCGCCATGTTGTTGGTGCAGTTGAAACATAGCCGGGCAGTGAGCGGAGTATGAGTACCTTGAGGGGATATGATTATAGCGCCGATACCGTTACCCAAAGCATTGGAGGCTCCGTCAAAGTGCATAGACCATCGGGATCCTTCCTCGGGTCCTTCATCCGGTCCAGGTACTTCACATTCAGTCACTATCATGATGCTTTCGTCGGGAAATTCAAAATTCATTGACTGATAGTCGTCTACTGCCTGATGTGCCAAGTGGTCTGCCAATACACTTCCCTTAATGGCTTTCTGGGTCGTGTATTGAATGTCGTATTCTGTCAAGATCATTTGCCATCTTGCTATTCTCCCAGACAGAGCAGGCTTTTCAAATATGTACTTTATAGGATCCATCTTTGAGATCAACAAAGTAGTGTGAGTCAGCATATACTGTCTCAGCCGGCGAGCAGCCCATACCAAAGCGCAGCAAGTTTTCTCAAGCAGTGAGTATCGGGTCTCACAGTCGGTAAACTTTTTGCTAAGGTAATAAATGGCATGCTGTTTTCGGCCAAACTCGTCATACTGCCCCAGCACACACCCCATTGAGTTGTCAAGTACTGTCAGGTATAGTATCAGAGGTCTCCCTTCAACCGGTGGCATAAGGATAGGTGGTTCTTGGAGATATTCCTTGATTCTGTCAAAAGCAGCCTGACATTCATCATTCCAACGTACTATCTGATCTTTCTTCAGCAGCTTGAAGATTGGCTCACAGGTAGCAGTCAGGTGCGAGATGAAGCGAGCGATGTAATTCAGGCGTCCTAAAAAGCCTCTGACCTCTTTCTCTGTCTTGGGAGCTGGCATCTCTTGAATGGCTTTAACCTTGGCAGGGTCCACTTGAATGCCCTTGTCACTTACAACGAAGCCTAGCAACTTTCCAGATCTTACCCCGAAGGTGCACTTGTTCGGGTTCAACCTCAGCTTGTACAACTTCAGACGGTCAAACAACTTCTGCAGATGATCTAGGTGTTCTTCCTCAGTCTGGGACCTTGCGATCATGTCGTCAACATACACTTCTATCTCATGATGGATCATGTCATGAAATAAAGCAACCATGGCACGTTGGTAGGTTGCCCCAACATTTTTCAGTCCAAAAGGCATGACCTTGTAGCATAAGGTGCCCCACTGAGTAACGAATGTAGTCTTTTCCATGTCTTCAGGAGCCATCTTGATCTGATTATACCCTGAAAAACCATCCATGAAAGAGAACACTTTATGCTGAGCTGTATTGTCAACAAGGACATCAATGTGAGGTAGGGGGAAGTCATCCTTGGGGCTGGCCCTGTTCAGATCCCTATAGTCGACACACATTCTGACCTTACCGTCCTTCTTTGGTACCGGCACCACATTAGTAACCCACTGAGGGTAAGAAGTTACTGCAAGAAACCCGGCATCGAACTGTTTCATAACCTCGGCCTTGCTCTTCTCAGACATCTCTGGACGCATACGGCGGACCTTTTGCTTAACCGGAGGGCAGTCTTCCTTAGTAGGCAAGTGATGGACCACAATATTGATATCCAACCCGGGCATGTCTTCGTAGGACCAGGCAAAGATCTCCACATAATCATGTAGCATCTGAGTCAACTGTTGCTTCACGCTGAGCTCTAGGTTGGCACCAATCTTTACTTCCTTCCTGTCCGTCTCAGTACCCAGATTTATTGTTTCCACTGGCTCTTCGTGTGGTTGAATTGCCCTCTCTTCCTGGAATAACAGTCTTGCAAGCTCGCCAGGCACTTCGCAATCATCTTCACCTTCGTCTTCGGCTAAGTTGATCGGATTTTCGAAGTCATAACTGGCAGTAGCAGAGTCGTTACCAGTGAGATCCAGAGTGGATTGAAACCTGTATGAGTGAGTGTGTGTAAATACAGCTGTTTTGAAATATATAAAGGAAGGAAAGAAAGAAAAGGAGCATAAGATTTGAAATGCGAGAAAACTTCCAAGATCTTTATTCATGATATATGAAATGACAATTTATATGCCCTCACAAATGAAGCCACGGTGCCCTGGGTAAGACACCGGGCCATAGAGTTTTAATTGTTTATTACAAATAGCAAAACAAAGAAGTTTATTACTGCGTAACAAAAGTAACAGGAGTATGGTCTTTGGCAATCCAATTGGTCAATCCGCCTTCAGTTGTCGGGTAGATCCAGCTATTGAACTCAGCTTCATCCACTTCGTCTTCGTCCCCAACAACATTCACTCCTGGGTTGGTAATAAGCACAGGAGGTCTTCTGGTCTTTGCCTTCCGCATAGCTTTCTGACCCTCTGCAGTAAAACCCAGTCCAAACTTGTCAGTTTTCTGTGTAAAATCAGGGAGCCTGCCCCAGTTAGCACATTCACCTTTCTGAATCACAGCCCGGGCATCCTTTAGGGAAGCCATCTTCAAAGGAACATCCTCTTCGACCGCTGTTTCTGCTGCTGCTAAAGTTGGAAGTACTTCTTCGAAATGCTGAAAGGGGGTTTCAATAAACTCCCCATCCATCTCAATTTACCTGAAGGAATTCAAATGGCTCACCATATACTCCTCCTCTCCCTGCACAGTGACGATCTTCCCTCTGACGGGGTACTTGAGCTTCTGGTGCAAGGTAGAGGTCACTTCCCCAGCTTTGTGGATCCAAGGTCGACCCAATAGACAAGAATACGATGGACGGATATCCATCACATAAAAGGTAGAGTCAAATACTTGAGAACCCACACGAATAGGAATGTCCACCTCTCCATGGACCATCCTCTTGGAACCATCGAAGGCTCTGACAATGATATTGCTAGGTTTCAGTTCCAAACCTTCACAATCCAACCAGTCTAAGGCCTTCTTAGGTAGCACATTTAGGGAGGAACCAGTGTCCACCAACACGTGTGCCAGAGTAGTGCCCCTGCACTCGATAGAGACATGCAGGGCGTCATTGTGGTCCTTTCCCTTAGCAGTAAGATCAGCATCTGAGAAACCCAAACCATTATTCGCTGTCAGATTTGCTACGCAATCAGTGAACTGCACTGCAGATGTCTCCTGTGGCACATGGGCCATCTTGAGAAATGAAATTAAGGCCTTAGCATGGGCCTCTGAGCACAATAGCAAGGAGGGCATGGAGATCTTGGAGGGTGTATGCCCCAGCTGCTCCACAACATTAAAGTCACTCTTCTTGATTATTTTTAGAATTTCCTCCATCTCTTGTTGGGAGGCCTCAGCATTTACAGGTCTTGGTGCCTCCATCCGGGCAGGCTCATCTTCAATCCCTTTGCCCCGAGCATTAGATGATTCGGCAGCAGGGGAAACAACTTGATCAGAAACAGGAACAGGTACACTTGTAGGTGTTATGGTGAGGGGTCTTCGAATAGCGGGCGGTGCAATGTCAGGCGAGAAGAGCCTGCCACTGCGGGTAACCTTGGTTGGACCAGTAATATTGCTGATACTGGTGCCAGTGTTGAATTCTTGTTTGATTCCATTCACATACACATCTGCCCCATAGTGCCAGGGGACAGCCTTATCAGATTCGTAGGGGAGAGGCCCCGGAACAGTAATAACAACAGGTGCGACAGTCATGATTTGAACAGGCTTCCTTGGGAGAGCCTTGATTGGATTATTAAAGATTGTAACCACAGAAACTTCTTCTACCGGAACCAAATGAACAACGGACTTCTTGAACAAAATCTCTTTGCTGTCCATTAGGCTTTGGATGCCCAACTTCAGCAAAGGACAACCAGAGAGGGAAACAACACAGAAAAGGCAACCTTCACTACAACCCGGAAATAAACCGGCCAACAGTAGATTCCTTTTCACAGTCATTAAGGGAGTAGCTACATCATCCACAGAAACAGCGTACACATCTTCATCAACAGCATTTACTCCATGCTGGGGCATAGGAGCAGTCACTACATTCGGCCTCTCAGGCGCTTCAAACTGTATTTCTTTCGCATCAATAAGGTCTTGCACCTTATTCCTCAATGCCCAACAGTCATCAGTGGAATGCCCCGGGCTATCAGAATGGTAAGCACCGCGGGCATTTGGGTTGTATTTGGGAGAGGCAGTGTTCACAACCTTCGGGGCCTCTCTAACAGTCACTAGATTGGTATACAGCAACTGCGGCAAGATCTGCGATAGGGTCATACTCAAACGGGTAAACTCTCTCCGGGGTCTTTCATCCCTTTGAGGATTGGTTTGCCGAGGAGCGGCAGCAGGTTTAGCAATCATCACCGCGTTGACAGATTGGCGGCGCTCAGGTTTCTCTTGTCTTCTAGACCCATATACGGCACTAGCCTCCTTCTTAAAGGGCTTCTTCTCAGAACTAGACGATGCACCCTTCTGAATTTTACCAGACTTCATCCCAGCCTCTATTCTCTCTCCAGTCAGAATAAGATCAGTAAACCCTGCAGACGAGTTACCGATAAGATGGTTGAAAAATGGCCCAGATAGGGTCCCCAAGAACATGTCTACCAACTCCCGGTCAGTCAACGGAGGCTGCACCCTGCCAGCCAGATCCCTCCACTTCTGTGCGTACTCTTTAAAACCTTCACTTGACCCTAGCGACATACCCTGGAGTTGGGTACGTGTAGGGGCAAGGTTGGCATTATATTGATACTGCTTATAGAAAGCAGTAGCCAACTCCTCCCAGTTATGAACCTTGGTCCCATCCAGCTGATAGAACCATTCGAGATGAGTCCCTGAAAGACTCTCCTGGAAGAAGTGGATCCACAAGTTCTTGTCCACTGAGTACGGTTGAATCTTCCGCACATACGATCTGAGGTGTAGCTTGGGACAAGACGCCCCGTCATACTTGGTAAAGGATGGTGCTTTGAACTTATGAGGAATAATCACGCCAGTAGACAACCCCAAGTCTCCGAAATCCAGCCCAGGCACTTGTTGGATCTCCATAGCATTCAGTTTGTCCTCCAGTTGCTTGTATCTGTCTTCTGCAGGAGGATATTGTTCCTCATCAAAATCAGTCTCGTTGTCAGAGACTACCGGACTAGGAGCCCCTCCCCCCTGGGGGTTACTCTTGCCTATAGAAGAACCAGCCTCTTCATTCTGCAGAGTGTTGCCAAACCTTCGGCCCGAGTTGAAAAGAACAGTTCTCTTCTTCTTCTTCTCCTTCTTCAGGAGTAAAGCCTTCAGCTCTTCTTGGCCTTGAGCCAAACCCATGATTAGTTCCTGAAATTGCGCATTCTGCGCCTGAAGAGCCTTGATGGACATCTCAGTTAATGATGAGTCAGGATTCATGATGCTGAAATAAACAGCGAAGAACAGTAAGCAATCTGAAAAGGAGAAAACCTGCTATGCACATGATGAATGGAATGCGTATGATTTATGTTTTCAAAGACAATCGGGAATCAACTTTGTAAACAAAAAGGAACACACTTCATTAGATTCAACTTTGAAATTTAAATTGTTCAAGAGATTTCCCTTAGGCGTTTACATAAAAAGTGAGAATACTGAAAATGGAAATAAAACTGTAAAAGAATAATCCAATGTTCATCACTGATCCCATGGTCTCCTCTTCTCAGTACGGAGGTAGTCATTCAGAGCCCGCTCATTTTCCAACTGCTTTGTCAGCTTCTGGATCTTTAACTCTTGCTCGTTGAACTTTTCCCGATAAGCATCCTGTTCTTCTTGCAGTTGTGACCAAGATCTCTTCAAGGTATCATAATCAGTAGGTACCTGAGGAGGGAGAACAGTTGGAGGAACCCCATCTTTATCAGAACATTCCAGAATGATAGGTCTGACGGCTTCATACGGCACACCTAACTTTTGAGCGCGGATACGGACCCATTTGTAGTAGGCTTCCATAGGTAGTGAAGTCTTTGGCCCTAACTCTTGTGGGTCAGCTTTATGAACTCTGTCCCAAGCTTTGATGAACCTACGACGCAGCTCGTCACTATCCACCTGAAACTCAAAACTGATGTGGGGCACCAACATCTCATGAGGCCCTGCTCTTCTGGCCCTTCCAAACTGACGGAGTGCTAGACATGGATTGTAAGAGATTCCTCCTTGAGTACCAATCAAAGGAACATTAGGGTATTCTCCGCATCGATCAATAACAGCTATCTCATCCAAACCTCTGCAAGTCCAAATGATGTCCTTATCAGTGAGAGACATTAACCTGTGAGCCCAACCTCTTCCTTCTTGGTTCTTCAATACGAACTTAGGGAGGTGCGAAATAAACCACCTCACCAACAAAGGGATACAACACCACAGGGTTCCTCGTCTTCGGGCAGTACGAGCGTGAAGTTGTTGCAGGATGTCACCCAAGAGAGTGGGCACAGGGTTCTGAGACATAAAGATCCTTATGGCAGTGACATTGATGAAGTTGTCAGGATTAGGAAACAAGACTAGCCCATAGATTAAGAGAGCCAAGATGTCTTCATATGCCCTAAAGTCCAAGTCATTCCAGAAACTGTTAGCTTTACCAATCAGAAACTTGGCTAAGAAACCCTTAACTCCGCTTCTAGTTACCCAGTTGTCCATCACTTCTTGATGTGTCAAGGGAAGAGCTGCAGCAACCTCCTCAAGCCTGAGGGTCTTTTCCCAACCAGTAAAGGGAATCTGATCCAAGATAGGGATACCAAGCAAATCAGAGAACTCTTCCAGGGTAGGGACCAGCTGGAAGTCTTGAAAGGTGAAGCACTGGTACAGAGGGTCATAGAACTGGGTCAGAACACTCATCAACTGTTGATCCCGCTTTGCTGTGACTAAACTGAGAAGAGAACCATGCCTCTGGATGAAGGAAGTGGTATTTGGAATTCTGCTAACCAACTCTTCAAGCAACTCAGGTGAGTGAACAAAGTTGAACCGGATAGTATTCCTTCGCACAGGCATCATGATGTCCTACAAAACAGAGCAAAGGTGAAACCCTATTATCTTTGAAATGGTCAGTCCTTATGCAGGATGCATGCAATGCTCATGATGCTATGATGTTATGATAAACACACCACAAATATTTACAAAGGCAAACATGGTAAGGCACACAAGTCACACAAGGCAAACCCTTAAAGTTTAGGCCAGCATGAGGTCTAGGTATTAGCCTCTTTCGGTTTGTTGGTTCATACTTGTCCTATCAAAGTAACCGGGTTCTTAGAGGATCCCAATATCATTGACTACCCTCCATCGGTCATAACTCCAGCATCACAATCTTTTCTTGCGGCCAGAACCATCACGAGAGTTTAGCCTCAATGGGCGTAGCATACTGCTACTGTTCTAATGGCCAAGTTGTGTCATTTAAGGTTCTAAGGTTGTTGGTGCTTAATGACTCCTTAGAAGACCCATATTATCCTCGTTGCAACACAAGGGATATCGGTACAGACCAAGGTGCCACACCAACGTAGCCACTGCTTCACCCGTGTCGGTCTACGCCGGACAGGTCCCTCACAACTTATGCTACCTAAACAGGGTATCCCCAGATCCGGGTTAGGATCTATGTAACTCCCATGCAACCCACAATTTAAAGCAAGCAAGTCAATACAATTGAAAACATAGTTATGAACTAAACCCTAAGGTACACCTCACTTTAAAAGCTTCCCCAGCAGAGTCGCCAGTTCTGTGATCGGTGGATCTGGAACTGACTGTTTAATGCTGGTTCGCGAAATGTCGCGGTAAGCAAGAGTCGCCACCGTCTTTTATTTTCTCCAAATGGAAAGGACAAAAGCACAGAAAAATTCCTTAAAGAGATTGCTCTCGGTTCGGGAGGTAGGTTATAGAAAGGGAAGGTGTTAGCACCCTTTCTATCCATGGTTATCCATGGGCTCTTAGATACTTGCTCATTTGTGTTTTCAAAAATGGTTTGTTTGCTTTTCAACTGTGGGTTTAAAAAAAAGTTTCTTTGAAAATTCCAGTTCGACTCTTGTATCGGTCCTCAAGAGTGTTTGAAGAGTTGCTTTCGAAAGCTTTTTGAAAAAGGTGTCGGTGTGAAAAGAGTTTTGATTTGTTTTTGAATAGAGCAAGTATCTACGAGTCATCTACCTACCCTAAGGAATTAAGCTGTGTAAATGTCCTTAAAGTAATGCCATCCCACCATTGAGATGTAGGTAACACCACCGTTGGAGGTATTCGGGTCAATTCGAAGGTTCGGGACATGGTGATCACCAGAGCAATAGGAAGACACCTTAGAAGCTACCCTCATGCCAGGTTCCTGGATCATGAGGACTTACTAAAACATCCTCTATTCGACGATCACCTTTCGAGAGGCAAGGCAACAGTGAGGCGTACCCTAAGGGTGGTGTGTGATTTGTGTGTCGTTTTCAGATATTTTGTCTTGTTCATGTCATGGGTGATCTACGCGTTTGTTTTTATTTTATCATTCATTCTTGCATGCATTTATTAACAGTTAAAAAGTGCGAGAAGTATAAAGTTCCTAGACTATTACAAAGGCGCGGGTCCACATCGCCAAATTAAATCCAGGACCCGATTTGACAGAAAATAAAGAAATAAAGTGCGAGAAATATAAATTTACACGGCTTTGGGAGAATTACATAAAAATTATAAGAAGGAAATAAATGCGCGAATTGAATTAAAATCGGAAGCGAGGGCGTTGGACCCTTTTTAATGAAATTAAATTATTATTAATAAATTAATTAAAATAAAATAAAAAGAGAAAGATTTTTGAGGTTTTTTTGTATTTAGGAATTTTTAATAAGAAAATTAAATGAAATTTAGACATTAATTAATTAACCCTAATTCTACAATTTTTATTTATTAAGAAAAGTTACACATAAAGTTAACCTAATTAATTAATTCAATTTTTATTTACAAAAATAAATAATTAATTATTATAATGGTAAAAGAAAAGAAAAAGATAAAAAGGTGATTAAAACCCTAATTCTATCATTTTTTAGTTTGTTAGAAAATATTAAAATTAATCCTAGAACTTAAAATTAAATTAAATGATATTATTTATTTACAAAGGTATTAAAAAAATATACTTAGATAAAATATTTTATTTTTTTTTCTTTCTGATTTTTTGTTATTTTTTTATTTTTATGAAAATGAATTAGTTTAAAGAATTAAAGAGAAATTAATTAATACAAATAAAATAGAAAAATATAAAAAGGAATAAAAGAAGCAAACCATGGGGGGTTCTGTCCCCAATTGGAGGTTAAATTGAGCATTTTTGGCCCATCTTTGGAGGCCTTTCGTTGACTTTCCAGGATAGCATGTGACTTCTTTGACTCATGCCTATGGTATTCACCAGATCTGGGCCCTTGGATGGATATTATTGAGCGCGTGGCATGCCTGGATGAGGGACGTACGGTGAACGCTTGGATTGACGCTGCACAGAAGCATTGTTAGAAAAATAATATGGAATGGAAAGGGGGACCTGGGGTTCGAACCCAGGTCCTGCTGCTTACCAATACACATGCTTGCCAGCTGATCCAACTACGCGCTTTGGTTATATTATGGCAAATAATTATTATAAGATAAAACAAACGTTAGTGGCATTTTTTGCGCGAATTTCAAACCAACCAACCACAGCTTGCCACATGACTTTCTTCTTCATCCCTGTGTTGTTGTTCCTGAAACAAAAACAATTTGAACCGTACAAAATAGCGATTAGGTCCTCCTGCTTCATAAATTAGGCGCGAGGTTTGGAATTGATTGGCCATGGTCTTCTGGTTCTAATGGTCCAGGTCTCACGTCCCAATTTTTCCTTAACTGGGAAACCCCAATTCAAGGTTTTGAAAACCCTAGGCATCGTTCATGGTGAAATCGCGTATGGTGTATAAAAACTCAATCAAAGCACACAGTTAGCTTCAGAATGATACAATGAACACAAATCCAATATTAAAATTTACAAATAATGCATGAATTATGATTCAAGAATCTGAAAAAAAGCTTGAACCGGTCAAGATCGTTCTACCTATTTCCTGTGTTAGGGACAATGGTTTTGATCAGTATACGTTCCTTAAAGCCTCAGGAACACAATGGAATGATTATTTGGTCTTGAAAAGCCTTAGAAACGTGTTTTCAGTATTTGAGTTTTTCACAAAAATTGCAAACTTTGTTCTTCTTTTCTGGCGCAGCTTTTTAGGTCATGAGCACTAGGGTTTTGATCAGTATATATGAGTGATGGATTAGGGTTGAAAAAGAGGTCCAAAAACCTTTTGCATTGATGGAAAGATCTTTGATTTTCATGGCATATAATTTTCAATCTTTTCCATGCATATTTGATTCCAATCATGGCAAATCACATGGATTCTTTCCCTATCTAATAATGCACGAATATCTGAAGTTACTCCATGCATAAAAAGATTTGATTGACTTGCTTTGGTATTTTCCACATATTTATTTTAATTAAATGAATTATTAGCAATTAAAAATTCAAATAAATAAATAAAAATGATGAAAAACTTCCCTTTGGGCCAAATGGTCGTGCACATACTTTGGATGATGAATCTTGGAAGAAAATGTGGCCCATTAGCAATTTTAGGACATTTGAAGCAATGTTGACTTTTTAAAATATCCAAAAATTTCCCAACTTCCACAAGGCATATCTTGCTCAATTTTTAAGCTTTGCTCATGTTCTTGGACATTTTGGAAAGGTCTTGAAGTCTTCTAACCAATGCCTTTGGTACCATGTCATTTTGATTTACCAATCTCAAGTTATGGCCTTTGACTTAAAGTCCCTTTTTGTTGACTTTTGAAAATGACCTATAATGTTGAAATTGATAACTTTTTGTGAGAGCATTTCTTGGACTTGAAGTGTGAAGAGGAGTTGTAGGAAATGTCTTTCTATTCAAAATGAGCTTTGGATGGAATTTTTCTGATAATCCATGTGGAAGTTATGCCTTGGTCAAGTTACAGTTGACTTTTTCAACTGTCCAAATATGGAAACTTTTGCATCTTGAGACTTTTTGAGCCAAGCTTTGAGAATCATGATCAAGCCTTGATCAAATGATGTTTGTGGCTTCAAAATGAGATGTTGATCAAAAATTTGAACTTTTGACTGTCAAATGACCATTTTGCCCCTATAGTTGACTGTAGTGCAATTAGGTTTTTTGGCTGTGCAATTTTGTGCTGTAAGTCTTGAAACTTGGTATGAGGATGCTTGACCATGTTTATAAGCATGTGGGACTTGATTGGACCCTTGGAAACTTCATTTTCTTTGTCAGAACCAAAACCCTAATCTTTGACTGTTAGGAGGCTTTTGAACTGTGCAACCCTTGGGGAGATTTTGAAGCATGCTCTTTGCAATTCTTGAAGAATATGGGAGGGCAAATTTTGGGGTACAACAGTAACATCTCGTGCTAGTCTTTGTATGTCACTGTCATCTTCTGCACGATCTTCTTGATGTTCTTGTTAGTTGCTTCAATGGCCCCATTCATCTTCGGCCGGTAGGGAGAAGAGTTATGATGCTGAATCTTAAACTGTTTGCAGAGCTCTGTGATCATCGTATTGATTATATTTGTACCATTGTCAGTAATAATCCTCTCTGGTACACCATATTGACAAATCAGATTGTGTCGGATAAACCGCGCCACGACGTTCTTGGTTTGTGTAGCAAAGGAAGCTGCCTCGACCCACTTCGTAAAGTAATCAATAGCCACCAAAATGAAACGATGCCCGTTAGATGCAGTAGGTCTGATCTCACCTATCATGTCGATGCCCCATATTGCAAAAGGCCAAGGAGCTGTCAAGACATTCAGAGGAACTGGAGGTACATGCACCTTATCAGCATAGACTTGGCACTTATGACAGGTTTGAGAATGCTGATAACAATCGGCTTCCATAGTAGACCAATAATATCTTTCCCGTAGGATTTTCTTTGCCATGGTATGTCCACTGGAATGAGTTCCGAAGGTACCTTCATGTAGCTCTGCCATGATCCTTTCCGCCTCGCTTTTGTCTACACACCGTAGTAAAGTTGAATCATGGTTACTCTTATAAAGGATCCCATTGCTAATGAAGAACTTCGCAGCGAACTTTCTCAAGAACTTCTTATCATTAACAGATGCACCCTCGGGGTACTCTTGAGCCTCAAGATACCTCTTTACCTCGTGGAACCAGGGTTTATCTGCTACCTCTTCAGTCTCAATGTCACAGCAATGTGCGGGTTCGTCCAACCTCTCAATGGTGATTTGGGGAGCTTCATTGTCCCACCTGACCTTGAACATAGAAGACATGGTGGCTTGCGCGTCCACTAACTGGATAAGCAAGAGTAACACGTGTGACATTCCTTTGAGATTTTTGGTATTCAAGGCCAAAAAGTTTGCAAAGGATCAGAATTGGGCCGCGTTCAACACACTGTTAGCAGTTATGATTTATGGTGCAGTCATTTTTCCGATCGTAGAAAACTTTGTGGATCATTCAGCGATCCGTATCTTCATGAATGGTAATCTAATGCCGACCATACTTGTTGACACCTATTACACCATCCACTCCTGACATGGAAAGAAAGTAGGTGTCATGTGTTGTGTTCCATTACTCTATAAGTGGTTTATGTTGCATATGCATATAAGAGGATAATTTATGAATTGCACGTATTCTCTTATTTGGTCTCAATGGGTCATGGGACTCACTTCTTATGACATTGTCTGGTATAACATAAGGGGTGTGAAAGATATCATTGCAAGTTGTGGTGAGTTTCCTAACGTTCCACTAATGGGAACAAAAGGTTGCATCAATTATAATCCCACTTTGGCACACCTCCAGTTGGGGTATGTTATGATGGATGGACCTATTGATCGGGAGGTAGAATAAACTATTTATTTCGGTAAAGGGGAAAATCCTATTCTGCTAGAAAAAGTGAGAGCGTCCTGGGGCCATGTTCACAAGAAGGGGAAGGTTTTCTTTGGCCATAAGGGATGTTTAGATTTCGATGCCTACATGAAATGGATTCAGAACCGAGTAAAGGTATTGTTGTTGCCGTATAAAAGGGAGGAGCCTTTATATCCTCAACATGTTTTTGATCCATCAGTTTATATTCAATTGCCATCGGAAATAGCTATTTATTAATCTTCCCTGGCTAAATCATCAATGAAGCAACCAATGTTTGATTTTTCTAAATTCCTGCCTATGGAGAATTACAAGCATATTATGGCTGAAAATCTCAAGCTACAGTCAACAAGTCAAGAGAAGAGCATGGAACTTTCCTTTTCTATGCAAGAAAAGATAAAGTTTATGCATGAAGATAAGTTGAAAGAAAAGTTGTTGGAAGAGTATGGTTTGTTAGAGCAATCAAAGAAGCTAAGGTTTCAAGATTCCTCTACATCCAGAAACCAAGTCGAAGGCCTTGTTGAGAGTCAGTAGAAAATTAAAAGACTTTGATTGGCTAAAGAAAAATTGAAAGTAAGGCATGATGTGGAAATCAGAGCTCTAAAGAAGCAACTCTAAGATGAAGAATCCAAATCTGAAGACCTTATCGGGTAGAGAACATGGTTCGAGCTGGAGATCCAAAACCGATAGAGGTGGATTGATAGGATAGTTAAGGAAGTCGTTGAAGTCAAAATTCATTTTTAAGAGAAAGATGATCAGATGTATGCTGCAGAGGTTCGAATGGAAGGAAGAAACATCCAACTGTCTCAAACAACGACCTAATTGAAGAAGCTTAAACTCAATTAGGGTTAGATTCTCAGTCATCTAGAGTTTGATGGAAGTTCATCTCATTTTTCTTAATGTTTACTTATTGTTGAGGTCACTACTAGATTTGTTGGACGAGATCTATTTGATTTGTAGTTGTACTCACTTTTGAGGACTTCTTGTATGAATATTGTTGCGTTTATGCTATGAGAAGTTATTTTACTCAGATATCTTGTCTCTTGATGCTTTATCTTGTTGCTTTATCCTTTTTATTATTGATGTTTAATGAAAAGCTTCAGGATATCCCTGGAAATGGTAAAACATATCTTGCATCGCATACAATCATGCATTCATATATCATGTATAACAGGTTCTCTGGTCATTTTTCTTGTTGTGATTCTGCTTTTATTTAGTAGAGATTACAAATCCAACATTTCATCGCTACTGCAAAAGGAGTAACCAACGCCTACATATGGAGCAAATGCAAGCCGATATGGCCACTATTAAAGCTTAGATGGAAACATAAATGGCTCAGTTCATAGAGGTGATCACCAATGTGAATCGCAGTCAGCAGGAACTCAGAGCTCTTGTTGAAGGACCCTGTAATAAGGAAGAACATCAAGGAATTTTTTTGTTGAGGATATCTCTGTGGGTCATCCTGACCATGTGTTAATGTTGCTTTGAATGCCAATTCTTCTATGAATGCTAATGGTTACGATCATAACTAGGTTCTTCATTTTAATCATGGATTTCCACCACCACCTCAACCACCACACCTTACTGTTGGCAGAATGCAGGGGCATCCGCATGTCAGAGGCAACCCTAGGTATTATGATCTTGAACTGGGTAAGAATGAGGATGTGTATTCGTTAATTGGTAGTGAAGCGAGTCTCCCCGCGGAAGACCCGAAATACCGTATGCTGGAAGAAAGGTTGAAGGCTATTGAAGGGATGGTTCTAGGGGTGAGAATCCCCCTAAAGTTTAAGGTACCTATCTTCGATAAGTACATTGGAGCTACTTGTCCTGAAACTCATGTGAAGGCTTATTACCAAAAGATGTCGGTATATTCTGAAGACAAAAGATTGTTGATGCACTTTTTCCAAGATAGCTTATATGGGGCATCATTGGAAAGGTATATGCAACTTGAGAGAGGATATATCAGAAACTGGAGTGATCTATTCGAAGCTTTCTTGAAGAATTATCAGTATAACATTGACATGGCTCCGAATAGGACCCAGTTGATGAGTTTAACTCATAAATCCAGCGAAACTTTCAAGAAATACGCCCAGAAGTGGCGTGAACTTGGTGGTATGGTTCAGCCGCCTATGATGGAGTGCAAAATAATTGACATGTTTACAAGCACTCTCCAAGGAAATTATTATATGGAATGTAGTACCTCTTCTAGTTTTGCTGAAATGGTCATGTGCGGAGAATGTATTGAGAGCGGGTTGAAGTCTGGCAAGATTCAGTATACTGATGTCGTTAGTTCTTCCAGTGGGAATGGAAAGAAAGCATTCAGAGAATATCCCAGAAGTAAAGAGGGAGAAACTAGTGTTATGTATGATCAAAGAGGTCGAAGAAGAGACCAACCACAGATTAATGTTGTAACAATATCTGCGTCCCAGCCACAACAACAACCTCAGTAACAACAACAAAAACAACATCCAAAGCAACAACGATAGCAAAATTCTCCCCGACAACCGAGAAAGTTTGACCCAGTGCCTATGTCATATTCTGAATTACTTCAGCATCTACTTCATCTCATGTTAGTTACTTTGAGAAATATGTTGCCTCTATCTAAGAGCCTTCTTGCGAATTATGATGCAAATGCCAAGTACGAGTTCCATTATGGTGGCATAGGCCACACTATGAAAATTTGTGTGACATTGAAATACAAGGGGAAAGATCTGTTAGATGCCAAGGCTATCCATTTTGATTTCATTCCAGGTCCTAATGTTCTCAAAAATCCAATGCCACCCCATGCATGGGCAGTTGTTAATGTTATTAGTGAAGATGGAGAAGAGTTGAATTTGATCATGGATATAAATTTGGTGACAACTCCATTTCCATTTGTGAAGGAATATCTGATTAAGAGAGGTGTGTATTCGGGGTGTAATCTAGGACGTTGTGATTGTGAAATTCAGCCTGAAGGTTATGACAATCTGACGATAGGAATTCATAAGCTAATCAATGAAGGTGAACTCCAGTTTTATAAGATTGTGAAAGATAAGAAGAGTTGAGAGAAGGATATTGATGTAGCTTCCATCTCATACACTCCAGTCAGTATTTCTACGCCAGCTAGGCCTATTCCTTTAATGGTCACTTTACCTAGTCTCGTTCCCTATTCGAGTGATAGAGATGTAGCTTGGCATTATGGTGGGGATGTTCACTATCATGGAGTTAAATAGGAAGAGGTTTAGTCAGAAGAAAAGTCGCCGGTTCAAGATAGTTTGAATGTAGACAACTTTGCGGGTACAGGAAAAATGGCGAGAAGTGGACGAGTTTTCTCTCCACCAGATATGCAAGATAATACAGATGCCTCAGTGAAAGCCAAGGGTAAGCAGGTGGTAGTAAATGCCTCGATTCATAGTCCAAGTCCTTACATGACCAAAGACGTGGAGGAAATCATGAGGTACATCAGAAAAAGTGATTATCGTGTTATTGACCAGCTTGGTCAAACTCTGGCTAAAATATCTATTTTTTCATTGCTCTGAGACTCAGAGGCGCATCGTAATGCTCTGAATGATATTGTTGAATACTGCATTTGTTCCTCAAGAGATTTTTGTCAATCAGTTTGAAAGTGTTTGTGCCAGTATCACCGCCAACAATGGTTTGGGCTTCATAGATTTTTATCTTCCTCCCGAGGCAAGGTGTAACACCCCAAATTTTAGAATTTCTTTTTTAATGAATTATTAGATGTATTTGTGAATTAAGGACGAATAGTGATGTTTTATATGATTGTGTATGTGGTGTGTTGGTATGTTCTTTTTTACGACATGGAGCAACATTATGTGAATTATGGAGAATATGAGTATTAGAATAATTAAATAATTATTTAGTAATTACTTGGATTATTATTGAGAATATAATAATAGGAATAATTATTTAAATGGTTATTTTAATTAGAGTGGTTTTATGGTAATTAGAAGAAAGAGTGAGGACATGATGGTAATTTGGGGTTGGTTAAGTAAGGGAAATTGAGTAAGATATTAAGGGTCCTTTGTGATAATAGAGAAAAAGAGAGAGTTGTACGACTTATTCTGTACGATCGAGATATCGAGAAGAGCAAGAGAAGAGGCTAGGGCACAGAAGTTGGAGAAGATCACCATAAGAGGCATGGAGAATAGAACCAACCACTTGAAACAATAAGGTAAGGGGTGTTATCTGATTATTATTTTTGATCTAAGGTCTAGATAATTGTAAGATTGTCTTTGTGTGATGATTTTGGGATGAAGATTGATGAAATTAGGGAAAAACCCATGTGTTGAATGAATGAATCCTTGATGAATGTGTGATGTTAGGACCTTTAAATAAGTATTATAGGATGTTAAGAATGTTGTATAATCATAGGATTTCAAATTCTGAAACTGGGACTTTTTACGGAATCGAATTCGGAGTTCTGGAAGGCCTCCAAGGGTGGAAAATCACAGAAGGAGAAGTGTTGTTCGCGACACAGTGTTGGGCAATGCAAAAGTGACGCATCGTCGGGCGACGCTAGGGTGGCGTCGGGTGATGCGTGGCAGAATTGAATGGCTGTCTAATTTTCTTTAAAATGCCATAACTTGAGTTTCAGGATTCCTATTGATGCGTCGTTCGAAGCAGTGTGTAGCTAACGTAGTAAAACTTAATTTAATGAGATAAAATGGAGACTTAGGAATATTTTGACAAGACCTAAGTTATAATATGAATAGGTTCCCCGTGTTGAATCGCAATGATGATTCGTTTGATTATGATGATATGTTGTTACTATGATGATATAATGGTGATATAATGATGTTATGATGATGTTTTGATTATATGAGTATATATGATGATGTTTAATGTATGATGTTGATTGGTACATGGATGATGATGTGCATGAGTGGTTATGGTCTTTTATGTTGTTATTGTGCATCATGTATTTATTAGACAACTTTGGTCCGTTTTGATGAGTTAGGACGTTGGTCCAGTGAATTAGTCTCAATCCCATAGTACGGATTTGGGATGTATATGATTTTTCTCTGGTTCCAAGAGGGAATCGATCCTATGATCGGGGTCTTTGGAGGGTGATGGTCCAATATCCATCAAGTGATTTGGTACCACATGCATGAGTCTTGTCCTTGCACTACATCTTATGCGGCATTGTATGATTCTTGATTTTGGTGATATTGTGTTGTGTTGTTGAACTTGGAAGATGATATTGATGAATTTATTATTGTGATACTTTTGGCTTACTCTGCTATGTCTATTACTTACATCTTATATAATGATTGTGATAAACTCATCCTTTCTACTTGAATGTTGCCTCTACGTGGGTAACATGCATGAAATCAAGAGTAGTCCTTAAAGGATTGGAAGAATAGCTTTAGAGTGTGATTTATTTATGTTGGGTATAGAAGGTCTTGCTCTGATATGTAACATCGGGGACGGGAATGCTTTGTTTTTGAGAACTATTTTGTCCTTGTTTTGTTATGACATTTAAATTGTTTCCATGGAGTTTAAATTATGTTGAATTGTGAACCATGAATCATGGGGAACTATGAAGTGTTTTTGATGAAACTTGTTTTAACTATGATTCCATTGCAAGTATGTGAAACATTGATAATGCATACGTCATGATTAATTTAGAGAACCTGTGTTACGGAGTAAGACTAGCACGTATGATTATTTCACGAATAAAATGTGACACCATTTTGTTGTATTACTCTGATATTATTTTAAATAAATATGAATATTTCGTTGGGTTTAGAAGGGTGTCACATTAGTGGTATTAGAGAAGGTCGGTTCAACGGACCAAAATTTATATGATGTCTATTCCTTGTTAATCGATTAGTATCTGAGTACTATTGATGTGTTGATGTTTCTCAATGTTGGTTGTCTATGCGCAGAGTTATGGTTGGAGGAAGAAATGATAACGTGGTTGCTAATGCTTTGGAAGCCATGGCTCAGGTAATGAAGAACCAGAATGGAGGGAATGATGATGAGCCTCGTGCTTAGGGAAGATTCTAGAGGGACAACCCACCGATCTACAAGGGAAAGCACGATGCTGATGGTACACAGGCATGGATAAAGAGTATTGAAAAGAATTTTCGAGTGGTGATCTGTACGGAAGACCAAAAGGTGTAGTTCAGTACTCACATGCTGGAGGAAGAAGCTGAAGACGGGTGAAATAATGCGCGCCATAGGATGGAGATTCTGGGCCCAAATATTACTTGGGCTGTGTTCAGAGCTTATTTTCTAGATAAGTAATTTCTGAAAGATGTGCGTGGTAAGAAGGAAATTTGATTCGTTGAGCTGAGGCAAGGAAATTTGAAAGTTGCTGAGTATGTGGCTAGATTTGAGGAGCTAGTGAAATTATGTCCGCACTATAACATTCCAACAGCTGAGGTATCGAAGTGCATTAAATTTTAGAATTGACTGCGCCCAGAGATCAAGCAGGGTATTGGGTATCTGTAGATTCGTCAGTTTCCTGAGCTGGTGAATAATTGCATGATTTTTTATCAAACTAGTAGGGACAGAGCTTCTTATTATAAGAATTATAATGCGAAGAAAGGGAAGAATCAAGATCGTGGTAAGCTGTATGCTGCTCTAGCTGATAAAGGGAAGAAAAGAGATTATGATGAGAAGAAGCCAAGTGGGGGAGGAGCTCCCGTTTCTATGAAGTGCTACCGGTGTGGTGAAGCAGGCCACTGTGCTATTGCTTGTACCAATAAAGTGCTAAGATGGTACAAGTGTGGCAAGGTTGGTCATCGCAATACTGAGTGCAAGAATGAAGGTCCGACTTGTTTCAATTGTGGTGAGCAGGGTTACATCAGTACCCAGTGTCAGAAACCCAAGAAAGATGTAGCTACTCCAACTAGTGGTAGAATGTTTTCTTTGAATAGTGATGAGGTTGACAAGAAAGGCAACCTAATCAGAGGTACTTGTTTTATTAACAATATTGAGTTAATTTCTATTATAGATACTGGTGTTACTCGTTCGTTTATTTCGCTCGACTGTGCTACTATGTTGGGATTAAAATTGTCTGATATGAATGGGGAATGGTAGTGGAGCTTTCTGCTAAAGGTTCTCTTACTACTACTCTAGTTTGTTTGAAGTGTCCTTTATCTATCTATGGCAAGAATTTGTGATGGATTTGGTGTGTCTACCCTTACACCAAATTGATGTTATTCTTGGAATGAACTGGTTTGAATTCAATTATGTTCATATCAACTATTATAATAAGACGGTAAGATTCCCCAAGTTTGGTGATAGTGGAGAGATGATGTTTTTGTCTACTAAGCAAGTAGATGAGATTTTGGAAGATGAAGCTTTGATGTTTGTGATCTTCGCGTTGTTACAAGTTGATCGTGAAACTACAAGTGTGGAGTTACCTGTGAAGTGGTGAAAAACACAAGAAGGGGGGGTTGAATTGTAAAACTGAAATCTAATGCAATGAACAAGATATTTTTATCCTGGTTCGTTTGATCTCAAACTACTCCAGTCCACCCGTCAAGGTGATTTCGCCTCTCTCCAACGAGGTCTTAATCCACTATATTCAACTGAATATTACAGACTGCTTTAATAACTGCTAAAGCCTTCTTGATTCAAACCACAACCCGGTTTGTCAAGGTAACACTTTCTTACAAACAGATAAAACTATGTGTGTGGATGTTTTCTACAAAACTGTATCACAACTGTGATGTATACACAAATTGAAGCTTAGAAACTAGATTGCTAAACAGTAATAGAATATCAGAGTGTGTGGTTTAGCAAAACTGAGAGAACGAAGATTATGGTTTAGCTTTTGTGCGTGTAGAGATTTGGAGAGCATTAACCATTTCAATCTTCAAAGCCTTGTTTATATAGCACTGAGATGATGAACGTTGGATGCAATATTCTTGATTCAATGCTAATAACAAGCTTTCCTTATTGAGCAGATCTTGTCTGGAATGAGGCCGTTGGAATTAATTTGCTTTCAATGCACAGTACCGTTGCTTACTTAATGCAAGTTCTGGCTTGGCTCATTCTGACTCTGCTTCGCTGCTGATGAACTATTGTGTTTCTTTATCAGAGTGTTGAGCGCAGTCTTGTTCATCAGGCTTCAGCATGTACGTGAGTTGATCATCTAATTTTGACATTCTGATGTAGCAACTTCTGATGCTGGTGTCTGAAATCAAGTTCTGATGCTGAATAGATGTGATCTGGCTTATATCAATCAGAGTATCTGCAAGTCAGAACATAATAATTTTAGGCAGCATATAGTTCATACATGAAACTTATAAATACTATATCTTTTCACTTTGTTATCATCAAAACTTAAATATAGGGTAGTAGATTCAAACTTTGTTCTAACAATCTCCCCCTTTTTGATGATGACAAAAACTAGATATTTTAAATGAAAATAATGTGAAAAGGTATCTGGAATATGTATCAGAATAAGAAGCAAAAGAATAAGGAGTAAGGAGATATCAGAGTTGAGAGATACTCCCCCTGAGTTTATTACTTCCCTTTGATTATACGTGTTCTTCAGGATCAGATCTTTTTGCCTTTCTTTGAACATCAGAGTATCAGAGTCTTTGACTTATCAGAAGCTTTATGTCAGAGCAGAGCTTCAGAGCTGATCTTGTCAGAGCTTTTCTTTGGATCAGAATATTAGAGCGGATCAGAACTTCATAGTGATCAGAGCTTCTAGTCTTCAGAGTGTCCAGGAGCTTCCTTGTGCCTGTAGACTTTAAGCAAAACAGAAAAAAAACATTTCAAGTAATAGAGTTAGAATGTTTGAGAACTTCTGTCTAGTCAGCCGTTATTGATTAAAATATCATTCTTGTTCTCCCCCTTTTTGTCAGCAATCAAAAAGTGTTGGTGATGTGCTAAAACAATTAAGATCAGAAAAACTAATCATATTAAGATAGTTCAGAATCAAAACAAGAAAATATTACAAAACATAATCAAACAGTACGTCAGAAAATCAGGGAAAACATGAAAAAGGTCATGCATGAAAAAGAGACTAAGGTTGAGGAGGCAAGCGTGTGAACAGGTTCTTCAGCATGGCTTGGATCTTTTCAGCAGTCTCATTCTGCTTATGCACCATGCTGACAACAGTGTCAATCTTGCTGTCCTGCACATCCATTCTCTCTTTCATCTTCTGATCGCTTTCATCCATTCGCTGCTGCAGACGCATGTCATTCAGCCTTAGTTCTTCCAGAGTCTGCCTGTCCAAGGCAGCTTGAGAAGCATCAGAAGCAGGAGGCTTCTGAGAACTTTCAGCAACATCCTCTGCTTGACTTTCTTCAGCTTGAATGGTCTTGTCTTCTTCTGATGATTGCACCTTTGCAGCTTGCTGTTTCTCAGACCAAGGTTCACTGTCTAGAGGGAGCACGTCCTCTTTCAGGAGCTGACTTCCAACTTCATTCAGAAGCTTGCTGAAATTTTGTTGTGCCTGCTCATAGTTGATATCCTGCAGCTTGAGGGCTTCAGCACGTACCCAAAGTCTGAATTGTGACCAGAGCTGATCAGAAGCAGCTGGGTCAATCATTCCAGGACAGACTTGCTTCAAAGAAGCAATCCATTGCAGCACACCTGTTTCAAAATTCATAATACCAGAGCCAACATCTGGTTGCTTTGGTTTTGGGATGGCAATTTTGTGTTTCAAATCAGCAAGACGGTCAAGACTGGTTAAGTCTATGAAGGTCCTGCTGGGGTTTTCAGAGGTTTTCTGAGCAGCTGTTTGTTTTGGAGATGGAGTATCAGAATCAGAGATTACGATTGGACTGGGTGGTGTTTTGGGAGTATTTGGTGGTGTCGATTCTGATGAGGATGGTAATTGGGGCATGATAACAGTTGTTCCACATGGCAGCTGAATTGCCAGCGGTGATGGTTGAGGTGAATGAGGTTCAGATTGATGAGGGGAAGGAGTTTCAGAGTGGTGAAACTCTGTTTGTGGTGATGGTGGATTAATTTCTGGTTGGGGAGAGGGAGTTGGAATCTCTGATTGCTCAGGGATCAGAGGTTCTTCTGAGAGTGGTTGTTGTTGTTCTGGTTCTGCAGCAGATTGCTGTTGTTCTGGTTGTGGAGGAGGAACATTTTGTGGTTCAGAGTTTGGTTGATCAGAGGCATATTGATCAATATCAGACAGCACTTGGTCAAGTGCTGATGTTGTTGAAATTGTTGGTTGTTTGGGGTGTTTGGTTCTGGGTCTTCTGAGTTTTAATGCCTCAGAAGGGTCTTCTTCTTGTACAGTTTCATCTATGGTAGGGATGGGGATTGAGATTCTATGAGAGGTTTGAGGAGGGATAGATGCTGGAATAGTAGAAGAATTTAAAACAGGGGCAGCAGATGAATTACCTCTTTTCTTGGGAGTCTGCTGAGATGATCCTTCTGATGGCGCCTTCCTCTTCTTGGTCTTCTTCAGATTCACTTCTGGTTGAGGTTGATGCAGATCTCTGATATTCAGCTTTGGATCTGTACCATCTGCCTTGCACGCATCCAGGTACCTGAGAATCACCTCGGGTTTGGATTCAATTTCAGAAAATAACGGAAAATCACTCAGAGGCACTCTTCTGCTGGAGATATCAGCAAGGGGAGTAGCTCTGGGTTCTTTCTGAATATTCTCTATCAGCTTCATCTTTTTCAGGTTCTTTGCGTTCAGAGGTTTCCCAATTGTTGGTTCAATAATGCTTAGCTCTTGAGCTTCTATCAGATGCTCAATCAGCCTATTCTCTGTCAGAATATCTGATATCAACCTTCCAAAAGGTATCCAATCCCTCTTGGTTCTTTCTTCTTCCCTTGTTTCTTTCACACTAGTTCTGAGGTGGTTGAACAGGAAGTGAGCCAGATTGATCTTTACCTTCTGATCAATAAAGTAGATCAGAAACT
Organism: Vicia faba; assembly: GCA_948472305.1. NCBI lineage: Eukaryota > Viridiplantae > Streptophyta > Magnoliopsida > Fabales > Fabaceae > Vicia > Vicia faba. The sequence continues at coordinate 1,362,947,205 of OX451736.1, read as the reverse complement.
GCTGATCCACATTTATGTAATCAGGAGAACTGGTTGGTTTCCTGTGGTTGAAGCACCCCAGAATAATCTTAGCCCACACTCTGTAATGATCCTTCAGATCTTTAATCTTGCTGCTAGGCATCCCAAGAGTGAAAATCCTGTCAGCTACCACACCTATATCAGCACATCTTTCAGCCATGTCCACACAACGGACGCCACCACCACTGTAACCGATTAGCCTTGCAATGTGATCTTCAGTAATCACAATCTTCTTCCCCATAACAAAGGAGGTGACTAGATGTGTTGAAGCCTTGGCGTGAATCCAAAATTCCTTGACCAGCATTGGGAATGTTGGTCCAACCAACCTATCGAAATACCTTTCCCACTTTTGAGCCCTAACTTCTTCAGTTAGGTCAAAACCGTTCTCCTTCAAGCTTTCAAAGTCAATGATTAATTCAGAAAGCACTTCAAGATTCTTCACCGGAGTGAGGAGAGTTCTGAGTGGCACTTGATATTGCTCAGATGATGCTTTCTTCTGAGTACCTGCAGAAACGCTGCTGGAGGTTGCCATGTTCACGCTAAAAGGTTTTTGAGAATAAACTGAGGAAAATAGGTTGCAAGAGATGAACACAGAAATATGCAGAAAATGCTTGAGTATTAGTGAGAAAGCGTAAAGAATAAGAATGAGAGATTAATGTGCTTAAATAGAGTTTTCAAAACTATTTTGAAAAGATAAACGTTTTTAAGAGAGAGAAAATTCATGATTGCCATTTAAAAGCATGATTACTTTTCATTAAATGCTTGCTGATTTTGGGGGATTTGAGAAAGATACTTAAAAACGGTTACCAGACATGTGTCTTAATGCACCCAATCAGCGCTTTGCCTTCTCAGAAGCGTGCACGCGTTCTGCTTCAGAGATATGCTGATGATTGGATGACACTTGTTTGATGTAGTGATCAGCACGTCTGTCTTTGAGCTTTAGACTCTCAGATCTTTAGACTTGCATCTGATACAATCTGCATGTTCTATCTTTCTGAAAGGAGATTGATCAGAAGTTCACAGTAAAATAATTACATTCTGAAGGTAAATATATGGAATTAAAACATTTTCACTCTGGGCACACTTTCATGCTGAGATGTTTCAGAATGAAATTAAACTTATCTTCTGAAAGGGGTTTAGTAAAGATATCAGCCCATTGATGGTCTGTATCTATAAATTTTAAGTTCAAAATACCTTTCTGAATATAGTCCCTAATGAAGTGATGTTTTATTTCTATATGCTTAGCTCTAGAATGTAAAATGGGATTCTTACTTAAGCAAATAGCAGAAGTATTATCACAAAGTATAGGAATGTTACTTTCAAAAATCTGGAAGTCTTCAAGCTGACTTTTCATCCAGAGCATTTGTATGCTACATCCTGCTGCTGCTATGTACTCAGCTTCTACTGTTGACAGAGCAATTGTTGATTGCCTTTTGCTGGACCAAGAAATCAGATTTTCTCCCAGAAACTGGCAGCTTCCAGAAGTACTTTTACGTTCCACTCTGTCTCCAGCAAAATCAGCATCACAGTAGCCTACTAAGCTGTAATCACTAGATTTTCTATAAAACAAACCCAGATTAGTAGTACCTTTCAGATACTTGAAAATTCGCTTAACAACTGTTAAGTGAGATTCTCTAGGATCTGATTGGAATCTAGCACAGATACAAACACTGAATAATATGTCAGGTCTTGAAGCCGTCAGATAGAGGAGAGAACCAATCATACCTCTGTAGACTTTCTGTTCTACATTTTTGCTTACCTCTTCTCTTTCCAGAATGCACGTGGGATGCATTGGAATCTTTGATGGCTTACATTCTGAGAGGTCAAATTTCTTCAGAAGATCTCTGATGTATTTGCTCTGATGAATGTAAGTTCCTTCTGGAGTTTGATTGATCTGAATTCCTAGAAAGAATTTCAGTTCCCCCATGAGGCTCATCTCAAATTCTGCCTGCATACACTTAGCAAATTTTCTTCCAAGAGAAGGATTAGTAGAACCAAAAATAATATCATCAACATAAATTTGACAGACTAAGATGTCACTCTTAACTGATTTACAGAATAGAGTAGTGTACACTTTCCCTCTGGTGAATTCATTTTCCAGCAGAAAGTTACTTAGCCTTTCATACCAAGCTCTGGGAGCTTGTTTCAGACCATACAGTGACTTCTTTAGTTTGAAAACATGTTCTGGATGTTTTGTATTTTCAAAACCTGGGGGTTGGTGTACATAAACTTCTTCTTCTATATAACCATTTAAGAATGCACTTTTGACATCCATTTGATACAGAGTGATGCCTCTATTAACAGCAAATGAAATTAAAAGTCTGATAGATTCTAACCTGGCGACTGGGGCAAAGGTTTCTGTATAGTCTATCCCCTCTTGCTGACTATAACCTTGTGCAACCAGTCGTGCCTTGTTTCTGATGACTTCACCTTGTTCATTTAGCTTGTTTCTGAACACCCATCTTGTTCCAATGACGTTGAATCCTTTTGGTCTGGGAACGAGATCCCATACGTCGTTTCTGGTGAATTGATTCAGCTCTTCTTACATTGCCAGAATCCAGTCATTATCCAGAAGTGCTTCATCAATTGAAGAAGGTTCAATCAGAGACACCAGTCCCATAAGTGTTTCTTCAGAGTTTCTGAAGCTTGCTCTTGTTCTGATTGGATCTTCCTTTCTTCCTAGGATGGTCTCTTCTGGGTGATCCAAGCTGCTTCTGGGTAATCTCTTCTGAGGTTGATCAGCAGCTGTTGTAGGATTTCTAGCAGTGCTCCTTTCAGACATTGAAGGAATGTCTGTGTTGAGAGCTTCTGATGACTTGTCTTCAGAACCTGCAAATTCAATTTCTACACCTGCAAAAACTTCATTCTGCTTTGACTTTTCAGAGTCAAGCTTGTCATCAAAACGAACACTGATTGATTCTTCCACAATCTGTGTTTCTGTATTGTATACTCTGTACCCTCTTGAGCGTTCAGAGTATCCTAACATAATACACTTCTGTGTTTTAGAGTCAAACTTGTTCAAATAATTCTTTGTATTTAATATAAAGCAAGTAGATCCAAATGGATGAAAATATGAAATGTTGGGCTTTCTGTTCTTCCACAATTCATATGGAGTCTTTTCCAGAATAGGTCTTATTGAGATTCTATTCTGAATGTAGCACGCTGTGTTTATTGCCTCTGCCCAGAAGATCTTAGCAACGTTTGTCTCATTGATCATGGTTCTGGCCATTTCTTGCAATGTTATGTTCTTTCGTTCTACAACTCCATTTTGTTGGGGAGTTCTAGGACAAGAGAAATCATGCAGAATGCCTCTGTCATTAAAGAATGACTCAAAATCTTTATTTTCAAATTCTCCACCATGATCACTTCTGACTTTAACGATTCTAAGATCCTTTTCATTCTGAACTTGGTTACAGAAGGTAACAAACACAGAGTGTGACTCGTCCTTGTGTCTTAAGAACTTTACCCATGTCCATCTGCTATAGTCATCTACGATTACTAACCCATACTTCTTACCACTGACTGAAGCAGTTTTAACTGGTCCAAATAAGTCAATGTGCAGAAGTTCTAATGGCTTGGAGGTAGAAACAACATTTTTGGATTTAAAAGAAGGTTTTGCAAATTTGCCTTTCTGACATGCTTCACACAGAGCATCTGAATTGAACTTCAAATTAGGAAGTCCTTTGACCAGATTGAGTTTGTTAATCTGAGATATTCTTCTCATACTAACATGCCCCAATCTTCTGTGCCAGATCCACTGCTCGTTGTTAACAGACAGAAGACATTTTACATTCTGATTCTTTAGTTCAGAAAGTTTGATTTTGTAAATGTTGTTTTTCCTCTTACCATTAAACAGGATAGTCCCATCTTTCTGACTAACAGCTTTACATGATTTTTGATTAAAGATTATATCATAACCGTTATCACTTAATTGACTTATGGATAACAGATTATGCATCAATCCATCTACTAGCAGAACATTATTAATAGAGGGAAGATTTCCATTACCTACAGTTCCAGAGCCAATTATCTTTCCCCTCTAATTGCCTCCAAAGCCAACGTGGCCTCCAGGCTTAAGTTCCAGGCTTTGGAACATATGCCTTCTTCCCGTCATGTGTCGTGAGCAGCCAGAGTCCAGGTACCATGACTGGTGTTTCTGACTTGCTGCTAAAGATATCTGCAACATGTATTATTTTATCCTTAGGTACCCAGATTTTCTTGGGTCCTGATTTGTTAGTTTTACCAAAACTCTGGTTGAATTTTGGTTTCACAGAGTGCTTACTGCTAGTATATTTGATATCATGTGTGTGACCATACACAAAATGTGAATTCAGAGGGGTGTGTTTAATGGTTAAGTCCATGACATTCTTTGGTGTAGGAACCTTACCTTGGTATCCTATTCCTTTCCTGCCGTTTCTGCTAACTCCATAGATCATTGAAGCCATTCTGCTTCTATCTATGCTTTTAGCTAGGAACTTCTGGAAACTGTGATCATACTCCTTGATGATCTCATCAGCGTTGCTGGGAGTTTCAGAAATTGGTTCCTTCTGAGAGTTTTGTAAAGTGTTTTCTAGTTTTGAAATCTTATTTCTCAGCTCAGAATTTTCCAATTTGAGACTCTCAGTCTTATTAGAGTCAGATTCAAGATTCCTTTTCAGGTCTCTGAATTTAGCTCTAATTTGCTGATAACGTTCCAGAATCTCATTAAGGCTTTCAGCAAGTTCAGCCTTTGTAAAGTTAACAGCAAAGTTAGGAAATACCTCTTCAGTGTCTGATTCTGAGTCTGATTCAGAAGCTTCACTATCTTCTGAAATGTTAGCCATGAGAGCTATGTTTGCCCTTTCATCATCTGATTCTGAGTCAGCTTCAGACGAGTCAGAGTCATCCCATGTAGCCATGAGACTTTTCTTCTTCTCTCTTCCAAACTTCTTTTTGGGCTTTTCCCTCTGAAGCTTTGGGCAGTCACTCTTGTAGTGTCCTTGCTCATTGCACTCATAGCAGATGATGTCTTTGGTGTTTGGCTTTTTGCTACTGGAGGAGCCTTCAGATCTTCTGTATCCAGAGGAAGAATTTGTCCTTCTGTATCTGGAAGAAGACTCGTTCTGATCAGATCTTCTGGGATTCCTGAACTTCCTTTGTCTTTGCTTCCACAGTTGATTTACTCTTCTAGAGAGAAGGGAAAGTTCGTCTTCTTCTGATGAGGATCCATCAGATGTTTCTTCAACTGCCTGCAAAACTTTAGACTCAAATTTTCTGTTAGATTTTAATGCTAAAGGCTTACCTTGCTTCTGAGGCTCATCAGCTTCTAGCTCTATCTCATGACTTCTGAGGGAGCTGATAAGTTCCTCCAGAGTGATTTTGTTGAGATCTTTAGCTAGCTTCAGAGCAGTAACCATAGGCCTCCACTGCTTGGGTAAACTTCTGACGATTTTCTTGACATGGTCAGCAGTAGAGTATCCTTTGTCCAGAACTTTGAGACCAGCTACCAGAATCTGGAATCTAGAGAACATAGTTTCAATGGATTCAGATTCTTCCATTTTGAACGCCTCATACTTCTGAATGAGCGCCAGAGCTTTTGTTTCTTTGACCTGAACGTTGCCCTCATGCGTCATTCTGAGAGAATCAAAAATATTCTTTGCTGTGTCTCTGTTGGAGATCTTTTCATACTCAGTATAGGAGATGGCACTGAGGAGGATGGTTCTGGCCTTGTGGTGATTCTTGAAGTCACGCTTTTGTTGATCAGACATTGTTTTTCTATCAATCTTCTGACCACTTGCATTCACAGGGTGCGTGTATCCATCTGTCACCATATCCCACAGATCAGCATCATGTGCCAGAAAGAAGCTTTCAATTCTGTCTTTCCAGTAATCAAAGTTTTCTCCATCAAAGACTGGAGGTTTGCCACTGAATCTGTCTCTGTCCTCATTGTTGTCATTGCTGATGTGAGAATTGTTTCCTGCCATTGTGTTTTTCTGACGCTGGATCTTGTACTGACACGGTTAAGTGTTTTAGCTCAGAACCAGGCGCTCTGATGCCAATTGAAGTGGTGAAAAACACAAGAAGGGGGGGTTGAATTGTAAAACTGAAATCTAATGCAATGAACAAGATATTTTTATCCTGGTTCGTTTGATCTCAAACTACTCCAGTCCACCCGTCAAGGTGATTTCGCCTCTCTCCAACGAGGTCTTAATCCACTATATTCAACTGAATATTACAGACTGCTTTAACAACTTCTAAAGCCTTCTTGATTCAAACCACAACCCGGTTTGTCAAGGTAACACTTTCTTACAAACAGATAAAACTATGTGTGTGGATGTTTTCTACAAAACTGTATCACAACTGTGATGTATACACAAATTGAAGCTTAGAAACTAGATTGCTAAACAGTAATAGAATATCAGAGTGTGTGGTTTAGCAAAACTGAGAGAACGAAGATTATGGTTTAGCTTTTGTGCGTGTAGAGATTTGGAGAGCATTAACCATTTCAATCTTCAAAGCCTTGTTTATATAGCACTGAGATGATGAACGTTGGATGCAATATTCTTGATTCAATGCTAATAACAAGCTTTCCTTATTGAGCAGATCTTGTCTGGAATGAGGCCGTTGGAATTAATTTGCTTTCAATGCACAGTACCGTTGCTTACTTAATGCAAGTTCTGGCTTGGCTCATTCTGACTCTGCTTCGCTGCTGATGAACTATTGTGTTTCTTTATCAGAGTGTTGAGCGCAATCTTGTTCATCAGGCTTCAGCATGTACGTGAGTTGATCATCTGATTTTGACATTCTGATGTAGCAACTTCTGATGCTGGTGTCTGAAATCAAGTTCTGATGCTGAATAGATGTGATCTGGCTTATATCAATCAGAGTATCTGCAAGTCAGAACATAATAATTTTAGGCAGCAGATAGTTCATACATGAAACTTATAAATACTATATCTTTTCACTTTGTTATCATCAAAACTTAAATATAGGGTAGTAGATTCAAACTTTGTTCTAACAACCTGTTGTTTGTTAATTTCCAGAAGTATTTCCAAACGACATTGGTGAATTACCTCCAGAGCGAGAAGTTGAATTTGCTGTGGACTTAATACCAGGTACAAGTCTAGTGACGATGGCTCCTTATAAGATTTCTGCTTCAGAGTTTAATGAATTGAAGAAATAATTAGAAGAGTTGTTAGAGAAGAAGTTTGTCTGTCTGTGGGGTGCTCCAGTGTTGTTGGTTAAAAGAAAGACGGTAGTATGAGATTATGTATGGACTACAGGCAGTTGAATAAAGTAACTATTAAGAATAAGTATTCAGTTCCGAGGATGGATGATTTGATGGATCAGTTGGTGGGCTTGAGTGTCTTTAGCAAGATTGATTTGAGGTCGTGTTATCATCAGATTCGAGTCAAGCCGAATGATATTTTGAAGAAAGCTTTCACAACAAGGTATGTTCACTATGAATATATTATGATGTCGTTCGGTGTGTCAAATGCGCCAGGTGTTTTCATGGAATACATGAACCATATCTTTCATAAGTACTTGGACAAGTTTGTGGTGGTATTCATCGACGACATTTTGATTTATTCAAAGTCATGAGCATTTGTGAAATGTGTTGCAAATATTGAAAGAGAAGGAATTATATGCGAAAATGTCAAAGTGTGAATTTTGGTTGTAGGAAGTGAGTTTCCTTGGCCATGTGATTTCTAGTGGTGGAATTGCGGTAGATCCTTCTAAAGTTGATCTAGTGTTACAGTGTGAGACTATGAAGTCTGCAACTGAGATTCGAAGTTTTCTTAGTTTTGCAGGTTACTACCAAAGATTCATTGAGGGATTTTCTAAATTGGCATTACCATTGACTCAGTTGACTCGAAAGGGTCAAGCTTTTGTGTGGGATGTTACATGTGAAGAAAGTTTCTAGAGCTGAGAAAGAGATTGACGACTGCTCTGGTGTTGATTTTGAAAAATTCAAATGAATCCTCTGTAGTTTATTGTGATGCTTCGAAGATGGGTCTTGGTGGTGTACTAATGCAAAACGAACAAGTTGTTGCTTATGCTTATAGACAATTAAAAGTTCACGAGAGGAATTATCCTACGCATGACTTAGAATTGGCGGCTTTGGTGTATGTGTTGAAAATTTGGAAACATTATATTTTTGGCTCTAAATTTGAAGTGTTAAGTGATCATAAGAGTTTAAAATACTTGTTTAATCAGAAGGAGTTGAACATGAGGCAGATAAGATGGCTCGAGTTGCTAAAGGATTATGATTTTGATTTGAGTTACCATCCTGGTAAAGCAAATGTAGTAGATGATGCTTTGAGTAGGAAATTTTTGCATATGTCAATGCTTATGGTTCGAGAGTTAGAGATGATCGAACAATATAGAGATATGAGCTTGGTATGCGAAGAGACATCCAACAGTGTGAAGATGGGAATGTTGAAACTGACTAGTGGGATTCTTGAAGAGATTCGAGAAGGTCAGAAGTCTGATTTGAGTTTGGTGGATTGACTAACGTTGATTAACCAAGGCAACAAAGGTGAATTTCGAGTGGACGAAAGTGGTGTGATGAGACTTGGTAATAGGGTATGTGTCCCTGATATTCCAGAACTTAAGAATATCATTCTTAAGGAAGGGCATCGAAGCGATTTAAGTATTCATCCTGGTGCTACGAAAATGTATCAGGATTTGAAGAAAATGATTTGGTGGCCAGGTATGAAGAAAGAAATTGCTAAGTTTGTGTATGTTTGCTTTACTTATCAGAAGGCGAAGATATGTGTTTCTCGATTGTTTGATCACATGTCCCCCATAGGATTATTAGTTCTTTATTGGTTAAGATTGAACTAAGTAGACCATAGGATGATTATCCATGCATGTTAACATTAGGTAGATGTTTCCCTTTTGTTAATCCCAACTCTAGGACCATCATTGTATGATAACATTAGGGATAGAATTAGGCAGGTCTCCCTTATTTTTTTCTCCCTTTTTGCATGTTTACATTAAAACTAAAACCTTTTTTATTTGAAAATCATAAAACATCTAATAACAGAAGATGTGAATCGTATGTAGTTGAGTCTTATGGGGTAGAGTGAATTCGTTTAGACTGAGCCTTGCTCTATTTTAACTTCGGACTTTATTACGTTTCAAATCACAAATCCTTTTTCAAGGTAAAAAACATCAACTAATTCAAACTCTCTTTTCGCCTTCGGGTCTTTCGTCGAACCTTCAAAAGGATGTGTTAATTTCTCTTCATGCATTACGATGCATAATTCCTCAAAGGTTGGGTTGCAATATGTCTACTTGTTGGAGTTGCAAATGTAGCATTATCCACCTTCAGGCATTTTTCTTTTGAAAATACCTTCGGGTAGGAGCGTGTTAGTTCCTTTCTACTATAGATGCGTGAGTCTCCAAAGGTCAAAGACATGTTGTGTGATTTCATACCACATGTTTGTTCCTTCCTGGCTTAGTAAGAAACGTAATTGTGTTTCTTTGTCTACAGCTGCAGTTGAGTATATTGCAGCTGAGAGTAGTTGCTCACAACTGATGTGGATGAAACAAATGTTGAAGGAATATAATGTCAATCAAAATGTAATGAAATTATAATGTGACAATGTTAGTGCTATCAATATTTTGAAATATCCTATTCAGCATAGCAGGACTAAGCACATTAACATTTGTCATCATTTTATCAAAGATCTTGTTGAACTTAAAGTGATTACTCTGGAGCATATAGCCACTAAAAAACAACTAGCAGATATTTTCATCAAAGCTTTGGATGCAAATCAGTTTGAAAAGCTTAGGGGTGAGTTTGGTGTCTGCATTTTTTAGGAACTTTAGGTTCCAATACATTGTGTGTTTCCATTAATAAAGTTGTGTTTCCATTTGTGTTTGTGTAATTTTCTATTTGGATCGAGTTGTGTTTACATTTGTGCTTCCATTTTTTTTGTATTACCTGTGTGCAATATGTTCTCATGCTTATGTGTTTCCACTGCATGTGTACATTTACTCTATTTCCTTTTGTCAATATTTTGTCTAAAAAGGGGGAGTAAAGTGTTAGTGTTTTGTGTAGCTACTAAGGAAGACTAGTTATTTAGGGGGAGCATGATAGTTTTTCATACTTGGTTGTGCTTCTGCTACTGCCACAGATGTAGTCAGTTGTGTAGGATGAAGATGTCTTAACAGATGTTCCAATATCTTGTCTGGTGTGTGTTGATAATCCTTTGGATTTCTCTTCTGGTGTGGGTTTTTCCTTGATGGGGAAAACTTATTATGTGTGACAAACGGAGTGCTGAACATGTCTGTTTCTATAGCTGCTGTAACTCTGATATATATTTTTATGATGCAGTTTGTTTTTCTGTGGTTTTATTCCTCTCTCCAAGTTAATTGGACTTTGGTTGTTTTAGTCAAAATTTTCCAAAGGGGGAGATTGTTAGTACCATGATTTTAGGATTTACATAATTATGCTAAAACATGGTTTGTAGCATGATGTTATGGAACATGTTCTAACATGCTGTAATAAATGTTATAATATCATGTATCAAAACATCATAATAAGTTGTTTATTCTTGACATATTTAAATTAGTTATATGAGATTCCTTTTGGATTTATCTCACTGATTTTTACAGGTCAAGAATATTTAATCTGAAACAATTATTTTATCTCCATCTATACACAGGTTGTCAAAATTGGGCTTTGAGATAATTTAGGAAACCTTGTGTTTTGTTCCAAGATTCAAGGAGATTTTTTCTGTACAAATTGGTGCAGCCCTCAGCTTATGCAACAAGGAATATCTAGGTGCAAATTCAAGGCCCAAGGATTACTGAGGAGTATTTAAAGAAATTACCTAGACCTAATTTCATTAAGAACATTGTAAAAAATATGGGGAAGCCTATTTTTCTTAGTCTTAGTTTTTGAGGGTTCTTCAAGGGAATTTATGTTTTTGTATGTCCTCATGTTTATTTTGATGCATTTGAGTTGATTGATTGCTACTTGTTTATCAAGTTATTGTTCTCCTCTAAGCTTTTAAGCAAAGAGTTTAGTATTGTTCTTATTTAAGCTTTTAAGAAAAACTAAGTATTTTCGTATTGGAAGAGTGATCTTTTTTTGGTTTCTTGAGACACTCCCTTGGATTGAGATTGTTTAATATCACTGCGGTGATTGGAGGTGAGAGGGGATTCTCATATCTAGGAGGTTCCTAGGTAGAAATTGCATTGGGTAGGGATTAAGTGAGAAGTTGTAAACCAGTATTGTTTAGCTTCGAATTGATACTACTGATAGTATATTTCTTTCCTAGCTTGATAGCCCCTATGGTAGGTGCGTTTAACCGAACTGAGTTAACAATTCTTTTTATTCTTTTACCTTCTGCACTTTTAAATTCTGCATAGTTTTATTATGGTAAAAGTTTTTGTCAATCAGCAGATGTTGTAATATCTGACTTGACATTGTGATTGTTTGTTAAGTCATCATACTTAACATCTTTATTTTAAGTGCCACATTTCCAAAAAGGATATTGGAGACTTTTTAGGAACCTTTAAAAGATTTGTTCCTATTTTTATGTGAAGATCTTGTATTTGATTTAAAAAGTGATGATTTGATTTGATTTGAAGAGTTCAAGCCCGTACTGCAAGAGTCTATAAATAAGGACTTGCTATTGCCTACAATAGAAAGCATTCACATTGAAGAAATCGTGGGTGCAACATAAGGATTGTGGTTTTTGGAGTCTTTTAGGTTCTTAGTGTTTGTGTTTCTTATGTATCACTCATGTATCTTCTGATGCATTGAGTTTGACTGATTATTACTTTATTTTATATCAAGTTATTATTCTCACTCATGAGCTTTTAAGCAAAGAGTTGAGTATTGTTCTTTATTGAAGATTTTAAGCAAAACTAAGTATTTTTGTATTTGAAATGTAATATTCTATTTTGGTTTATTAAGTCTAGTCATAAGTTTTTTTGTTGTAGGTATATCATTGCGGTGAGAGGCGAAATCACCTTGGTGGGTGGACTGGAGTAGTTTGAGATCAAACGAACCAGGATAAAATATCGTGTCTGCTGCTTTTGATTTTAAGTTTCAATTCAACCCTCCCCCCTTCTTGTGTTTTTCACTTATTCAATTGGCATCAAAGCACCTGGTTCTGAGTTCATACACTTAACTGTGTCAGTACAAGATCCAAGCTTTAGAAAAACACTATGGTGGGACCAAGCCAAAACATCAGCAATGACTATCATGATGACAAGGACAGAATCAGCGGCAAACCTCCAGTCTTTGATGGAGAAAATTTTTACTATTGGAATGACAGAATTGAGAGCTTCTTTCTGGCCCATGATGCTGATCTATGGGACATGGTAATTGATGGATACACACATCCAGTGGATGAAAGTGGTCAGAAGATAGATAGAAAAAGGATGTATGACCAACAAAAGCGTGATTTCAGAAACCATCATAAAGCCATAACAATACTTCTCAACGCCATCTCATACTCAGAATATGAGAAGATCTCAAATAGAGAGACATCCAAAAACATGTTTGACTCTCTAAGAATGATGCATGAAGGCAACATACAAGTTAAAGAAACCAAGGCCCTTGTGCTCATTCAGAAATACGAAGCATTCAAGATGGAAAACAGTGAATACATAGAAGCTATGTTCTCAAGATTCCAGATTCCTGTTGCTGGGATGAGAGTTCTTGACAAAGGGTATTCTACTGCTGGTCACGTAAAGAAGATCATCAAAAGTCTACCAAAGCAATGGAGACCAATGGTCACTGCGCTTAAGCTGGCTAAGGATCTCAACAAGATATCTCTGGAGGAACTTGTTAGCTCCCTCAGAAGCCATGAGATAGAGCTAGAAGATGACGAGCCTCAAAAGCAAGGTAAGCCTTTAGCATTAAAATTTTACAAAAAACTTGACTCTAAGGTTTTGTAGGCTATGGAAGAAACTTCTGATGGATCCTCATCAGAAGAAGATGAATTGTCTCTTCTCTCCAATAGGGTCAATCAGCTGTGGAAGCAGAGACAAAGAAAATTCAGAAACCCGAGAAAATCAGAGAATCAGAATGAATCCTCCTCCAGATACAAAAAGTATGAGTCCTCCTCTGGACACATAAGATCTGAAGCTTTCTCCGGTCATAGAAAGTCAAATAACAAAGACATCATCTGCTATGAGTGCAATGAACAAGGACACTATAAAAGTGACTGTCCAAGGCTTCAGAAGGAGAAGCCCAAAAAGAAGTTCTTCAAGGAGAAGAAGAAAAGCCTCATGGCAACATGGGACAATTCAGACACTTCTGATGCTGACTCAGAGTCAGATGATGAAAGAGCCAACATCGCTCTTATGGAAAATGTGACAGAAGACAACGAAGCTTCTGGTTCAGACTCAGAATCAGACACAAAAGAGGTATTTCCTGATTTCACTGTTAATTTTACTAAATCTGAACTTGCAGAAACTCTGAATGAAATTCTGGAAAGGTATCAGCAGATCAGAGTCAAATTCAAGAACCTGAAAAAGGATCTTGTCTCTGACTCTGAAGAAACTGAGAGTCTTAGATTAGAAAATTCTGAGTTAAAAGAAAATATTTTAAAATTAGAAAATGAATTACAAAACTCTCAGAAGGAAATAATCTCAGAGATTCCCAGTAATGCTGATAAGATCATCAAAGAGTATGATCACAACTTTCAGAAGTTTCTGGCTAAAAACATAGATAGAAGCAATATGGCTTCAATGATCTATGGATTTAGCAGGAATGGCAGAAAAGGAATAGGATACTAAGGTAAGGTATCTCCACCTAAGAAAGTCATGGACCTAGTCATAAAACGCACACCACTAAAATCACACTTCACAAACGGGCACACACATGACCTAAAATACACTAGCAATGATTATTCTGTCAAACCTAAATTCAAACAGAATTTTGGTAAAACTAACAAACCAGGACCCAAAAAGATATGGGTACCTAAGGACAAAATTATATATGTACCTGATATCTTTATCAGCAAGGCTAAAACACCAATCATGGTACCTGGACTCTGGATGCTATCGACACATGACGGGAAGAAAGCATATTTTCCAAAGCCTAGAACTTAAACCTGGAGGCTACGTGGGCTTTGGAGGAAACCAAAGAAGGAAGATCATTGGCTCTGAAATAGTAGGTAATGTTAATCTTCCTTCTATTAATAATGTGCGTTTAGTTGATGGATTGATGCATAACCTGTTATCCATAAGTCAATTAAGTGATAACGATTATGATATGATCTTTAATCAAAATTCATGCAAAGCTGTTAGTCAGAAAGATGGAACTATTCTGTTTAATGGAAAGAGGAAAAACAACATTTATAAGATAAAACTTTCTGAACTAAAAAGTCAGAATTTAAAATACCTTCTTTCTGTTAACAACGAGCAATGGATCTGGCACAGAAGATTGGGGCATGTTAGTAAGAGAAGAATATCTCAGATTAACAAACTCAATCTGGTCAGAGGACTTCCTAATCTAAATTTTAGCTCAGATGCTATGTGTGAAGCATGTCAGAAAGGAAAGTTTGCAAAACCTGCTTTTAAAGCTAAAAATGTTGTTTCCACCTCTAGGCCATTAGAACTTTTGCACATAAACTTATTTGGACCAGTGAAAACTGCGTCTGCTAGTGGGAAGAAGTACGGGTTAGTGATCGTAGATGACTATAGCAGATGGACACGGGTAAAGTTCTTAAGACACAAGGATGAGTCACATTCTGTGTTCGTTGCTTTCTGTAACCAAGTTCAGAATGAAAAGGATCTTAGAATTGTCAAATTCAGAAGTGATCATGGTGGAGAATTTGAAAATAAAAAATTTGAAACATTTTTTAATGAAAAAGGCACTTCGCATGACTTATCTTGTCCTAGAACTCCCCAACAAAATGGAGTTGTAGAACGAAAGAACAGAACATTGCAAGAAATGGTCAGAACCATGATCAGTGAGACTAACATTGCTAAGATCTTCTGGGCAGAAGCAATTAACACAGCGTGTTATATTCAGAATAGGATCTCTATAAGACCTATTCTGGAAAAGACTCCATATGAATTGTGGAAGAACAGAAAGCCCAACATTTCTTATTTCCATCCTTTTGGATGCACATGTTTTATTCTGAATACTAAAGATCATCTGAACAAGTTTGACTCTAAAGCACAGAAGTGTATTATGTTAGGATACTCTGAACGCTCAAGAGGGTACAAAGTATAAAATACAGAAACACAGATTGTTGAAGAGTCAATCAGTGTTAGATTTGATGATAAGCTTGACCCTCAAAAGTTAAAGCAGAATGTATCTTTTGCAGATATAGAAGTTAAATTCATAGGTGTTGAAGACAACTCATCAGAAGTTTCCAACAGAGACGCTCCAACAACTTTAGAAGAAAATGTCACAAGTGTTCCAGTACCTTCAAAAAAGGTTATCCAAAAGCAGCATAGCTCACCCAGAAGATAAGATCCTGGGAAAGAAGGATGATCCAATCAGAACAAGATCAACATTCAGAAACTCTGAAGAATCCCTCATGGGACTGGTCTCACTGATTGAACCAACAACAATTGATGAAGCTCTTCTGGAAAATGACTGGATTCTGGAAATGCAGGAGGAATTAAACCAGTTCACCAGAAATGACGTATGGGATCTGGTTCCCAAACCAAAAGGATTCAACGTCATTGGAACAAAGTGGGTGTTCAGAAACAAACTGAATGAGCAAGGAGAAGTCATCAGAAACAAGGCACGACTGGTGGCAAAAGGTTATAGTCAGCAAGAGGGGATAGTCTGTACATAAACCTTTTCTCCAGTCGCCAGGTTAGAATCTATCAGACTCTTAATCTCTTTTGCTGTAAATAATGGCATCACTCTGTATCAGATAGATGTCAAAAGTGCATTCTTAAATGGTTACATTGATGAAGAGGTATATGTGCACCAACCCCCTAGGTCTGAAAATTCCAAACACCCAGAATATGTTTTCAAAATAAAGAAGTCACTCTATGGTCTGAAACAAGCTCCCAGAGCTTGGTATGAAAGGCTAAGTAACTTCCTGTTAGAAAAGGAATTCACCAGAGGGAAAGTGAACACAACCTTGTTCTGTAAGACATTTAAGAATGAAATTTTTATTTGTCAGATTTACATAGATGATATTATTTTTGGATCCACTAAACCTTCCCTGGGAAGAGAATTTCTAAGTGAATGCAGGCAGAGTTTGAGATGAGCTTAATGGGGGAACTTAAATTCTTTCTGGGCATTCAGATAAACCAGACTCCAAAAGGAACATACATTCACCATCACCAGAGAAAATACGTCAGAGAACTTCTGAAGAAATTTGACCTCTCAGAATGTAAGCCCTCACAGACTCCAATGCATCCCACGTGTATTCTGGAAAAGGAAGAGGTAAGTAAAAAGGTAGAACAGAAGATCTACAGAGGTATTATTGGATTTCTCCTTTATCTGACGGCTTCAAGGCCTGATATTTTATTCAGTGTTGATTATGTGCTAGATTCCAATCAGATCCTAGAGAATCTCACTTAATAGCAGTTAAGCGAATTTTCAAGTATCTGAAAGGTACCACTAATCTGGGTTTGTGTTATAGAAATTACAATGAATACAGCTTAGTAGGATACTATGATGCTGACTTTGCTGGAGACAGAGTAGAGCGTAAAAGCACTTCTGGAAGCTTCCAGGTTCTGGGAGACAACCTGATCTCATGGACCAGCAAGAGACAATCCACAATAGCATTATCAACAGCAGAAGTTGAATACATAGCAACTGTTGGATGTAGCACTCAAATGCTCTGGATGAAAAGTCAACTTGAAGACTTCAACATATTTGAGAGTAATATCCTTATCTTCTGTGATAACACTTCTGCCATATGTCTATCCAGAAGTCCCATTTTGCATTCTAGGGATAAGCATATAGAAATAAAACATCATTTTTTAGAGATTATATTCAGAAAGGAATTATCACTTTAAAATTTATTGACACAGACCATCAATGGGCTGATGTGTTTACAAAACCCCTTTCTGAAGATAGATTCAATTTCATTCTGAAACATCTCAACATGAAATTGTGTCCAGAATAAAATGTTTTATTTACATATTCTAACCCTCGGAATTTTATTGTTTTCTGTGAACATCTGATCGACTTGTCTTCAGAAGTTAGGAGTACAGTTGCCTCATAGTCTATCTATGAAGATCTGAACTTTTCATTTCAAGGATAGAGGCGTGCAGTTCACACCATCAAACATATGTCATCCTTTCACAAGCTACCTTCTGAGGCTGAACACACGTTCAAATTCTGAAGGATCCAAGGCTCTGATTGGATGCATTGAGACACTTGTCATTGGTAACTATTCAATATCTCACTAAATCCCCTAATTTCAGGTTTCATTAATTCAGTATAATCATTACTTATTTTCTCTTTCTTACTGATTACGTTTTCAAAAGTGCTTATATAAACTCAATTTACTATTTCATTCATTCACGTTTTACCACCTTCAATATTCTCTCTTTCTCTAGCTTTTCAAAAACCTTCTATCAGTTTTCTTCAAAGAATCTGTGTGAACATTGACATCCTCATCAAGTCTCAAGAATCTCAACATTGCTCCTGGTTCTTTGTCAACTGAACAATATGAGGAGACCATTAGAACACTGCTCACTCCGGTCGACAACCTTGAAGTTATCTGTGAATTGATCGTCGATTTTGAAAGTTTTCAAGAAAACGGGTTTAATTTGTATGAAGATGTAACTGCACAGGAATGGAACAGATACTTTGATTGTCTATTGGGTCCAACTTTTCCCATTCTTGTTAAAGAGTTTTGGATTCATGATACTTCATCCAAACACCAGGTCACGTCATATGTTATGGGGAAGAAGATAGTGATTATAGAAGATTTGATTGGGAAACTCATTGGATACAATGGCAGCGGAGTCAGATGCATTGATATGGTTGATAAGTGTTCTAACCTAAAATCCATTTCTAGGGTCATTTTCACTTCTGGACAGCCATCCAGCAAGATCATAGACTTGAAAGATCATTACATAATCTGGGCTAGAATGATTTTGGGATGTATCAATCACAGGAAGCCTACAAGCTCTCCTGATTACACCAACATTGATCAGCAGTTTCTGTTATACTTCATTGCAAAGAAGACCAAAATCAATCTTCCACATTTGCTCTTCAACCATCTTAGAACAAGTGTGAAAGAGACAAGAGAAGAAGAAAGAACTAAGAGGGATTGGATTCCTCTGGGAAGACTGATTTCAGATATTCTGACGGAAAATAGGCTGATAGAGCATCTGACAGAGGCTCAAAAAATTAGCACTCTGGAAGCAACTGCTGGGAAACCACTGAATGCCAAGAATCTGAAGAAAATGAAGATTATTGAAAGCATTAAGAAGGAACCAACAATTGCTTCTCATGAGGTCATCACTTCTAGGAGAATCCCTCTGAAGGATTTTCAACTATTCTCTGAGATAGATGCCTCTCTAGAGATTGTAGTCAGATACCTTGAAGCTTGCAAGGAAGATGGGACTATTCCAGAAATCAACATCCAAGACCTGCATAAGCCAGCTCCAGAGGTTGTGCTAAAGAAATCCAGAAAGAGGAAGGCAGCAAGAGAAGGATCCTCTCAGAGGACACCCAAAGTTGCGAAAAAGAAAGGTAACACGTCTTTTGTTTCTATTGTAGAATCAATAGTTGTTCCAACATCTGAAACCATTCCCCATCAACCAACAGAAAATCCTTCACCTCAAACATTTGAGGATTTTGACATAGATTTTGACCCATCTGTAACTCTTGGAAATTTCTTAAATGAACCTCACTCCCCAAATCCAAATCCAGAACAACATCAACCAGAACTTGCAAGAGTTCTCTCTGATATTGAACTGTTTGATCAAGACTTTTCCTCACCAATCCCAGAAAATCCAAATACTCAGTTTCAACAACCAGAAAATCCACAACCACACTCTCCTCAACCAGAAAATGAAAACCCTCTCACTCCTCAATCTGAAAAACCATCTTCTGAAACACCTGAACCAGACATTCAACACGCTGCCGCAAACCAACCAGAAGACTCCCTTTCAGACTCTGATACCACTACCCCAATTCCTGGAATAACAGAACCTCTTACAGTTTGTTTACCTCTCTCCATTCATGATATTCCAGAAATACCTTCACCATATGAATCCACACCACCAAACACTCCTCACTCACCAATCCTGATTTCTGATTCTTCTACTCCCTCACCAATTAATCATCCAGCTGATCACCTCAGAACTGTCATTGATCTAGAAGCGTTGGACCATCTAGCTTCCACCTCAAACAAAATTGCCATCCCCAAACTCAAACCAACCTTAACCAAATCAGATGTTGGTAAGAACTTGTTGATCTTTGAAACAGAAATACATGAATGGGTTACTTCTTTGAAGCAAGCAAGTTAAGAGAATTCTAATCCTGCTGCTTCTAATTCTCTGTGGGATAGATTCAGAAAATGGTTCAACTCTGAATCCCAGAAGCTGAAAGAATTGAGCTATGAGATGGCTCAGCAGAACTTCAGTGATCAGCTGAAAGCCTTTAAAGATCAAGTTCTAAGCCACTGGGACAAGAAAGAAGTTCTTCAGCTGGAAAATGCTCCCTGGAAAGAGCACCAACCTTCAGAAGCCACTGAACCAGATTCTGATAGTCACCCTCTGACTACTACTCTAGAAAAGGAAAGTGTAACAAAAGAAGTTGTTCAATCAGAAGAGGCTGCAGAGTGTTCTGAACGACATGCAACCCCTGAAGATACACCAGCTTCGTATCTAGTCATGCAAACTCTGGAAGAGTTGAAGAAGGAGAATGCTTTAATCCATGCCAGGATGGATAAGCAAGAAGGCACAAACAAAAAGATCAGGGATATATTGGATAAATAAGAAGATACAACAAAAGAAATCAAAGACATTCTAGGAAAGCAGGAAGAATCAAGCACTCAGATTAAGAGCTTGCTGGAAGCGTTGTTCACACGACTTCCCCCTCCTTCTTAGATTTTCTTTAACTTATAATCTATATTCTTCATCTTATCCTCTTTGTTTCTCAAAAATGTCATTGCATTCTGTTTTCAATACAAATCATCTTTTTGATTCTGATTATATTGCTTTTTGATGCCTGACAAAAAGGGGGAGAACGTAAGATATTTTCAATAACAGTATACCGGAACAAAGTCTCAAACATTCTGAATATCTTAACTTCTATGTTTTTCTGAAAGCTTGAACAGGAACATACTTTGATAAGGACAGAAGGAGATGCATCAAAAGCTCTGACGAGAAGGAACTTCAGGGAAGTAACTCATCTCTATCTGAGTAATCAACTCAAGGGGAGACTCTCTGAAGCTTTTTGTTCTTTATTTTTTATTGAAAATCCTAGTTTTTGTCATCATCAAAAAGGGGGAGATTGTTAGAACATAGTTTGATTCTACAACCCTTAATTAGAGTTTTGATGATAACAAACACAAAGAATAAATATGCACTCTAAATTTGTGTTGTTTTGTATGCAAAAGTTCTGACTGAAACAACATCAGAAGTTAAGCCACAGAAGCTTTCAAGTTGAGCTAATCAGAATGTTCTGAAGAATGATGATCAGAATCCGCGCTAAAGTAAAAGATACTCTGACTCTGAGCAGAAGTCTAATATGCCAACAGATCCTCACATCTCTGAGTCATCAAAGTTCTGAAGTAAAAGCAGCATGCAAGATCCTATAGTTCTGAAGCGTTACTTTTCAATTAAGACAGTATCATATGCAACAACTTCATTCAGACAAGAATCTTCTCAATATGGAAAGTGCATGGACTGGAGTAGTTTGAGATCAAACGAACCAGGATAAAATATCGTGTCTACTGCTTTTGATTTTAAGTTTCAATTCAACCCTCCCCCCTTCTTGTGTTTTTCACTTCTTCAATTGGCATCAGAGCGCCTGGTTCTGAGTTCATACACTTAACTGTGTCAGTACAAGATCCAAGCTTTAGAAAAACACTATGGTGGGACCAAGCCAAAACATCAGCAATGACTATCATGATGACAAGGACAGAATCAGCGGCAAACCTCCAGTCTTTGATGGAGAAAATTTTGACTACTGGAAAGACAAAATTGAGAGCTTCTTTCTGGCCCATGATGTTGATCTATGGGACATGGTAATTGATGGATACACACATCCAGTGGATGAAAGTGGTCATAAGATAGATAGAAAAAGGATGTCTGACCAGCAAAAGCGTGATTTCAGAAACCATCATAAAGCCAGAACAATACTTCTCAGCGCCATCTCATACTCAGAATATGAGAAGTTTTCAAACAGAGAGACAGCCAAAAACATGTTTGACTCTCTGAGAATGACGCATGAAGGCAACATACAAGTTAAAGAAACCAAGTCCCTTGGCTCATTCAGAAATACGAAGCATTCAAGATGGAAGACAGTGAATCCATAGAAGGATCTTGGAGACTTTTTAGGAAGCTTTAAAAAATTTGTTCCTATTTTTATGTGAAGGTCTTGTATTTTATTTAAAAAGTGATGATTTTATTTGATTTGAAGAGTTCAAGCCCGTACTGCAAGAGTCTATAAATAAGGACTTGCTATTTCCTAAAATAGAAAGCATTCACATTGAAGAAACCGTGGGTGCAACATAAGGATTATGGTTTTTGGAGTCTTTTAGGTTCTTAGTGTTTGTGTTTCTTATGTGTCACTCATGTATCTTCTGATGCATTGAGTTTGACTGATTATTACTTGATTTTATATCAAGTTATTATTCTCACTCATGAGCTTTTAAGCAAAGAGTTGAGTATTGTTCTTTGTTGAATCTTTTAAGCAAAACTAAGTATTTTTGTATTTGAAATGTAATATTCTATTTTGGTTTATTAAGTCTAGTCATAAGTTTTGTTGTTGTAGGTATATCATTGCGGTGATTGGAAGTGAGAGGGGGGGGGGGTCTCATATCTAGTGATTTCTATGTAGAAGTTTCACAAGGTAGTGATTAGGTGAGAAGATGTAAACTAGGGTTGGATTAGCTTAGAAGTAATACTATCATAGGGAATTTCAACTCTGGATTGGTAGCCCCCAGATTAGGTGACATTATACCCAACTGGGTAATAATTGATTGTGTTATTTAAATTTTTGCAATTCATATTTATGAAAAATCAACAGGTTTAGAAAGTCTTCTATCAACATACATTATAACATATGTCTTGACATTGTGTGGTGTTGAGATATCAGTCTGAGCATCTGTATCGCAAGTTCCAAATTTTCATTTGGAATCAGAGTAGGCACGCTATTCTGGTTATTGGATAAGCTCTAGGGAGTATACTTTTCTGGTATTATGGATTCTGAGGAAATACTCTCATATTCTATATGTTACTTGGAAGTCAATTCAGTAATGTTTTGAAGAGAATAAAAAGGATGGAAAGAAGGAAGGAAATATCAAATGTCAAGAACATCTTATCTGACATGAGAAGTGGAGATATGATTAATCAAGACAGAAGAATTAAGTGTCTTGAGTGTGAAGGCTTTAGACACATTAGATTAGAATGTCCTACTTTTCTCGAGAGTCAACCTAAGGGACTGACTAATTCTTGGTCAGATAAGGAATTACTGGGGAAAAGTCTACTAAGATTGTGACTACCTTAACAGGAAGATGGGATCCTAAGTTGAACTTCAGATGTAAAGAGATACCTCATGATAAATTAACTACATCCTATAAGGATATACGCAACAAAAGAGAGAAAATATATCAAATAGGAGTAAAATAGAGGGTGATCATATTTAAACTCTGGGCTGAGAAGGATGAATACCTATCTAATAATATTGAACTTCAAAATAAGGTGACCTTGTTGACATCTTACTTGATAATTTGATCAAAGGTGTTAGGAGGTTGAATAATGGATCTGATATGTTGGATGATATTCTTAAATACGTGGAATAAGGGAAAATACATACTGGAATTGGGTTTGACTATCAAAGCTTGAAAAATAAGAAGAAAACCCCTGAAATAAATTTTTCCCCTGATAAAATATAAAACGAAAGAAACATGTCTAGTCAGATGTCATAACATCATGTCAAGTCACAGCAAAATCAGACTAAAGTTGAGTTTAGGTCTTGGAGATGTCAGTTTTATGGGAGAAGTGGACACTCAGAGCAAGTTTGTCACAAGCCTTATGGATATCCAAAACATCCATCTCAACCCAATGCAAATTCTTTTTTAACCAGGACTAAAATTGAATGGAAAGTAAAATATGTTATCAAAAATCTCATTGCTCAAACATCTCTTTAATTCTCGTCTAATGAAGAGTGGTATTTTGAAAGTGGGTGTTCTAGGCATATGACAGGTGTGGAAAACATATTAGAAGAAGTTAAACCTCACACAATTAGCTACATTACATTTGGAGATAGTTCCAAAGGAGTTATTAAAGGTGTTTGAAGGCTAGCTTGTGAAGGATATCCTAAGCTTGATAGGGTCCTGTTTGTAAAAGGTTTGATTGTCAATTTGATAAGTATTAGTCATCTATGTGATCAAGGTCTCAAAGTGAACTTCAAAAAATATGAATGTTTGGTCACTAATAAGGAAAATGAAGTGCTCATGAAAGAAGACAGGTCTAAGGTTAATTTCTACTTGTGGACACCTCAAGGAATCAACAATAGTTCAATATGTATGTTGTCCAAATAGGATGAAGTTAAACTGTGGCATCAAAAACTTGGTCATTTACATTTGAAAGGTATGATGAAGATTGTATCTAAAGAAGCTATTAGAGGCATTCCTAATCTCAATATTGACGATGGAAAAATATATGGAGAATGTCAAATTGGAAAGAAAACCAAGATGTCATACCCAAAGCTTCAACATCAGACCACTTCAAAAGTTCTTGAACTTCTTCATATGGATTTGATGGGACCTATGCAAGTTGAAAATCTTTGAGGAAACGGTATGCTTATGTTGTTGTTGATGATTTTTCAAGATTCACTAGGGTAAAATTCATCAGGGAAAAATTAAAAGTCTTTGCTTTTTTCAAGGAGGTGTGTCAATAGATGCAAAGAGAGAAGGAGAGCAACATTGTTAGAATAAGAAGTGATCATGGTAGGGAATTTGAAAATAGAAAATTTGCTGAATCATGTGCCTCTGAAGGTATTAGTCATGAATTCTCTTCACCTATAACTCCTCAACAGAATGTAGTTGTAGAAAGGAAGAACAAAACACTTCAAGAATCTGAAAGAGTTATGCTTCATGCAATGGAATTTCCATATCATTTTTGGGAAGAAGCCATGAATATTGCGTGTTATATTCATAATAGAGTTACATTAAGGACAAGTGCTGCTAAACATCTATATGAGCTATGGAAAGGGAAAAATCCTACAGTCAAATACTTTCATGTATTTGGATGTAAATGTTACATCTTAACTGACTGTGAGTAAAGAAGAAAAATGGATCCTAAGAGTGATGAAGGGATATTTCTTGGCTACTCTATAAACAATAAGGCTTATAGAGTTTTTAACACCATAACTCAAGTTATGATGGAGTCTATAAATTATGTGGTTGATGACTCAAGCACAAACAATGATCATAATATTGAAAACAATCTTGGAACATCATTCCAGATGGATGATGAATCATCAAATGTGGAAGAATAAGACACTAATACTGAAACTGATGAAGCTGAATCTGAAGACATTCAAGTCAATAAGGGTCTTTCAATCAGAACTCAGAAAGATCATCCTAAAAATCTTAATCAAGGGATTACTACTATATCAAGGGAGGTTATTTCTAACTCTTACTTTGTTTGTAAAATTTAAACCTAGAATGTAAAGGAAGCCTTTACTAATGAATTCAGGATAATTCCATGCAAGATGAACTAAGTCAGTTCAAGAGGAACAAAGTGTGGGATTTATTTCCTAAGCCAAATAGAACAAATGTCAATGAAACAAGGTGGGTGTACAAGAACAAAACTGATGAAACTGGAGTTGTCACCAAAAATAAGGCAAGACTTATGGCACAAGGTCTCAGATTGAAGGGATAGATTTTGATGAGACTTTTTCCCCAGTTGCAATACTTGAATCTATTAGGCTTTTGTTAGGAGTGGCTTTTTTATTAATGTTTAAATTGTTTCAAAAGGATGTGAAAAGTGCCTTTTTGAATGGGTACTTACATGATGAGGTATGTATTGAAGAACTAAAGGGATTCATTGATCCTACTTATCCAGACCATGTGTTTAAATTGAAGAAAGCTCTATATGGATTGAAAAAAGCTCCTAGAGCTTTGTATGAGAGGTTAACATAATTTCTTGTCAACAACGGGTACAGGAAAGGAGGAATACACAAGACCCTATTTGTCAAGGAGGAAGATGTAAAACTTATGATTTCTCAAATATATATTGATGTGATTATGTTTGGAGGAATGTCAGACAAGATGGTGGAACATTTTGTCAAACAAATGAAATCAGAATTTGAAATGAGTCATGTTGGTGAGCTTACATATTTTCTTGGGCTTCAAGTTAAACAGATGGATGACTCTATTTTCATCTCTCAAAGTAAGTATGTCAATAACATAGTAAAGAAGTTTGGAATTAAGAATGCAAGTCACAAGAGGACACATGCTCCTACTCATGTGAAACTATCAAAAGATGAAAAAGGGTATTGATATTTATCAAAGCTTATACAGGAGTATGATTGGTAGTTTATTGTACCTTACATCTAGCAGACCTGATATCACATTTGATTTAGGTGTGTGTGCAAGATATCAAGCTGAGCCAAAAACAAGTCACATCAATCAAGTAAAAAGTATTTTATAGTATATCAATGGTACTGGTGATTATGGTATGTTATACTCTCATGGTTCATACTCCATGTTGGTAGGGTATTGTGATATAGATTGGGCTAGAAATGTTGATGATAGGAAAATCACTTCTGGTGAATGTTTCTTTATGGGAAATAATTTGATTCCCCAGTTTAGCAATATTTCAAATAATCCTATTCAACATAGAATAACCAAGCACATTGACATTCGTCATCATTTTATCAGAGACCTTGTTGAAGATAAAGTGATTACTCTAGAGCATATAGCCCTTGAAAAACAACTGGTTGATATTTTCACCAAAACCTTGGATGGAAATATGTTTGAAAAACATAGGGGTGGGCTAGGAATTTGCATCATTATTATAACTATTACAGGTATGGAGGAATGCAGAAGATACTATACTTTTTCAATATGTTCTGAGGTATGATAAGAATATACAAATTGCTAATAATAAAATGGTTAGTGACAGCACCAAGGAGTGCAAAACAATCTTTGCTAGGGCCAAGAGGTGGAAGACCAACTGAAGTGGTTGAAGTTTGTTTATTTCCATCATCCATTTTATGCTTCTGTATGTGTTTATTTCTTGTGTGAAATTGTGTGTTTCCTTGTTTGTTTCCATTTTAGCGTACATTTAATCCATTTTTGTCAATTTTTGGCTAAAAAAGGGGAGTAAAGTGTTAGTTTATTGTGTGTGTGTGTGTCCTGATATTATGAAACATCTTTAGACATATTGATTAGCATGATGATTGGACTGTGCTACTAATATGGAGAGAGTACTGATTATGGTTCCTTGCTGGATGCAACTCTTTAGGAGGAGCATGATTGTCTGTCATGCTAAATTTAGAGCTTCTGCTGCTTCTTACTGATGGTGTGAAGTTTATGTGCATCTTGCCTTTTGTGTGGAAATCCTTATGTGAGACCATGTTTATCTTATGATAATACTACCTCATATGTGTGAACTTGATCATGTGTGACAGGGGGAGCAGTGGACCTGTCTGATTTGTCTTGCTCATGTGCCCTGTTCGAGCTATGATGTGTGATGTCAAATCACATGTCTGGACATATGTTAGACCATATGTCTTCTGGACATATGTCTTCTGAATCTTTTAAGCAAAACTAAGTATTTTTGTATTTGAAGTGTAATCTTCTATTTTGGTTTTTTAAGTCTAGCCACAAGGATTGTGGCTATAGGTATATCATTGTGGTGATCGAAAGTGAGAGGGGGGTCTCATATCTAGTGATTTCTAGGTAAAAGGTTCACGAGGTAATGACTAGGTAAGAAGTTGTATACTAGGGTTGGTTTATCTTTAAACTAATACTATCATAATGAATTTCCTTCCTGGCTTGGTATCCCATAGAGTATGTGATGTTACACCAAACTAGGTTAACAATTGACTGTGTTATTTAAATTTCTGCAATTTATCTTTCTGCACAATCAACAGTTTTAGCAAGTGTTCTGTCAACAAATGTTATAACATTTGTTTTGACACTGTGTGGTATTGAGACGTTAGTCTGAACATCTGTATTGCAAGTTCTAGAATTTTAGTATTGCATAAAATCTACACCATGGTTTAAAATCAAGGTAATCAAGAGCCCAATCTATGAGATTAGTCCATTACCTCAATAATTCTCCATGATAACTTAGGACAAACTTATCACTAATCTAAAGTACCTCAAATGATCAATTGGAAGGTAGATTGAAATGATGAAAGTTCATCAAGTACCAATCCAAACTTCATGAATAAGATGGATCCTAAATAATCCAATTGATCAAAAAGAAAAAAAAAGTAGGAGAATGAGATGGAGAGATGAATCCAAATTGGATCGAGACATTGATTCAAGTCATCATCAAGATCAATTACCTCTCTTGGTGGATCAAGGTGATAAACCTCCCATCAACCCAAAGTACCAAAAATGATTCAATTAATCATTTAATAGTAGATTTGAATTAATGATGGTTCATAAAATCTAATCAACACCCAAAGTTCATTGATATTGATGACACTTGTGGTCAAAAAGTTAAGATCCAAGGTACCAGAAGCCAACAAGGTATTAAATGCAATAATAAACAATTAAAATGCCATGAAAATGATTTTTAAATTGAAAATAAAGGGAAAATAGAAAAATAGTACCAAACTATCAAATAAATGGCAAATAAAAATATAGCAAAAACAGAAATTACTTAATATATTTTTTTAGGAAATTTTGGAGTATTTTTCAAAACAGAAAACTATTTTTAAAACAATTAAAACAAAACAAATAAGAGAAAAATAAAAAAATATATCAAAAATGAAATTAAAATTTTGAAAAATTTACACAAAGTGTAAAATGAGATAAAATGTTTTTGTGAATTATTTGGTATTTTTTGGAGAAAAATTTAAATTAAAATGAATTTTAAAAAAATCAAAACAAATTAAAATAAAATAAAAGAAATAAAATAAATGAGAAAATATGTAGGCCATTGGATATCACTTCATTAATCCAGGTGGCGCATCATATGGTCTAGATATGGAACCATACCATGGACTTTTAAAAATAACGCATCATATCCATTTTAAACCATCCAATGGAATTAAAGCAAATGGCACAACATAATTGGCTAAAGCATTTAAACAAACTCATACCACCACACACGCACCTCCGATCATCTTTTCTGGTGAGATGTCACTGGAATTATTGAAAATGTCTAAGTTAGGTCATGAAACCTATACCATTGTGACTCAGTGGCTCTCAAGCTTAGGTTCTTGTTGTAAAAGCTTTAGAAGATAACAAGGAAGCTAGGGGATCAAGAAATGGTGCTTAGAAAGCTTATGAAACAAACACGGTCTCTAAAAATTTGAAGAGAAATTCTGAGTTAGAGCAGGGGTTTGAGAGGTTTTCAAAGCTTGGAAATGAGAGCATTGGAATTCTCTATTTATAGCTGAAATGTGAGAGCTTGGTACGTGTAGAATTCGCTGAAATCGTGTGAAATCATGAGCAAGAAAACTGTAATTATTCTTGGTTATGAAGTCATCAAAACACAACTCTTCCCTTGAAATTTTGGGTAGTTTTTTATCCTTGCACATCACTAAGCATCATCATGGACAAAACATGTGCAATCTTTGGCTTGAATTAAAGTAATATGATGATTTGTAAAACTGACTTTGAGCAATTTTTCAGTTTCATGAAGGCAACTCCAAACCATTGTGAAATCTTTTATTCATGACCTTTTATCCTCATTATTTTTGAAAAATGTTCACATCATAACAAAAAGCACAATGTGACAAGAAAGTGTTGATTTGGACACCTGAGCAAAAATTTATGACCATGTAAAGTTGGTACCATGATTTGTAATTGGAGGTCAAAATAATTCTAAATCCAAAACGACCTATAATGCCTTCAAACTTTTCATGGATTTCAAAGCATAATTGGCCTTTAGTCCTTGAAACAAAATTGTATATAGCATCAAATATGATTATCGTCATAAATAATAAGCTACAAAAGTTAAAAATTGAGAGAGTTATGATCTTTGGAAGTTAGGAAAATAACACTTGAAAATTTAAGTCAAATTTCACTAAGTCCACAAAATGACTTCTAATGCTCCAAACTTTTGATGATCTTCCAAGAATAATTGCATCTTGAATTGTAAATAGAATTTTTAGGGGATGACAAGAAAAGCCATTTGCTTAAAGAATCACTCAAAAATATTAAAAATGAGCGAGTTGTGATATATTGAACTCTGACTTGAAATGTTGACATTTTAGGTTAAACCACTTTGAACAATCTTGCAACCTTGACCTTTTTCTTGCATTTCAAGACATTTTGATGCACATACGAACTTATCATGATGAATTCTTTATTTAACTTTGACTGAACTTGCAAAGGATTGAGGAAACTTGTTGCACGAGGCATGAAAATAAACATGTGAACCCTTGAAGTTTTCTTGAGAAATAAGTCACCAACCCTTGAGTTATTCATGATTCAGACATGCTTGATGATCATATATTTTGATATTAGAGGTCATTCTTTTATGAGTAGGCCTTTGAGAATCAATGGTTGACCATTCTTTGACTTGAGAAGGCAAAAACCCTAGTTGAGGAAGCAATCACTTGATGATCTTGATTCAAACCCTACCTTGCAAAAGAAATAAAAGCAAACAAGAAATAGTTTTGTATTTTCATTATGGTTAGTAAAGCATTAAGCATATAAACACAAAAGTAAAATATACACAAAGGGGAGCTTGATGATCTCCATAAAAGAAAAACCCAAAATGAGAGAGCTGAGGAGAAGACCAAGCTTGTGATCTTGATGTGTTGCAAATATTCAAATTAGATGGAATCTGAGGGGTAAAAATTAGGTATATATACACCCATATTTAAGTTTCTTTGAAAATAAATTCATACCAATATCTATTTTATAGTAAAAAACAAGTTCAAAATACAAATCCTATCATTGTTTCAATGGCACGAACTAGAACTAGCATATTATACACACACACACAAATATATATATATATATATATATATATATATATATATATATATATATATATATGTGTGTGTGTGTGTGTGTGTGTGTGTGTGTGTGTGTGTGTGTGTGTGTGTGTGTGTGTGTGTGTGTGTGTGTGTGTGTGTGTGTGTGTGTGTGTGTGTGTGTGTGTGTGTGTGTGTGTGTGTGTGTGTGTGTGTGTGTGTGTGTGTGTGTGTGTGTGTGTGTGTGTGTGTGTGTGTGTGTGTGTGTGTGTGTGTGTGTGTGTGTGTGTGTGTGTGTGTGTGTGTGTGTGTGTGTGTGTGTGTGTGTGTGTGTGTGTGTGTGTGTGTGTGTGTGTGTGTGTGTGTGTGTGTGTGTGTGTGTGTGTGTGTGTGTGTGTGTGTGTGTGTGTGTGTGTGTGTGTGTGTGTGTGTGTGTGTGTGTGTGTGTGTGTGTGTGTGTGTGTGTGTGTGTGTGTGTGTGTGTGTGTGTGTGTGTGTGTGTGTGTGTGTGTGTGTGTGTGTGTGTGTGTGTGTGTGTGTGTGTGTGTGTGTGTGTGTGTGTGTGTGTGTGTGTGTGTGTGTGTGTGTGTGTATCTGTGTCTGTGTGTATCAAATGATTATTTAAAATGGAGACATTACCTTTGATGAATCAAAAAACCTTAAACTCCAAGGATGTTAGTCGAAGGCAACGATATCTACAGGGGGTGAATATATACCCCTTTAAAAATATCCAAATAAAATTTGGTTTTGTAAAAGTTTTATCAAAGTACGACGCATAAGCATTTTCAAATTGTCGTCTATACGAACACTTATTGGGAAGCTCGAATATGCAAACCGTAGAACAAAAATAATTTGGAACACGAATGATAATATGAATTAATAACTTTTAATCACTTTGCAACTTATTTATCGTTCAATGAAAATTACTTGCAAGGCTATTTCCAATGGCAATATTAAAAGAACTAGTTGAATCAATTTATCAATCACTTGGTGTGCAAGTGGATTTTCATAATTTTTCCCTTGATTGTGTTGATACTCAAAACCACTTATAATCAAAAGTGATTATAACCTAAATCAACACTAGATTTAAAATAAAAAACTGATTAGGAAAATTCTTACAATTCAATTGATAACGCAATGCCAGTCAACAAATTGACCAATGAAAATCAAAGCAACTAAAAGCAAAAATAAAAGAGAACAAGGAATTTTCTTCACAGTTACCCACTGTTGTCCTCGCGTGTGGGTACGTCTGCACCTAATTCCAATGAAATTAGGATAATTCTTACTATGAAAAATTGTTGATATAAGAGAAGTGTTAAAGAGCAACTCCACAAACCATAAGGTTGTAATTGGTTGAACCCCTTCTCCTATTTTGCTCTTGAGCAAGACCAAGAACCGATAGATGCAACCTATTTGTCGCGTAAACTACTTCCTTGCAAAGATTTCAAACACTTCAAGGGATTTCACTCGAGTAAATCCGATTTCACTCTATCAAACACAAAAGCTTTGATTCTTTCTTCCAATACTTGCTACTTCCTTGAAAAGATTTCAAACACTCCAAGGTTCCTTGCAAAGATTTCAAACACTCCAAGGTGATTCACATGGACGATTCCTTATCAAACGATCTTGCATGAAAACCCCCAAATCAACCAATGATCTTGGAGGATAAACCCGATGTTTTTGCTTCGATGAAAACCCCTACAAAACTCAACCCAATATGTAAGTACAACTTCAATACAAGGTGTTTTGCATGATGTCAAATCGGGAAAGATGGAACGTCTCTAAAATGGATGTATCTCTTTGTCTTATGGCACTCCTCTAGATCATAGGTCTTAGGAATCATCAAAAATAACTTTGAAATTGATCCAACACATTGAAAATCACTTTCTGCACGTTTTTGCATTGCATGTGTCGACACATTCGATTTTCAGGTCGACACATGTAACTCAATTTTTAAGCCTATAAGCTCGTGTAAGTCACAAGTTGACACATAACATTTAGGTCAACACATACTGAAAGATTCCTGAAATTACAGAAATACTTATTTTATGTGTCTATGCATCCATATTTAAGGTCGACACACTTACTCACATTTTAAAGCCTGTAGCTACTGACTTGCTCAGGTCGATACATTGAGTCCTTCAAGTCGACACATGCAGTCTTTTTATAATGTATGTGTCGACACACCTGATTTTGAGGTCGACACATAAAATCTGTTTTGGTCAAATTTTCATTTACTTTTATTACGAATTTGTCCTTTTTTCCCTAAAATTTTCCAAACTATAAATATCCATTCATGCATTATTTCAAACTTGTTGATACCATAAAATTAGCCTACTTTCTCTCTTCTTCTTCAGCCTTCCAATTTATGCATACACACCAACATTACATTGTGATGATGTTCTATCGGGGGGCCATCTAGACGAAGAATTGTGGATTTCCAATCGGTTTGGGTTGACTTTTTGTAGGGGTCTTCATCCGAAAAAACCATAAGTTTTCTCCTCAAAAATAATTTGTTGAATTGGGACTTTTCGTGCAAGATCATGCGAGAAGGAATCGTCCATGTAAAAAATCCCTTGGAGTGTTTGAAGTCTTTTCAAGGAACCTTAGAGTGTTTGAAATATTTTTAAGGAAGTAGCAAGAATTGGATGATAGAATCAATGATCTTGTGTTGATAGTGTGCAATTGGATTTAATCGAGTGAAAAATCCCTTGGAGTGTTTGAAATCTTTGCAAGGAACCTTGGAGTGTTTGAAATGTTTTTAAGGAAGTAGCTTAAGCGGCAAACAGGTTGCATATATCGGTTGATTTAATCTTGCTTAAGATCAAAGGTTTGAAGAAGGAGCATCAACACCAAATTGGAGAATTTTGTATTATTGTTTCTAACTCTTCCTATTGTATTAAACATTTTGCTTAACAAGAGATGGACACTCCAGTTTATAATGACCCAATTTTCCGCATTCGTAAAAAATACCCTTTGACTTGTCCTTTTTTTTGTCTTCATATTTAGAGGAAGAAGATTGTATTCTAAATCTTGCAAGATTATTATCAGAGTGTTTGACACCATTCTTCTGAATGTATCAATTGTATCTCCTTACAAATAATCCCATTTCTTCATCATTCGAGTTCTCTTCATTACTAGAGTCACTATCATTAGTAGGCTCATTCCTTGAGGACTTTGAACTTGAAGCCTTGAGAGCTTTTGACTTCAACACTTCCTCCTTAACAACCCTTTTTTCCTTTTAATTTTTCTCAAGCTTCTTTTCATGTCTATCCAAGCAATTAAGTTCTTGCTCATGTTCTTCTAACTTTCCAAATAAAGGGGTGAGATCAAGTGTTGTAAGATTAGCTTCCTTGATCGCGGTGACCTTTGGTTTCCAATTTCTAGTAAGACATCTCAACACCTTGTTAGTAGCAATATCATTGGAAATAAATTTGCCTAGTAAATTTAAACGATTAATAAGATGTGAGAATCTCTTTTAATTTGAGCAATGGTTTCCCTTTGCTTCCCACGAAAGAGTTCAAACTCTTGATTAAGTGTGTTAA
The DNA here is from genome assembly GCA_948472305.1 of Vicia faba. Lineage (NCBI taxonomy): Eukaryota > Viridiplantae > Streptophyta > Magnoliopsida > Fabales > Fabaceae > Vicia > Vicia faba. The sequence goes on along the minus strand of OX451736.1, from coordinate 1,362,913,413 downwards.
TTCTAGCTTGTTTGACCTCATTAGTTCCTTCATAGGTAACTTGTAGAGCATCCCACATAGCTTTATCCGTTTGAATAGGAAATGCGATAGAACTCATCAACACCAAGAGTGAATATGCTGATGTTCTTAGCCTTCCAATCACAAGACCATTTCTTAGTATCATTCTCATCCCAGAGATTTTATGGCTTTGGTACGGTTACACCATCAACAAGATATGTCACTGGTGTTAGACCATTTTGAATGTCTTCTCAAACACCTGTAAGAACAAGATTTGGTTCTGCAATATTATCTGAGTTTTCATGATAACAAATGAGTATGTTTGTATGAATAATTTTGATACTCTAATGTTTATTATTGTTGAGTACTTAACAAATAGGTCCTGCTTCTAATGGATGGCGTGGCCAAGACATTAGAAGAGAATTAGTTCCTGCGCTACACAAGTTCTGTTGAACAGTAACAAGACACTCCAAAAGGCTCTATAGTGTAGGCTCTGATGTTTGTCTAAAGAAACCAGTCAAAATATCTGAAGACAAAAGTTGCTACTGGAGTCCAGATGCTGAAGACTCGTGTTTCTGAAGATAACGGGGTTCTAAAGGAACAGTCAGAAGATCTGAAGGCATAAGTTTTAACTTAAGTCCAGATGCTAAAGAGTCATGTTTCTAAAGACATTGTGTTCCAAAAAAACAATCAGAAGTTCTGAAGGAAGAAGTTTTAACTTAAGTCCAGATGCTAAAGACTCAGGTTTATAAAGACAATGTATTCCAAAGAAACAAAATTAAAATATCTGAAGATAACGTTTCTACTGAAGTCCAGATGCTAAAAACTTAGTTTCTAAAAAGACAACTTGTTTTAAGAAGACAAAGTTAAAAAATATGAAGACAATGTTCTACTAAAGTCCAGATGCTGAAGACTTGTGTTTCTAGCAACAAGGTTATTAAAAGGATTATTAAAGATACAAGTGCTAAAGATTCTTAAGACGGAAGTTCTGAATATTCTGAATACTTGAAGTTCTAAAGATACAAGGTTCTCTACCACGGGTTCTCAAGACCAAGTGCTGAAGACTATAAAGATGCATCTCTTAAGGCTCTGAAGACTTGAAGCTCTTCTGATCCAAGGTTGTCTACAACAGGTTCTCATGACCAAATGCTGAAGACTCTAAAGACGCAGTTCTGAAGACTCTGAATACTTGAAGTTAGAAAGACCTTATGTTATGTTCCCACTTCTAAACTCATGCTCGCAAAAGCCTCTGAAGTACAAAAGAAAAGAATATAATGTTAACATGGTACAATAGTATACAGTACAAAAAATCCTTATTCCACTACCTCTCCACTAGCTTGAATTGTGGAAGAGAAAAGGACGTAGCAGTACTATTTGTAATGACTCTTTTAAAATAGCCAACGGATCTATTTTGCTTGGCTATATAAGAAAAGAATTGTATGTTTAAAGTTTTGTTGGTGTTCAATGTTAAAATGAAAGCTGTCATTATTGGAACATAACCAAAAAGCTATCAACCACTATAACAACAACAAGAACAACTTTTATCAAGATGATTCTTCAATCATGTTGATAATGATTACAATGAAATCATTGATTCAAAATGTGCTTAATTTCATATGTTGCACTAAGCTT